>OZ010589.1:62291363-62426363 GCA_963932145.1 Acanthosepion lycidas
ACATACTTCAAGATATAGAAGTGGTTAAGTTTCATTCTACTTCACACACTGAGCAGGAAGGTCACAAATTAAAGAAAAAAATATCTCACATGCCCTGAAAATTTAACAAACAAGAAATCAAAGTTGTAAAAAAAAAAAAAAAAAAAAAAGAAAAAAAGAAAGAAAGGAAGTGTGGTATACAATAATTTAAATTTTAAATAAAACAATTCTTTTAAAATAACCACATTTTAATTAATATGCACCTTAACTCCATGAACATTAGTGACTAAATTAGCACTATTTCACATCAAACAATATATCATTTATTAGTCAGGTTGACTAAAATTTATTTATGTAGTCTATGTTTTTTCTTTGTAAAATTTGCTTAATATTATAGCAAATAGCAGCACTTACACTTTTAAAAATAATTATGTTTAAGAGACAAATTAGACAAATTTTACAATTTAGATAAGAAATCAATTGGATTTTAATTCAAATTAGCCCAATATGTTGACATCAAAATCTATTTAAATATATTAATAGCACTTATTGGTAATATTTTTCCTGGCAATTTCATAAAAATGTTGTCTTAAGAGGATGAAGATAAAAAGGATTAATGAATAAGCCACCAAACTGCTCTGTTAAAATCTGATCCAATAAATAGTACAACTTGGAGACAAGTTATGTCATTTTTCTAGTTTGTCTTACAAAAATGAGGACAACATTAGCGAAATGGTAAAAAAAAAAAAAAAAAAAAAAAACAGTAAAAAAAAAAATAAAATAAAAAAAAACAGTAAAAAACACAAAAACCAGTAAAAAAAACAAACAAACAGTAAAACCAGTAAAAAAAAGTAAAAAAAAAAAGTAAAAAAAATACATAAAACAGCAGAAAAAGCAACCCTCACAAAAAAGAAACAAAGAAGAAACAAAAAACAAAGAAACAAAAAATAAAAAAGAAAGAAACAAAAAAGAAAGAAACAAAAAATAAAAAACAAAAAATAAAAAACAAAAAATAAAAAACAAAAAATAAAAAACAAAAAATAAAAAACAAAAAATAAAAAACAAAAAATAAAAACAAAAAAACAAAGAAACAAACAGAAAACAAAGAAACAAACAGAAAACAAAGAAACAAACAGAAAACAAAGAAACAAACAGAAAACAAAGAAACAAACAGAAAAACAAAGGCACAATAAAAGGCACAATAAAAGGCACAATAAAAGGCACAATAAAAGGCACAATAAAAAAAAAGCACAAAAAAAAACAAAGACACAAAGAATCGAGACAGAAAATAACAAAGAAAGAGACAGAAAATAACAAAGAAAGAGACAGAAAATAACAAAGAAAGAGACAGAAAATAACAAAGAAAGAGACAGAAAATAACAAAGAAAGAGACAGAAAATAACAAAGAAAGAGACAGAAAATAACAAAGAAAGAGACAGAAAATAACAAAGAAAGAGACAGAAAATAACAAAGAAAGAGACAGAAAATAACAAAGAAAGAGACAGAAAATAACAAAGAAAGAGACAGAAAATAACAAAGAAAGAGACAGAAAATAACAAAGAAAGAGACAGAAAATAACAAAGAAAGAGACAGAAAATAACAAAGAAAGAGACAGAAAATAACAAAGAAAGAGACAGAAAATAACAAAGAAAGAGACAGAAAATAACAAAGAAAGAGACAGAAAATAACAAAGAAAGAGACAGAAAATAACAAAGAAACAAAATAAATGAAAACAAAAAACAATCAACATTTAGTGGGCAAACAAATGTAAATGATCATATGAGGGTAACACACACACAAAAAAGGGTGACAGTGTTGGTTTCAATAGACAAAGGAAAAGAAGGGAAGAGTGGGGAAAAAAAAAAAAAAAAAAAGAGAACAAACAAAATATAAAATTAAATTAAAAATAAAATTTCAAATAAGGAAAAATAATTTTAAAAATAAAACCATTTCTACTTCATTAGAAGAGTCCATTAAAGAAAGAGGGACAAATTACCCATCTCTATATAATGGATTCTTTAGGTAACAACAGTCACTCATCTCTATATAGCGAATTCTTCCAGTGTCATAGTAGAAATAGAGTTTATTAAAATTGATAAATAAAACTTGGTAATCATTCAAATGTTTTTTCTGTAATTTAATATTAAGAAATTATTTAACAAAAACACCAAAATGCAGAGCAAATAAAGTTTTTGATATTTTATAAGTACAATTGAAAAATTACTTAAATATTGCTGCCAATTGTATTGTTGTATCAGTAAATTTATATAAATAATAATAAATCTTAATTTTATAAAATACAACATCTTAAGTTTGTAGAAAGATTTTGATTTTCTTTCTAAAATAAAGCTGCAATTGACACCATTCTGACTGAAAAATTCTTGGCTCACAATTATGTAAAATTGACAAGCACACAATTCATCATTTCCAGGTTTGGGCCCAGAAAGCACAGCCAAATTGTCATCAGGTGTGTGTGTGTGTGTATATATATATATATATATATATATATATATATAATTTAAATGCAAAAATATAAAAATCTTTGGGCATAAAATTAAACTCAAAATTTTACATTTGGTTTTGTTTGTTTTTATTGACTAAAATACCAAAGATTTTACTATGTTACTTTTACAAAATATTTTTTGTTCTTTTTTTTATGATTTAGATGCATTGCAATACCCTTGGGGGGGGGTATTTTTTAAATGCTACATTCCTGGTATTTGAAGTTTCTCAAAAATCAAATAAAAAAAAATAGGAAAGTATTAAGGAGTAATATTTAAATTCCTTGGATGAACCATTACCATGTAATACTGATTTTAAATACATTTTTTTATCAATTTCTACTGCTTCTTCTCTAAATCTCAGATTATGTAATTCAAAAGCAGTAACGCACAATGGAAAATAGAATATTTGACATTATGAACTGCCTAGATATTTTTAACATAGAATTTCAGTTTGCTTCCAAAAAGTGTGACCCTTTATTCCAGACACCAGAAAAGGACCATAAAATGGAATGGCTAAAATATGAATGTGAATAATTCTAAGATGTGATTGCAAAAATAAATTTAAAAATATATGGTATGATAATGAATGATGACTCTTAAATTTATCAGCAAATCTTTCTCAAATATTTTATGAGAAAGTTAAAAGTTAGCTAAAACCAAACACAGCAACTTTTGTATACCCTTGAAAATGTTGGCTTAATTTGAGAGGTTTTGAATTTGATTGCTGGTCATGACGAGGTGGTATTAAAGGTTTGTTGTGCAGCCGAGCACAGACCAGTTCCCTCTATATATCTGGTTTGAAAGTTGGTGAGTTATTCCTTCATGCATAGCATGTCTTGGGCAAGTGGACCTTGTGGAACCCATCTTTCTCCAGGTTAAACCACTGCCAACATCCTTCAACTTGAAGGTTCGTCTTGGTCACAGATATGTGGCCATTGATTTCATTGGGAGGGGACCCTCCACCCATTGATTTCACCCTAGGAAGCACTCCACTCAGTGATGTTGCGTTATCACTGCACTGGGTACATACACAGCTTTGGAGTTCAGTTTGCTTCATTGTGCTAGATGGTGTTGACCCCCTACAAGAAAATTTATCTGCCCTTTGATAGGGTCTTGTTTTCAATCATGTTCAGTGTCTAACAACTTTTCTTACCAGAAAAGCTTGGTCATTGCTGGTACTGAAATTAAATAAGACAAACTATGAATAAATGCATGTGTGGAGTTTATATGTCCACTTTATATAAACTCCACACGCATACATATACCTTGTATACTTATAGAATGCTATGTAAAATTAAGAATTAAATTATTTGTGATCCATACTAATCTTGTACCAGGAGTAAGTTCAATATAGATTATTTGTAATATAGGTGGTTCAAAGTTACAAATTGTAGTACATAACATAATAGCAACTAATGAATAGCGACACCTTTGGAAATTCAGTTTGTTCACTTCTTTATATGAATTGGAAAAAAGCATTGAAAGTTTTAATTTGTAATAGAAATAAATGATAAGTGTATTCATATTTCAGTTTCTCCTTAAAAAAAAACAAAAAACAATGTTTACATCTGTATCAACCTATACATTTAGAGGAAAACATCTTGAAGTTATTCTTAAAACTGGTATAATGTTTTACAAAAATGTCCAGCTGAAAGAAAAAAAAATCTATCAAATAACTTAGTAATCAACAAAATTTGAAAAATTAAAACATTAAGTTGTAAATTAGCAAAATCAACTTGCTTTCAGATTTATTTAGAAGTAAATTTGTTATTAATCTTAATGAGTAATAAATCACTAATTACACATACATGTACTAAAAGCCGAATTTTGTCTTACATTTTTCCAGAATTTCAACATTTAATTTTGATACATCTCTGAAATCAAAAACAAAATCTCACAATTATGACCAGGTAAATGTTTCAAAACTTTAAAATTACAGACAGTAAGAGAAATTCTAAAATATAAGCACTCAATTTTTTCTTTTTTAAACAAGTATATATTGTCACCAATGTAGAATTATAATATATAAATAAAGCAAATTTTATATATATATATATATATATATAAACAATATCTGAATTACTGAATAGAAGCAAAAGCATTCAGTCTTAAGCCAGCATATTTGAGACATGCAACAATGGTGGTGGTGGTGGTGGCACAGAAACAAACAGGATTGGTCCCATTAAGAGAATTATTCTTAAAATCAGAGTTAGCCTTACATTTAGTAATATTGATAAAATAATTACATGAAACGCATAAAAGATATGGATAAATTTTATGGGATTACACTGACTCAAATATGAATTAACTAGCTTAGAAATTATGAGGCAGGCACATGTAAATAAATATCTAGGCAAGAAATGTTCAGTTACTAATCTAAATTTCAATATGAAGCTATTGCTGATCCAAGCATTTGTAAACATACAAATTCACCTACTAACATGAAAGGTCAAAATTGAGCCAAGAACTGGTTATAATCACTGTGATCACATTGCTCTAGACATTTATAAACAGGCCTAACACATGATCAACTCAAGAGGTAGGGGTAAAAGTGAGTCAAGAATTTACCATAACCACTTAATTAACATAACTGCATTAATCTAAGCATTTATAAACATGTCTGTCAGTTGGATCTGACAGGAAGGCAAAAATTAAGCCAATAACTGACCATAATCTGTGGAACAGCATTTTTCCAAGAGCTTATTTCACACCTACCATTGATTTGTTACAGGTTTATAAATAGACTTACAGCTTTTAATTCATGATTTTCTAAATGTAGCATAGATATGGCACATGGCCAAAAGTATGGTGCACCCAGTGAAGATTGAACTATTCAGTTGTAATTGAACAGCTTTCATGTTTTGCATAATTTAGTCAAGATACAATGACTGAAAATGAATACGGTTACTTTCAACAGTATTAGTAAATATTCCAAAATACTGTAGTGAGTTTTACACAGTAAACTAAGCACAACAACATAGGTGTATTTTTTCTTTTTGAGGCTGGACCAGGATTAATCTCACACAAAGCAAGATGGATCCTACCTGACAGAGGATGTCATAATGATTAGAGGCAAGGTTTTACAAGGCCAGATGCTCTTCCTGGCACCAAACTCAGACACTCACGATAGTTCAAGTACACTGTTTTTATTGAGACAGCATCTCTTGGAAGGTTGCCATCCAAGGCTTGAAACTCCATCCTAGTCTTTTATATATATATATATATATATATATATATATATATATATATATATATAAAAATAAATAAATCTTTCCAAAGTCTAAATGTTGAACAAAAAATTTAAATGTAATTCTCCAGTATACCAAAGAATAGCTTTCAAGGACTTCACTTTGCCAATTGGGGGTGGGAGTCAATAAATGTGTAAATACGAGATATTTTAATTATTTAAGGTATTTCAGTTACCAAACTAGGATAGTTACCATATAAAATCTTTACCAATCAATCTAACATGATCAGTCGAAGAGGGAGGAGAATGGAGAGAAATGGTTGAGTGGTAATAAGACAAAAGGATTAACAGTAGCAACATGAACAATGTCTAATTTGCAGATTGTTCAAGCCAAAAACAATGTATTTCACACTTTGTAAGAAGCCATTAAAAAAAAGAAAGAAAAATAGTAATTCCCCCCCCCCCATAAAGATGCAAATAAAAATATAAAAGCAAACAAGTAAAAAAAAAAAAAAAAAAAAGATCCCACACAACAAATAGTATAAAAATAACATTTTTCATGGATGAATTTTTTTTCTGGAAATTTTAAAACTACCAACTCATTTGACAGGATATTTTAAGTAAAAAATTACAAACATAATTTATAAACTAAAATCTATATGTTAAATTTTTAAATTATTTTCTAAAAATGCACTTTTTAAGTAAACGTAATAAAATCAAAAAAGAAATACATTAGAGGTTGGAATATTTCAAATATTTTGCTATTTCTTAACACTTAAAATATTCTCTAAACATAATAAACATCATATACATGAGGTTTATTTTTAATAATCTCTTGCTAAGCCAGTGTGAAAAACTTGTCTGCCAATCTACATACTGACTTTATTTCAGAACCAATGTTATGATGAATTCGTAAGGATGTTCTACCTCCTCACGATATTAGTTCCGTAATTTACTATTTTAAATGTCAACGAGACACTGACTATATAGATAGAACCAGAGGTTGGAAAGGAAAATATGTACCACCCAATATTAATAAAAAAAAACAAAAAAAACGGCAACGTGATAATTCAAATAAGTGCACCAATACATCAGATCTGTGATAGCAGAACATTTATTAAATAATCATTAGTGTGCCTTGTCCTACAACAAAGACATTCTTACAATTTTGCATAAGGCATATTCAGGTTTCCATTTGAAAATCCTACAGACAACAATCCTACCTCTATAAGAAGGAGTGGCTTTTAGGTCTGAATGTTGTTTGCCTTTGATGTGGATATATAGGGTGAGGTAGAAATACCCTTAAATATACATCCCAGACATTAGTAGCATGATATATGTGAAAGGTATTTCTAATGCATCCTGTATAACAGCTTGTCTTTTTGTTTTCTCCTCCAATTTTATTCATGGTGCACACCTCTTTTAGTCCTTGATAGAACTTTGAAAAGTTAGGAATAATAACTAGTTTTTTTTTGTTTTTGTTTTTTTTTTTCAAATTTACCTCTTTACATTGTTCAGACTTGTCCCCATCTTTATTGCCATATTCACAACGTTTCAGCTATTGTACGCTCCAGGCTTCTTCAGGTGATTGAAATTTCAAACTCTTTACAGTAATTTTTTTTTTTCCCCTTTTCTTCTTGCTCTTCATTTTAACATGTTTTTACTGCAATAATCTTTTGTTCTATTCATTTCTGGCTCTCTTCATTTTTGGATATATGAAAAGTTATTTATTGTTCATGATATCTCAAAGGATAAGCAGCTGTACATTTTAGTTATTAATGAAGAACTCGAATATAAATTGAAGAAATAAAAATAAATAAAACAGTCAATGTATAATGATTGGGAGGATCAATTCTTAAAAGCATGTCACATCATGGAAAATACAGAGAACATGAAATTAAGCAACTCAGCAATAATGGTAATGCCAAAATTAGCCATTTCCTTATAAGGCAATATCTGGCATTTGATAATGTCATTCTTTTCTCCCCAATTTACATGATCATTTTAGTTGTTGCTGCTGTTGCTGTTAAAATTCTTCAAGTGATATGGTTCATATTACTTGGCAAAATTCTTTCTTTGTGATTCTGTGGTACCAGTCTATAAGATCTGATGAAGAATGGTACTCTCTAAGCTTTGACCTATCATCAACAATTAGCAAAACAAAAAGAATTTCTTCATTTACAAATTGTAAATATTTTCATATACCAAGTAACAACATTTTCCGTTTTCTTATCTGAAGTTACAAATACGATTCTTTGATGAGCTGTCATAATTAAGAACCATATCAAAGCTAATAGGAACTTTGTAAACATTGTCTAAATAATGACATCTCAAATGGATGAATGAAGAAGAGATTTAGTGTTGAAATTTAGTGACTCACAAAACAATTGACTAAATGGTGCATATAATACTAAAAGAAGCAGAACTTGAAGCAAAAACAAGAAAAGCAAGCTACATGTACAATGATCCTCAAATCCAGTTAAATGTTTGCTTTCTTTTTAAATGTTGTATATTATATAACAGTAAAGAATTTTTTTTTTTTTAAATTTGAAGAGTAATATATTATTTCTATTAACATTTAATCATAATTTTAATTCTGTCAGTAATCTATATATTAATATACTATTTTATATTTTTTTAACTTTGAGAAGAGCTATTGACATTGCATATTCTTTTCAGCCAACTGAACTCTTCCTTTGTGCTTTTGATGTTGTTAACATGTCATTTTAGATAATCTATTTTTCAGCTTTTGTCAAGTACATAAAATTTAAAAAAAAAAAAAAAAAAAAAAAAAAAAACTTTCTTTAGAAGGTTTTTTTTTTTTTTTTCTATTTTATTTCCAAACTGAATTTATTTCTAAATTTAACTATTTTTAAAGTAACTCAAATTTAGCTTGAACTCAAATTCTCACAGGGTAAAAGTAATTTTTTTTTTGTTCATGGTCTATTTCTATCAGCTATTTCTAATTAACTTGTTGGACACATTACCACTTGGTAATATATTATTCATGGATATTTTGAGTAAATTTTATTATTCCATAACTGCTTGTGTTACAGAAGCAGTGAAGAGCAACAAACGGTTAGTACAAAGTTGCATATAAGAACATACTTAGACTATTTATATATTAGATGTTAGAGTGTTGTACCAGTAAGCTGTTCTGATGATTAAAATATTTAAATGAATAAAGGATTTAAAATATTACATGTGTGCAGAAATTTCTAGCATTTTCCTTACTTATATTCAGTCTCTGATTTTCCTGGGAACTTTTCATAACTAACAATTTCATTCTGAATTTCTGGTATGAGGAGTTATTATTTATATGATTTATATTCAGTTTAATATCCTTTGTTGTTGCTGTTATAACTTTTCACTTATTGCGCCTTCTAACCTTCATTGGGTCCATGTTGATCCAGGTAACCATCAGGGAATTTTTAACTGAACACTTTATTTAATCTATTGGGTAGATTGTTCAAATTCTGCTGTCTGTGCCTAGGGATATCTAACCTTGTTCTTATTTAGTACTCCTCAGTTATTAATACTGTTTCCATTAAATTTCAATCTGTACTACCCAGCCCAGGAATTGAACTCACAATTATTATGTCACCAAATTCACAAACAACGCTTTAATCCGCTAAGTTATTATTCTACAGACAATGTGATAATAACAAAGCTGAGGATATTAGTCCAAATGTAAATAGGGTAAATGTGACACTGGGACCTCAGGGGCTAATCAAACAAAAAAGAAAAAAAAGAAAGAAAAAAAAAAGGAAGAGGAAAGAGTCTACTAAATGGATGGTAATTGTTGAAATTTGAAGGAAGGTGGATTAAATAGTTAAGAAAATTAAAAATGAATTGCATTGAAAAATTATGTTTCAAAATAATAAAAGAACTCTTGAACAGTTCCAAGGAGAATCAAACCATAATTTAACTAGACAGAATTTGATAATAATGAGCAAAACCAAGAATACCTGTCCTTCCTCACTTTCTGCTGACAAAAGACCATTACTGTATCCTCAAAGATGTCAAACAGAAAAAACATGTTGTCGATAAAGAAATGTGGGTGGTCACTGAAATAACATTTAAAGATTGTTCTGAACAAAGAGCTAGGAAAAACATCTGGTTTGAATTGGCCACCCAAAGGAAAAGTGTCCTTACAAAGGATAGAGATTAGCCTGACAGGTTCATTCATTTAAATTTCTGTGACATTCCTCTGGATGATAAAGAAAAATTAATTACTAGCCCTGGAGTGACGATAGGTGGCTGGCTGAATAATCTAGTTGATCTAGAGAGCACAGCAGGAGACAAACTGATGAAGAAAAATTAATTACTAGAAAATCCCTTTTCACTTACACATTCTGAAAGTTTGGATTTATCATAGGGACAGTATGTCGGCCCTTGGAGTGGGCTGAAGTAAGTTGCTAAGTAGGAGAAGAAAGAGAGATTAGCACTGCCTATATGGAGTGATGGTGCAAGATGTGAAGGAAATTGACCACTCTCAACGGGGGGGGGGGTAGACAACCCCCAAATTTGGAAAATCATTCAAGTAAACTTATTTTGAGAATATGGAATTTTAGAAAAGGTCGATGCAAAGAATGGAAAATAACTGAATACAGACCCTGGTCAACCTGCCAGATACAGGACTCCATTTAAGCTGAAGGTTTAGACAACATTAGTCCCCACATTACTGCTACTGCAATCCCAATTGTTTGTGGAGATCTCTTGACGAAGACCTTGTGCTGGTCCTGAAGACCAGAACTTAGAAATTTGAAAATTCTAAAAGGGGATTCCAGTGTCATTTGATTATAACAACAAGTGGGAAGGGTTAAAACAATACAATAAATCATATATAAACCAAATTTGTTACATTTTTAACCAGAGTTAATTCTTTATCCCAAAGAATTCTTTTTTTGTGTAGCTCCTAGTCTGTCAACCTGTCCTTGGCTTCAGTTTACTTCATCAGCAATTTTCTCACCCTCTGAGATAAAAAATACAGTGTAGCAGAGAAGTGAGGGATTGTGAAGGAGATAATTGCTAGCTAGATTGAGAGGAAACATGCTCACCAACACAATACCAGCAACCAATCAGAAATTCATTAATGAGTGAGGGGGTCAGCTAGGTGGTAACAATGGTGTTTGGAAGGAACTTGAAGACCAATGCGGGGGGAGTAGGTTATATTATTGGTACCGTGACCAGGATCAACTCAGGGCTACGTAAACACAATAGTTTAAAAAAGTTAAAAACCTTTTTAAACCTATGGCATTTCTTTGGGGATTTTTTTTTCATTAATTTTTGTTATTGCCTTATATGGTTAGCATTTCAATATTATCCAAATATTACATAAGAGATTTTTTGTTTAATTTTAAGTGATATAATATTTGATATATTGCCTGTTTCATAATTGTTATATGTAGTACATTAAATATGTATGCAAATACAGAATGCAACAGAGATACCTCTCACATAATGGTAAGATATTAGCTAGATCAGTGATTCTCAACCGCTGTACCATGACACAATAATGTGCCACACGATCCTCTTAAGTGTGTTGTAAAATATTGTCACTGCATGTGTGTGTGTGTTGGTGCGGAAGTAGTAATTGTACAGCACAAGTATTTGAATAAATGAATAAGCATCAAACTTTTTATCCCACATTAGTTAAAAAGGCTTTATCAGTTTTATTGTAATTTTCTACTTATTTATGTGAATTAGGCTTCTTGACCCTAAATAACATGAAAAATAAGAAACAAGAAAGACTCAACTAAAATATAAATGACAGTTTGCTTATCACACATTTGACCAAACATTGAAGAAATCGCAAAGAAACACCAGGCACAGGTTTCACACTAAATAAGCTGCACAAATACTTGAATAGGAATATTGAAATAAAGTAATTTTATATTTGTGCATGTATTTCTTTTAAAAACCTATGGTTTTATTTAATAACCTTTAAATATGTAACCTTTAAAAATTTGACAAGTGTGACATGATATTTTCATTTGCTCCTAGGTATGCTGTTTAAAAAGGTTGAGAAACATTGAGCTAGATGAAGACATCACTGTCACTAATGTCTTACTATTATGTGAGAGGTATTTCTGCCACACCCTGTATAACAATTATTACAGGAGAGATGAAGTATTCATTTTTCTTTGTTTTGGTTGCCACCAAGAATATTTTTTCTTTAAGTATATTTTAAATAATCCATATTCTTTTCAAATAAAACTTAAATTAAACCAATTGTTTTTAAGACTTAAAGATGTATTTACATTGATAAAAAAAATCACAAATTAACAAATTCTTTGTATTAAAGATTCACAAAGTAAATTTTTTAAAGACATTAATTGAATTTTTACTTAAATACAGTCAAATTTACAATCTAATAATATTAACAAGGTATGAAATAGCATAACAGTTATCAGTATAAACAAAACAGAATCAGAGAACCAGGTTCAAATTTCATCAAAGCTACTTGCATGCTCATGAGAAATTTAGGAATCCCATTGACAGATTTCTTGAAAATAAAAAAAAGTCTTGTCACCGGCAGAAAAGAGTGGGTGAGTATTTATTTAGACAAACATTTATTTTAGGAGTCACTTACTACCCAAACAGTAATTATAGTTAAAAGCTGCCACACCCATTGACAACGTTGAGAGGGGCCAGTTAAACAATTTTGATAAACAAATGATCATTAATTTTTAAACTTTTTTTTTTTTTTTTTTAAACCAAGCTTTTATCTAAATGACATCATTTCCCATAATTATTGTTTTAGGTTGTACTAAAAATTACACTACAATTTTTTGTTTATTTTTTTGTCCTATTCAAAAGATTGTAAAACATTTAATATTGCTGCCAACCTATAAAATAAATCACATTTGTATATATCTACCAGTGTAAAGGTAGATTTTCTATATGTAAAAGGTGAAAAACTTGAAGAATCAAGCTTTCTCCCATGCTGGAGAAATGTGCCCAAAAGACTTATTTATATTCTTTTATAAAAGTTTGTTTCTTAATTTTTCATTAGGTAATAACATTTTGTATTAGATTTGCTGTTGGCTGGATAAAAATAAATGCAATATAAAAAAAAAAAATGAACAGTCACAAAGCAAAAAATTGCTGCAGATGGCAACAAGTGATCAGAAAAACAAAAGCAAAACATATCTGCAATAATAACAATTTGTTGTGTTACTGAAAATGAAATGACACAAAGACAAGAGTTGTACACACAATTGGATTTACGCCACAGAGCAACTGATACATGCATAACACAGCAAGCAGTTTGGAACAAGTGACATGCACTTCATTAAATTCAAAATAGTTCATGAAAACTTTTTTTGACAGAATTATTCTAGAGACAATTATACTTAACTATCGTAACATTTTTAGAGTTTCCCCTTTTTTGCCTTAAGTACTAATTATAATAAGTGTTTAGAGAATAAATGTAGTAAAATAGGGAAAATTATGTATATAAAATTTAAAATAAGATCAATTACTGTATATACTTGTGTATAAGCTGACTTCATGTATAGTATGATCCCTGAATTTTTGGGCATTAATTTTAACCTCTCCAGAAAAAATTTAGCTGTGTATAATGCAACCAGTCATTGAAAAGGCATGATTTTTAACCTCTTCATTAACCTTCTTTTTAACCTGTGTAAAACAAAAAAAAACAAACCTGATCATAAAAACTTACACTATACTCAAGTATATACAGTCCACTGCTTAAAATATATATTCAGATAAATACTTTATTTGCAATTATTTATATATATATATGAAATTGAATATTTGGGCAGCAATCCCTCTTTTATAGAAGTTTTATTGAAGATGACTGATATGGCACTACAAGTGATTTCTTTTCTGGACTGAGTGTAAAAACTGTCCAAATGATTGCTTTCAGCTAATCGACTAGCCATTATCAAATATGTATTTTTTTGGTTTAAGTGAATATGTAAATTTTTTTTTTTAAATATGTATATATAAATAATAAAAAAAGAAGAAGCCAACTCTTGATGGTATCAATTATGAACATGGCTATAACATGCTGACCGTGTTTGAAAATTAAAAACATTCTCATTCCTATATATACACATAAAAAGAAAAATCTATATATTCAGTTATACAAATAAAAACATCTTTGATAAGATAATGGATAATAGATCAGCTGAAAGTGATCAGATCCACAGATCATTTAGACAGTTTTTACACACATTGTTCAGAAAAGAAATCACTTGTACAAATGCAAGAAAAATTTAATAAAAAGCTTATGCTTGCAGTAACTTGTCAGTTGTCTTCAATAAAACTATATATATATATATATATATATATATAATTCCAAATGTAACAAAGGGCATTAAAATATATTCTTCTTAATGTTATTTTTAAAAGTAAAAATTAGAAAATTAGAAAAAAATATGTGTGTGTGTGTGTGTGTGTGTGTGTGTGTGTGTGTGTGTGTGTGTGTGTGTGTATAAAAAACAATAATGGAATCAATATGTCTACCATTTTCGGCTATCTAAAGTTAAGCTCTTTAAAACTCTTTCACTACTTCTGGGAATACTACATTTATATCAAAATAAAATAAAAATCTAAAATTATTAATTACATTTGTAATTTTAAAGGGCAAAGAAGACAAATTTGGCATAAATTAGGTAAATGATTTCTATTTTATTGTGTGTTTTTCAGAAACCAAAAGGACTTGTAAAATGCAGGTATTTTTAGCTTTAAAATAAAACATTAGAAACAAAATACATAACTCATAAGTAATTGACATCTTCTATAACACCAAAAATAATATACATATATATCTATCAAATAATTATTGGAAGAATGTACATGCACTGATATGTAAAAAAAAATATATTTATAGTAATGACATATGATATTTAAAAAAAAGGTCGGGGGTCAAGTTAGAGACTAACATGAATTGTAAAATTGATGAAGAATATACAAATGAAAATATAATATTTGGGTAAAGGATATGCTGACACTATTTGCACCCTATGGCACTGTTTTTTTAAAAATAGAGGATGTTTTTTGATATCTGAAGAATGTTAGTGATGTATGTATTCTGTTGGAGATGAAATGTTACTAAGAAGATGCATTTGGGAAACAAAGTTTTGATGCTGGGTTAAGAATATTACAAAATGCATATTATAGTTTCGTTTGATTTTTGACACACTGCATTATAGCTTTTATTCTCATTGTTATTATTGTCATTATTAATGCTAAGAAAAAAAATCTGACTTTTGCAACAAACAATGGCAAATGTAGCCAACAGATGAAATACATTCTAGAAAAAATTTGAAAAGGTTTGGGTGAAAATTGAAGATGTTAATTCAAAAATGCAATCTTGCAAAAATAAAAAATAAAAAATAAAAAAAAAATAAAAAAAATCAAACTTGGCAATGTTATGCAAGGATAAAAGAAAAATAAGTAAATAAAAAAATAAGTATAAAAAGATGGATGATAATGAGTTAGATCAAAGAAGCATGTGGTGAGGATTTGAGTGCAGTGGTATATAGACAAGACTAAAATGGTGGGATGGAGGTTCAGAAGAGATGTGGGAGTGGGGAAATATACAGAAAATAAGAAGAAGAAAAAAAAAAAAAGAATTTGAGTCAAGTCAGTGTTGAGGAGTTAGTTTCACCAAGTCTAGCAGAAGGAATTATTTTAAGAGCACCGAAAAAGACCTGAACTTGCTTTGACTGCAAGATCACATTTCTTCTAGAATTACAAATGAGTACTCAGTATTTGTAACAGTGTGTGATCATATACATCAATGGTTCTTAACTGAGAGTGCCAGCTAACCATTATACAAGTGTGGTACCGAATTCTAATTTAAAATTCTGTTAGAATTTTTTTTGAAAAAGTTTACCTATCAAAGATGTTTTTAACTAAGGAACTGAGTAGAAATAGTAGAAATATATAAGTTTAGGGATGAGAGTAAAAGGCAGTAAAGTGATAGGTTGGGAACTTGATAAAATTAGTGCAGATTTTAAGTAAGCTTAGAATATTGTAATCTATACCAATGGCAGCAATTGTTATAAGAAAATACTAAATGTACCGAGTAATAATTTGATTCTATGTATTGATAACATTGTAATTAGCAGATTTCTAAACAGAAAAAAATTCAGCATTCAATAATCAAACAGTATTACTGTCAGTTGAAATTGATAAAAACTTTCTCTTAAAACAGTTTTTTAGGAAAATAGGTTTCCCAAATTCACTGTTATTGCTCTTTTTAATATTGATTCTGTAGAAAAAAAGATAATCATTTACTCAAAAAAAAAAAAGAAAAAAAAAAAGTGTGTTCTGTGTGCGATCTGCCAAAGAAAAATTACAAAAAGTAATTAGCAAAAATCTACTTCAATGACTAGAATCTATGCTAATGTTCTCCCCTCCCCTGAATGGTGTGACCAATCAGAAAAATCTATCGATGAACCAAAGCTGTTATTTTTCAGAAGATTTTCTGAGCTGGTGAACTGAACATATATTTTTGCTTGTGAGAAGTGAAGGTTGGACGTGTGACCCCCTATCATTTGAACTGCGATTTGGCTACAAGTGTTGCAGTCGAGAAACAGAAGAAATCTATTGCAGTTGCTACTCTAAGTTGACAGTCTTTTCTTTTCTTTTCTTTACTACAACAAATTCAAGTTTCCTTATTTAAGTATAATTTCATTTTACTTAATTTTATAGCACCCCTATGTAATGGGGTGTGTATGTATAGCATATATATATATTATACACACACACACGCACTCTCTCTCTCTCTTGTACAAAGAGGCTGAAGTGATTACTATATTTTTATAGATTTCAATGTCACACAGACATGTGCAAACTTATTTGAATCTGTAAACTATTATAACTGGAATGGATATTAAAAATCTCTTTAGTCCTTCTAATAGATGTTATCTACTCTATAGTATAAGAGGGTGCTGAAAAATTCTCGAAATCTAATTAAGTGATCAAATATCAGATTGCTAAAGGGCTTCATAGTCAAACCCAGAACTTTTCAGCATTGCCTTGTACATTCACTACAAAGATTATAAGGTAATGGTATCTTATTGCAGGCACTTCATATTGACTTCTCACAAGGCAACATGATACCTCCACATAACCTTAAATAGACAATGCATTAACAGATTTAAATTCAGAAAAAAGTGACCACAACTTTCAAATGATAAAACCAATGAATCTGTTAACCTTTATCACTCTGTATGTGACTTCATTTGCTGTACAAAATATTTATTTTGCCACTGAAGGTGACTAATAAACAATAGTGTGTTTGGATTTTACAGTTGTCATATCCTGCTATGACAACAGAAAACAACTGAGTTAAATTAGCAATAAGGGAACTGTAATTGAGAGGCTTTAAAGAATGCAGTGGAAAGGGAAGTAATAATAATGCAGAGTGCTAAAGATTAAGTTTATATATATATATATATATATATATATATATATATAAAATTCAATTATCAGCGTTAGATAAAATCATGTGGGTGATGGTTACTGAATTTAAAGGTTAAGATTTACAATAAAAAATAAATAGGTAGTCTGCAGCAAAAGTCAATGATATACTAGATACGAATATAGCACTGATAGACTAGATTAGAGACATGGGCAGGGAAGAAAGTGTTAATACTTAGATGAAGAATTTCAAAATTATTGCTCTCGGAAATATAGACCACATCTAGATACTAGTATGGTGGCTCTCTGCAGAAATTAAAACTATACAATAGATATTGAATTTAATTGTATATCTATGATAGTTACAAAAGTATATTATTAGATATGATTGTTTTTGTAAATAGAGACAGGGTGAAAAACATGAAAGACAGGGTGAAGAACATGAAAGACTTGGTGAAAAGAAAATTAAACAGCTGTTTCAGCTGCAAAGGGTGAGACCAATGATCAGGACAGGTAGAAGATAGAGAAAGAGGTCCTTAATTGTTGGTAACAATGAGGTCAAAAGGAAGATGCTAATTGTTGTTGTCCTGCAATTAGTAAAATGTCACAGAAGAGGAAAAGAGCTATTGAAAGCATTTAGATATTAAATAAAAATCAGAAGTTACTAAAAGTCAGTAGAGACCAATAGTACAAAGGGAAACAAATATTCTAAAGTCTGTATTTACCTACATTCCCTCATGGTAGTAGGATGTGACACAGTTTAACATAGGATGCATATATGCTTACATATGGGCCAAGCACAAAAATTACCCAGTCGCAACAACTATTGTCATGCTGGCACCAACATCCACCGATCCTCTCTCCTTAAAATGAGGGAGGTGCTGCAGCAGGTTTGGAATCTCTGGGACCTGATTACTCTCATTACAAAATCAAACTGCCTGAAAGGAGAAAGATGGCAGAGAACAAACACTACATTTTGATCTGCTATTTACCCATCTCCCTATGATGATTTACATAGAAACCATGTCATGCTGATGCCTATATCCACCAACCCCCTCTCTTTAGTGCAAAGGGGAAGAGTGTTGCTGCAGACTTGAATCTTAAAGACCAGGCTTCCCATAAAGGAGAACAAATACTACACTTTTATCTACTATCTACTTGTCTCCCTATGGTGACAGGATGTGATACAAGATCAGTTTAATGTGGGGTGCATATATACATATAGGCCAACGACAAAAATTGCTCAGACATCATGGCCACTGTCATGGTGGCTTTTGGTATCCACTAACCACCAGATGCTAAACTGATCCCAGCCTAAAGGCTGGGTCATTTACTCACCTTCCAATGGTGGCAAGATGTGACACAGAGTTATTTTTAATGTGGATTGCAACCAATGTTCCACTGTCAGGTGAAAAATGGATACTTCATTTTGATCCTAGCTTGAAGGTCAGGGAAATTTTCCGAAGTCATGATGATTAGATAGGCATTTCAAAAGGACGCAACTCTGCTGGGTCAAATCTTTAGTTTCAAACTGAGAAACTAGCAGTGCTTCTAAAATATCTGCTGTGATATGTCAGTAAGAGTAACTGATATACTGGGGTAAAATTGTGAGTAGGAACCTAATGTTTTATTAATGAGGTTAAATTTAAGTCCTGGAGAGCAAGAGTGATTTGGGATTTGAAAGGTTCAATACAGAAGGAAGGTATCAACGTGAACGTGTGTGTATATAAACAATGTAGGTAAAGATGAAAGAAATGTTTGGTGAAAGAGTGGGATGATATGTTGTTGCTTTTCACAGGTGTCAGAAAAAATGAGATTAACGAGCAAGGTGTAGGAATAGGATGAGCAGATTTATCAAATTGCATCTTCCCCCCACTCGCCTTTAATAAATATATATATATATATATATATATATATATATATATATATATATATTCCCTCACTTTTTTTGATAGGAGGTAATCAATTTGTTCATGCACATTCTTCCTTACTTACCTGTCTTATTTTTGTCACGGTACAAACTGGGAATCGTGATAAATTCTACAATATGGCAGAAGTAGACCAAACAACAGTTAGACAACTAATATTCTATACTCACACAGAAATTGCTTTTCTGCAAAGATTAGGAATGGGGGTAAAAAAAACGTAAACAACATTTCCTTCCTTTTGTTTTTAAGGATTTGTGAGAGAAAAAAAAGGTATTAGCAAAATTCAGAAATAAAAAGAAATAAAATCTGTATTTTTTGAAGTTATATTAAGGAATTTGTGTCATATTTACTAAAATTGGAATATTTAAAAAAATATTCCAGTGAGGCATTACACATTTTTTATGTAGATTGTCTGCAACTTCCATTTTAAAATAAGTATATTTAGGCAGCACATCTTCAAACATGTTTTATTGAATAATATAGATATATTATGTATATTCATTTTTATAATAATCCTTTCTAGTTCTCTAATCAATTTCTTAATGTTAAGATGAAATTCAGGTGCTGTAGTTTTTAGTTAAAAATAAAGATGACAAAGAAAATCAAATTATAAAAGCCTAAAATTGTAAAGAACAAAATGGAGGAGGTGCTTAAGGAACAAAATGCAAAAACTAAATTTATGAATTATTTAATATGTAAAATTTTTAAAAAAGTAAAAAAGTCCCAAAATTTGACACGATTATTCTCAAATTTCTTTAATCTGTCCTTTGATTTCTTTATTCAGTTTAAAGAATAGTTGTAACAAACTAATATAAAATTTTGATGGTCCTGTGCATTCATATAAAATATTTTGCCAAAAGAATGCTAGAAACCTTTCCATCAATCTTACATATATATATATATATATATATATATATTTGAATGAATAACCCCAAAAATCTATTTTATAGATACTGGACAATTCCAGTGTGAATTTATTTTCACACACCCTAGAAGTGAGCTATTTTAATTTATTTCTGTCTCCAAAAATATTTTAAAGCATATTTGCAGTTACAACTAGAAGCAATTACTTCTGCGTGAATATACTTCCATAATATTTTTGATGAGCTTTCAAAAACTCAAATGTTATATTTTCTTGTGCCATTTTGGAATTTATAAGGTGTGCGTGAAATATTAGTTCTTATAAAATAAATGTAACAAGGCAAAAAGGTTGAAATCAAGAAGTTGAGTAACACAATAAAACATGAGAAACTGACTAATTGTGTATATAAAAAAATTGTTTTTTTTTATACATAGAATAGTAATATTCTGTCAGCAATGTTAGCATGGATACCTGGCCAATAAAAATTACTTTCTTCCTGATTTTCAATGCACAACAATATTTTCTAAAAACAAATTTTAGGTGAAAAAAACATGTGCTGGTTGATTCATTAAATTTTACTTTGAAAAAATAATGTTTCATTAATGATTTTCATTCATTTGTGTATGTGAATAACCTTTAGTTGCTTGCACTTACCAAGTTAAAAGCAAAAGAAATTTTTCTGCAAGTGAAACCAAAACGTATTCTTTCTACCTTCTTGGTCTATCTCTAATATAGTTAATATTCCACATAAGTTTCCTAGAATGACATAGGTAAGTAGGGTAAATAATCAAGAGTGATCTCCCCTTGTTTTGTTACTCTCCTCTTTGAGAGAGCTATTTCTGTTTACTGAAACTGTAAAAGGACACTATGCACGGACCTTGTATTTTCAGTTGAATAAAGCTTTCTTAAAGCCTACACCTGTATACTTTTGTCATTACAAATATTACATAAACTTTATAAATTCATATTTGCTGTATCAGACCATGCACTAAATCTCTATGATGGAAAGTTTAGCATCTGCTTACTTTCTTATATATGCTTTTAGCATTTGTTATCATTGCATTTATGTAATCATTAGAATAAATCAAGGTTTAGATATGTTTAATAAATCCTGTTACCTAAACAACTAGTAATTATATAGTTGTATATTGTATCTGCAAAAATATATCATTTCAAGAACATTAATTTCTGTTACAAAAAAAGAGGGGCTGTTCAAACACTTGTGTTCACTAGAATAATGTTTATAGTAATGATATACATATATCCAAAGAGATTTCTCTTGAAATGATATTATAAGGTTTAAGATTAATTTATTTCTAGAGTGCTAGATAGTCTTAAAACTATAAAATATGAACATAAAATATTTCTAATATATATTTCTTAAATATACTTATTAGAAACAAACAAAATTTGATCTTTGTTGTTGATGGTATCATTTATTACTCCCCGGTCTTCATATTGTTACACTTGAAACGTGATGGTGAACAAGCCAAATGCAAGAAATGTGAAGCTGTGGCAACAAGTGATTTGATCATCAATACAAATGCAATCTATTGGTCAAGAGATCAGAATCTAATTTAGCATGAAGAATTCTGTGAAGTGACATATTTGAGGTAACAAAATTACAAAAGGAGATTTTAAAAAAAAAGACAATCACAGTAATAAATAATTTTTTTAAAATTTGAAAAAAAAAAATACATTTTAAATATAATTTTTAAAAAGTGTTCATAACACAAAGTTATGTTTGTTTAAAAATTTGAAAAAAATATTAGAAATTGATGTTATTTATATCAAAACAAAAAAGAATGAATAAGTAAATGGAAAAAATATTTAAAAAAGGATAAAAAAATATAAGGATAATATCAGAATTTTCATTTAGAAAAAAATTACCAAACAAAAATCCTGTTGTTATTCCTAACATTTAAAAAATAAATAAATAAACTTTTCAGTTTAAAAACTTTATGGAAAATGTCAATCTTCAAACAAAATCTGCACAGAGCAAAATTTAAATTAGTATTGAAAGAATAAAAATCAACAAGTCAAAATGAGATTAAAAAAAATAATTGTTATTCTTTAATTTTTTTCTTCTCACATTGCAGTATTCCTCCTT
The DNA here is from genome assembly GCA_963932145.1 of Acanthosepion lycidas. Classification (NCBI taxonomy): domain Eukaryota; kingdom Metazoa; phylum Mollusca; class Cephalopoda; order Sepiida; family Sepiidae; genus Acanthosepion; species Acanthosepion lycidas. The sequence continues at coordinate 62,313,337 of OZ010589.1, forward strand.
CCAAATAATTTTGCTATTTACAAAACAGTTTCCTATCAGAAAAGGAAGAAAAAAATTCGTTTTAATCTATATCAGTCAATGATTCAATTTAGCAATTTTACAGTTGAAAAGTAAATTTTATAATTCATAATACACTTCAGCAAGCAGGTCCTGATTTAGATCACATCAAACCTCTAAAGTCTGATGATTATTTTGTTAAATATTTGATAGATTAGCAGTAGAAAACAAAAACTAAAGGCTTTATGTACTTTGTTTACATTTATTTCCATATAGCAAGTGTTCATTAGCGAAGGATATTCAGAGAGTGTAATGGGTATCAGCACAGAAAGTGAAATTAGCAAACCAGGTTCAAATTCCAGACTAGTCTGGTGCATTCATTTTTGCACAGAGGCATAAAACCATCTCTTCTCTCCCCAAGCTATGGGTAAATAGCAAGATAAACTTAGCATTTGAAATGAGCCTGGGCTTTAGCCTTGTGTGGCAACTAGTCTAAAAAATTAAACTCTGACTTTAAAACCATGTAAAAGGCAACAAGAAACCACTCCATTATCTTTCCCAAGTTGTTATAGCAATTGATCAATAAAGAAAAAGGAACCAGTGAAGAGTCATGATTCCTTTTGTCCTGAAGAGACATGGCAATAAATAAAAGTTAATTAGCAAAGTTTACTATTCATTTATTAAAATCACAGACTTACAGTGAGAAAAAAACTGAAGAGGTATATAAATTTCGAAAACTTCTCTCTACTCTTCCTACTCAATAAGAAGAGCAAATACAACACCCACATTTGAAAAGGCATAGGTGGAATTAAGAACTGAGAAACTTATGAAAATATCAGCAACTCAAAATTGGTTAGTACTGATGATAAAAAGCAGCAAATATCTATTAACTAAGTTCCAATGGAGAGGGAAATTCTTCATATATGTCTGTCAATAGACTAATTATTATCTTCAGCACCTTTTACAGAATTCTAATAAAAAGACACTAAAAAAACAAACATTTAATTTCAGAATAATTTATAGCCATTCAGATTGGATTGATCAAGTCCCACATGTACTGCATTGGTGTGTCTAGAGAAAGATAGCTTGATAGAGCCCATCCTTCTCCAAGCAAGTTTTAAAGTTAGAATTGTCCTTTTATATTGGTTGCCAGTCAACATTAAAGTCCAGTCTGTCCTACTATTTAACCCACAGCTGAGAGGAGAAAAGTTAGATTTATATCTTTCCCATGGGTATTTGTGCGAAAACAAAGAAATTCTGCCATAGTTTTAACTTAGGTCCCCAATTTTTCTAACTTGCTGTTACACATCCATTAAAAATTAAAAGAAAACAAAAACATGTCATACATATTCTTTTAAAAACTAATATTTTAACTAATAGCAAGATTGTTTATTTTCTAAAGAAAGTAATGAATTTTTATTAATCCAATAGATTTTTTTCTTTTATCACTTTATAAGTTATTTTTAGTGGATACTCATATTTGAATAGATGCTCTGTTTATTATTAAATAGTATATTTATTTTTGTCTGAATGTTCAAGAAATCTTATTAAAGAAAAATTTGCACTCTTTGGCAGCTCGGTCTGCCCTGGGGGACGCTGGTTCGAATCCTGCCAGAGAATGCAAATTTTCCTTCAACAAGATTTCTTGAACATTCAGGCCAGTAAACAAATAAATATACTGTTGAATAAATAAATGAAGCATCTATTCAAATATGTGTATCCACTAAAAATAACTTATAAAATGATAAAAAAAAATCTATCAGATTAATAAAAAAATCATTACTTTCTTTAGAAAAAAAATGATTTGTTTATGTTTGGACATGAAACTGTGCTGATATAAAAATTGTGTGAGGTCTCTGACAAGAGAAGTTTAACTTAAAGGCACAATTTCAACCTTGATTGATTGGTTCTCAGTAGCTCAGTTGGTTTGTGCGTGCCGTTTCAAACAGTAGCTCCTTCCACCCAGGGGAGACACAGGTTTGAATCCTGCTGGAGAGCACAGTTTTTCTTTAATAAAATTTCTCAAAAATTCAGGCCAGTAGATGAAAATAAATAACTATACTGTTCAATAAATAAATGGAGCATCTACTCACTCGTATTTGAGTAGATGTTTAAAGTGATATTTTAAAATAATGTTTAAAGTGATAATATATTATACTGGAAATTATTTGGGAGTGGGCTATAAATTTCCAAGGGGAGTTGCAGTGTGTAGTTATAAAGATGAAAAAATTGTAGCTAATGGAAGGTATACAAGTTGATACCCGATCAGTATGATGTTGAAAGATACAAAACCCCTAATGAACCATGGCTAGGAATATTACTGACGATGTGTACCAAAGCATCCAACAGATGTATTTGACGAAATTCAATATATTAATTAAGTTCAATTGACATATATTTTGACCAACTTCAAAGTTTGGCAGACACATCACTCATCAGAGTCAGAAAAATCTATTGAATTATTACCTGATGTTATTTATATTCTACAAAAGTAATATTAATCAATTTAAAATTTGTTCAGCATTCATGATTTGCATTTCTTATGTAGAGTATAAATATAACATTTGTTAATAATTCAATAGATTTATCTGACATTGAACCTAATGAGTGGTGCATCTGAGAAACTTTGAACTGTCAAAAGATAAGTTGATTGAACTTTTATTAATATATTATTATTGCTATAGTTCTCAAGAACTTTGACAAAAATTCCTGCTAGCCTTGAAACAGTACATTTTAGTAATTTTATGTATTTTAATTAATTTGCTATATATATATATATATATATATATATATATAATTATATATATATGCACAGTGAAAATAGAATTAGCAGATAAGGGAAGTGTTTATCTGTAATGACATGTAAAAGAAAACAATATTAAAAGCACATTCTTGATATCAGTATTACCTGGTTGCTTTGAATGAAGAGAAAAGCAGAAATGCCTGTTATTTAGTTAAGAATTAACAAGATCAGTTTTTTAAATTCATTTTCTGCAGAAATAATAGAAAAATACAATACTGCTGACGGTTACATGACCTCATTAAAATACTGTCAAAGAAAAAAAAAAACAGGAAACACTGCAAAAGAAAATCAATCAAAAAGATAAAAGTTTTTTAAAAATGCAAATAGGTTACATTTTAAAAATATAAAGAGAAAAAACTATTTTGTGTGCATACACAATACATTTATGAATTTTTACTGGCTTTTTAATACAAGGTACTGCATTTTTAAAAAAAATGCATTAAGGGAATACATATATGTATATCCCTGCTAACTAAAAACAAGTCCATAGGATTGCATTGGATAATACAGTTTTACATATTTTTTTTATTAAATTCATATCAACAGCAGAATTCCAGTCAATTGGTTTAACAAATAAGGGAAAAATTTTTTTTTTTTTTTTTTTTTTAATTAAATTTGTACATTTCCTGACAATATGCACTGTACATTCTTTGTAAGCTATAGAAGCTTAGTTTCACTGTCAAATAAAAATAAACTTAGAAAAGTATGCATTAAAATAATTGTCTGGTATTCTGGTTATATTTTGTACACAACACCAACTAAATATCAATTTTTACAATGGTTAAGAAACATTTTCTAAGTTTGAAGTGTATTTTGATAAGTGATAGCTTCCAATGTATAAGAAACTGATGGAAAGAAAGAAAAAAAGATTAAGTGCCATGACAAAATCTCTACAAAGAAAAATAAACATTTATATCATCTGTTTCCATTGATATATACAATGGGACCCAAGGAGAATATTGAAAGGAATTCTGTATATGCGGATTTGTGACTGTCTACAAATCTTACAGAAAGAAATTAGATAAAAACTTACTCGTAGGCTTGTTCAGCGGTGGTGGAAGCGGCGGAGGACGGCCAGATTCCAAATCAACCTTGTCCCGATTAAGGCCTTCTCTGGATACAGAGGCAGGGGCTGTTGTCTCATTAATCCCAATTACACTGGAAGGTCTAGATCGGGGTTTTTTGTACTCAGGGGCACCCTTAAATGTATAGAACCAACAAAAATAAAAATAAAAACATTTAAGTGTAAGACCAGCAAAATGTGGCAAGCATGGACATCAATACAAATACCTTATTTCCAGTTTCACTTACCCAGAGTCAGTCTGAGAAATAAACAATTCATAAGTTTTACTTAAAAGTCTCAAAGCAAAAATGTAATGCACAGAAAATACACTATTTTTAAAACCAAAGTTCACCCAATAGAAGTTCCAAAAGCTATTTAAGGTAGAAACTATTGAATGAGGTGTGTGAAATGAATGTAAGAGAACATAGTAAGATGGTTTGGTTCTGTTTCTGCTTAATGGACCATCAATCACCACAGAGAACATAGTAGGAAGAGATGATGATGATAAAGAGGTTGAAGAGGCTAAGATTACAGTGTTCAGGGATGCATCCATCTGTTCCACAAATTAGCACTTGTAAAAAAAAGCTGTCTGAGTGGGACTTGCTCCTTACAATTGGAATATGGAGGAAATATGGATGATATAAATCCTAGCTATAAAAGTCTGAACTGGTGAGAGCAAAGAGTGGAGCTCATCTGAACATTTGACATGCAAATAGTGATAGAGTAGTAATAGGCTTGCAATGTTGCATCTGTAACTGCAGAGTGGAAAACAAGTCATCCCTTACAAGACCACATAAACAATCTTGAACTATATCAAAGCTGGAAAGAGCAGATTGAACAGATCTAACCCAGATATGGCAGCAATACACCATTTTTGGATCTAATCTGATAACAGAAGTTAGATACTTTCTAGAGTGGTAGAATAAAACAACCATTTTTTCAGCTTTTTTGGCATTGTATATACGAGTTCCACCTGAGGCCTGGAGTAAATTTGAGTTCTACTAGATGTTCAAAGTATGGAGAAATTTTGAGAGTGTAACTGTTCATCATAAATGGAGAAAACTCACAATTTAATTGGTGATAATGAAATGATACTAGCTTGGCTTGTTTCAAGTTCTATATTGTCATATAATTTTATAATAGCAAGGCAGCAGGAGGATGTCACCAACAACAGTAATAATCATAGGATAATAATTCAACAGTAAAATTATTTAAAAGATGATGCAATATATATCACAAGGCAAATATTATATATATATATATATATATATATATATATATATAATATCACGAAGGCCACTGTTTAGTGATAGTGTTACTAAAACATAAAATTTTGGAACCACTAATCAAGCTACCAAAGTGGAACTAAAATGTATGAAGTGATGATATCCATTTGTGGGAGACGGATCAGGGTTTGATCACCCCCAATTAAATCTACCTAAAAGGGAGTTTGATGTTGAAAACCTGAAACCCCTGATGATCCTGCTTCTAAAATGTCACTGATAACTCCCACCAGTGTATCAAAACATGTATTTTGTAAACTATATCATATATTTCAATTTTTAAGCTCATCTCTAAAGATTTTAAGTCAGTTTTAAGCCTATATTTTGATGGAAAAGTCAATCCAAGATCCAAATAAGTCCAAAAGATTGATGTATCTTTTAAGCAAAATTATTTGTATGATGTCAATGCTTTAATAATAATAATATAAGAAAAGGCTAAAAATGCCAACCAACCTCGCAACCCGGGTTTCAACCACGAGGTCTCATCAGGCAAGTGGAAGGATATGTGTAACAGTTATCTACTTGGAAAGTGGAATTGGTGAGCCAAGTTCAACTTCTGACCTAGTCAGCTGCTTCACTTTTACACTAATGTCCTTGGGAAAGGCATGAATCCATAATTTTTCCTCCCTCAGCTAGGGGTTAAATAATAAGGTAGGCTGGTTTCTTTAACCTTGGGTGGAAGCCATTCTAAGAAAAGGACTACTCTGAATACAAAATCACAGAGAAAGCAGTGAGGAAAACCTACACTATCTTTCTCAAGAATTCATGGTAATTTACAGAAAATAAATTAAAAAAAATTTGCATACAGATGATTGCCTACATCCTGAAGAGAAACAACATTCAAGAAAATATATACAGTGTGTGTTATATACAACAGTAAATATTCAATATAATGATTTTATAAACTATAATAAAAAAATAGTAGAGACTAACATGTCTGGGATAATCACTTTCATTCTTTCATAATTTCTTTAAGTTGTCTATTTTTCATGCATTGAGAAAAAGAGTAAAGAAAAACTAAATGGTTCTGATACCGAAAGTCAAAATAACAAAACATGCATACCTATTATACGTCATTATTTTAAATAATCATGTGAAATTAAACAGTAAACCTGCAATTATATATATATAAATGTGTTTGTGTGTCTACAATACCAAAAGTCAAAATGACTATAATTGGAGAAAAAGAGATAAGGAGTGAGTGTAAAGTGGGGGGGAAAAAAAAAAAAAAAAAAATACAATGCAAAGGACAAATAACCATGACATTCTAAACGTACACAAATGCCCACACTATTAAGAAACAAAAAAAATATTTGTACCAATGAAAAGTGCATATAAAGAGAAAAATCGAAAAGTATAAGCAGTCAATTGATGATAACACTAGATGAGTGGATGGAGTGATTTCTGGAAGGCCTGTCTACAAAACTCCAGATTCAGAATACCGAAGGTAACATCAATCAACTAAATAACAAACCTTTTACTTGTAATATATATATATATATATATATATATATAAGTAATTATACTCACCTGGAAAAACCCTAGGTGTTTTGGCTTGTAAATGAACAAACCAATACCCAAGGAAAAATAAGGGACAAAAAAAAAAAAAAAAAAAAGAAACTAAGAACATGTAATTGAGGCAAAAGCAATCATCCAGAATCCAAGTTCAGAGTCCAAAGAAAAAACCTCCAAAACGAGTAAAGCAAAAGTAACTAAGTAAAGTGCTTAATACACTAAGTAGAGCAAATCAAAGTTTACACACATGTGTGTGTGTGTGTGTGTGTGTGTGTGTGTGTGTGTGTGTTTTTTACAATGATGTTCACCCTGTACAAGGCCCTGGAGCCACTCGAGGTAGAGGGTTGCAGAGTAAGAGGCATAGTTCATGCAGATATCAAGGGGAGATAACAGTTAACACTAGGCTTGAACAGGTTAAGATTATAGTGATTGAGGAAGCATCCTCTTGGGAGTCATTTCCACAAAGCAGTGGTTCATGGGAAGAAGCTGCTTGAGTGGAACAGACATCTCACCAATGGAATACAAAGGGAATGAGGGTGGTTTGCTACAATGTGCGTGTGACATGCCAAGTCTTAGCCGTGAAGTTTAAAACTGGTGAAACTAAAACATTGTTTGACTGAAAACTTTCCATGGAACTTTTGACTATCTTAGGACAACTATAGTTAAAAAGCTACAAAGAAGCTTATAGCACTTTTAATACTTCTTAATTAAAATTATTCTGTGTGAATTTGTATGGTTGGTTAATTTAATGTTATAATCAAATAGTATTTTAACCTGCAAAGTAGGTATGTCTTTAATACCGTGTTTTCTTTTGTTTAACTGCTATATCTGTTCAGAATGTAGGTGATCATAGCACTTCATATATTCCATTTATTATCTGCAAATTAGGAAAGATTTTTTCTATCTGCCATGTCCTGTCAGGATTGGGCAATTATGGCTCTCCTCAACTTTCTGTCTTTATAGATCTTAGAAAGGCATGTCTTTTTGCTATCTTTTCTAATCCCTGTTCTGCCAACCATTTACATAATAGGTAGGTTATTTGCTGCTTTTCTTCTGTCCCTCTTGCCTTCAGCATGCCCTGCGAATATAAAAATCCTCCAAGCCCTTTCTCTGTTATGTGCCCTACAAATTTCCATGGTCTCTTTCCAATTCTACGTATCATTTTATTTTCCATTTTTTTCTTAAAAATTTTGTCAATGCTCACATGTTCAGCTTCCTTCTGTAGAATCCCATTTCTGTTGCCTCAAGTCTCTTCATCTACAAGGAGACTGTCCAGCATTCACTGCCATATATGAGGACCGATACTACATAACAGTTCAGCCCTCTTTATTTCTAACAAAATTTTCCTGTTTGTTAATACTTAGCTTATGGAAGGCCACTTTTACTAGTCCAAAAGGCCTTTGAATTTTGGTAAGGGGGTGATTTCTCATTTCTTTCTCTATAGTTTTAAATTCAAAGTCTTCCTTATTGTAGACAACTACTGACCTAAGGCTAGAGAGGCCAGTCTACTTTGCCATTTAATCCATAGCTGTGGCAGTAGAGTAGAAGTGATGGATTCATGCCTTTCTCAAGGGCACTTGTGCAAAAGCGAATGTATTAGGCTGGTGCAAAAATAATGACGTAATAATGTCGTTTTTTGACGTTAAAAAAATACGTCAAAAAATGACATTATTACGTCATTATTTTTGCACCAACCTAATAACAGAGTTGTTCAGAATTTGAACTTGGCTCACCAGTTTCAGCTGATAGCCACTACACTACCCACAACTCATTGGTTACAATAATAAAAAATGAAAGAAACTTTCCTTGCTTTTTTTTTTTTTTTTTAGAATGGTTTGAAGAAACTAATTGAAATCAGATTTTGCTTTGCTTTCACATTGTCATATAGTATGGATTAACCAGCTGCAATATTTTAAAGTTTACGGTAACTTCATAACAGATGAAACTTCAGCTAGGACTGATTATTATTTTTTTTTTTTTTTTTTAAATTCAGCCTGGAAATGAAAAGGCTTATTTCAAGAATGTCAGAAAACATAAAAAAATAAAGAGAAAATGAATACTTACATCAATATCATCGTCACTATAACACTCAGGTTGGTAGACGGGCTCCTCCTGAAACAAAGGAAATTGAAAAAAAACATGAGGAAAATATGAAATAAATAAGATGGCTAAGCCAAGATAGTTGTAAAAAAAAAAAAAAAAAATTTAGCCATACTTACAATCATAAGATCCCAGTCAATATTGACATTTTCAAAGAGATCTTTTCTGTTTTCTAGAGCAGCTTTCAGCTACAAAAAAAAAAAAAAAAAAAAAAAAAAAAAATGTAAGATGTGATGGTTAAAGATTAGGTGGGTAGGAAACGAAAGATGAAAGACAGACAGCAAAATAGGGAAAGTTGGAATAGAGAAACAGAAGAAAATAGAATGAAAGAAAAACAGGTGTCTTCTCCATTAATTATAAGGAGAACAGATACACCACATTGATCCTGGCTCTCAAAAATGTTTTTTTTAAAAGAAAGACAGAAAAATAGAGACAAGTTGACAGAGAGAGAGAAAAAAAAAAAAAGTGAAATAAAGATTAGGAAAAAAAAAAGAAAAAGGAAAAAGGGAGACAAAGACAGGAAAACAGAGAGATGTTGTAGAGAGAGAGAGAGAAACAACAGAAGGAAATAGAGTGAAGATGAAAGAAAGAGGCAAGACATGGAGAAGTACTTAATGAAAATAAACAGCAACAATGAAGAGAAAAATAAAGAGCAGGATAAAGTTATATTAGAGTGTTACCAGTTCTGCACACAGTTGATGGTTATTCTCCTTTGCTATCTCCAGCGCAGTCTGGCCTGCCTTATTTGCTAACGTGGCCATATCAGGTTTGGTCCGCAGTAAGAGCTTCATACATTCAGACTTGTTAAGTTGAGCGCATAGGTGAAGAGCTGTATTTCCATCCTTCGTGGTTTTGTCTAGACTAGAGCTATAAAAAAAAAAAAAAAAAAAAATGAATATTCCAGATTAAAACAAACAAAGCAAAGCTGCACTTGATTTAGTTGGGATATAATATCTGATAACAAATAAGCAATTTACATTCTTTTGAAAACAACTTTGTGAATACTCTATCCATAAATATCTTATTATAATTGTGCGTGTCTCTCCATTCATCATTTTGCATGACCGTTACACCCTGCTAATAACTCATAATGAACCATTCTGTTTAGATCACATGTAAAGAGGGGAAAAGACACTAGTTGGTTTCAGTGAGAAAATGAAAAAAAAAAAAAGGGAAATAGAAAGAGAGAGAATTGGATTAAGCTGATAAGAACAGATACTACACATTGATCTTAGCCAAAAGGCTGTTTATTTACTTGACCACCTACTGAGTCAGGTTGTGACACAAGGTTGGTTTTTAACATGAGGACCAGAATGTTTTCACTCAGGCCACTGGTCCAAGCTGGTCTTAGCTAGTCATAGCTTGTCATAGCTGGTCTTGGCTTGTCCTAGCTGGTCCAGACCCAAGCCAGTCCAAGCTAGTCGTAGCCGTGATCAAATCTTCGCCAAAAGGCTGAGAAGCGATTGTATTTTCTTGCCACCCCATGCTGTCAGGATGGGATACAAGGTCAGTTTAATGTGGGGAACCCAAAGGCATGCACTCAGGCCAGGCACCAAAATAGCCCAGCCCCTCACAACCATCAGTTGTGTTGGCATCAGTATTACTACCGATCACCACCTCTTTAGCACAATGGGGAGGTACTGCTGCAGATAACTGTTTCCTTCAGACTGTACATCTCTCAATAATATTTTCAATTGCACTGTCCACAGACAGATAACAAATGATTTGCACTCTGTACAAAGACAAAGACACACCTGAGAGATGAAATGTAATTTATCCGCTTAAGGGCAGATATTACGCTTTGACCCCAACCAAAAGGCCAAAAAGCAAAGGTGAACACAATAAAAGCTCCCTTTTTCAGAAACACAGTATCAAATGATGGAAACTGAGTGACCAATCACTAAAAATCCAGTTACCATAAATAAAATATCATCATCTGCTGAACTATTTTATTATTAAAAGAGAAATGGCTAGTGAACATGAATTTGAAATGAACAGTTAAGACTTTCAGCAGAACCAGAATAAAAAAAACAGAAATGTAAACTGCACGTAAAAGTTTTATACAAAAATATAAAATAACATACTCACATGCTACTGTTCTGTATTATGAAGTCGACCATATATAAACTATTTCCATCATCTTGACTAATTGCCATGTGGAGTGAAGTCTCATCATCCTCCTGGAAAAGATATTTACAAAGCAAATTAAGTAACACATCATATCCACAAATAATATTTTATATTAATTAATCATTAAACAGAAAATTAAAGCCTATAAATTTATAACTGAAATGAATAAAAAAAAAAAAATCTCTTAAATAAATATCAGTTTTCAAGTGTTAACAAGAGTCAGAGCCAATAGCTGGCTGCCAGGAATAGGCAGGAAGATTCTATTGGCCAGCATGAGAGCCAACAGCTGACTGACACGAATGTTAACTAGTATGCAAAAAAAAAAAAAAAATCGATACCTGCATTCGTCACAAGTGGGAAAAATTTAAATCTGTATAGCACTTTACGCCAATTGGCTCATTCGCTTGCTTAAACTCAACATTGATTCTGATTCCACAGAACTGGGTTGGGTGTGAAAAAGTATTTGTTGTTAACATTCTTTTTTCATTCGGTTTTTCCAGTTACGAGCCCTTTTTTAAAGCAGATCGTTTTGGGTTCATTTTGTTTAGTTCTTTTTTCGTAACAGATTTAATGTTTAGTATAGAGCTTAGAAAAAATTCGCAGTGTGTGATAGGCAAGAAGTAAGGCATATAGCAAAATCAGCACAGCAAAGGGCACTCCTTTAAAGGCAAGGAAGGGCAAAAATATTTTAAGTCAAGTGATAGCGATTGCTGTACGAGTCGTACATTTTTTGAATCAAGCACGGGCCATGCTGCTAGTCTTTTATAAATTTACATAAGGCTAAAATATGGCTATGGGCAAAAAAGCAAGACAGACAAGGTCCTATAGCCTTAGGTTGCAACCAGCCAAGGAGAAGGAAACTCTGAATTCAAATGATCTGCTGCCTTGTAGATACTGCCTCTTTAAGTAAAGGCTAGAAGACGGTAACTTCAAAAATAAATCCACCTTTCAACAGCCTCAGTGCAAAAGAAATCAAACATTGCAGTATTCTGCCTTGAATATCACCATGAATCACAATTGTGAGATGAAGGGGAGTCCTGACCAAAGCGACACAAAATGCACGAACTGAATGAAATGAATGAATCCCCAACTTTACACCATTATAACAAAGCAGTAAATTTACCTTCAGCCATTTTGTATATATTAATAACAAACTGCTTTTACAATATAAACAGTAACATTTAATTTGCATAACAAAAGTTTACTTTAATAAAGATTTTATCTTATTTATTTTTAATACAAATTTTTAAAATTACCATAAAGATTTCTGCCGATTAAATTATTTTCAATTCATTGTTTTTTATTGAATTTCTGAGATGAGGAGTTGTTATTTACATGAAGAGAATTGTCCTCATCTTTGTTGTTATCACCAATAACAAAGATGAGGACAATAGTTCACATGTAAATAGTGTCAGTCCATTGTTTCGGTATAGAAAGAATTTCTATCTACCTTGTTTTAAAAGTTTTTGCAAACCACTGCAAATACTAGCCTCTATCACAATTAAACATTCAACATGAAGGTCAACTGTTGCATTGTGTGTGCTGGGATACAATCTTATAACCACCACAAACTGAATTAACAAGATACCTGATATTTATAGATGTAGAACTAGTAAGAAGCTTATTCAATCACTAACTTAAGAATTATCATCCATCAGAAAATTCAAATTGGAAAGCTGTGTTATATTTTAATTATAATTAAGTATAAAATTATTAGTTTCATTTACTGAATTAAATTAACTGTAATTTGTTTTTATCAACCCATGACTGCATCTCATTATGCTGCCTTATAAGCAAACACCCTAACATCTTCATTGACCTGATCTACTTTGAAGTTATTGTCAAAAACACACAAGTCAAAGATATGATTGATTTACATAACAGCAATAAATTCATGTTTTATAGTTATTTTTTAATCTTTATAAGAGTCAGATTAAACCACAAATGTAGTATTACTGCCATATCAGTAATGAAATTGTTCAATCCTTACTTTCTAGTCTTAACAGAGTTCAAGAATCATTTACAGTGTCATGAAGAGATGACTTATTTTCTACTCTGCAGCCACAGTAGCAATAGGCTTCAACATTGCTACTCTATCATTATTTCCATGACAAATGTTCAGTTCCACCAGATCAGACCTTTACAACTAGGACTTGGCATGCTATATCCATGGAATCAAATCACCCTCATTCCCTCCATATTCCAATTGTAAAGAAGAAGTTCCATTCAAACAGCTTCCCCCCACAAAAAAAACGACTACTTTTTGGAACTGATTCCCATGTGTATGTTTCCCTGAACACTACCATCTTTACCCCTTCAAGTCAGGGGTCAACTGTTAGTTACTTCTTCATAATTTTCATTTATTAAATACTTGTATGACATACCTCATTCAGTAACCTTCTGTATTGTAGAGTATCCAATCAAAACCAAAATGGTGGCACCCATAACAAATCACCTTCTTTATTGTCATTTTTTTCTAGTAAAAGACAATTTCCTATTTTTCCAAACACAGGCCAGCACAACCAGGCAACAATGCAACAGCAAAAGTGTTAATTTTAATAATAAATAAAAAAAAAAAAAAAAAAATGAAAAAGAAATTAAAGAAGAATAAAATAAAAATAAAGTTATATAATTACCGCTTTGGGGAGGGTGGACATTAGTTCCAACCCCTCTGCATGAACTTGCAAAAGGGCAAATATATCCTTTGATGTAATTGCTTGCTGAAGATCTTGTTTCAATTCTTCCTTGTCTGTGCATGTCTGGATAGCATATTTATGTTGTTCATATTTAGCTTTGATGAATTCACGGCGTTCATTCCTAAAAGAAGACAAATAATTTCACCCATCATGTCAAAAGTTTAAAACATACAAATTAAATGACATTTCTCAAATTTCATCCAACCACATTTGAAAGATTTAATGAAATCAAAAGGCTTAAGATGAGAAATTTTAAACCTTTTACCTGCAATATTTTTTTTATTTTTTATATAGAAGCATTTTTTGTATATGGTTTATAATTTTAAAAAGTTTATATGAGAAGATTAATTGAAAATTTGTATATAAGGCTGGCAGATACCAATGACATAAAATGTAGCTTTACAAGACAATGATTCCTATATACTGGTCATAAAGATGTTCCTGTAAGTGGGTTCATTCTGTGACACAAACACATAGAAATTGATTGATTTGTTTGTTCATATTTTTAAAGCCAGAAAATATTTTTAGATTTTAAGAATGTTTTTGAGTTAATTTGAGTTAATAATGATTTACTGATACAAGTCCTGCTAATTAATTCATAGCTAGGGGAAAAAGAGGTGGATTTATACCTTTCTTAAGGGTATTTGCTTATAAGTGAATATAATTAACTTAACTAGAATTGGAACTCAGTTCACCAATTTCAAGCTGTTATCTATTACACCACCTGCACATCCAAACTTACAGCAGCTGTTATTTCTAATCTAGGTACTGATCAGGCTTGACATTATCTGCTTATGGTAATATAACACCAAGACAGAGAGAGACTTCAAAATGGGTTTCACCACCAAGAAAAGAGTAATTCCAATAACTTAAATTGTGGAATGCATGGTCCACTATAGATCATCATCACTTCCAAGCTTCTCTCAATGGATGCTGGCAGCAAACTCTCTCACTCTTCAAGTGAGTCCTTAAATACATGTCAAACTCTTTGATATTCATTAGGTGATGGTATTATATGGCTAGCACTCGTGTGCAAACTTTCTGCATTGCAAATGGCCATTTGCACATGAAGTATTGTGCTTGTTTAGCTTCATGTAATTTGTCACATAATTTTAAACTATTCATAATCTATTAATATAGATAATGTTTCTGAAATGTTGGACATTTTGAATTGTTTTAATAATGTGGTACAATAGAGAGAAGTGACAAATATAGCATATTTCTTAAAGATGAAGCAACAAACAAAATGCTGTTATTTCACAGACTTTACATTTTCTATAAGTTTCTTTAGAATTTTGTTTATGGATTCTATTATTTCTTCAAAAAGACTAACCATCTTAACTCTTAGTCAGAACAAAGAAGTTTCTCAAGCACACACTGCTTAGAATCAAAGTGTCAATCCCCAGCTCTCTATTTAGGGGATCAAAGTTTGTTTGACTGACTGATTCATTTTTTACAGCTTATCAACTCTTTGAAGGTTATTTAAAGTCAGAAAAGCCAGAACATACACTGCATATTAAAATGTAAATTTAAAGCTCAGCATCTATATATCTTTAACATTTTTTTTAATGTAAAAATGTAACTAATGTCATATTTTATCATATATATATATATATATATATATATATATATATATATATATATATATATTAGGTTGGTGCAAAAATAATATCGTTTTTTGACATTAAAAATACGTCAAAAAACGATATTATTTTTGCACCAACCTAATATTAGCAAACTATTTCTTTCCACCTCACTATAATATAGTATATCCACTCACCTTTTTTTTCAATCAGTAATAGTAGTTGCTGACTACAAGAACAATTAGGTCAGACAAGCATGTATTGTTTAATAATTTTATTGCTCTGTATTAATAAATACATTGAGCTCTTTTTGTGGATCAATTTTAATATTTTATATTACTACAATCCACTTGGATTATATACCAATGGATTTGTTACCTTTACTATATATATATATATATATATATATATATATATATATATATACTTGCTTCTGACAATGAGAACAAAGTTCAAATGTTGCCATGGTTTATTTGTCAGGAAAATGACTTTATGCTATCAATGTGGGGAAGCAATCCCAGCATTAGAATATATCTGAAAATGAAAGCACAGGTTGACTCAAGTTTTGTGAGTGAAATTGGGTAGACAGAACTGTTCAGAAGTCATTGACGGTTATGTTAGCAATGAAGTCACAAGTCATCATGATCAAGGGTTTGAACATACTGGCATTGTTCAGAATATGTGCTCTTTTCCAGAAACTGTAACTAAGGTTAACATAGTTGCAGTATAAACCACAGGTAGGCCCTGTGAGTGTTGGACAAATTCAAATATGTTTGAGCAGGCATCTATAACATGGTTGGTTACTTGCTCCAGTAGAAAGGTATATTCAGGAACATGTTGCCAGCCATTATATTTATAAGAATAAAAAAAAATGACTAGATAAATGAAACAACAGCCTAAAGAAGTTCTTCTACAGACAAAATGTATAATATAGAAGTTTTTTTTTTTATTTTGTCATTAAATAACCCATTATTATTACAAACACACATACCTATATTTACCCATTTTATATATATATATATATATATATATATATATATATATATATATATATATATATATATATATCAAGTCGGGGGAATTCCCCTAACTTGATACTCCATGCATAAATGCAACAAGGAATTTTTTTTTTTTTTTTTTTGAGCTTCAAATAAATAATTAATTTTTTGACAGGATTGTATTCTTGAACATAAGTCCTAAATAAATATGACTGAAACAAAAAGATGCAGTCCATGAGGAGAAAACAGAAAAGTTTGTACACACATGCCACTTGTAGGCTTTGGCTTTAATGAAGGATCCAATGCAAGTTTTGCCTCCATTATATCATTGAATCCGCTGTTCCCTACAACACGTGCCAACTGCAAAGAGACAAAAAAAGCAATGAGATTAGCTATGGTGTTTTATGGCATACATATATACATAAATACATACATCATAGGGTGTCGATAGGTTTTCAATCATACTCATTTCACAAAATCTGACCAGATTTTTTGGGGGAAGGGCTTCTTGTTCAGGCCAAGAATTTTTCAGCGTATACATATATATGCATGTATTATGTCTATTGGCCTGTACATTAGAGCAATCTTAATAAAGAAAATGTGCTCTCAGGGAGGGATCAAGACAACATGCTTTACCACTCAGTTATGAAGAACTTCACAGTCCTGCAAGGCTCTATTTTCTTTTCTTTTTACACCTTTCTGTGAATAGCCGTTGTGTTCTTGTTGTGTGCTTATTGGGCATTAACAGCCATCAGGTGCTTGTTGGGCATTAAGTCATCATGTACTGTCACAATTTATTCTAAAAGTCACTTTTTTATTAAAAATATCTTTTAAAATTCCCCTGCATCTTATATGTCACATGTAGGCTTAAAATTTGCGATAGTCAGCCAAAATTAGCTATCTGGCAACTCCTATTAGCTTAGACTTGAGAGTAACTGTCATATACCTATTGTCATTATTTAAAAGGCTATTTTGCAGATCAAAAAATGTTATCACTGATAATATTCATTATATTAATTTCATCACATTTAATATTAATACTTTGTTTCTTTAAAATGCAATAAATTCAAATTATATATTTGTAAAATATATTTGTTTCATTAATATTTTTTTGCAATAAACTCCAGTTGCTTTGGCATAAATACAATCGGAATATTTTTACAAGATGTAGGTTGTACAGATCATATAAAGGATATAATAAAGTTTTTATAGGCTCATGTTCTTTTTTCCTATTATTTTTCATTTAATTGTAATCATGGCTTGTTTAACCAAAATAATACCTCATAAATATAGCTTAGGCTGTACCATTTACTGATAATTTTACTAATTTTACTAATTACTAATTTTTTTGTGATTTTCCCTGGTGAAATTGGGGTGCGTCTTATACACTTGTGCGTCTTATATGCCATCAAATATGGTAATTGCTTTTTTTTTTTTAGGCTGATTTTTAATTTAAATCTCTTAACTGATAATTTTCTTCAAATACATTTCACTACATTTTTTCTTTGTGTCCTCAGATATATTAATATCTGCCCTATAAATGTCCAGAGTAACAATATTTATCATTGATTCCTTTGTGCAAGATGTCATCATGCTTAGCCATTACAGTAGCAACAAAGTTTTCCATTTTCGTTCATCTTTCATATCTTATTACTCAAAACACTGCAACTCATATTCCCAGGCGCTGTAAATATCAAATATACCATATTCAAAATGCTAACAATTTGGTTCAATTTTGAAATGAGGAGAACAGAAAGAATACAAGGAACTAATGTTAATATTTAATCAGTATTTCTTATCAACTTCATTTTTGTTCACTTTTCATCACAACCATCAGTTTACAGTTATTAATGAACAATGAAATAACAGCATTGGTAAAGAGAACAAGGTCTCCAAAACAAGCTCGCCATGCAAGTTTGGGTCTAAGAGTTTATTCTTTATTTCTGATAATGGATATCAGTACAGAAAGTGGAATTCCAGGCTAGTCTGTTGCTTTCACTTTCACATATGATCCCATGAGAAAACCCTGAATCTGTCTCTTCACCCTACCAGCTATGATTTCAATAACGGTGTAGAGTTAGTGCTCCAGCTTTAGGTGGTGATCAGTCCTCTCAGTAAACTAAATTCCAAACTTTGGAGAATGTTTACTCCAATCTTTCCCAAGAATGTATGGCAATTCACAGATAAGAAAGAAGAATCTTTGTAGAACCATGATCACCTACATCCTGAAATAACAGGATATAACAAAAAAAAACAAAAAAAAAAAAAACAAAAAAAAACATGTTTACTGATGGTTGTAGACTGATGCTTTGAATGGCTATGATCAAAAGCTCAATTAAAAGGTGAAAAAAAAATATTAGTCAAAAATTAATAATGATTGATAATGGTTCATTGAATAAAAATTCAATATATCACAATCCAAGAAACTAAATTTTCTTTCAAAAGTGTAAAGACATAAGTACTCACAAGTAATTGGGAGGTTCCTAGTTCATCTATCACAATACTTTGTGTCCGACTGATGTGTACTCCTACTTCTCGATGAATACCACAACACTCGAGACAAATTAATATACCAAGATTTGTCGACAGCCACTCCGGATCTAGAAAAATATGAAAGAATTAAAAAGACAAAAAAAAAAAAAATTATTATTATGCTGATGATGATTATTATTATTATTGCATATAGTAGCTGTATATACTTGTGTATAAGCCTACTTCATGTATAATGTGACCCCTGAATTTTTTTGTGCAAAACCTGATTTTTTCATATAGTGAATGTATAATGCAACTCCAACTTCTGAAAAATACTAGTAGGACTGCTTACTGTAGTCAAATATTGCAGTAATGGGCATCATCCGGGATATATTTTATAGCAAATAAATGAACTTCATTTTTTTTTTTTTTTTTTTTGTAGAAAGCTATCCAAAAGTTACCATTAGAATGTAGGCTTATCCCACCTCATATGAGGTAATTTTGGATTTTATTGTGTAATATATATAAAAACATTAATAGCTAGCCACTTGTATCCTCAAATACGAGTGGCCAGCTGTTAACGTTTTTAAAAAAATAATTATATATATATATATATATATATATAAGTTAGGTGCCTACTTAAAAAATAAATTATACTTAAAAATCAGATATATTAAAAAGATTAACAATAAATCCTATTTAGATAAGTTATATTAAATTTAAGTAAGAATATAATTAAAAAAAATTATATATATATATATATATATATATATATATATATATAAATGTGTGTGTGCGTAGATTGTGAATTAACAGAACATGTAGTCCATTACTGAGGTTTAATGTGTTTAAAGGTGAGCAGAATTTTTTGATCAATATGTTCAATATTAAAAAATATGACAACAATAGGTAATAGTTAAAAAAAAATTCAACTATTGTTTATTTATTTATATATATATATATATATATATAATGTGATCCAGTTCTATATCTGCCAAACCAAAAGTCTGATAGATAAGGCTTTTAAATATTTTTTATCTATGATTAGATAAGTAACAAATAGAAAAATGTTTATAAATTTAACATGTCTTCAACATAGCTTCATGAGAAATTTTTTGGGAAATACTTATGGAAATGAATGTTTCAGTTCTTTGAATTCTGTGCTGTTTGTTTTCATTGGTTAAGTAGATCTCACATGTTTAAGTCTTGTGGTGCTAGTGCATGTGTGTGTCTGAATTCTAGTGGGCATTTTTGTATTTGTGTCTAATTCCTGAAGCCGATAGAAGAAATTGAAAAGGTGTGCATGTACATCTATCAAATTATTTTTTTTGTCTTGTGGATGATATCATCAGTGCATGTATTGACTGTGGATTAAATGTACACTATTAATTTTGTAGTAAATTTTATTGTTGATGAAAAAAATCGTATATCAGAAAGTTTTTGGTATATAGTGAGGATGGTTATATATCAGTGTTCATTTTGGTTTCATTCTATTATTATTATCATATAAACATTTGTGTGTGTTGGGAGATATGTGATGATATAGTATGAGTATAAGTAACTGATAACCAAGAGGAATATTTTCCTTATTATATTTACCAGGGGCTCCGCAGTCACAACAAAACTGATTTCCAGGTAGTCTCTTTACACGATCAATTATACTACTGGTCAGTTCTCGGACACGTTGACTGATCGAAGTGGAGTTGCTATTATCCTGGAATGCTTTCAGTAACACTTCTTCCTTGGCATTGTTTAATACTGATATCCACCTATCAAAGATAAAAAATAATAAGAAATACTGTGTTTAAACAGAAACAGGAAACCAACACCTTTTTACTGTAGTAAACAAGCATGAAACAAAGCTTAGAATAAATATTAGAAATAAAAATTTTAGCAAATATCTTGAAAATGTTCAGATAAATGTTCTTATATTCTGTTTCAAATTAGATCTCTTTCTCTACATCAAAAACCTGTGTGTTGAATGTGAATACTGCAAAAACAAAATTTTTTTAAAAAGTTGTTCTATGTGCAGTGGCTCCGAACATCACATCTGGTTCAAAAAAACAAATCTCCTCCCAATATAAAATAAAATTTAAATGTCAGAGCCAATCATGAACTTTTCCGCTAAAACAAAAGCATGACAAAAAAAAAAAAAAAAAAAAAAAAAAAGGCTGAGCCATCTATCCACCCAGACTGCTTAAAAACACCCAAAATTCAACTAGGTGAACTTTCAGTCAACCAATCTAACACAAGCTTCAACACAAGGCTTGTACATAACCAGCTTTCCCATCTTCCATGATGCATTCCTCAACCACAAAGAGACATTCCACCTTGATACATTATATCAGCAATATGGATAATTTTTATTTTAACATATCTTGTCTCCTTTTCTTTCCACCTCACTTTGTCGTTTTCATTTGTTACTCTTGCAACCATACTCAGTATATAACATTATATTGATTAATTTGTCTAAAATTTCTGTTGAATTTTTCTTTTGAAAGTAATGTAGGAGATATATATTTATTTGTGCTTTCCTTCCTTCTCAGCTCACTGGTCATTTTCTGTGAAGGCAAGGTTTACATTGGTGCAAAGAAAATTTCATATATGCTCGTGAATCTCTTTCCTTCTTTCCTAGTCCTCTAAATTTGGAGAGAGTAATTATTATTATTTCTCATTCACTACATATCCATCCTGATTGGTTAAAAGGGCCTGTTTGCAACACTCAACACAGTAGGCAGTAAAATAGGCAGTCATAGAGTTCACCGGTGAACCCCACTCCTGGGTCAATTGACCCAACACAAACTTCAAGGCCCTACCAACTCACCCATCCTCCAGGTTGCTTACCTCACCCACAGACAGACATTCAGCCTTAATCTTTTATACTGTCAATACAGAGAATTTTATTTGTCTCCTTTTCTCTCTACCTCACCAGCAATAATTTGCTGTTTTCATTTGTTATTCTTACAACTATACACAGTATATAATAATGTTTTATTGCAATCAGAAATACCCTAAATTCTCAAAAGTAAATAAAAAAAAAATCAAATAAAAACAAAAAATATATATGCACATACTAAGAATTAAAGATAATAATTAATTTTTTTTTTTTTATTTATTATGCTCATTAATCAGGAATGTTTCCTCTACTAGTGATGAAAAATATAACACAACGTAAAAGTTCTAGAAATGTATCTTCCTCGCAGGGAAATTCCATTGTAAAAAGACAACCTGTTTATCCTGAAGTTTAGACAACAATGCACAGTTTTTCCTGCATCTGATGATAAAATAAGATACATGACTGTTACTGGTAGCATGTGGCATTATGGTGATTGAGAAAGAATATAGTGGAATTCTTTTCGTTTTAGGGACAATGCTGTGTATTGGTCATAAAAGGTTCGCGCTAAGAGTAGAATATTAAAAATAAGACTAACCATTTTTTCAATCACTGTAGCAGACATAGTGAACAAGAACCAGAGTCAAATGGCAGAAATGGTGAACAAGACTTGCAGCCTTCTTGACAAAAGAGAGTTCATCTTTGTCTGACATGTAGGACATCAATTTGAGAGAAGGCGAGTGCATCGTTCCATCAAACCCTTCTTTATTACCTCACAAGAAATTGGGTCATTAGCAACTTTACATAATATTAGATATTGGACGGAATCGAGGAGGGACATCCAGGTGTGTGAGGTGCCCGTATGTCTAGTATGTTTATCATCTGAGTAAGTGATTGGTGACTCACGATTATAAGTAGACCATGGAGATTAGAGGGGTTTTCTGTTGGGGTACGTCGTACGATACATGAAATTTTCATAGGACGGACAGATGAATGAACGAAATACCAGGAAGAGAACAACGATAAATACCAAAAAAACTGGTGTAGAGGGAAGAAACGCCCAATCTGAAATTATGTCCCAAAACAGAGTCACAAATTTCTTTTCACCACAATCACTTTATCAGCCCTTGTGCTATATTCTGTAAATTTACAGAATAAATATGGCTACTGCAAGGTGATTCTTATACCTTGAGCTACTGGTATTAGTTTTCATACAATACTTGGAGAGGAGACAGACACTATTGCCATACCATAATGGTCAAGAGGACAAATTCTGAAGTTTGAGACAAGACTAACATCCCAACAAGTTCCTTTGTCAATAAATAAATCCATCAATGGGATAACAATATATAAATTTTCATATATCAAGAACAATTTTAGGGGAAAGATGTTTGACAAAGTAGAAAAGGTTTTGGATTTAATAACAAAAATGACAGAAATGCAAACAAAAAGAAAAAGAATCTAAATGAAATCTGCTAGATTATATACCAAAGACACATAAAAAAAAAAAAAAAAATTATCTTTAAGTTTAAAATTCCCAGCATCACTTGTTCATGTGCATGTGTAGTCACAATAACATACACAAACTTAGACTGATGAAGTCCTAAAGGATAAAATGTATCAAACAAAAACTTTCCACTTTGTCATAAATCTTTCTCTTAAAATCCTTCAATGCGAAAAGGAACAATGCTTACTCTTCCATTTCCTTTTCTTCATCTGCCTGGAAATGGTACGTTCTGTTTTCTGAAGAAGAAAGATCAAAAATTGATTATCTTAAAATAAACATAAGATTTACTATATTTTGTGTTTCAACACTTTACTCTATTATTGAAGAATATCAGTTTTCCTTCCACTGAATTCTTTATCACAGCACCTCAAAAATGCAGTAGAGCCATTGTCAATTTCACTCAAGGTCATTTTCTGTTGCTATAGCAGGATATGACAATACAACTGACTATAAAAGTTAAAGACACTAACATTCATGGGAGTCAATGACAGTGGTAAGAAAAATTTTCTGTTTGATATTAAACAAAGTCTCTTATAGAATACTAAACTTTTGTATAATAATTTTTTTAAAAAAGTGCGTGTGTGTGTGATAGGGAAGCAAATATGCTCGCTTGCATCAATAAAGTAATTTCTGTCTGAGCAGATACATTTTTTTTCTAGCAAAAAAAAAACCTCATATTTACTTTTCTTTTGATATACTAATCATTTGGATTTTTCCAAATTCTCTGCATACAAAACATGTAATGCTACTTAATTTAAAAATTATAACTGAAACAACCACTATTAATAGAAATCAAAGGATCCATTTAAACTGTACATAGATATAAAAATGAAAATAGGACTGTTCAACTTGTGCTGAACAAACAAATTGAAAACTTCCTACTTGCAACAATACAAAAGTGTGTGCATATTCTTACATTTAATAAAGGGACATAATTCAAAACTGCATTTTCTTGTGTACAAATTTAGCAATTACGAAAAGCACTTATTTTATCTCCTATTTTAAAAGATGCCAACAGTATAGAAAGTGCTACTTTTTATATGCATACATGTGTAAAGCAGGATATAAAAACTGCTAAATATATTAGGTTGGTGCAAAAATAATGACGTAATAATGTCGTTTTTCGACGTCAAAAAACGACATTATTACGTCATTATTTTTGCACCAACCTAATACATATATATAAATTTGACCCTGATATTATGCTTTTAGTAAAATATTAAAAAAAAAAAAAAAAAAAAAAAAAAAAAAAAAAAAAAAACTTATTTAGTATAATACAGGTCCAAAATATGAACCTGGACTAACATATAGGGGGATGGTATTTCAGAAAGAAAAAAAAACACATTGGTTTGAAAACATATACTGCAAAACTTAGGACGCAAACAGAGCATATTTATAATAATTTCTGATTGTATAAATTAGAAAAAATGAAATTTACTGCACTAAACAAAGCCAAGACATTTTTTAATCAAAAGCTGGTTCAAATATTGATAAAGAAAATTAGACTTACTTGAGCTGGATATAAGATCAAAACATTTTTTGCCAGGGTCATCAGGAACCAACTGCAAAAGAGAAAAATATCAAAATTAAAAAAATACAAAATACTGTCACTCAATTTTTTTTTATACATTATTGAATAAACTGACTACAATCTAGATAGCTCACTATAGATTTCAAATATGTACAATACTAAAACAGTAAAATAAACCGGAAGTTAAATTGGTATTTCGAAATGAATAAATTGAGCTGTTCATTAATAATCATTTAATAACCAAAAAATTAACAAAATAATTTTAACAGACTAATTTGACTAATTTTATTTAATTGATTTGGTTTAGTGTGTAGGATTATATAAATTATAAAAATGTGTGTAAATTCAACTGTCAAGGAATTAATTTCTTTTAACATTTACATTTATTTAAATACTTGTTTAAATGCATCAGCAAAATTTTATTAATAATCTGAGAGAATATTAAATTTAAAAACAAAAATAAATGCTAAGTGATGGATTTTAAACTTCTAAAGTTTTAGGTCTTATATTACTGTGCAGTAATTATTACCAATCTGCTAATGAACATTGTCAGATCAATAATAAATGCAGATGATACCACAGTTTAGGGAAATTCCACCAATACCTGTCAAACTATTTTTGAGCTATGCGAAAGATATAAAGTAAAGTGTAATAACTTGATTTTTGATCTTTCACAGAATAAAAAAATACTTACCTTCACCTGACAGGTGAGTAAATTCAGTCTGACAGGTTCTTTACTCTCCTAAAATCAAAATTGGAAAAAAAAAGTATTACTTGTATAAAAAAAATATATATAAAATAAAGTATTAAATTTACAATATCAACATAATGAATACTTCCAAATTCAGTTACCCATCACAAAATATGTTTTAAAAATATCAGATATTAATTAAATGCTACTTTGTATTTTTGAGAAATATGTAAGGAGGATGTTGGTATTTTTCATGCTCTTAGCCTAACAGTAAATGAAACCATGTTAAAAAAGAACAAAGCAAAAATATTTGAAAAATGTTTGATTAAGTTGCCTGAGGTTTTATCAAGAAATATTTTCATTACTTAAAATGTTTTTGATTTGCATTTTCTATTTAATTTAAAGACTGAATAATATAATAAAAATAATTATATATATATATATATATATATATATATATATATATATATATATATGGGGAAAATGATATGTACATTTTTATATATAAAGAACAATTTGGGGAGAAAAAAAATTATGACAATGTTGAAAGTTTTCATGCAATGTGTTTTGTCCTTTAGGGCTTCATTGGGCTAAAGTGACATTTCCATTGATGTGATTACATATATGCACAAAGGAAAATGTGTGCTGAGAATTTTAAATTTAAATATTTTAAAAAATATATATATATATCGGGCGCATAGCCTAACTATTTCATTTGGTTTCTTTTTTGTTCAGACACACACAAATAGTGTGTATATATATTTTATTTATTTAATTTTTAATATCCATCATATCATACCCAAGTTTCAATACACACTTAAATGAAGCTAACATTTCAAAAATTATATATACACTGCAGGCATCATGAGATATACATGTGATGTCCTCCCCACCACCACCAAAAAACAAAACAAAAACAAAAAAAACTACTAGAGAAAAAAAATATTGAATCTAAAAACTAAAATTAATGCTCTAAATCATTCCACTCCCAAAATTTTAGTTGGAGCTAAATAACAAATTCATAAAGATTTTCTACTTGTTACTTTTATATATATATATATATATATATATACAGTGATACTGTGTCATCACCACACTGGCTGCAGACATAGCTATGGAGCCCAGTCTACCCCCATTGTGCTAGATTGTTATTGATGCCACAAAACAGTTCACCCACTCATTGACAGGTTTGTTTGTAATCCTGCTAAGTGTCTAGTCACCCACCACACCAGAAAAACATGGTGGGGGTACCAGTTTAGTCACTGATGATCCAACAATGCAGCTGGGGTACATGGTACTAATGGCACTTATAGGGTGACCTCACATAAAACAAAAACAACAAATACAACCAAGCTTAAAATAGCATTCAGAAATTCAATAGAGTTAAATATATATGGCTGAAATCATCAGACAAATATTTGACCAATATTTACATTCACTGAATCCAGATATGTGTTCTCTTTTATGGAAACGATTGACCGATTCATTTTCTATGGCTTGCCAGTTATTTATTTAGATGCTTAAATTTAATTCACATTTAAAATCAGTCCAAGTTATTGGAACACCCTTTACAAGCTAACAGTACACATGAAAATTTTACAGTTTTCCTATTTTAATTTTCTGATGTATCATAACACTTAATGAATAAATAAAAATAAGTTCATTGCACGTTCCACAACTACAATACACTCATGGAAATTCCCGTATTACTTCAATAAATATTTGACCTTAACATGAACCAAATATTACAATGAAAGTCCTAATTATGAATGCAGGTCAGTATTAAAAGTCAGAGGGTAAAAATGAAGAGCTTTAAAATTGACAATTTTTTCTATTTCACTGAAGTAGACATTAAACACATGTGAGTGTTACTACTTTATCTTCTGTCTTTCCTTCCAATCAAAATGGAATACTATTTATATTATTCAGACTATTATCCTCATCTTTGTCATCATGTTTATCACAATGTTTCAGCTGTTGTCCGCTCCGGCCTTCTTCAGGTGGTTGGAATGTCACACTGAACCCTTTATTTCACTCACTGGAGTAGACTGTTCTAGTTCCACATGCCATGTCTAATGGATATCAGTTATCTCCTGTTAATTACCATCTCCAAGTTCTCCACTGCCTTAACCAGGTATTGAACTCACACTCTTTATCCACTGTGCCATGTGTCCTTGAGTGAATAAAGGCATTAGTTAGATCCAATGACAGGACCCAAAGAGTGTGAGTTCAATGCCTGATTAAGGCAGTGGAGAACTTTCAAAGGGGAATTAACAGGAGATAACTGACATCCATTAAACATGGCATGTGGAACTAAAACAGTCTACTCCAGTGAGCGAAGAAGGCTGGAGCGTACAACAGTCAAAATGTTGTGATAAACATGGCGACAAAGATGAGGACAATAGTCTGAATAATGTAAATAGTGTACATAATACCTCGTCTCAGAAATACAGACAGATACAAAATGGAATAGTTCATTATTTATGAAATATTGGCAGGGCATAATGTATGTGCTAACTATAGAATGAAAGAACAAAAGAATTGTGTGATGGAACACAAACCATCCCAGATTATCTACACTCCTTCTATACAAACAGATACATAGGCATTTTTCTTATCCAGAAGCATAATTTCATTTTAAAATTGTTTGATTTGGTTCAGGGTTTTCATTTGAATACTTGATTTTTTTTTTTTTTTTTTTTTTTTAACAACTTAACTATCTGTGGGTTATTTAAAGCCAAAAAATATTTGGGATTGTAAGAAATATTTTTTTTTTTTTGCATCAACAATTTTTTTTGTAAATTACAATTTTTTTTTTTTTTTATCCTACTATTTAACCCATAAATTGGAGGCAATGTATTTATACCTTTCCAAAGAGCATCTGTGCATAAAGGAATATAACTAACCCAACTGAAATTCAAACTCAGTAATTCAATTTCTCAATCTAAGTCACTATATATTACACCATTCTTATACTTGAAAAGATATCAACTAAATTTTCATTTTTACTCATGGAGGACACTGTGTGTGTGTGTGTGTGTGTGTGTGTGTGTTACCATTTACTTAAACATTGATGCACACATAGATATCTGTATGCATTTAAACCTATTTTAAAAAGACTTACGTCTTGATGGCTGATAGACATGGTTCCATCTTTAATGATACAACGCCTCTTTTGCCAAACTTTCCTCATCCGGCCTTCACTCTTCTTGAGCAAATAACCTGTCTTTTCACAGCCGTGACTCTTGTTCCCTTGGAGCTGATGGAGACTATAACCAGACATGGAACTACAGGAGGACGGCTATCAGGGGGGGAAAAAAAGACAATTAGATAGAAAAACCAAAACAGGAAAACAAAGGTTCACAGAAGAGACTAACAGTTTCAACTTAAGGACAATGGTAGGAAGAGACACAAAGAATTAACCTTTAGAATTCTGTAGGTAATTTTGTCTACCAAGCAGAAAATTTATCCTTCTACTACAGGTGACTCTATCACCAAATGATAGTGGGTTTGAATTTGCCAGTTGTGTTATTATACAACTTTGACTAAAACTAATAAAAGGTTACTACACTTGAAGAAGCTGGAAAAATAATGTATTGAAAGGGGAAGTAATACTAGTGAATAATGCAGAGTGCTAAAGATTAATGTACAGTATAAATGAATAAATATTTTTAAGAAATACAAGACACATTTATAACACATCACCTAACACATTCAGTTACCCCAAATAATGGAATACATTATTGGTCAATAACTTTGTAACATCTTTAATTTTTTGGTAAAAATTGGACTCAAAAGTGAACAAAAATAAACTTAACTGTAGCCAATGGGAATCTGTATATTATGTTAGCAGAAATATAAAATACAAGTCAAAAGACATTAATAATAATTATAGACCACAAATGTATACTTTTTGGGGTACTGTGAACACTCTCTTTCACACATTAAATAAATAAAAAGGTATATTTTGTCAGCAACAAGTTTGATTAAATACATCTAACAAAGTCTGCCTGTTTAGTGCTTTTATTGTATTTTTTCCAGTTTTCAAAATAAAGCATTGTATATTGGGATCAAAATTGTGGATAAACTTTCTAAAATTAATTTTTGTTCTGTTGTTACACATTAAATTGCCATGGACTATATTAAACTTTCAGATTTCTAAAGAATCCCAGGATATAGCCAACAGAATTTTGCTTATCACAGACATCACATGGTTCTTGAAAATGACTGAAATAGTTGAAAGTAATTGAATAAAACAGAACAAACATGAACTTTGAACAGTTTGTCCACAATTTCAATCCCAATATACATTATTTGAAAATTGAAAAAATACAAAAAATTCAACAAACAGACCTTGTCGGTGGTATTTATTAAACTTGTTTGGAGATAAAAGCACATGTATATAATGTAAACAGTAGTTTTCGACCACAACAAACAAATCAAAATCTATTGTACTTAAAATGTACTTCATCTCTTTTACTAGCATTTCCAACCTTTGCCATATTAAACTGTAAATATCTACATTACTATGAATGTAGTTTCTCTTGTTGGAGTTTTTTCTTTCTTTTTTTACATTAGTATGACTCAAATCAATTTCACAAGACATGATTATGATAATTCAAAATTGGGGAAAAAGTTTTTATATAATCTTAAAAAAATCTTATTTTTATATCTGAAAAATGTCATGGTTTACTTTGACACTATAGTACCGTACAGGTGGGAGTTATGAACTGTAAAAACTAACTAAATGAAAGAGATAAAAAACAGTTGACAAGAAAAATGTTTATGGAAATATTTCAGATGGAAGTAAAAATTATTAAAGTAGTCAACAATATGGAATCAATACACACAGTTCAAGAGTGGACAATGAAGTTATTTTCACATTGAAATTTACTCCCTTGAGCTCAGTTCCACTGCCAGTCATCTTGACAATTATGTCCTTGGCATGTCGTGATAGGAAGTTAATTTTCTAGAGCTATTTGCCTTGTGGTAGCAGCAAATTACTGCTTTATTCACAGCCATGACAAATTGAATAAAAAATTTAAATAACTATCATCTTGTCTTCCTTGGATTTCACAAATTATTTTAAATTGGTTTTGATAACACCTAGATAGTGTAATACCTAATATTTACTTTTTATTATGAACCCTTAAGGTATAACAGGCTAATAACACAAATAGGTATTGGTAAATAATGAAGTACCTGAGATATACAGGTGTACAATACCACAGATGTATAAAGCAGGAGAGGATATAACATTCAGATATAATAGACAAACAGAAATGAATTAATGGGTAGTTAAGGAACACAACAAATAATCAAAAGAGAAAATATTAAAAAGGTTAATGTAGTAGTAGGACAATGGAGAATTAGTTACAGGATAGATACTCAGAAGAAAATATTTTACAAATATGACAGTGATGAACACATAGACAGCATTAAAGCGGGGGGAAAATAAAACATCAGAATTTTACAAGGGTAGATTAGAGTACGCTGGAGGCACATGACAAATGTAAGATAGTCATACTGATATTATATACAGTGGGGAAAAGATATACAGAAATTTTAGATTATTATTCAATAAAGGTACATGAAAGATGAAAACAATTCAAGTGAAATGGAAATAGCCTATCCTAGTGCTAGCTAGAGTGAATGAAAACATTCACTCAGTATTAAATTATATCAGCAAGATAGTCATTAGCAAAAGTTGTAGAGCACTTTTTAATTAAAATTCTGTAAACAGTTACCTAAAAATTTTCATGCAATAAAAAATTTAGACAGAGTTTTGGATAAACCCAAAAATGTGGCAAAAGCCACATAATGAATGTAAACTAATATATAAAAAAATAAAAACAAGTAAATCATGAAATGTTTGACTCCATCATTTAATTAACATGTACAGCAAAGCTTGTCAATTTTATTTCATAAAAATTTAGGAAAAAATAAATTAAAAAAATAGCCACTGCAAATAAAAAATACAAATAAAAATAAATTCCAATTCAAGATACTTATGTATAAAACAACCATTATTAGTTCTTTTACACATCATAATTTCCAAACACATCATTAAGAATAAAAATAAAAAGTCTTTGGTCAATGTTCAAATATGATTTTTTTTTTTTTTTTAAATCAGGTCTACAAAATACACTTAAAAATTAAAATATTACATTTTATCCAGAGTGCTGGTATTATGGACAGGAAACTGGTCAATAAAGACTCAATAGGTGCAGACAAAGTGTCATGATCAACTAAAAAAAATATCCTCCATAAAGGCTGGTAAAAATTTTAAATGTGAAAATTTTAGTTGTTGATCTGCCAGAAAAACATCACTTTTATTGCATTGACAAAAAAAGAAAAGAATAAAAAGAAAAAAAAAAAAAAAAAAAAAGAAGAAAAAAAACCTTTTGTGAGTTTCTCATAATCTTGCCAACAAATCAATTTAATTAAAAAATAAAATAAAATTTTTAAAAGCACATTCTAAAAACTGAGCAGGATTTTTAAAAGATTTTTGAACATTGACCAATTATTTCATATTTTATAAGAAATTCTGAATAGCATAGAAATTGATTAAAATATATGCATATATATTATTCAAATTTTAAAAAAGAAAAAGAAATCAAGAAAAAAGTCTGTACAGGCAAGAAGTAGGAAGAGGACTGAAGAGAAATTGCAATAAAGAAATCAGAACTGACAGTCAGAAGCTCACAAATCCATGCAATGCCACTGGAAAAAAGATTCCAAGACTTCAGAAAAATAAATTCACCGAATTTTTCAATTTGTCCTGCAGCCACATTGGTCTTTGTCTTAAAATTGTAAGATAAACTACATACACACACATTTCTGTTTTCAAAAGCAAAAAAATATTTTAATAATTTGTATTGCTTATTCATATTTACACTGTGTGTCTTATCACAATGGTTTGACCAAAATTAAAATTAAATTACTGTGTGTGTGTGTGCGTGCACATATACAAATGTGTAAAAAAATACCAGTAGAAAATACAAGTATAATAGCCTCATCCACATGTAAAAAAAAAAAAAAAAAAAAAAAAAAAAAAAAAAAAGAGAAAAAGATTAAAGATAATAGAAGCCCTAATAATAAAAAAAGGCAAAGCCAACACTCAATAACATTAACTATGAAGACGGCTACAGTGTGCCGACCGTGTTTGGAAAGTAAAACATTCCAATAACTTCAGACACATAAATAAAAAACCCACACATTCAGTTAGAAATAAAAATCACCCTTGATAATGGCTAAAAGAATAACCAAAAGCACTTGGATATGCAGAACATTTGGACAGTTTTTAAACACTTTGTTCCCAGAAAAGAAAACACTTGCACAGACACAAGAAAAATTAAATAAAAAGCTTAATCGCAGTACCTTGTCAGTCGTCTTTAATGTAACCTGTATAAAATAGGGATTGCTGCCCAAATACACAATTATCAAATGTGTAAATATATATGACAGGTAACATCCCGACATTACAAAAACATTAATTCCAATTCACAGAATCACTCACTAACAAACTTAGATTTTATAGAAATCTTCATTCATATTAAAAAATAATATATAAGACAAAAACATCTTCATTCAGTTATAAAAAAAAATTCAAACTCTTCTCATCTGAAGAATTTTTTGAGCATTGGCATAATCATCAGAATTTAAAGAAAAAAAAAAAAAAACTTTGTAAAGAGGATAAAATGTTTCCTGCTTTTCAGTAATTTATTTTAAAAATTTATTTCTATTCATTTTTTTAATTACAAATGCTGACAATTTCAGAGAAACCTAAGAAAAAAAAAAAAAAATCAAAATAAAGTCTTTTTACAGCTTAACAAAAGTTCCTTTGTACCAAATGAAGTTCTTCACATTTTTTAACAGTAATCTAGAAAGTTTTTGTTTTTTATTTATTTATATGACTGCTAAAAACATTAAAATTTTAAGCTCATTCAAAATAATTATGAAAATTTAACAATTTTTTGTTAAAAATCAAACAAATATAGCCATTAAAATAGATTATTGACAAACAAAAGAGCAAAATATGATTTTTGTATTGAAACAAATTTTTATTTCTTTTATATTTTCAGTATTTGAAAATCTCAGAACTACACCTAAAAATATTTTTTATAAAGACTTTTTTCCAACATCGTAATATTAAAATATTTACTAATATTCTTATATATAAATTTAATAAAATATGATAAGGATACATGTGTATAAAAAAAAAGAAAAACAAAAAAAAGTCAAGTTTTGTGAGATGTGTAGCTAGTGTAATAATTAACAATGCAATATGTGGAAACAGCATGCAAAGTTCAAATTCCACCAGAGTGTTTCATTCATTTAGCACTACTGCACTTGGAAAAGGACAAGAATTCATCTTCCTCTAAGCTATGGGTTAAATACCTTGGCAGAGTGAGTTCTCTTGCTTTGGGAAGCAGCCAGTCTAGATAAATGACAACTCTGAATTCAAAACCAGGTTGAAAAGAAATAGGTTTCATCAAGCTATCCTGCGCTAAACACACCCACTGTTGCAACTTAGAAAGGTTTACTGAATGAGAAATAACCAAAATAGAGGTTGGAAATGAAATGGTAATCTTTTTAACATCAACAAAATACAATACTTGCCAGTGTCGTGAAGTAAGTAAACCATTGCTAGTAGTGGACTGCTTAGACAGCATATTACCCCCACTTACAATAGTGTCCAACGTACTTATGAGGATTGGGACATACCCTTTAGTGTTCATAGGTACGGTATATAACAGTTGCTATGGCTGCAGTACACATGGTGTCCCTATGACTCTAAGAGGTTACAAAGGTTATAATGTGCTTAAAAAGCAAAAACAGGATAATTGGGCTTTTTTCCATTCTATAAACTAAACAGAACTCACCCCTGCTAGAGTTATGATGAGTACATCTACCACTTGATGTTGGATGTGATCAATGGCAGAATCTAACAGACTAAATTTATGACATTGAACTGCAATGGTGTCATGCAAGAAGATCCTTCATATTGGACAATAGATGAGATCTAATTATTCAGTCAGATGGAAACTGCAGGAAGACAGCATAGTGCTCTAGGTCTCCTAATATATGTGCAACCAAATCTCCTATGATGGCATATGGCAGCAACTCAATGGTCGACTTAGTAGTAGTATACACAAGCATGCTCAAAAATTTTCGACCAAACACTTTCTGAAATCTGACTCAACGGCCAAACATTTTATTTTATTTTTTTAAGGATTCTTGGTTCTTTTAAGCACCCAGGCACATGCACAAACAGGTAAACAGACTCACACTGGGCAATTAATGAATGCAACAGATACGTGAGGAAGACCAAAACACCCATTGATCAAAAATCAATGATGATACCATAGAATAAACACCGTTTTATCTTAGAATTTCAGATAAATCTAGTTCAATTTCAATAAGCAGGATTTTTATTCCACAATTCATCAGTCATTTATATCAATGAAAAATTAAAAAAAAAAAATGAAACGGCAGAAATTTCTCAAAACATTAAAATACAAAATAGTATTGAAGTTACAGAAATGTCTAAATATTGCATAAACATAATGAAGATCTGAGCAGACGTAAGCAAGGGAAATTACTTGGGATATTTATATATATATATATATATATATATATATATATATATATATATTTGCAGTTGCCTCCCTTTAGTGTTCATGCTTGTAATGTAAATATTATCATCAACTAGTAAAATTGACTAAAAACATGGGATAAAGATATATAAATTTTTATATATCAAAACAGTTTTGAAGGAATAATTTTAAAATATGCTTTTAAGTAGGCGCCCGAGGGGGTCGTCAGTGATGTTATTTGACTTGGTTCATCAAAGAGTTTCGGGTCTTTCAATATCATACTCCCCATCACCAAATCAACCCAATCAGGGAAGATCAATTCCTGATTCCCCCTCGCTATCAAACACTAACAGATACTCTAACCTTTTTAAAGAATTAGATAAAGAAAGTCCATGTATTCCGCACATCCGATTGGACGTTTGTAACAACCAATCCACTGCGCGAACTATCTTTTAGATGTATGACGAGGTGGAAAAGTTCTAGTGTTACAGGACGGAGTCCTAAGGGACAAAACGCATCACACAAAATCTTTTTCTACCTTGTCATACATCTTTCCTCCAAAACAAACATTAAAAAGTGAACCTGTTTAGTTTACTTCATTATTTTTAATCTTTATTTTTTTTAACCATAATTTCCATTGTTCTTTATCACAATTCTCAGATCGTTTGTCATTTCATGATCAGTAAGAAAAATGGAGAAAGAATAACATCTTGATAGACTTTATTTCTTATTTCTATATAAAATATAAATCTGTACTAGAAATATAGCACATATCTATGAATTTACATAGTGTTTCAAAAGTATAATCAAGTTTTAAAGTTCTTTAATCCAAGGATTATTTCATGCGTGCATCTAACATCTATATCTCCACTATATTAGTAATATAATTATATATACATATATCATTATTAATACTATTTAGTTCTACATTTTACTTCAAATGTTGTAATGGCAGACATAAATATTAAGATTCTGATGACTTTGAAAGCTTCTTTTTTTTTCTTTTTAAATAAACCTTAAAATGACTGACGATGCTCAAAGAATTCAGGAAGTGGATGATTTAGTTTAAACATTTTAAAACCTTGAAAAAGTCCAGAAATGAATAACCATCACGTACTGACTATGATGCTTTAAAATACGAGGAAAGAAAGAAAAAGAAAAAAAAAGCAACCACCAAAACTTGAAAACTTTGCAGAGCTCTATTATCATCAAAAGATAAATGCAGAGAATTACATAAGTTTTACAAAAATGAAGATGTTTTTAATACAACATAACAGATTCCTCAAATACTTTAAGTGACTTTATACTTGTAATCTTAACTGAAGCAATTCATTGAGAAATGCAATTTTACAAAATATTTTTCTGCCTGTAAGTATGCATTTGGCTTGATTTGGTCTGCAGGCTGAAGAAGCCAACAGAAAAATATCTTCTCTTCTGAAACCAGCATCTATGTTTACTGTTTTAAAACATTCAAAATCTCAATATTCTTTCATCAGTTTAAAATATAGTCAGCAATATATTTTATTTATGATTAGACTACAGAAGCCATGTTTTCAAAATTTCTCTTGGATAATAATGATGAGATCCAATGTCAACAACAGTTTAGAAAATGACTACCTGACAAACCAAGTACTTAGTAGCTCTTGAGAAGTAAATGAATAAGAAAGAATTTAATTTTCGTTACCTCTGCCCAGTAGAATAAGAATTATATATATATATATATATATATTTATTCACGAGTAAATGAATATATATAAATATATATATATATATATATATATTCACAAGTAAATGAATGACAAAATAGAAAATATCCAATGTTTCATCCTTCTTCAGACTATGTTTTTATTGATGGAATCGTATGTGTGTGTGTGTGTGTGTCTAGAGAGAGAAAGGGAACAAAATAATAAATGTTGTTTGTTGTACATAGAGAGAAACACTGAAGATGCTTAACTTAAGATTTAAATTTTAAATTACTGGCCTCCAATATGGCAAGGTGGCCAACTTCCTTCAGTTTAATGCTTTTGTCCCTTTTGTTCAATATTGTAATAGCAGTAGATTACTAAGAATGGTGATATGTTGTATGATCCTGAATATAAATTTGCAGTGGATGACTCAGAAATTAGTCCCTGTTCTAAAAATTCTTGCCTTAATTACTTTCTATTTTAATTAAAATATAAATTATGGTCAGACTTTTAATAATGAGTATTTAATGCATTCAGTGTGTTGATTCATAAAAAGATGTTTTGCCAATTTACTTGTGAGAAGAAATTATTTTGAAGAGCAAAATGTGTAATATAGGATCTTTTACAATTTTGTCATTCAATTACCCATCATTAATCTGATATATACATTTTATATAACATGTTATCAAGATTTTAAGAGACAAAAGTCAATCCCAAACCATTATTAAAATTTGTGCATATAAAGGGAATTTTTTTTTCAGATTTAAGAATCATTTTTAGGGTAATGAAAATTGCATTTTTTTTTTTTTTTTTTTTTTTTAAGTGAGCAAGTGAGTAAGGAGAAGCTTGCTATAAATCCACGTCAAAGGTAATAAGCTCACCCCAAAATCTGCACAGGCCGCACAGTATATTTGCCTGTTTATCTGAAAAAGGAGGATGCCACATAAGATGACTAAATATCATTAAGTGAAAACATTATGAAAGCAAAAACACAAAAAGCCCCCAAAAAATGAAACATATTTGTTAAGAGATCTTAAGAGAATATTTGCATTGCAGGATTAATATCTTTTTTTTTGTTCCTCCCATTGTGTACTCCCAATCCAATATCTTTATCAGAATGTTTTCCATTTAACTCTCAATGTAAAAAGCTCGCCGATTGCTTTTGATCATTTATCAATAGGTTATCAAGTGAGAAATTCCAATCAATATATTAAAGAATTTAAAATCAACACATAAAGCTATAAAATAGAGATTTCAAAAATACCAACGAAAAATAAATAATAGCTAGAAATACACAACATTGCATTCTTATCCTTATCAGCATCCTTATCAAAGGATATTAAAACCACCTGGTTGAACACTTTCAAATTTAGCCATGTAGCCTTATTTTTTATTTCTATATAAATATATATCCATACTAGAAATATAGCATATATCTATAAATTTACATATTAGGTTGTTTCAAAAGTATAATCAATTTTTAAAGATCTTTAATCCAAGGATTATTTCATGCATGTATCTAAAATCTAAAACTCCACTATACTAGTAATAGAGTTGGTGCAGGGGTTTCCTGCTGCACAACCTAATATATGATATGGGGCACCTCACTCTACTATATATCAATTTTCATAAGGTAGTATTGATGTAAAATACAAATTTTATTGTAACCTAATTATGTACAATAATGGATCATATGTAATATAGGTGACCAATTCAACTATTAAAATTGAAAATAAATACAATGTATCTAAATACAAATTAAAGACATGTTTTGTGGCAATTTTTAACATCAACTCGAGATTTTTCTTGTTAAAAAGTTGAATTTTAATGCATTCAACATTAAGGATAAAAAAATAGTTAATTTTTTATAGTGTTTTTTTCAAGACTTAGGATGAGTAAAACAAATTCAGATTTGGATAAAAAAAAAAAAATGTCAGAATCCATGAAAAATTTTTCATCCTTTAATAGCCAGTTGTACTTATTTTAATTTGTAATGTATATAAATGTAGGTAGAAAAAAGTAAATGTTGATAAGATAGTGAGGGTCACAAAGAACTGCCTGGGGCCCCCAATCACTACCAGGGGGTTCATTGTAGCATGTACTGGCCCTGTATTATTAACTGTTCTAAAGCTAACATCTATGTTTGATGTTTTAAAACATTCAAAATCACACTATTCTTTCATTATTTTAAAAATTAAGTCAGTATTTTGTTAATTATGATTAGTCTGCATAAACCATGTTTTCAAAACTTCTCTTGGATGAATAAGATCCAATATCAACAACAGTTTAGAAAATGACTACCTGACAAACCCAGTACTTAGCAGCTCTTGAGAGAAGTAAATGAATAAGAAAGAATTTAACTTTTGTTACCTCAGCCCAATAGAATAAGAATATTATATGAGTAAATAAATGACAAAATAGAAAATATCCAAGGTTTCATCTTTTATAAAGACTTCTTCAGACTAAATGCTTTTATTGATGGAATCATATTTGTCTGTAGATCACAAGGGCATGAAACTCAGGGTCACAAACTTGCATTATAAATTAATTGATTTAAAATATGGTTATTTTCGCTACACAGTTCTAACCATTTTTCAAAAAGCGAGGATGAAATAGAACTAATGTCTTTAATTTAATTACAAAATTAAATTCGGGGCTTTTAGCTTCCATTTTTGAAACATGGTTAGAACTGTGTAGCGAAAATAACCATATTTTAAATCAATTAATTTATAATATTAATGCTCTGTAAATTTACATTGAGCTCTATTTTGTAAAAAATAAAAATATCTATAAGAACACCAAATTATATATCTTACTGTTCTTTCTTTATATATATATATATATATATATATATATATATATATATATATAGGGGGTGAGGCAACAAGATAACAAACATTGGTTTTAATTGTAGATAGAGAGAAACGCTGAAGATGCAGGGATGCTTAACTTTAAATTCTTGGTAACTGATGTGTGCAGATGCACAGCCAAGCCAACCTCCTTCAGCTTTCTGCTGCTTGTTCTTGTCAATTTTTGTTAAATGTTCTACATTGTAATAGCAGTAATTTTATTGAGAAAGCTATGCTGTATGATCCTGAACATATATATTTTATGGATACTCAGAAATTAATGCCCTTTCTATATATTTGCACCTTAATAAATTGCTTTCACTTTTAAGCTGCATTATTTAAATTGAAATTATAGCTAGAATCATAATGAACAACTGTATTGAATTAGTTCATTCATAAAAGATCCCTTTTGTGTTCATATATTCTTTTTAAATTTTGAGATATTTTGCCTATGCACTTCTTGTGACAAGAGATACTTTTGAAGGCCAAAATGTGTAACATAGGATCTTTTTTCATTTTGTCATTCAATTACTCACCACTAGGCAGAGAAGAGAGAGAGCAAGAAATAGCCACTATCCATTACCAAGACTTCATCCCCCCCCCAAAAAAAATATCAAACCCAAACCATTATTAAAAATTGTGCATAATAATAATTTTAAGGGTAATGAAAATTGCACATTTTTTTTTAAAGTGAGCAAGTGAGTAGGGAAAAAGCTTGCTATAAATCCAGGTCAAAGGTCATAAGCTCACCCCAAAATCTGCACAGGCTGCACAGTATATTTGCCTGTTCATCTGCAAGAGGAGGATGTCACATAAGATGACTAAAGATCATTTATTAAGTGAAAACAAAAAGTGAAAACATCATAAAAATTGAACAAAACCAAACACACAAAAAGCAGTAAATGAAATATTTGTTAAAAGATCTCATTAAGAGAATATTTACATTCCATGATTAATATCGTTTTTTTCTAGCATTGTGTATTCCCATCCAATATCTTTATCAGAATGCTTTCCATTTAACTCTCAATGCTGACTGCTTTTTGATCATTTATCAATAGGTTATCAAGTGAGAAATTCCAATCAATATATTAAAGAATTTAAAATCAACACTTAAAGCTATAAAATAGAGATTTCAAAAATATAATAAAAAAGACAAAGAATAATAGCTAGAAAGACTCGAATTTGTATCCCTATCCCCAGCATCCTTATCAATTAGTCTTTTAAAACCACATGGTTGAACTCCTTCAAATTTAAACATGTAGTTTTATTATTTTCATTGACTGCTGATATACTGTCAAATGACTTATTCTAACATTTGGAATTGATTTTAATGACATGACAACTTTTATAAAATATCTATCTAAGCACTATTTATTATGCTTAACAAATTCATACTCTGATATAAGCATAATATTGAATTCCTTTTCGAAAATTACAAAACTGAAATCAACTCCAGAATATTTTCAGTTATTTAATTACTTAGCATCCAGGGTCGGATTTAGGCCTTAAAAAGTCCTTGGTCTCATTGAATTTGAGGCCCCCTTCATTCATTAGTTATGTTCATCCATAATGATTAAACAGTAAAATAG
This sequence comes from Acanthosepion lycidas, assembly GCA_963932145.1. Classification (NCBI taxonomy): domain Eukaryota; kingdom Metazoa; phylum Mollusca; class Cephalopoda; order Sepiida; family Sepiidae; genus Acanthosepion; species Acanthosepion lycidas. The sequence continues at coordinate 62,354,261 of OZ010589.1, forward strand.
AGGTTTTTCTTAAAGAATATTTTCATTGAGAAATGAAAGATAGCTATTCTAGTTTATTTAAAGAATTTTCAATAAGCTTACTTCAAGCTATGTAAATGTCACTGAAATATATCACGAGTAAAAAATATTTAAAACGAGTATGGGCGAGTCAGTGGGGGGATTAATCCGGTCCTGATCAGAAGATATATTATAGTTTTAAAAACAGTAAATTAGCTTGAAGTGGAGAAAAAGAATATACCTTTTCACACTTAAATAATTTTATTTAAGGTAATCATCGACATGTACGTAATATTGTTCATCTCAGGTAATCATCGACATGTATTTAATATCGTTCATCAAAGGTAATCATCGATATGTATTTAATATCATTCATCAAAGATAATCATCAATATGTATTTAATATCATTCATCAAAGATAATCATCAATATGTATTTAATATTGTTCTGAATACAAAGTAGTTATCTGTATCATAGTATTGAAAGAAAGTGAAAAACATTCTCATTAAAATAGTGACAAGATGAGAATATTATCTGAAATAAATGAGTAAATCTCAAATATAATATCTAATCAGGCCAACAGTTTTTGAGTAATTTTTGATTAAGTATAAACTTATCACGCCCACAAAAATAAAGAGACTGCAAAGACTTAAAGATAAAAAGGACAATAAGTTATCAACACGAAACTGTGGAAGTTATACTGTGGACGCATCTAGGATATACAAAGTGCACATGGGAATGGACTCAGAGTGTACGGGTGAAGCGGAACATTTGTAACAAAATATCCTGTGCATAATAGGTAGATAGACTAATGATGCTTACTTGTATGGTTGAAGTAGATATAATGCAAATGCTTTGCCATTTCCACAAGGGAGTCGGGTAGAATATTTGCTTTTCTCAGAGATAAAATTTTTATTTATTTATTTTAAATTGATCTACATTTTTTTTTATATTTATTAATTTGATTTTTTATATTTTAGAAATTATTTAATAATGTGTACTTCAAAACTTAGCAAATATTATTCTGAGCACATTTCCAAAGTATTATTGATGTGTGTAGGCCAAGAATGATGGGGGGGTGGATGACTTGCAGGTTAGTCTCATAACCCATTGCTAGTTAGTTGAATTCTCACCGAGACAATACTCTGAACCTGTGTTAACCTTTATATAACACACACACACACATATATATATATATATATATATATATATATATATATATATCTCCCATGTTGTGCTTTTTCTACAAATATTTTCATGGTAATTGTTCTGATGATGTTTCTTTATGAATTTAAGCATAATACTAGATTGCCAACAAGGTCTCATCATTTTACAGTTGAAATTGTTAGATGCAGCTGTAAGTTCTATGCTAACAGTCTCTTCTCTCATACTTCTCGCTTGTGGAACTCTCCTCCGGCTTCTCGCTTTCCAGTCAAGTTTGATCTTCAAAAATTTAAATGCAATGTCAATCATTATCTTCTGTCTTTTTAATACCTGTTCTTTTATTGTTCTCTTTCCTTAATTTTATGTTAATCTCATATTCTCTTACAATCAGTAACCTCTTGCATTTTAGTGGCTTTATTGCATTGATTGGAGTAGAATGAATAAAAAATTGAAAAGAAAAAAAAAAAAAAAAAAAAAAAGGTAAGAAATATATTAATGCCCACTGTCCAAAAAATGGGATGGTGGATATTAATAGATTAAGAAAAAATGTCAAAATGGCATATCAAATATTACAGTTCAAAACAAGCTTATTTTTGCACATTTATTATGAAGTCAAAAATTTTTAATATTTGGAGGAAAAATATGCTTCTTATCTGCAGTCAAATATGGCATCTCTTCCAGAAAAACACAAGCCTAGTTTTTAACACTGAATCTGTGTCTTGTTTTGGCATAAATTTTAACAATATCAGGAATTGTGACCAATTCTCAGGCTACCCTAAACTTATGGCCTTGTATAAAACTAAGCTAAAGTTAATAAATAAAATAACCAAGATACTCTGTCAATCATTTTCCTAGTGTAATGGCTATCAGTGAGGAAAATAGAATTAGCAAGCAGAGTTCAAATTCCAAGCTAGGTTGTTACATTCACTCTCACACAAACATCCTTAGGAAAGGTATGAAACCATCTCTTCTCCTACCAGCTATGGATTGAAAAGCAGGGTAGATTGAGCTCTCTAACCATAGGTGGCAACCAGTTAAAGAAGGCAAACTGAATTCCAGATTGTGGACAAGGCAACAAAAACTACTTCACCATCTTTCCTAAGAATGCATGGCAATAATTCACAAATAATAAAGGAATCTGTGGACATTCTGAAGAGACACAGCATTGCAAGAAAAAAGGAGAAAGAGAGACAGACACACACAGACTCTAGTTTGATTCTCATTCGGTGCTTGAGCATGGTTAATAATTCTTGACCACTTGTCTTGGTGCAAACAGTTACCAAAACAGTCTTCTGAATCATTATGCCAGTGTAGTGAGTTTGATTCATATTGGGTGATACAAACAAATGGCCTTATACCAAAACTAAGCTATGCTTAGTAAATAAACACTAAATTTGACTGTTCCTCCAAAATGCACCAACATTTTGAAGGTTAATTCTTGAAACCTATATGCCATGTCACTTCAAGGACATTGGTGATTATGGCTTTCCACAATTTCCTGTTCTTTGTAATTCATTAAATTGTCTTTATGCTATCCTTCTAAAACCCTGTTCTGTCATCCATTTACACAAGCTTCTTAGGTAGGTTATGCACGGTTTTCTTCTGTACCCCCTGCCTTCAATATGTCCTGTGAGTGTCACATTTTCCAAGCCTCCTTTCCTCAATCCGAGCCACTATCCATTACTCCACCTTGCCATCTGAATAAGGTTAGTATGCTCTAACCCTTGGATATAATGACATCAAACACAGCCTCACCACACTAGTGTTGTGGCCGTGTTTTCCATAGCAAGTAGGTTTTTTTATTGATAGCCACATGTCCAACCAGTACTGAATTCAGCATCATCCTTCTCCAAGACTGATTGCAAACCAAGAGTAGGGAGTCCAGTCTGCCTTATTTAAACTATAGTTGAGAGAGAAAAGAAATGGATTCATACCTTTCCCAAGTGTATTTTTACAAAATAATGAACAAAATGACCTAGGCTGAAATTTGAATTCTGTATGCTGATCCAAGTTTCTTTGTCAATAACAACTCTGTTACATGTACAGGATGCAATGTGTAAATTGTCTCCATTTTATAGTTTTAATTTTGCACTTGTGCATTGTTTGTTTTTGATTCTGTCAACTGCACAATATAGTATGGTCAGTTGGACACTGTCTGTGAGAAAAAGAATGCCATGAAGCAATTCACTAGACCAGAAATTTGGAAACAGCATGCTGCACTGCTTGGCATTCATGCCGAAAGCTCCAATATAAACATTTCAGAGTTTTTGGGTGGCAATCTGAGGACAGTGCAAAGGATTCGGAAAGAGTTGGAGGAATCTAATGGTGATTATGCGGGTGTTTGGAGTGATCACTAATGATGGCGACATTTTGCCTCCATTCTTCTTTCTACAGAGCCTCAAACTTAACACAGAGGCCTACATCAAGTGCTACCCTAGGTCAAGAGGGTGGCTGCTGGAAGACTATGTCTGGCAACATGACTCTGCACCATGCCATGCAAGCAGGAGAACCCAGACATATCAGACAATTTCTGCAACTACATCACCCCTTACATCTGGCCACCTACTTCACCCAACTGTAACCTCCTTGATTATTATATGTAGAGTGCAGTTGAGCAAGAGACCAACAAAACTCCTTGTAATGAACTGAAGGCAAGGATTATGGCAGCATTCACCAACTTAAAAAAGGAGACTGTCCAGAAGAATTGCAGAAGATCCGAAAGTCATCTGGAGGCCGTGGTTGATGCCAATGGTGATTTTATTGAATAAATTTACTCTTTAGTGTTTCAAGAATTTTTTGTGTAATTTTGGTAACTATATCTATTAAAATGAGATATCAACGTTATTTTCATTTTTGCATAATTTAGACGTCAATTTATCCATCGCACCCTGTACAGCCATTATTTTGAACATAAAAATAGAGACTTATGGTTTTGGATCCAGGATTCATTTAGTCTTTCATCTTGCATGCCATTTAGCAAGTCAGCTTTTATTGAATTGAATTGGCCTGCAAGCCCTACTCCTATTTTTGCTATTTTATCTGTAGCTGATGGAAAGAGACATATTTATCCAGTTTTTCCCAACTGATTTCTTACTGTGTCAATCTCAGATTGGTTGCCAATCAAGTCTAAATAAAATGTTCAATCTACTTTTCTATTTTACCCATTCTTTTTAACATCTAAGATTTCAATGTTTTATATAAACTAAGATAAATGCTTTATGAATTTTGCTTTCTATTTGCTAGATATTAAATCCAGCTTTTTAAAATTATAATCTGAATAAATAACTTTGGGTGGGGACTTACAGAAGCCTGATACATTGATTTTATAATAGATAAAAAAAAAACAAGGAATTATTATGATAGTATTATGATCAGAATGCTAGACTTTACAACCTGTTAGAAGTGATTTTGATCACTGTAAAATGTAATAGAAACATGGCTTTACACCAAAATTGAACTAGACTGACACATTCCTTAAAGTATTTACAAGTACTGGCAGAAACCAATAAATACCTACTTAAAACACTTTCTCCATTTTTCAAAATAGATAAACTCTTTTATATTCACAAACAAGTTGCATTAAGTGTAAAATCCTTTTCATATGCTACAAATTAACTCTTATGATGCAGTCAAAGTTCATGCCAGTAACTAAATACAATGAGTATGAATAGTCACTTGTATCTGAGTATGCCTGTCTACTAGGGTGGCTAGATAACCATTATTGCAAACATTTTCTCAGGTACATTTGTGTTTGTTCAACACCCACAGAGCCAACCTGTAGTTTATACTGCAACTATGCTAAGCATATCATGGTTACAGTTTCTGAGAGAGAGAGATAGCACATAATCTGGTATGATCAATAGTTTGAACAAGGTTAATATACTCTAACCCTTGGGTACAAGGACTTGTAATTTCATGTTGGCAGAACCATCAGCAGCTTCCAAAAAGTTTCATTTACCTAATTTTACTCACAAGGCTTGAGTCAACTGATGGCATGATTTTCAGGCACTTGCCAATGGTACTATGCTGAGTTCATCTCCCCAGGGCAATATTATCAAGAAGTCACTACCCAGACAAATCAACCATGGTGAGATTTGTACCTGGGTTCTCATGGTCAAAATGCTAACATTCTAACCACATACCCTCATTCAGTTAGCAAATTATATACAAATACATTTGTACCATAATATATCATGCATTAAAACTAAACAGAAAGTTAAATCAACCAACTTCCTAAATTTAAGTTTAAACAAAAAAAAACTAAACACTAGATATAAAAAAATATATCATTTTTAATAAAATTTTACATGTAGCCAACCATAGAGGCAGCACAAATGACTTGGCAACCACCTTTCCCAGAACATCACACAACCACATTATTGTCCATTCTGTTTTTTCTCCTAGCACCATGTCTTGTAGGATGGTCTTGGAATACCGTGCTGATCCTGAAGCATGTTCAAACTATTTTAGTTTGCATCTTTTTGTTATGATATTGTAAGTTTTCACATTGCCTGGTTTTGTTCTTTGTTTCCATTTGTGATACAATCTTGGAGATTGTAAAAAAAAAAACAAAAAACAAAAATATTAAAAAACAAAACAAAAAATACTATAAATATATTTAGTTAACTGTTATTGCATTCCTGGAATTTTTGTTCTCTAGATAAAAGATAAGAAGAACTACTACTACTACTACTACTACTACTGTGCCATGTTCTTTCACAACCTTTTGTTCTTTTTAGCTCTTATTAAAGTTGTCCCTTTTGCATTCTCTCCAAATTCTTGTTCTGCCAACTATTTACACAAGCTCATTAGGTAGGTTAAACACTATTTTTTCTGTTCCACTTGCCTTCTATATGTCTTGTGAGTGTCAAATTTTCTAAACACTCTTTCCTCATTATGTGCTCAAGAAATTTCAACTGTCACTTTCTGATTCTAAGTGTGAATGTCCTTTCTGTTTAAGAATTGATAAAATATTAATTTAAAAATAAAGCAACAAAAAAAAAAAAAAAAAAATAGTAGAGAGAATACAGAGAATCATAAAAGAAATTTTTAAACACAGCAAATACTAATGAAGATTTACATACAAATCTTTTTTAAAATATGTTAAAGTGAAAAGAAAACATGAACCACTGCAAGAAGCACACAAATATGAATGAAGCAAAAGACAGTAATCAGTAATTTTTACAAAGACATTTAAACACACTTAGGCAAAAAGGACAATCACCAACTAATTTTTCTTTTCACCTAAAAAATTTTTTTCACTTCTTTCAAAGACTTAAAAAATGCTTTTGGTATGTTTTTCATTGCATTTAAACACAATAAAAAATTAATCTATGTTAATAAAGGAAATTATATGTTTTTCATGAAAGTATACACACACACACAAAAGGTAGAAAAGAAATCTACATTCCCAGAGCACCACTAAAACCGAAAGTGACTGCACCTTTTTAACTGTGCTGTTTTGTCCTGGGTACATATTTTTTTTTTTTTTTTTTTTTTTGTTTTTTGTGGAGACCAGTGCATATGAAGGAGGAAGAGGAGGCAGAAACTGGTATTACTCAAAACATGCAGATCATGCAAAAAATATATGAGGATAAAGGGTTTTAAATATACAAACAACAATCAAAAAGACTAACCAACCAACAGCAACAACAACAAACACCAGAAAATTAAAAAAAAAAAAAAAAAAAAAACTGCATCAGAAATTAAACACCTACAATCCAGCTGCCTCCAGATAGCCGATGGTGTGCATGCTTAAAGAGAGAAAGCCAAAAATGATTAGTACAATCTATGTAGGCCAAGAAAAAAAAATACTTTATGAGGAAAAAAAATTATTGTTTCTAACATAATTTTTTTTTGTTCCTTTCCCACCTACCAAAACAATATCCCAGAATGGACACACACAAATAGAATTTAAAACATTCCTATCAAATGTTAGCTATTTGATAAAATCAATTACTGTTCAAACAATTTTAAGTTTTTGACTAGCATTCACATTTTTATATAAAACAATCGACAATGTTTAACCTTCATACCCACAAATAAAATGATGTATCAAAAGAACAGCTATTCCCTTGACACCATTATTACTGTATACACTTTTAACACACTTTGCCATATTTATTGTTTTAAAAAGCAATGACTAGAATTTTAATAAAACCCCAAAATATGAAAGTGGACTTATACATTTCCATTATTCTTGAAAATTAATATTAAACACTATTTATTTACTAGATTATTTATTTACAAGAATTTTATATTTGCAAGATTATAAAAATATGTGAACTATAATGAAGTATTTATTATTTACCATTTTATAAAGAAATAAATACAAAAAGAATTTTTTTTAGTCATAAATTAATAAAAATGTCCATGAACAAATAAATTTAAATGCATAATGACAGTTAACTGTAATTATAAATTTTGAAAAAATGAATTCCCCAGGCATTTTTCATTTGCTCTTGCCACATAAATTCACTAAAATTCGTTTTAGAGAATCTACTATTCCTCTCACATATTTTGAGAATTTTGTAATTTTTTTTTTTTTTTTTTAATCAATTTTTGAACAAAAAAATTTCTTTTCAAATTTATTCCTTTATAAAAGGTAAATAAATATCACAAACAATATCTTGTAAATATACATTGCCGAGAGTGTTAAAAGTGTATACAGTAATAGTGATATCAAGGGAATAAATATCCTTTTTCAGGCACCATTTTTTTTCTCCAGGTACAAAAGTTAAACATTGTCAAACAATTATAGAATTATAACGTTAAAAACTAGGGTCATACTTGCAACATAAAAAACTAAAGTCATTTTCACATGCATTTCAACAGATATTTTATTTAAATAAAATTCTTCTTCATCTAAAATAACAAAAGCAATTAAGACAACATTGGACTAATTTTTATTTGATTTTCTTTATATTTTTCATGTGGCTGTAATCTTACCTCATTTAATTATCTCCCTTGGACTTCAGCATGATATTATTTTCCTTTTACTTTTGGAATTAGTTAAAAACATTTCTTGTGTATTTATTAAGAGATTTATTTAGGTATAATAATGCTTAAAGCAATTTAAAATTAAGTACTGAAAATTGTCTAACATTACAATTGTCATTTACACTATTTATATTCAGACTAGTGTCCTCATCTTTGTCGCCGTTGTGTTTCGGCCATTGTGTCGAACAGCCTTTATCAGGTGTATATTGATCTGAGTTACCTTCATTTAATCATTTCAGGGGTAGACTGTTTTCGTTTAACTGCCCATTTCTAAGGTTATCTCTTCTAATTCTTAGGATATGGGCAATGGAATGAGAACAGTCTACCCCTGTAGATTAAATGAAAGGTTTGGTTCAGAATTCTCTGTAGATTACCCAGATCAATATACACCTGATAAAGGCTAGAGGGAATAACAGCTGAAACATGATAGCAGCAACAATAATGAGGACAATAGTCTGAATTTAAATAGTGTAAATAATGATAACTTGTTATCCCAGAAAATTCAGACAGAAATTACAATTGTCATTAAAGTAACAAGAACATGTACCACAGCTTGATCTTGGCTTAAAGATGTTAGGAAATTCTGCATTGCTTTGTGAAGAAATAAAAATATATTTTCAATTACATATTTTTATAAATCAAGGAGTCATGTACCATACAAAGTATTAAAAAAAATTGGTTTCTGTTATAAGATAGAAAAATATATTCTCACATACTGTCATGTTATAACTTGTCAAATATAAAACTTATTCTCAAAATGATAAACATAGGAGCAAATGGATGTTTTCAACTATTGACAGTCATCTCAATTCTCATGACAGAAGGTAACAATAACATTCTTGTTTACCAATATTTTTTTATCTTTTGTAGATAAAAAAATATTGGTAAACAAGAATGTTATTGTTACCTTCTGCATACCTAAGGTTTTTTTGATATTTGAAATCTAGAATACTAGTTTTTTTTACTTCTTCTGGTACATATTTAACACAACACATAAAAATCATTTTTTATTTACACATACAAAAGTGGATCAATAAATTTATAAACTTACTGATCCACTCCTGTATTAGTTAAATTTTAACCTGAAATTCTCATGGCCTAATGCAGAATTTATAGCAATGCATTGGATTAAGTGGATTGACAGTATTTGTTGTAGAATTGTTTTATCATCATCAGGCAATAAATTTACTAACAAGTCTACAAATAATGTAAACAAAATAAAAATGATAAGTCTTGCAAGACAACATATGCAACAGATTTTAACTGCAAAAAGGCAAGAGAATTTTTAAATGTAACTGTAAGAAAAGATAAAAGATGAGAATGCTAGTCTACATTTAAGAAACAAAAATTCATACTAAGAAGTTCAATTAAAAGAAAAAATTGAGACAATTTATCTATGTTCTGAATTGAGCTATGGTTTGGCTTTATTTAACAGAATAAATAATGATTGACATTTTCTTGCTAAAAAAATACTAAAGCCATAGTAAATTTATTCTAGTGAAAGATATGATGTGATAATAGTGTGAATGCAGTGACTGTGGTGAAAAAGAGGGCTTTTGAATAGACAGCCCAATGTGGAATGAAAAGTATTCTTAAGAGAAAATCTTTTTTTCTGTAAAAAAAATTCCTAGTAGAATCAGAAGAATCATCAGAGAAGACAGATTTCATGCAAAAACAAACATCAGAATGCACAGTAAAAGTGTTGCTGCTTTTGACTAACTATGAACTGATGAAGGAAAAAAAAGAAAGAAAAAGAAAAAAAAGAAAGAAAAGTGAAATGTGAGGGTAAAGAGTGGCGCCACAGGAATATGGTAAAGCAAACCTTCCACAGCCTTCCAGAAGTTAGAGAGGCACACACACACATGTATATTATATATATATATATATATATATATATATATATATATGTATATTATATATATATATATATATATATATATATATAATGTGTGTGTGTGTTAGTGCTGAATTCGTCATATGACCCAGGTTCATAGAGTAATTCTTCAATACAAAATTGTTAAATTCACAATTTTTAACCAATTTCTATTCTCAAAATCACTGTTTCTGATTAATCAATCTTAATATTGTATTTATGCCATACTGATAGCTATGTGTGTTAGAGAATACCATTTTTCATTTCATCCTAAAATAAAGTTATAATTTTTCAGTCAACTTTTCTTAACTAAAAAATATTAAATTAAACAATTTAAGCTTTATGAAAAATTTACATTTTTCTTAATTATCTCCCTTGGATTCCAATCTATGGACAATTTTAGAAAAGTCTATAATTTTTTTTTTTTCTTTAATAGTTATTCACCTTTCAAGTGCTCTAACTACAAATAGTATTCATATAATTCTTTAAGTATAAGTCTTTACAGTAATTGTATAGACAAGTTTAAGAAAAAATTAAATATTTTTTGCTAATACTGAGCACACTAAAACTATCCTTTTCTATTTATAGAATATCAATAAATTTAACTTCAAATTTTGATTTCCAGAAGCAAGAAAAAGACAATTAGATTATTCTTTTCAGAAAATTTAGCATTCAACAACTTCTCTATGAAATTTTGTTGTAAAACCAAGGGATATATTTTTATCCACATCCCTACACACATTATTAATCTGACAGTTGTGAAAAAAAAATATTTAAAAAAATAAGTAATAATTTGCAATTCCAACAGGTTAATGAATTTTTCTCATCTTTCCTATTATTTAAAATAAAAAAAAAAACAGATTGCTAAAGGACAAAAAATATTAATAGGTTTAGTCCTGAACTTTTATTGATTATACAATATTTAAAGTAAATTAAAATTGTAATATTAGCAGTTTCCTTAAGGAAACATTTGGTATTCATTGACCTAATTGCCTATGCTACATTTGATGAAATTTATAAAAACTTTCTATTAAAACAATTTTGCAAGAAAATTGATTTCTCAAGCTCACTGTTATTGCTATTTCCAGTACTGATGAGGGCTTCCTTCATTAGCTTTTGAAAATTTATTTTAATGGCTTACCAATATTGTAAGTAATTCTAAAACATTTGTAGTATACTTTTTACAATCAGATAATGTTCTTGATAATTTTGCAATGTCAAATATTAAACACAGGTAAAGCACTACTCTGTAAAAGTTCTTGGGGAATTTTATATCTAAATTTTTATAGACACCAAATTTTTTAACAAAATGATTTGATTAATTCATCTATTTCTCTACTTATATGAATGAATATATAATAACATTAAATCAATTTTTTTTCTAATGTATAAAATCTAATTTCATTCTAAATACAAGTTTTCAAATTAAACCATAAAATATATAATTAGTTTTTTATGAATTATCAACTTAATTTTTAGATTACAACAAATAAAAAAAATGTACACCAAGTTATGCATAATAGTGGCTAGCTTCTCATTTCTGAGTATGCTTCTCTGCTTGAGTAGGTAACATGACTACTCGCTGTTGCAGGGCCTGCTCAGGCACATTTTGTATTCCTTCAATACCCATAGAACTAACCTATGGTTAATACTAAAACTATATTGAGTGGACTATAGTTACAGATTCTTGGACTGCATAATTATGTATAATAATAGTCATACAAGCATATTTACCAAAATTCTCATCTTTAATATGTAGTTTTTTTTTTTTCCACCACCCAGGTATATTTTAAAGTAGCTGATTGGTGTTGGACTTTACCCACTAGTGATTTATGCAAACAGATGCATTGACCATAAATGAGATTCATTCCCATTTTCATTATTATTATTTTTTTCTTTTAATAATTATTTTCATCAATGAATCAATCATTCAGCCTCTAATTTGGTAGAATAGGTTAATGTTTAAAATGAATTTTCAAAGAAATAAACACTTATGCTATATGACAGCTTGAAACCATGTCCTCAAAAAACTTGTTTATAACATTCTTAATTTTATTCTATAAAAATTTGAACTTTATCTACTGTCGCACTTTGTGATCAAGATTCAATGTTTTTATCAATTTATATTAACAGAACATAATGACATTGTGCAGCAATGTTCATCACAAATGAAGAATAAACAGGTTAAAACAGTTTCAATTTAAAATACAAAGAATGAGATTGATTTGAACTTTAAGTCTTTGTAAACTACTTAACTTTTTTTAAATAAATGTGGCCCTATGCTTGCTTATTTAACTACTGATAATATGGTTACAATTTTGTTAAGTTTTAAATAAACCTGATGCTAAAACAAATCTAACAGCTAAAAATTGAATTATTAACTTATATGCAATAAAAAAAATAATCTTCACCTTAAAGCAACATGCTACTTGTAATAGCTTAGGGTTAAAATGGTTCCAGCTTAAAAAATAATCACCTGTTTCAAAAAACCACAAAAAATATATTCAATACAATGAGGGTCAGATTTAGCCTTAAGAGGCCCCTGGGCTAATAAATTTATAGACCCCTTCATTATGTATGTTCACACTCACCCATGTCCATAAAAAAAAAAAAAAAAAAAAAAAACATTTTAGATGATCTTTTTTTGGTGTAGCTAAAATGCCAGGGGAGTCAAGACACCAGTAAACCAGCCCCATACATCAAAAATATATATTTATATAAAAAAGATGCATCAAAATCTAAATGGGATCCCCATCAAATTTATAGACCCACTCCAACTAGAGGGACTCAGGTACTCTAAATTGTTCCAAATCAGTTCAAAGGAGCCCCATTAAATCTGAAAATAGACAAATTTCCTCTGTTCTTATATCTTATTTTTTTTGTTTTTTTAGTTTTATTAGGGGGTCTAATATTAGTCTTGTGGCCCCTGAGATGCAACATATATGTAAATCCAGCATTGAGTACAGCTGATTGAAGTTATTAAAACTGAATAAATTCAACTTTAGAGGGTAATCCATATTACAAAAATTTATTAGTTTTAATTTATGACACAGTTATATATGTGTGTATGTATCACTTAAATGTTATTTTTAGTGAAAACTCATATTTGAGTAGTTGTTCCATTTTTCTTCTACTAGCCTGAATATCCAAGAAATCTCAATAGAGAAAAATTTGCACTGTGTGTGTGTGTGTGTGTGTGTGTGTATATATATATATATATATATTTTTATTTATTGGCAGCATGTTTTGATTAAGACATTTCATTAAATAATTTAGACAAGTTTTTAGTATACTTATTAAAGGAAGAAAGAAAATTACTATATTGATGCATATTCATTCATTGAGTACTTTCGACATTGGCAAAACGTCATTCTCAGGGTCTTGTTTTATTTAAGACAAATTTGTTGTGTTTAGCTGAAAATTAAATTTTTTATTTGTGAAGTGGAAAACACTAAACTTAAAAAAAAAAAAAAAACTAAAATGATTTAAACAACTGTCTCTTGAAACTCAACAGATAAAACAACAAAAGAAATAACATTTTTTGCCTATATCTTAAAAATCAATCATTTAAAAAAGCTTTTTTTTGAGATATGAACATTGACCATATTGATTATATGTCAGAATTCCTTAGTCCTAAATCTGCTTTTGGAAGCCATTATAAACTGAAAAAATCTCAATCAAAAGTTTCAAAATAATATTGTTTCAAGTAAATAATGACCATGATATAAAAAACAGCAACAGATGAAGAAATAATGGCAAATCGTATGGACATACCTCTTTGAAAGAAGACATGGAATTCTTGAGAACATCTCTCAGCTCAATAAGCTGCCTTCGTTCCTCATCTTGCCTCTGTTTAATTTTGCGAAGCTGTCCAACTAAGCCGTCGATAAAACTGCTAAAATGAGTGATAGTTTTGATTCCATCTTGGAATAGACTGAAACAAATAGTCAGTAAGACAAATTTAAAGTTTGGCATCAATATAGGAAATGTACTGTTAAATAACACTTTTTTTTCTTTTTTAAACAGAGCCTAAAAAAAAAAAAAAAAAAAAAAAAAAAAAAATTATCTATGATAACTGAAAATATTAATTACAAATCCAGAAATAAAGGAAAGAACAATTTGCCTCAGTGCAGATGTAACAATTATTTTCTAATGAACATATTTTGGGTTCTGTTACCTTTTATAAACCTGATAGATACAATATCATTGCCACCATTATAAGTGTAAACAATCTAGGGTGCCAAATAAACATCTCCTACTGCTTAAGTTTTGGATCTTTTGCCAACCTCACCCTGAGTTTACTATAACCTTCCCACACACTTATTAAGAGTAGAACTGCACTAGACAAGGAAAATTAACATGATAGAAATATTTTCAATTTCAATAACGCATTTTACAATGTTTTAGGATATTGTTGAATATATATTTCTTGGCTATTGATGAACATTTGTATTGTAACAATGTCAAAATATCATTTAAATATTTTTGATTTTGTTAAAACATTTTACTTAAAGATAGTGATAAACGTTTATTTTTAATTTCATTTCTTTGCAGTCCAATTATAAAGTTAAAAAACTCAATTTTAACATCTGTCTATATTTCTGAGATGAGGTAATGTAACCATTTACACTATTTACATTGTTCAAACTGTTGTCTCCATCTTTGTCATATTCATGGTATTTTGGCCATTATATGCTCCGACCTTCTTCACGTGATATATGTCGGAATTTCAAACAGGACCCTTTATTTAGTTCATGTGGATAGATTGTTCTAATTTCATGAAATTTGCCTTTGGATAGCTCAGTTTACAGTTAACTCCCCTTAGTAACACAATTCTGCTGTGGCCAGGTATTGAACTCTTTGGGTCAAGTCACTGGATTACTTCAACCAACGCTTTTATCCACTGGACCATGTGTCTCCAAGAACTAGAACAATCTACCCCAGTGAACTAAAAGGGTTCAGTTTGAAATTCCAACATATATCACCTGAAGAAGGCCGAAGCGTACAACATCAAATTGTTGAAACAATGCCAACTATCTTTCATGAGGTTTTCTCTTTTTTTGTCTCCAACCACCCCCATTTATTAGAATCTCCTTTTATTTGATACCAAAGAGGAGAGATAAAAATAATTTTTTTTGTAAGTATAAGCCAGTGTTAAAACTTCCTCAGACCAAATGGCTAAACATCATAATTATTTTTTTTTTTTTTTAAATCTCTTCTTGATCAAATTAAATTTATCAGCACCACTTCATAAAATATGAATGAAATTGGTTATGCACTTTAACTCTAGAGTGAAATCAAAAAGCAAAAAAAATTAAAAACAGGCATTCTTTAAATTTGTAAAAAAAATGTCAAATCTTAGAAAAAATAAAAATAAATAATAAAAATAAATAAAAACTTGTTTTATACATATTGAGCAGCAACCTAGTTTTTATCTGTATTAAATGAAGCATAGTCAACAATTATTAATTTTGACTAGTATTTACTTTAAATAGATATGCAAGTTGTGTTGCTGTTATCAATATAGAATGAGGAACAGACAGTTTAAATTCTCAGTCTGTTACATTCAATTCATACAAATGCCCTCAAGAAATGCATGAATCCATCACTTCTCCCCCAGCTATAGGTTAAACAACAAGGCAAACTAGGTTCTCAAATGTTAGTTGGCAGCTGGCCTAGGAGAAAGAAAACTAATTCAAAACCTTGGAAAAGGCAACAGGGAAACAACTCTATTATATATCCCAAGGAAAAGAATCTGTGGAGAGTCATGTTTACCTATGTCAAGGATAGACATAACATATTTAAATTTAAATAATGAATTAAATAGCAAGGTAAATGGGTTTCCCTAGCTTTGGATGGCAGCTAGTCTAGAAGGACTATTCTGAATTCAAAATTATGGAGAAAAAGTGAATGTCCTGGAAAATATAAAACTGCTGGCATTAATAACCTAATGCAAAGAGCAAAATTTATATTCTCATCCAAAACAATTTTCTTTAAAGAATTAAATAATATAAAAAGAATACTTATCAATAATGGGTACAGAATTTTCTCCTTGTCTGTGAAGGATGGATTATTTGTAATTTTGGAAAGTCAATAAAATTAAACAACAAAAGATGTTGAGATAAAAATTTCAGATAGTGTATATCTGTAAAAGGATAATATGAATAAAGACAAAAGGAAAACTTATCTTAGCTGACACATTTCATCCTCTGAAGGACTTTATTAAGCCAAATATTATATTGTATTATAAATGACACACTAATTGATTTGATATCTTCCATAAAGGCTGTCTCCATACAATCTGTGGCTTAACATTTGATGATTGAGTGTCAAATGCCGACCTTTTTGAGAAATGCAAGACTGGTACCATCGAGACCTTCATAATGCAATCACAACTACGTTGGGTTGGCCATGTGGCAAGGATGAGTTTTGTTTGTTTGTTTAAAACTTAACAACCCATCGATCAGCAAGAGATCAGGCAAGGATGAGTGATGATCGTATACCAAAAGTTCTTTTCTATAGTGAACTCCATAGTGGTCATAGAAATGTTGGTAGACCTTTGCTCAGGTATAAAGATAAACTGAAGAGTAACCTTTCTTGTGTCAACACTCCATTCAAGAACTTTGAAGAGGTAGCTATGAAGAGATCAGAGTATCGTTCTAGCTGCCATTCAAGAATAATGCACCATCAAGAAGTATCAGTTGACTACAAGAAACACGAAAAACAAAATAAGACAGCTAACAGTGTTTCTGCTGAATTTGGATACAATACATTCTCCTGTACTGTTTGTGGTCTTTTGTGCAATTCTTGAACCAGTCTCAAAAGTCATGCCCATCATAAGCATGCAAATAGTTTGTGGTCGTCAGAACCTCATACATCAAACTCAACAGGAAAGTCCATCATATATATATATATATATATATATATATGTGTGTGTATATAAAAACAAACAAACAGATGCATAATATATTTACCTCCTACCAATCTCATGGTAGCAAATACTCACGTGGTCTGGGCTTGGTAATATTCAACTAGGTGCTGTAAGAGGTCAACTCCTTTTTTTGTACGAATTTCATTTACTTTTATCAGGTACTGGAAAAAGAAAAAGGAATTAGCTTGTGTTCTGATCATTTTGGAAATGTCAAATCAAAAGAAAAGCTTAGAAACATTAAAATGTTAAAATTGAATGGTAGAAATTACTTTATTATACAAACACATTCAAGATTTGATTCCAATAAATTTGTTTTGTTTTTTTTTTTCATTTTTCTTTTGCTTTCTTAGATTCTACAGTTTCCTTTCTTCTGTTCCCAATTCCTTCACAAATATTATGTAAGTTTTTCATACAAACAAAAAATAGAAATCATACAAACAAAAAATAATAGTATAGATAATAGACTGTGAAACAAATCACAAATGCCATATCATTTAAAACTCTACAATTTTTAACTCTACAGCCCCTTTCTTCAGATAAAACATTGCAAGCCTATTGCTATTCTATTGCTATTTTCATGAGAATTTACATTCACCAAAGTTAAGCAACACTGAGCCTGGCCAGTCCCCAGATGGGTGACCACTTGGGAATACAAGGTGCTATAAGCTTGGATATGCAGGTGGTGTAATGGATAACAGCTCAGAATTGTTAATCAGGGAGCCAAGTTCCAATTCCTGTTGGTTTGTTATATTCACTTACATGCAAAATAATGAAATGGGTTGTTAAACTATAGATAACGAATCAATCAATCAATTTCATGGCAAATGTTCAGATGAACTATATTCCTTAGTGCCACCAGTTCAGACCTTTACAGCTAGGATATATCATGTCATGTACACAGGGTCAAATCTTCATTCCCTTCATATTCTATTGGTAAGGAGGAAGTTTCACTCAGACAGTTTCTTCCTCAGAGCTGCTACTTTGTGGAACAGACTACTTCCCTGATCACCACAATCTTAACCTCTTCAAGTCCAAGGTCAACTATTATCTATCCTATATATTCTCATAATCTTCAACTATTTCATCATCTTAAGTCCATACAACAACCTCACTCAGTATTCCTCTACCTGGAGTGGCTCTTGGGCCTCATATTGGGGGAACATTTAGTATAAAAAAATGTAAAACTGATCTAAATGACATTCTCAATGTACAACCAGTCTGCAGCAAAAATAAAACAAATGTTATCAATAAAATCCCACTGAATTATGTTAGAAAAAAAAAATAAATAAATAAATAACTGCTAAACACACAAATTATAAAATTTCAGAATCTGTTTTTCTGTCAGAATTCACCTAAGAAGGTAATATAACATCAGTTAATTTAACTTTGCATTGATGAGTGAATAAGACTATTCTTTTGTAGATTATTATGAATCTATAAACAAAGTGCAAAATATTTTGTAATCAGAATGAATTAAGAAAAAAAAAAAAGAATTTGTGAGTTAAAATAATTGAGTCACAATAGCAGATATTTTTTTATGATGTTGAAGAGAATAACCTAGTGATGGTGGAATCATTCTTTCAGGAGTCTGTTCCACAAAGTAGCCGTTCTAAGGAATTAACCAAATATAATTTTCTTTTAGTCATAAAGCATTTTATTTGTTTAAATAACTTAAGAGTGAAGAGAAAAATATACAAGAATCAGAGCAACTGCTTAAAAGATCCATCATGAAGATTTAAAAACAGAAAATTGTTTAAAATGACTTACTTCACATGCCTGAAGCTGGAACATCTTTCTTTCCTTTTCCATTTCTTCAGCGATCTGCAATGAAACAAGATCAATTAAAGGAATGATAGTCTGAGAATGGTATCAATAACAAGTGAAAATATTAACAAAATCAATTGCAAATCGTTATTTGTTAATCAAAAACTTATTACATAAAATACATCTTTCAGAGTTTCTTTTGTCTTTGGTGGTTTAAAATTTAAAACTGACTGATAAGGTTGTAAAGAGAGATCATTCATTTTTAAGAGTAATCTGAATGGATGCAAAAAGCAAAACTAATTTGCTCAATTTTGCTTTTGTACTGAACTAACCTTGTCATATAAAATACATCAAATTGTTGAAACAATGCCAACTTTAGTATTAATTGTATTGCTTTTATATTTATTTTTTATTTGTTTTGTATTATAATTAAATAATTAGTGATGTAAAAGCATTATGACCTTATTGATATTTTTATTCAAATTGTTTTGACTTCATACCATTTTATTTTTAATATATTTACAGCTTCCATTGAGAACAACTGACAAGGACTTTTTATATTTTTCTTACATTTATACAAGTGATTTCTTTTTTGGTCAGAGTGTGTAATAATTGTTGATCTGTGAATTCGAATATACATTATCATCTGAATCCCACATAGACAAACTAGAGATATAATATACTGACATATATAAAACAATATTTACATATATATATATATATATATATATATATATTAGACACACACACATGTGTATACATCTATTCATATGTATAAGATCTCAATAAGTCTGCAATAACAGTTATTAGATGAATTTTGATTTTAAATTTTCATTGTATAATGTTTAATTTGAGTGATTAATATTTTAATATTCACCAAAGAATTTATCAACAAGGAAATTATGTTTAAGCATTTGTTGAATAAAATAAACGCTTTTTCCCTATCCCATCGTTAGGCTACAAATTTATTAATGTATATATGGGGTCTGTTTTGGAAAATATTCAAACATCAAAATATTCAAGAAAAAGAAGCCTAACAAAAGCAATGGTGCTTTAGTCCTCTTCAAAAGTATTCCCTCACCCTTTACAACTTGTCTGCTAAGTCCTTTTTGAGGGTTGACACTAGTTACATTATTACATTCTTATTAATCTTGTCCACAATGTGAAATATAAGCTACCTTTCAACATTGATTTTTCAGCTTTGAATGGCAAGGAAAAGTAACCAAATAATCTCAGGTGCAGTTTTTCTAAAAATTCTGGCTTGAAATGTGAAGAATGGACAATAAAGAGATTCAAAATTACTAGGTACCTTCCAGAGTCTGTGCAATCTCCAGATCTTAATTCCTGTATTACCATTTTTTTTTTTATGGGTTCAGAGTTTCAAGAGGAATCTTACGTTTTTTTTTTTTAATTTTTTACAGAATTTGGAGTTCATCATGAGTGGCAAAAAAACCTCTCTAAAAATAATCCCAGTACTAATATGGAAAAGAATGAAGATTTTCAATAATATATGCATATTATGTGGACTACCTTTTGAGTCAGTGAAGGATGACATTGACATATGGTGAAAATGGTGCATTGGACAAAAAGTTTGAGAACCACTAAACAGTTCAATTGTTTGTATATCTTTAATCATTAAGATTTTTAAAAGGCACAAGATTATAGCTATTCTGTATTCAACAAGGCATTTAGAAACTGGTAACCAGATTCCAAACTTTATGCTGTCATCTGTCCTTTCCTCATTGTTTCCAGAGTTGCATATCTTAAACTGCCATAACTTTCACTGTTTTTTCATCAAGCAATAATTATATTTGCTTACAATATCTATGTGATTCCATTCTCAGAGAATGCATCAACGAGTTCACACTTTACATCTGTAACACTATAAACATCTTTGTGAGAAGGAATATTAACTTCCACATGTGTATACCTTCAAAGTGTATTTTATATAAGTGCTTTAATAGAACATGTGAGCATTTTTTTAGATTATAGTTAACATAACATATGTGTGTATCCATATGCTCTTATACCTACCTCTGGCCCAGATACCTCAGACCTAATCATTCCCACTTCTTTGGCCTGTTGTTTCTTTTCTTTTTCTATCTTGGAGCTGAAGAAGAAAAAATACATAAGCATTAATAACATAATAAAAATAGAATTTGCCTCTGTTCAAATCATTATATCATGAACTTTATAACTAAATTCAAGCCAGTTGATTACTGGGAGACAAATTCATTTTCTCTGTATTTCTTATTACAAATCTTTGGATCAAAGATTAGCACTGTTATCTGTAATTGAGAGTAGAATATAGAAAACTTCACTTTTGATTCTTTTCCTGTTTGACCTAATAGTGAAGGAAAAGTAACTTGGACAAATGGAAAAAGTGGTGATCTCATGTCAAGACAAAGTAAAAACAATAGCACTGCAAGTTTTCATTATTTTTTTCTTTTTAATTAACTTTTTGACTAACTTTATCCACAATTTTTCTCAAATTATCAGACATTCCTTCAGTATTTTTCATGAAAATTGTGATTTTTCATGTTATTTTTCGCAATTTTCATGAAAAATAACAAATACTGAATTATACTCAATTCAATTCTGTGTCAATTCTGTGACTACTTAGAAAGTTAGTTCCTAAACCCTAGATCTACATGGATAGAGCAAAATATTTTAAAATAGTTCATATAAAAATTTAAAGGTTACAATTTTTTAAATAAATACATAAAACGAACTATATTCTTTAACTGCACAATATATACAAGGTATGATCAAAAATACCTGACAAATTTGAACAGCATGTGTGATGGTCACATAAAATATGATCTTTTGACTTTTTTCAATCAAGATCATTGTATACATGCCCAAGAGAAGTACTTATGGAAAAAAGTGGCTGGTTAGATATTAGGGTAGGTAATATTTTTGTAATAAAATTTCACAAACTATTTTGTGGGGTTTTGTATTATCCAGTTTTACTGAATATCAAATGATAATCTTGTTTAAGTTTATCCAAAACCTGTCAAAAAATGCCAAGACATAAATTTATATATTGGCATTTTTTTGTTATGACTAATGTTTACTTTCTAAATAAAACAGAAAAATAAATTAAGAAATTTTTGAATATGTAACAGTTACCAGCTCAGAATTTGAAAAAGTAAATGACTGTTAGACAAATATACATTTGAAAACATAACCATACAACAGAAACAGAAAGGAAAATGAAAAGCTAATTTACTACAAAGGAGTACTGAAAAATCCTAAGTTGAACTCACTTTTGAAAATCAGTACAGTGTAACCCGGATATAAGAGAGTTGTTGGGACTGGATAATAAGTCTCTTATATCCGGGTTTCTCTTATATCCGGGTTTGGTCTATTTTGTTTAGGTAAGTATGGCTCTAATTTGGGACCAAAGAAAATCTCTTATATCCGGGTGTCTTATATCCGGGTTACACTGTATACTGAAATTTTTTTTCAACAGCCCTCACAAACAGTCATTTCAAATCCACAAATTTCACCAAAGAAAAAATATACTCACAACTTCGATTCATATTCTTTCGATGCTTTATCAAAAGGTTTCTTCAAATCTCCCTTTACTCCTTTGAGTTCTCCCTTGAGGAAGTTGTCTAGAGGAAACAGCAGTATGTTGTTTAGACTTGTTATCTGTAGAGAAAAAAAAAACGCACAAAAAAAAAAAAAGTTTTAGAGACTGGATAAAACAAGAAATCAAATCTTAATTGCTGAATTTACAAGCCTGTAAGATTTTATAAGAACTTTTTTTTTTTTTGTTTAACTGCTCACCCCCTGTATAACAGGAAGGAACCTTAAATACTCAATCATAATACTCATAAATTAAATAGTAGTTTCTGTGTGGGATTTTTTTATTTTTTTTTTTTTATTAAGTTTTCCCTTTGCTTTGTGTAGCATATCTCAACTATAGAGTCACTACAAGAAATAAACAAACAGATAGGTGTCATGCATTCAGGGATAAAAATATCCAATTGTGGTCATTTACTCAAGATATAAGTATCCATGATGGGCCTAGTTGCAGAATAACACATTAAACTTATGTAATATATTGCTGCTGTATTAACACACTTCACAATCTCACTCAATATTCAGGAATTTGATCCACATATTTGTTTGCTACTTTTGATATAATTCTCAAAACTCCAATAACAACAGGTAATGTTGTTGGCTTAAAATGGCAAATTCAACTGATTTCTATTTCAAGATTCTTGTATTTGCTTAGTTTCAAAGATGTGTTTCAGTCAGCTGGGCTGCAATATCAATCAGATGATTTTTCAACATCATTTTTTTACAATTATATTTTTGCTGATTTACCTAGATTTCTCTATCAGTCTGAATGTTGAAATTTCCAGACGATCATAATGTTTTCATTTTGTACAACTTATTATTCTAATTATTATAGGTTGTAGCTCTATGATCTAGTAACTCCCATGGTCTGATACCATGTGAATTGTTCAATTCAGTTACCAACATTAATTTGAATTTAGTTGTTTAGAAGCCAGATCATTAAATTGAATGTATAAATACATAACTATAACTTGAAACCAAATCAAAAAAACTCTAAACTTAATTTCCGATGTTCATTTTCACATAAAATGTTTATTTATTAATTTTTTTTTTAATCTTAGAAATTATGTTTAATGTAACCAATTAAAAAAGTATAAGCAAACAAACTTTCATTTATCATATGTAAATTATATTAAAAATGTATTATCTTATTCACTATCAGAAAAACACTTAACTACAAAAATTTAATACAGTGGAGTTAATTTCATTTTTTTTTTTTTTTTTTAGTTATTGATATAATGGAATATGCGTACATCTGTGTCCCCCCTCATTGGAATATGATTGGCTGGTGTCCGTCATAAATATCGACGGACGTGTAAGTATGAGAGTCAGAGCCTTAGTCTGAGAGCTAAGTCTATAACGATGCCCATTGAACTACACCATTGATCTATATTTCTTACCTGCAACTACGATGCGTACCAGTCGATTACTGCTACTATATTCTACTTGGTTATAGTAGCTAAAACCACTTAGCTACTTTGTTCAAATATATCCCTTTCCAGGACATATCAGTTACTTTGTGTGGTCCTTTTGTAACCAGTTTCCAACATTGATGAATTAAATGGTACAACTGTGTTATTTTTTAACAATTTTATAAGCCCACAAATATGGCGAAATATGTGAGAAATTGAGAAGTGTGTTAATACAGCAGAAACATTATGTAAGTTTAATGTGTTGCTGTTATTGTTCTGCAACAGACCAATCATCAAAGTGTTTTTTTTTTTATATATATATGAAGGGTGTCCTTTAAGTCAGGCAGTCTGTGAACAAGATTTTGCACACAAAAATTAGTTTACATTGTTTTCACAATCAAATTTTAGTTTTTGCCTGTAATTATCATTATTTACACTATTTATATTTGGACTATTGATCTCATTTGTTGTTTTTATCACAACATTTTGGCCATTGTGCATTCTGGCTTTCCTCAGGTGTATATCAAGCTGGGTAATCTACAGAGAATTCTGAACTGAACCCTTTATTTAATCTATGGGTGTAGACTGTTCTCATTTCACTGCTGATATCTAAGGAATTCCCTGTAGGTTACCTCAATCGATATACACCTGTAGAAGACTGGTGGGTACAACATCTAAAATGTTATGATAAAAACAACAAAGATGAGGACAATAATCCAAATATAGTGTAAATTTTTTTTTTTATTGTTTCACAATCAAATTTTAGTTTCAGAATTGCCCAATCCCAGTGACATGTCTGTCTGCAACAACTATAATAACTAGAAACTTTATCAATAGTAATTAATGAACTTAAAATAATCAAAGTTTATTGCATAAATAATACAAAGACCTAAAACAAGGTTGCTGAAGTTTGCAACATGGGCATATGGTCATCAAATTATGATACTAACCAATTACAGTATCTGTGGAAAATATAATTTTCCACACTTATGATATTGCAGTATTTTAGGTGAGTTATATATTCATTTTTTCTTTCTATCTTTTTCTAAAATTAACAAACTTTTAGATATTTGTGTTTATTTATGTACGACTATTTCGTAATTTGTCTTGCTTTCTAAGTGTTCCTAATATTTTACATATTTAAAAAAAAACAACAATTTTTTGGGAGCTTCTAAAACATGTAATGTATATAATGCTTATATGCACATATATGTTCCAAAGATTGTCATATGCAGGGGTGATAGTGGTAACAAGCTCCGGCTATTTATAAAATGCTTCTATGGTATGCATCTCAAATAGTCCCTAACAACTAAGTCCAACTCTAAACCAGAGAATGAATGAAGGTGAACAACAAGAACCTCATAACCAGCTGTTTCAGATAGATGAAGCTTGACAGCACATAAAGGCAGTCCATATAGAGGCAGGAAAACTGATTTTAAACCTCCACTGCCTTGCAGTTATATCCAAATACAGAAAAGGCTATGGAAATAAATCCAGACAGAAAACCCAGAATGGAGCCTCAAAGGTGGTTGGCAGTCAACAATGACAACTTTATGGCAACTCCTGCAGCCAAACTGTCCCCAAATGTAATGCCATGTATTCCTTTGAATCATGTCAGTATGGCTGGGAGGGGGTAATCTGGGTAGCATATGGCCTCCATATACCATCCCACAGGCCTACGCCCTGGAGGGGTTACTCCAGTTTTACTGCCAAAGGACTGAATTTTGGCTAAACAGGGCATTACCTTTATCCTTAATGATAAACAGATGCTTACTACAGTATCATAAAAATTTTAGATACAAAAATTTGTTTTTTAGCTTGAAATATTTTTAAACTCCAATGCATATCTCATCCAACTATTGTCTGCTTTATTCAATAAAATAGCATAGTGCCCATAAAAAAAAGGCAGAATTACTCCCATACACATCATCACATCTGCTTATGATAAAAGTATCTTGCATCAGTACTTAGGATCAAGGATTCAATTTGATTAATGGCATATCAACTCCTTTATGGGTTATTTAATGCTGAAATTTAATTTTCTTGGTAGCCTCGAAGTAATAAAAATGTTATTCTGCCTTCACAATTGAATACATAGTAGATGACACTCAACTTTTGTGCATATACATGTAGACATTAATATTAAAAGTGGTGATGTGTGTGTTTTATGATGTTGTTTTGTCCAAGTTATATTTTGAAATACAGTTTGATTTAAGAAATTGTAGGTTATTATATGGATTAATGTCATGAAAAAGTTCTTTCCTGTTGGTTGATTTTGTTTAACGGCATATCAACCTCTATAGGTTATATATTGCCAAAATCTGGTTTCAATTACAGATAAAATGTATTTTTGGTCAATTTACTATAAATGGGTATTGCTGGTATTACTATAAAAATGTATTTTTATAATTTTCAATGTTTTGTTTTTGTTTGGGAGTTCACTATTTTGCCAATAGCTGGGACCCTAACAGGTGCTACCACCCCAGGTTAGAGTTGATTTGAGAACAACAATTAAGAAGCAATTTCATGATCCGCAAAACCTCCAATTACCCAATCGGAGGTCTTGCTGCTGAACGTAGTTTATCGTCATACCCAGGACAACAGAATCAATGTCACTCCTTGATCTCTTTAAGATGAGTATAGCATCTGTGCACTCTAAAATATATATATATAAAATAAGGATAACCCAAGTAAGTCCTTTTAATATAAATATGATATACATCAAGAAGGAAAAAAACATAACACATCATCAAAGAATTCAGTAATAAATTTATTTTGATAGGTAAATTTTTAACATTTGCCTCATCAGAGCAAAATTACAAAATGGTTTAAATTTATCCAGACAATTTATTTTTAATTAAATTATTTTAAAATTAAATCACAAGAGAAAAGAAAGTAAATATATAAATTACTTGACCGAGAAAATTTTTACTCTCTTCAATAATGTAAATCATTATTGAAGAGAGGAGTGGGGGAAAGAAAAAGCAGCAAGGTGTCAGTACAATGAGTAGGGATAGGTGGGGGGAGTACAAGTGACAGCTAGTGAAATACACTGAAATTAAATCAAAATTTAATATGAAGATGAATTCGCTATAATTCATTTTAGGTTTTTTATATATTATATTATTTATTTTTTCACTCTTTTTTATAGATATGATGATTGTTATTATATTGATGTAGATTAGATGATGACATAAATTTTGATTTAATTTCAATGTATTTCACTAGCTTAATTTGTGTGTAAGAGTCAGTCTGAAGAGTTGGGATTGAATCTTCGATCCTAATGAGAAATATCACCATGGTCTTTTAAGTGTTCATTTTCATTATAATAATTATTATTTGCTCTGTTTTTGACATTGAACTCTCTGGATTTATACCCCTTTTTGGAATTTTCATACGGATTACAAAATATTTTATATATACATATATCTCCTAACTTAAAACTTTCTCTCTCTCTCCATTTTATATTAGGTTGGTGCAAAAATAATAACGTAATAATGTCGATTTTTGACGTTAAAAAATGACATTGTTACGTCATTATTTTTGCACCAACCTAATAATAAATCAAATTTAATAAAAACTAGCAGTACCCTTGAAAATCTCATGGTTTTCCGATATGAATTTTATGATTAATCATGCTTAATTAAATATCTGAGTTTAATAACTTTAACAAAACATGGCAATAACAATCATGAATATAACAATATAAAATATATATAAAAGATTTGACAATGTTTTCCATTTCACTGAAGATGATGTTAAATGCATGAAAACTTTGTCCCCTGTCTTCCCATTTTTTACATTTTTTTTTTTAAATTGTTTTTTTTTTCTCACAAAAAAACAAACAGCACCTCTGATATATCTTCTTTCCATGAAATCAAAAAGGTATAGTTTATTATTTATTTGAGGTAATGGGAGGACATAACACACAGACTAACTTACTAACAGAGGAACAAGTAGAATGATACTATGTTTTGTTTTTTTTTGTTGTTTTTGCTTTCACAGAATTCTTATCTTTTCAGGAATAATTACTGGTCCTATGAGAGAAAAGATGCAGACAATTATAATAAAAAAAAAAGTTATTTTACATTTTGTAATTATTAGTAATACTTAATCTGTATCATTAATTATTAGGGTTGTTGAAAAGTTATTGGCCCAATTAAGAAAGGACACCAAAAAATACCGTTTTGTCAGATTATTGAAAGTGTATTGGTATCTTCTCATAAGTAAACCTATGAAAGTATAGAAAGGTAAGAGTGATTGATTTATTTGCTACAACTTATCATCCCTTTGCAGGTTATTTAAAACTAGAGAATATTTTTAGAGTGTAAGAATTTTCCTTTTTTCTTTTCTTTTGAGATAATAATAATGTTTTAGTGATACAAGAATTACTAATTAACCTATAGCTTGGGTGGAGAAGTGGTGGATTCATAACTTTTCACAAGGGTATTTGCTCATAAGTGAATATAATAAACAATGGAAATTGGAACACAACTCTCTGATTAACAATTCTAAGCCATTATCCATTACACTACCCACACATCCAAGCTTACAGCACCTGATATTCCCAAGTGGACACCCATCTAAATACTGACCAAGTTCAAAGAGTCATTGAAATCTTGATTTTGGGGAGGGGGACTAAAAATATTCTACAGAAACACAAATTTTGAAAGCCTTAACTAAAAGTTGGACAACTTAGCTTGTCTTTGTAAAAAGTTAAACAAGAACCCCACAGATTGGAAATCATTGAATGGGACATTATAAAATTTAATCTTTAATTCTTGTTCTAATACTACAAAGATTCTGAATAAAGAAAGTATCATAGAAAAACTTCACAATTTGAGAGGTTGATATTTATAAATAATTATGCATAAAAAGAGTGAACTAAAAACATTTTCTTTAGCAAAAACTGAAGGGATGTATTAAGAGGCTAAAGTCAAGTTTTGTAGAAGCAAAATCTGGGATGGACACATTCTTTCAAGGGAAGTCATATGGTTCTTAGGGATTCTTTATTTATGATTTTGAATCAGCAAACAAGCCTTAATCAAGAGAAATATCTCACATCTAATCCATGCCCAGGCTAAATTCTAGTTTCTATCAAGTATAGTGATATGCTGATGATAGAACTGTCACAGAGTTTTATACTAGCTAGAATAATGTCAGTTATTTGTTAAGGCTGATGTTCAATTTTTTGTCATTTCTTAAAAAAAAAAAAAAAAAAAAAAATAGAAAATCCCATATTCTGCTAAAACTGCAATTTGTATTCAATTGCACAATTATCACATACCATAACAGCTATAGACATAATTCTAATGTTATTATGTTAGTGTAACAAGCCAATGTATAAGCAGCTCGATTAATTATTTTCATCAATTGCATTAGAAGTTGAAGAATTGTGAGAAGAATGAACTTTTGTGTCTATCTTAAGATGAAATTAAACAAACTTGTTGCTTTGAACAGTAATTTCCAAATGCCAACATGTTGGAGTTTTTATGAGTTTGTCAGAGTTAATTCCTCTTTAATTTCCTAATTGTCCAAATTGTTCCTAGGGGGCGCTCTCCTAACACTATAAATACATGGCGATTTCTTTCTCACCCTCTTTTTCATGTTGCATTTTCAGTGGACACTATAACAATGTGAGGGGCGCTATTTGTTTCCTTGGGAAAACACAATCTTTTGCAAGGGCCTACACTGTCGTAGTGTCCGCTGAAAATACAAAGTGAAAAATAGGGCAAGGGAAGAAATCACCAAGTATTTATAGTGTTGGGAGAGCGCCCCCTAGGAACAATTAGGAAATTAAAGAGGAATCAACTCTGACAAGTTGATAAGTTTTTATTTCTTTTGATAATAGTTTTTCTCATTATTACATTTTATCTTGTCTACCCCTACCCTCATTCCATCATAGAACACAATAAAAAGAGAAAAATTGTAAAAGACAGTGTCAATATGACAATCTACAAACTGGATTTATAAGCAAAACTAAACTGATGAGAGAGAAAGATGGAGAAAAAATAAACAAAACAAAGCTGAAAATATTACTGTAGTTGAAAGAAAATTTAATAATAAAAAAAAGAGAAAAAAAAAAAAGATTATAGTAGATCTCTACAATAAACAAAAAAAATTGTCACCTTTTAACATTTTCTTTTGTGTGATCTTGTTACAGAATGCAAAGGCTGGACCAGAATGGCAACTTCAGGTCAGAAGATCCTGTGGGTATAAACTTCTGACAATTATGGATTGCCTTTGTTTAAGTTTCACTATTGGGACACAGAGATGCTGCAAGAATTTGGAGGGTTAAAATACCTCCCAGACCCAGATTCCTTAGTGAAGCAAGCCAGCACATGGTGATAAAATCCTAGCCGCTGAGTCAATATATGTCCTCTTTCATCATTTCCCTCTCTCTTCCTCCTAGAAACAGTGCTACAGCTACTATCCCTCATAATAAAGCAAGATAAGGAAAGAAAATCGTCCATTGTAGATGCAGTCTCTAATATGACACTGGGATCTGAAGCACTGAAGAATTGAAGCTAAAGACAATACAAAATGCAAGACTCTTACATTGTGGTTGCTCCTTTCTATATGATTCTATTTTAATTGTAATCCAAACAGGTGTTTTTCACATGCTAGATTTGCAAATAAAGAAAGTTTCAATTCCCAATGCTTATTCTATGTTTCAAGTCATTAATTTTCTGATTTTCTACTGCTGCAAGTCATTGAAAATATAGAGATTGGATTTGAAAAGGTTTCCTCTAAATTCATTGGTGTATAATGATTGGCTGATAATGATTATCCCACCTGTATATCTATTTTAAGATACACCTTAAATTAATCTATTGTAACCTGTAAAGCTGTCATTTTTTTTTTTTCTATTCATTAGTGTTCTACTGAGTAGTGAGTTAAGAATTTCAATACATTGATACACCATCTCTAGGTTTGTTGCTGAACAATATTCAAGACCCATACCAGCCCAAGAGGGAATTACTTAAACCTTGCTGAAGGTAAGCACAGGATTTGGATTTTAAAGAATTTATCATAATAGTAATTTAATTGAATTTTGTGGACAAGATTCAAATTAAAGTTGAACCATAGGTAATATGAGTACATGTTGCTTGGCAATAAATTGAAAATACATAATAAAGCTTCAACTGAAACTAAATTGTGTTAACCCCCTAGAAATGGAAAATCTAATCCTCAGTAACTCATTGTGGCTTAGTGGCTTCATTATCTTGCTTGGGATGAAAAAAGAATACCTAGATAAGAACATAGTTAAATGCTTGAAATATAAGATTATTCAACAAATATGAGAGAAAATATAATAATCTAAGAACAGCTTGCTATTGAAAGTGTTGTCCATTAAATGTTCCATGTACCAGATACCAAGAATGTCATCAAGAAAGAATGTGTTCCGTTTTGGGGCCTATTTCTGGACAGATTTTATTGCACAAAATACCCCTGCCCCATTGATGTGAGGACCCACCACCTAGTTCAACTAGTTTACTACCTGTTGATTACTTCACATTCTTTCAAGGGGTCATTTCTCTTACCAAATTTCATCTCACATTTTTTTTTTTTTTTTTGCCAAATCCAATGGCTCAACTTCTTAGTTGCTGTATGAATATTCTTTAGGGACTCCACTTACTTTTCTTGGCTTCATTTTTATGAATACTAGCCATTTGCACAAAAGTGCACTGATGTAACCACTACAGCCAACCTCAACAGGGAAATGTCTAGCCTTCCACCTCCCATTTTTGCATTTCTTCAGTTTTTTTTTGTTTTTGTTTTTTTTGTACTGCTCTTCTTTCTGGAGAAGAGTTGCATTAATGTTGTCCTCGTGTGGAACAGAGTTCAACTAGATAAACAACTGTCCTCTCAGCACGCAAGGTTACCAAATCAGGCCTCTGGCTGATTGCTATTGGAAAGAATCTTTGGCAGCCAGGCAGGTCTGCTGCTATCAATTGCCTATTCCAGGTTTCATCATTCTTAACTAATGTCTGCTGTTTTTAGAAGCTTTAATGGCCTAGAGAAGCATTTCTCAAACGGGGTTCCCTAGAACCCTAAGGTTTCACAAAAGGTCCCCAAGGATTCTGCGAGAATAGGTAAGATAAACTATATGAATTAATTTTATTTAGCATGACCAAAAGATTTGACAAAGTATTAATTTTTCCTTAAACTAGTTATTCAAAAATATATTTTATGATATTTCCCACATGAACTATGATGAAAATAAAATAAAGATAGAATATATAATTTTGTTTTTGTGTAGGGGTTCCTTGAGAAGGATAAAAAGTTTGAGAAACACTGACCTAGAGGAACAAATGTGTTAGTGTCCACTTCCATGCTTTTGTGGCTTCTGGCCACTGTTTATTTCATTCATCATCTACTTTTTGGTAACATTAGAATATTGGTACTGATTGTCAAATGCATAACATTTTTGCTATTTTCTTTTATTTCATATCATTTTTGTTTAGTAGATATATATTTTTTTGAAAATGAGGTCAAGATTCAAAGAATTAATCTCACCTTGAGTAATATGTTAAGTATGAGTATAATTCTAATTAAAAGTTTTAATCAAAAAACAATATTTTGTTTCTTGTATTCTACTCCTTCTCAAACTTTTACAAAGATTTTAGAACAGATATGATTAAATTAAAAAAAAAAACAATATCTGTGATGAAAAGAAGCAGAGAGAAACTGATGCAATCAACCAATCATTTAATGGGATTTTATTCACCAACTCACCAGGTTCTTCATCAGGGCTGAGAGCTCTTTGGTGACTCGTGAGAACTTCAAGAAGGCTTCACCTAGAAATAGAAATAAAACAGAAGCTTTAAAAAAAAAAAAAAAAAAAAAAAAAAAAGTGCAAATTTAAACACAGAAACCAGCATTGATATCTATAGCATTAGATGTAGCTTCAAATAACAATGATCACTAATATTTAATGATCATTATGAACCAAACTAAAAAGTTATTTTTTAATGCAATATCCAAAAATAGCCTCTTGC
The DNA here is from genome assembly GCA_963932145.1 of Acanthosepion lycidas. Classification (NCBI taxonomy): domain Eukaryota; kingdom Metazoa; phylum Mollusca; class Cephalopoda; order Sepiida; family Sepiidae; genus Acanthosepion; species Acanthosepion lycidas. Next base: position 62,386,994 of record OZ010589.1, read on the forward strand.
AAGGAATGCATCAAGAAACCTGACAAGTAATGCACATCGACCAAAGAACTGTGCTGTGAGTTTTGTCTAAATTTTTATGACAAAGAGTTATCACTATTAAACAATGATTTATTCAAACTAGTATTGTCATCTTGGTTGATATAATTAAAATGTTTCAATTCTTGTAACCTCTGGCTACTTTCAGGTGATTTTCATATTTAGCAACATCCTAGAAATTTCCAATTGACTCCTTTATACATTCCACTGGAGTAGATTATTTTCATCAAGCATAAAATCCTATAATCCCAGCTAGAAGATTTCTTGTACAAGTTAATTCTTAATTAACTTTACTAACACAGGAAATGAATTTAGTTCATAGCAATACTTATATCTACTCAGCCATTTTCCCCATTGAAAAATGGAAGTTTGAAGCTTTCAATCTAATGCCTATTCATTGCTGTTCAAAGTTTCCCTATATGATACTTAGTCCTATGCTAGGTCCACTGAGAACATTACCAGAGTTTATCATACAAGGTGATTTTTCTTTTTTTTTTAGTTTTTGTCATGTTCAAATTTCCCAAGATTGTGTGTGTGTGTGGGTGTATATATATATATATATATATATATATATATATATATAGTTTTCTTTTCTTTCTTCTCAAAGTTAATATTCAGATCAAGCAAAGAAATGTTCTTAACCCATGTCTCAAATTTATTTATATGCCAAAGTCAGTAGTAATGCTTATATTTTTGATAGAGGAAGAGAGAAATTTTAAGATTTTTTTTCCACATCAATCTTAGAAATGAAGTGAAAATACTTTTGTAAATGTCTTTAATTTTTAATACATTGATATGTCTATAGATCAACATTTAAATATACAAGCAGAAAAGTTCCTTTTTGTCACCATTTTACAAATATTCAAGCAAAAACAAAGCTTATATTAGATTTTTTAAGACAATTTCAATACTAATCTCAGCTTATTGTCTTCTATGAACAAGGCAAAGAAATGCTGTATTATTTTCTGTATTTTGTAATGCAAGAACATATCCAGAAAAAAAAAACAAGCAACAATAAAATAACAACAACAAATTGCAAATCCATTACAGATGATGTCCACCTAAGCAGCTCAGTTACAACCTTACTTTCCATAGACACACATTTGATACTATTACCAATTAATTAGCAAGACATACAAAAAAATTGTAGAGTAAGATCAATGCAATAGACAAGTTTCTTTACAAAGTTTTAGCACATGCCATAGAAAAGAAGAAAATATTCAATAATTTTAAGATGAATTTTTATATTCTTGAAGAGGTGGTTGGCTTTTCAGTTAAATTATACTTAAGAAGTTACAGTAACTTAAATGAATATTAAAGGTATTCATTCGTTTCTTGAAAATATTATGTAAAAACTACAAACATTCACCTGAAGAAGGTTGAAGAATGACTTTAAAAAATGAGGATACTATTATTTTCTTTCTTCTCATATTTCTTTAGTCACAATTTTTTTTTTCCATTGACATAACTACTTTGACCATCAGTCTATAACAATGATTAAACAATGCATATCAGAAATAAAGAATAAGCGCCGAGATTTGAACTCGCATCTCTTTGACTTCAGGAATTTTGTCAAATTGTGCTTATTCTACTGAATGAATTTTTACAGTTGGCAAAAGATCAAATCTAACCTATAAACTCATTCTCTCTTCCCCAGTCATTCAATAACCTATTTGTTATTGTCTTGCCTGAGGCTTATTCTTTATTCTGGATCTGCACTGTTTACTCACTACTGGAGACTGACAATCTAAATGGTTGCAATGAAAAGCAATTAAAATCAAGATGAAAGAAATACGAGGCAAAAATTAATAATGATTGACAATTCTACAAAAATGAAAAGAGCTAAAAATAAGAAATATCAACAAAAATTCATCATCATAGAGTCTAAGATAAAAATCAGAAAAAAGATGTTAGTCTTATTTTAACAGTCAAATTACAAATGTCCCTGTTGCAAGCAATGTCTTCACAATGCAATGACAATGCTATAGTGGCAGACAAGACAAGACAAAGCAGCTCCTAAGATGGAATAAGAGGCAGAAAGAAAAATAGTAAAATTTTCATACATGTTCATATAAAAAGATCTTTGTTTATATTACAAAGGATTTATTTTCAGGAAATAAAAAAATCATTTAAGAATGTTCATATCGTAAAATTGCTATAATTTTTAGAATTTAGACATATTTTCATTGATAAATAGACCTTTCTGGTATTGGTAAAACTTGATCAGTAAAAACTTTATTGGCAAAAACTGAAAAAGCAACAATTTTAAGTCTAAAAAATGAGCTCCCAAGAAAAAGAGTTGAAAATACAATTTCTCATTGAAACTGAAATTATTATTACTATGATCTCTTATTTTTCCTTCTGCTATTGCAGTTCTCATTTTAATTCTAGACATTTCCAGAGATACAGAGCTTAAAAGTTATTATTAGTCTTTTCCTTATTTAAAATCTCACAAATATTTCTTACACCATTTACTTTTATTTTTAAGTGTTTTCTTTATATTTATCCATGTTTTTATAAACGCCATTATTAGAATTATTATTTACTAGTTTTAACACATAAAAATTTCATGATTTTCCTATTTTAATATTCTTAGGAATTTCAATTCTTCAGTTAATGATTGAGTAAGCTTATGACAATAAAATATCCATAGAAATTCCCCTATCTCATTTTTAAATAGTTGAGCTTAATGACTAACAAAATATTGCAATAACAATCATAAATATGAATGATGGTAGTTATTTTAAGAAGTGGGTACAAATGAAAAGATTTGAAATTGATTTTTTTCCATTTCACTGAAATAGCCATTAAACACTTCTTTCTTTCATTTTCTTACTGAAATCAAATCGTCTTTTCCCCCCTTTTCGATGCAATCAAAACAGAAGAGTCCATTATTTGTGAGGTATTCACACAACACAATGGTCGTATGAACCAACAAAAAGCACAATTACAATAGGATTATTTAATCATGTTGGCTCTTTTTAAATGATTTTGTATTAAAATGCCTAGAATTATTATTAATTAGAGACTAACAAAAGTACTTTATTCAAAATTTACCATTGTTTGGATGTTTCTTTCTTAGCCCTTCAAGTAGGGCTAACTTTTTTTAAATCTGATTTCTACAACTTAATTTCTATCATTAAAGCAGAACATTAATCAAATCTTTCAACTCTTTAAATAGTATTTGAAAACAAGATTTTATGGTACAGTGACATCTACATGCATCATTTATGACAAGGCATTATTTTCTGTTGTTTTGGCCAATCTATCGAAACTAAAAAAAAAAAAAAGTCTATTGTCTCTTGTACAATGAAAGCCAAAACTAAAAGGGTATATGCTAGAAATATCAAACTTAACACTGGATAACAACTTAAATTTAGAGTTGATATATAATGTGGATGTTTTGCATGGATTGCAAAAATTGTACCTGTGCAAAAGTCCTTTAAGATCACTGAAAGGCCAGAATTGATTCTGGACAATTTAATACAACTTCAAAATATTCAAAACATTTGGAATTCTTTTAAAGAAAAGACTATCAGCAAAATATAAAACAATATAAAATCCTAAAAACTTTAATATCATAACAAAAAATCTTATTAAACTCAGTCCTGACATATATTTAATTCTTAAATTATTTCTTAATCAGTCTATATATTAACAATATAGTCTTCTGCAGGATTCTTTCAAATTAAAAGATGCAGTATTGCATATTTGGTGGTGTTGTACAATAGACATTGCAACCAGACATATAATTTTTTTCATATTATTATAGATTAAGCACATCAGATCACTCATTTCTTTTTATTAAATTTTATAACAGATAATAAAGGAGTCCAGTTTGCTCTGCAAATTCATTGCAAATTAATCTCCTACAAAAGACAAAATAAATATGCTCATACAATGTGATTTCATAATATACAAAAAAAAAATAATAATCTGGATTGCTTAATCAAAAGAAATATATGAAAGCAGAACTCTGGTTTACAAATTTAAAAAAAATTTTCTTATTTTTTTACATTTTAAGAAATGTCATAAGCATACTTGTTTTGGTTTTCATGAGGGGAATCAATTTGCAATGAATTTACATAATAAACTGAACCTCACAATTAACTTTTATGAAATTTAATAAGAATTTTTTCTTAACATTCATAATATATTTTATATTCAAGTGCATAATTGATACTAAGAATTTTGAAAATAATTATTTCTGGTCACAGTACCTATTATAAAACTTGCAACACCTATTTTCATGCACATTAAAAATTAGAAACATTCACATTTTAGAGATTTTTAAAAAGATTCTATAAACACAATTATGCTTCAACTTTAAGATACAATCATGATTAAAGGCTTAAAATTGAACAAGAAAAAAATCAGATAAACAAAGAGATGCAAGATAAAGTCTACAGATTTAAAACCACAAATGGTTTTGTAGCAATTTGCACTGTTGCATAAACTACCCCTATCACAGCCTATTCTGCTCATAAAAAGAACAAACAAAATTTATAATCTAAAAAAGAAATTATACCCTGGTTTGATTTATATATCAGCAACATTCATCTTCTTGAGTAAACCTAGTTCTTTATATATATATATATATATATAAAAAAAGTTTTAAGGTGTGCTATATTTATGGGATAAAGTGCTCAATATCAGAGATAGAGCGTTTGTAAATATAAAAGTGAACATTGAAAACACTCAGAGATGACAGGCTGTTTCATGCTAGATGCAATTATCAGGTGGCCTGACAATTGCATCTAGCATGAAACAGCCTGTCGCCTCTGAGTGTTGAATTTAATGTTCCAAGGCAACAGGCTGTTTCATGCTAGATGCAATCGTCAGGTCACATCTTGCATCTAGCATGGAACCGCCTGTCATTTCTGAGTGTTGACTTCAATGTTCACTACATTTATATAAGATTAAACATGGTTAATGCAAATGTAAAATTTATCATTTTGCAGATTGAGATTATATTCAGCATCCTAACTGAAGATTGTCGTAGACAAAAAACTTTTTGTAATCATTTGGTTCACTTGTCAGGAGGCATCAGCAATTGACTGCTAATTTTCTCATTTTCATATTGTGTTAAAAATAATTTATGTGTTATTTATTGGTATTAGATTGATTGATTTTTTTCTCTTTTGTGTGTGTAGGATGGTGTGGTTATTTCTTTTTTTCACCATTTCTTTTGTCTCTTTATACTCTCTCCTCTTTCCTTTTTATATATCTCACTATTTTTGTTTTGTTCTTATTTTTTTAAATCATATTTCAAGTGTGATAAGGCTTGAAACTCAAACAATGGTTATGCCAAGAACAAAGAAAAAACATGGGAACTTTCTCTAAAACATTGTTAATATACTATCAATCTAATATTTTCCAGAGCCAAAATGTTTTTCTCTTTCATCATGGTTCACCGACAGTTTATATTGGAGTAATAAAATCACAGAATCAATAAAATGTCTTAATGATATAAAAAAAAAAACAAATGGTTGGGATGTTATGACTATAAATGAAAATAATGCAGACAGTGATTGAAAGATATTTTTTTTTTCTAATCATCTGTACATTGATGTATAGATATTATTCCCCATTAAAGACATCCATGAACACCTTCCCCAAATGAATCAAGCTTGGTTTCAGAATCTGAAAAATAAATGGAGTTTTCTTTGTGGCAAATTTTGTATAACATCTGGCAACAGGATATTTTGTTAAAAAAATATAACATTTCCAGTAAAACCTTTCCAGCAAAATATAAGCTTTCCTCTAAGTTAAAAAAAAGAGTCCAAACTCAAACTACTCTGAGAAAAACATGATTAAATATCTAAGACTTGAATGACTAGATTTTTTTTAAACCTAGTACTTTTACATTTGATGTCTTAATATACTTACTCTTTGCTCTTCAAGTAGTGACAATGAAGTTCAATATCAAGATAAGTCTATCTGCTGGTTCTTTAGATTTACAGAACATGGCAATAATGAAGTGCATGATTAAGGATATTTAACCAAACACCCATTCAAATGGAGTATGGCACAAGGACGGGTTCAAAGTGGGAGGATCATGCATACTTGAAATTAGAAACAAAAAATACATTTCTCCATTGGGTTGACCAAGGCACCAGCCTTCTCCCTTAAAATAAAATGCAAGTGGTGCTACCTATAGGGACAGCTTCTGGAGCTGAGTATATTATACTTCGCATAACTGAGTGGGGTTTGGGAAGGGTCAGGTAAGTGTATGATTAAGGGGAGCATTCGAAGTTCAATATCTGAACATGGTACCAAAGATATTTAAAGAGTGATCTCAGGAATTCAAACAGATAAGTTTAAATTGAAAGTTTAGGCTGAAATTTTAAAAATAAAAATAAAAGGGAAAAAAAAAGAATGTATTTGTAAAATCATTGTGAAAGGAAATGTGAAAATACAGATACTTGTCTGAAATAAAGATTAACTGAAATAAGATGAAACCTCACAGTTAAAAGCACAAGTTTACACCTGAATATTCTTTTAAAAAAGTGAAAATAATTTATGATGTAGCAAACCACCATACAAACAGCAAAGGCCAATCACACAAAGCAGCAACAGCAGCAGAGGATATTGTTGCAGAGGAAGAGATATTTTTGAAGAAAGCTAAATATGGAAGACTAAAATTGAAATAAATGAGAGCACAGAAATAAAAACTTATTACCATCATACAAATACAAAAATGTTTCAAGTATGAATACTTTTAAGTACCCCAACATTGAAATGCTGTATAAAAATCATACCTTCCCTAGAATCTATTAATTTTTTATTTGGAATTTCTTATATAATATGACATATATCCTGATCACAGGGTGTTCTAGGATGTGTCTATAAAATCTATATCCTCTCTTTTATAACAAAAATATTTCCTATACTATTAAGATAATTTTCATAAATTTTTATATGTTGATAAAGGTCTATTTTAACCATGGAATACTGTATGTTGCCATATAAAGAATGTATACTAAATTTAGTCATGAAATATTTTGAAAAAAAATTAAGTAAAAATTTTTATTAAGTTTGCACTGGATTTCATTTCGGAATATTCAGAGATCCCAAGCCTGACCATCACTATGTATAGCACAAGATTACTTTGAAGGTCTGGCTCCCCACCATTTTTTGAGTGTCAGCAGAGTGTATTACATGCTGAAAAATATTGTATTCATAATATTATCAGACTTGTTAACTTTATGCTGGACAAATAAGCTGACAGACATATATAAACATTTTATATATAAAAACAAATAGATACTCTTTGTAAATTTTACTGATATCAATGAACTAAATTAATTGCTTGGTTTTATTGGTATCCAAAATGTTTATGGATATTTTTTAATTGCCTTGTTAAAAAATAATACTGTGCTTTATTATTCCAGGAAAATTTTAATGTTCCACTTATGTGTATTAAAAATGAATTATAATTTCCCTTCTATAGTATTTATTATATCATGTACAGGGTGCAAGGAGTAAACTTTTCAAAATTACTGTGACCTTTAAGATGCACTTCTGAATAAATAAACCTATTAGTACAAAAGTATATTAAGAAAACTCATAGATATTGTCAAAATGAATAATCTATTCAATGTGGCCTGCATCATTTTTAATTACAGCCTCAGCATGATCCTGAAAAGCTATGCATCTGTCAACCACAAAGTCTTCCAATGCCTTGGCCCACTCCTTGATAGCAATTTTCTAACCAGAGAATATTTTAATAGTGGATACATATTTCTTGGAGGTACCCAAGTAATTTTATGCACTTTTCAAGCCTTCTGGCCTTCATGAGTATATGCCTTAGCATCTTGGTTTATGATTTAAGGACTAGATTGCCATGCACAGACATTTTGATGGATCTGAGGTCCACTTTTAACTTAAGTGGATGTTGTTGGAAGTTTTGCAGTTTTGGTCTTGAGGACATTAATGAAGTCCTGATGCTGCTGAAATTGGATGCCATTGTTCAAGTCTATGGTCTTTTTGGCATTGTAGGCGAATGTAGAACACTTTATTGGGGATGCTTTTAAGATTGAGTTAGGCACAAAGCAATTTTGACTCTTATGATGACATTTTCCACAATATTCATGAAAAATAGGTGTTTATTGACAGCTGACAGTACACACTTTGTTCTGTGTTTAGTTTGAAATCATTTGGTGTAATGATTAGTGGGAAAGTTTAGTTTAAATTTTACAAGTTTTGCTTCTACACACTGTATTCAAGATGAGTTTACTGATCATTAACCCATATTTTTCTTTCCCTAGTTATACCAAATGAATAATAAAGATACAAGAATTTAAGCAGCCATCTTGATTTTAATTGTAATGTCATTTTTTAAAACCTATATTTATTCTGAAAACCTAGAATGCCAGAACTTTTAATAGATTTTGTATACAGTATATATTGCTTTCTAAAAAAAAATTTTTTAAATCTAAAACTGCCTTTTCTAAATAAATTTTGGGGATACTCACGTTCACATGGGTCATTTATAACAAAGCATTATCTTTCTTGCAGAAAGTTATGAAGAGACTAAAATAAAGGCAATTACTTGATGTTGATATTCTTTTTGTTGATCTTGCTAGATAATTATTTCTTTTCTCAGCTGAAAAAGACTTTATTGGTTTGTGAATAAATCTTTTTATACATGTATTTTCCTAAAGGGAAAGTGGAATGGACAGAAAAGATATTGATTGGCCCAAGGCAGCACCCAATAGAGGCACACAAAACAATTAAGACATCATGCTTAACAAAAGTGTTATTCACATTCTATCTTCTGCGCGTATCTGGCACCATTTGTTGACATGTCTGAAATGAAGAGGAAAAAACATTATTCTTCTGGTTTTATCAACAATTGTATCTACAATATTCTCCACTTTTTGTAGTCATTATTGCATTTACTTAATAAATTACCCAAGAGAGAATTTTAAGATGAGGATTCTTTATGTTGATATTACAATTTCCTGTATAATAGAATTTCATTGATATATTTTTCTGTGTAACATGATGCATAAAAATTTGCACTCAAATACAGGTCATTTTTTTTCTTTATCAATACTATCTAAAATACAATCTGATAGATTACCAAACAAAATAGGGAATTTAAAAAAACAAAAACGAAAATTGAATAGATCATTTAAAAAAATAGATTCTTTTTTGTGTCTAAGATTTTATTTAAATGCATATAATCAAAGGTTCAGACTAAACTTATGTAAATATAAATTCACAATTCCCCAAATAACAAAAATACTAAAGATTAATGCCATGTGCTCATTTGGTATTAATAAAACCCATGAGAAATAGAAGTGAATTTTAGAGACAAGTTACAATAAAAATTCATCTTTAAGGTGATGTTTTTATTTTCATTATTTTTTATCTATTTATTGGTAAACACTAATAAAGTCCCCCAAAACAATAGCTGTTTTAGTTGAGATATGTAAGTAGACACTGAGGTCAATACCAAGTGTTCAACACTGAGGCTTGAAAATTGCATTCAAGCATTAAACAGACTGTTACTGTTTTAGTATTGACCTCAGTGTGTGTGTGTGTGTGTGAACTAGTGTATTTATGGGGAATAATCCTTTTTTTTTTTTTTTTTTCTTTTTAAGGCAAGTAATGCTCAATATTAAGAGAGAGAATTAATAACAATAAAATTAAATTGAATATTTAATTTTATTGGTTGTTATTAATACTTATTTTTCTAGGAACAATTTCTGTAAATAAATTCAATTTTACAATTAAACCTCCTGATGAGTGAATGCCATATCTGCAAAACTCCAAATTGGGAAAGATAGGTTGAACATTTAATTTTATTGCTATATAACAGCAATAGCAACTTTATGCCTGTAAAATGTACCTCAATATTACACCTCAATCTCTTAATGCCATTATATTAATGAAAATGATGTTGAAAAAGAATGATAAAATAAGTGTAAAAGTATTGCACTAAAAAAACAAAACAACAAAAAAACAAAGTCTGTTAAAATACAAGGTCATCATACTCTGGCCTCTAAGACATGAGCAATAGTTAGTAATAGTAAAAGTTAGTTTTATTTGAAGTCAGTTAATAATACAAATAATCAAATTTCAACTTTAACTTAAGATCAAGTTAAATAAAAGTTATGTGTCACAAAAGAATAAAAATAGACAATAGCATTGGAAGAGAGTGCAACATTAGTGTGTAAACAAATGTTATTGACTAAAATAATTTGTAATTCTACAGAATATAAAATTTGACAAGTGTTTGCTTTGAATATGTACACTTGAAATATATATCTGCATTATGGCAATAGCTGAAGGAATTGAGATTTTACCTTGAATTTTCAGAATACAATTAGAGGAAGTGGGTGTTGTCTGGAGGAAAAAATACCAAGGTGAGACATTATACAATTTACATTCTCAAAAAAAAAAAAAAAAAATCAATTCCACACTGATGTTCCAACATACAATCACACTCCAATATAATTATCACTTGGACATAAAAAAAGCTATTTTCATTAGGCATTTCCTAAATTAGAAATTATTTTGTATCACTTAGATGACAAAAAATTCAAAACAGCTACATTTGCATATAATATAAAAATGACGGTAACAAGATACTGTAATTAAAGAAAAATCCCCCAAACAATCTATATTTATGTTGATAAAACAATAAATTGGAAAAAATGATACGGGAGGTAACTCATTAAGTTTAAGTTGGTTATGTCCCTTGAAACTTACTGCAGTAAGCAATACTGATTGCTTTTCACTTATACAGGGTACAGCAGAAATGCCTCCCACATAATGGTAAGATATTAGTGATAATGGTGTTTTCATCTAGCTAATGTCTTACCATTATGTGGATGTATTTCTGCTGTACCCTGGATAGATCAATTATATTGAAAAGTAAAAATCAGAATTTATTTTTCCACATTTAATTTGCATTTTTCAAATAAAAAAATTAAAATTAAACAAAAATTAAATAAAACACCCAAACAGTACTCTATGTATCAAAGATTCTTTATGAAAAGTAAGGATTTAGAAGCCAGCCAGATAAAAAAAAAAATTGCAATAATCTTATTTTAAATGATACAGCATTATACATGGATAATGCAAATAGAATAAAATTAAAATGTGCGTGTCTATTTGTTTTACTTTAAAATATATGGAGATTTCATTTTTATCTAAATACCAATTTCTTTAAATTTTTCCAGCCATATAATCTAGACTATAATTATTAATTTCATTTTTTTTAAGGTTTGCAAATAAAATTTTTAAATCTCGTGAAAATTATTTCCAGCATCATTCAAAAAACAAAAAACGTTTTAATACAATAAAATTTCCATTATAGCGTTGGTCATAAAAGAAATGAAAATATTTTATATTGAATACTTATTTTTTTATTACTAAATTTAAAAAAGACCAAAATGAGGGGAAAAAAGACCAAAGACCAAAATGAGGGGAAAAAAGACCAAAGACCAAAATGAGGGGAAAAAAGACCAAAGACCAAAATGAGGGGAAAAAAGACCAAAGACCAAAATGAGGGGAAAAAAGACCAAAGACCAAAATGAGGGGAAAAAAGACCAAAGACCAAAATGAGGGGAAAAAAGACCAAAGACCAAAATGAGGGGAAAAAAGACCAAAGACCAAAATGAGGGGAAAAAAGACCAAAGACCAAAATGAGGGGAAAAAAGACCAAAGACCAAAATGAGGGGAAAAAAGACCAAAGACCAAAATGAGGGGAAAAAAGACCAAAGACCAAAATGAGGAAAAGAAGGTTTTCAAGGACATTATGAAAACAATAAAGAATAAATGTGCACTACAAGTAACCCATTGTCAACTACAAATGGGGACAAAAACAATGGTAGGACATAATATTTATTTTACATAGCTGCAAGATACAAAGTCTGACAAGTTTTTTTCTTTTTTTTTTTTTCTTTTTCCTACACTTATAAAAGCAAGATATTTCCAGATCCCTCAAATATCATAACATACTTCTGATTCTACTCCTCTAAGTAGAGTAGAATGTAATGTTAAGAGGAAATGGGTCCACACTTGCCATTGGTTATTCATTTCATTATTGTCTTCCTGGTGGCAAGTTAAATCAATAAAAATGGTGTTAAGACAGACCAAGTAAAAAAATAACAAAGCACAAGACAATCAACTAATGATACCAAGACACACAAAAGGCAAAGAATATTGAAGATATTGAACAAGAACCTTTGATGGACAAATGACAATTGCCGCGGTTTTATACAGCACATTGATTCCAGCACAATTGTCAATATAATAATAGTGTTAGGTTTTTCCAAAATGATAGCTTTTACACAAGTGATTCTCAATCAGTAGGGATTCTCTTTCATGGGGTAAATTTTTTTTTTTTTTAGGATTTCAATGGAGAGAATTGAGAGCACACATCTGTTTGCTTATTGATCTTTCTACAAATTACAATTCTAGAATACGCTTTTGAATCGGACAATCCCAGAAAAGGGGAATGATATTCTGAAATATGATAAAAAAAGGTTCATGGATAAAAAGAGGGATGACAGCAACTGTTTCATACTTTATCAACAGTGAAAACTACAAAGATATTGATTTCCATGAAGTAGAATCACACAACAGGTTGTAACTAATAAATATAACAGTTAAAAGTGGAGAAAAAATACAAAAATAAATTGAAATATTGTTCATTTCTTTTCCATTTTAAGTTTTGTCTAAACAAAATAAAATGTGTAGGATGTGCTGTGTGGTGTAATGGATAATGGCTCAGAATGAGAAATCAGAGAGCCAAGTTCAAATTCCAGTTGGGTTCATTACATTCACTTACAAAATACTCTTGGGAAAGGTATGACTCCATCTCTTCTCTCCCAGTTATAGCCTTGGTTGGCAACCAGTCTATGGCAGAAAGAAACAACAGTCTACTACAGGAAATCTGTCTAGTCAGTTATGATTTGAAAGAGATATGAGTATGTGTATCATGTATAGCAATTAACTTCCTGCTACTAAAATTGCACTTGATGATTGTGAATTTCATCTTGTTGATTATGTAGTTTTAAATTTATATTGATAAAATTATCTTGAAGGTGATGCATTCATTTAAAACAGTGGTTCTCAACCATTTTTTTTTTTACCCATGGACCACTTTTACTCTTATTGATTTTGATGGACACCCATAACTGAGATAAAAAAAGGCCTATTTTATTTTTTACTAATAGATAAGTTTAAGAACCTTTATATATTAATTTTCCTTTATATTATATATATATATATATATATATATATATATATATATATATATATATATTCAGTTTTTATTCAACTTTTACAATCAAAACATCTGGTAAAGTGAAAATTATACTAACTTACATCACTTGATCTCATGTTCTGCTAGTTTTAGTGTTGTTTTTCTATTTTTAGTATTTTAATATGGCATAGATTAAGTCTCAGTTGTAACAATCATTCAGAAGTGAACTTGCTTTTTGGATCACTAAAATATTAACCTGAATCCTCAATTTGCTATTTTTTTTTTTTTTTTGTGACCCCCCCCAATAATGTTACATGGACCACCAGGGTCCATATAGACCCCGGTTAAGAACCACTGATTTAAAACAAAGACAATACAATTCTATTCAGTAATTCTATCACAGCTTTGAAAATAAATATAAAAAATAAAAATCTAGTATATTGAAAACAAAAATAAAAACTGGAAAAATATTTTACAAATTTATAAACTTTGAAGTAAAACTATTCTGCTGTTTCCATGTGCCATGCCCCTTAAGGATGTGGGATATCACGGTCCTCCACAACCTCCTATTCCTTGTGCCACTTATTGTTTCTCCCTTTGCCAAGCATCCCAAACCTGTTCTGCAATCCATTTACACAAGCTTGTTAGGTAGATAGTCCACTGCCTTCATCTATCTCTCTGTCCTTAATAAGTCATGTGATTGTTAAGTTTTATAAGCCTTTCTTCTTCATTATGTGTCCAAGAAATTTCAGCTCTCTCTAATTCTGAGTATGTGTGTTCTTTTTGTTACCATTATCTTTAAGACTTCTTTACTGTTTACTCACTCTGCTCATAGAATTCTCAGTATCCTTCTGTAGAACAACATTTTTGTTGTTTCCGGTTTTATCTTCATTTGCAGTAAGATTGCCTAATATTCACTACCATACAAGAAGATTGATATCCCACAGCAATTCAGCACTCTTTTCTTTGCTCCTAATAAAGTTTTCTTTTTTTTTTTTTTTTTTTTTTTTTGTATTTTGTTCAGCTTTTGGAATGCATTTCTCACTAATCCAATGCACTTTTAGTTGTAGCATTTTCCATCCTCTGTTAAAACACTTCCCAGATATTTAATCTTCTGTACTTGTTTGATGCTGATATCTCTAATTCAGTTTGCATCTTGGGCTTTTTCTCTTGCTAACAACCATACTGTCTTCTTACAGTTGATGGCTAATCTGTTTGTTTTTTGTTTTTTTTCTTGCTTTCCTTTACCATCTTGTCTAGGATCCCCTCTAGTTTTCTGTAACTGCCATCAACAATAAAAAAAAGAATTTAAATTGGACCTGAAGATTAAAAATAATCTTCTGCAAAACATTTCTATCTTTGGGCGTTTTTTTAAGCAGAAATAATAGAAGACTTACATTTTTGTTAAAAATGCATCTATGGATATAGGTGTGTGTGTGTTGAGTAAAATCTAAAAAAATTATATATTTGTAGCCCAGGTGACATTGGTACTAACAGTAAAAGTAATAAACTAATGCAGACAAGAGAGAGACAAGAAAGATACTGAAACATCCAGAAGAGGCATAGCACATGAGACCAGAACAAAATAAAGGGTTCAGTTCTGTTATAGTGGAACACACCTATTTTATAGCTAATAGACTCTCCCACCTATAATAAGTAGGAGTAGTAAGAGTAATGTGGGAGTCGGCTCAGTGGGTCGGTCAGTCAGTCGATGCCGGATGACCGTTAGTTGAATACTAAAGTATCAGTGACCACAACTAGATTTCTCTGCGTCATTACCTATTATATCAAGTTCCTAATGTTTTATACGTCAAACATATTTTAGGACCGACAAATACAAGCCTCCACTGTGAAACCACTCCATAACACGTTCCAAATTCCAATCACCTGAAGAAGGCCAGAACATACAACAGCCGAAATGTTATGAATATGGCAATGAAGACGAAGACAACAGTTCAAATAATGTAAATACTGTAAATAATTACAATACTTCACCCAATATAGGGATATTGAAGGATTGGTACAGACCCGATATACCAAAAATACAGAGATAATTAGAAAAGTCCCACCAGAAGCTGGCACAAATGTCAAACCATCTACACCAAAGCAGAAACTTACGACTCATCCCTTCAGGCTTGGAACCAAGATTTCTCATCAATTCAAGGAGCCCATCTGATTGCAGAAAAAATCCAGTACAACCATTGGATAAAACAAAAACTACAATCAGATATCTCCCAGAGGCCTTCTTCAACAGAATTACCAATGAAGAAAACCAAAAGAGGATCCAACATGAATTCAATGCAGTCAAGGCCTGCCAAGTACAGAAAATGAACAGATGGAAAGATCAGAATGTAATGCACAAGGTCCATCACCCCCCAGTGAAGGCAGTATCAACATCAGTCAACTCAGTCAGTACTGAAGAAGGATCTCAACATCACAACAACCATGAGGCAAATACCATACTTGGACATCATTGCTCAAATCAAGGAAATAGAATTGGACATCCATCAGGCTCAGGCAGATGAACTAAGATAGAAAGTGAGACAAATACTGGAGAAAGCTAAATCAAACATCACAAAACTGGAGAGGCTGGCAATCAAAACCCTACAGAGGAATGACATCATCATACTACCTGCCGACGAAGGCAATGCAACTGGAGTGATGGACAAAACAGAATATACAGGAAAACTGGAAGACCTCATTTGTAATTAGTAGCTACAGTAAAATAAAGAAAGATCCAACAATGAAAAGAACAAAAACTGTTTCAGATCCTAATCAAGAACAAGGACCATTTCCCACCAAAGACATACAGGCAGTTGTCACAATGTTACAACAAGCTACATCACATATATAATCTCCCCAAAATTCACAAAAAACGGTATTTGACTCAAGCCAATTGTTAGCTGCCAAGGCTGTGTGCTACCCTCTGAGTTGCTTCCTTATAGATATAATTGACCCATTAATAGGAAAGTCACCATCATATGTTCAAAACTCCACCCACTTCGTGAAAATAATCAAAAGATGCTCCCATCCAAATCCAACGAGATGGGGAGCCTAGACATGGTAAGTTTGTTTACCAAGGTATCCACGGAGGAGGCACTATCTGTAGTCAAGGACAGACTGGCCTCGTACTCATCCCTAGAAGAACATACCAGTATACCAATAGATACCCTGATGGAGATGCTGACTTTCTGTACACAAACAACACACTTCAGAATGGGATTAGACATATATCGGCAGTATGAACACTCAGCAATGGGCTTGTCATTATCACCAGCAATGGCTAACATATACATGGAATACTTTGAATAAATGATATTAGGATCCACATCACGAAAGCCAACTCTATGGCTGAGATATGTAGATGACACCTTCAGACTTTGGCCACATCAGGAAGAGGTCCAGCTACTACTGGACCATGTGAACTCAATAAGATCATTGATACAGTTCACAATGGAGAGAGAAAACAACAAATTAACATTCCTGGATGCACTAATATTTCAAACAACGCATGGATTCAAGACATCTGTATATTGCAAGCTGACATACACTGGACAATACCTTAACTTCAACTCCTACCACCCATACTGTGTAAAGAAAGGGACCGTCTGCAGATTACAACATCAAGCAAACAGGTGTGCTCAGAAAATGAGAGTAGTTAGGTATTATGCAATAACACCCAGTTGAATGTGACAAGCCATAAAACTGAGTCTTTTAAATGGCAAAGTCTGATAGTGAACGCTCTGTGTTAAAACTGATAATGTTTCAGCAATAAAACTGTTAGACCCAAGAAACATCATCAAAAAATACTTGACAGTACAAGTATAGTTGCAGTTTTGTAATGTGGTATCTGCTTTGTCACACATATACACAGATGTTGAAATGTTCTTAACCTGAGCAAGTAATCTTGAAAAAAGTAAAAGAAAAAAAATCTGATGTTTGATTTTGAGAAGTAGGCCAGGCAAGGAATATTTCCACGCTCCATATGTATGTTACCTGGATACTTGTCATAAGCATCAACAGGTTAAGTGTTCATATAGAGCTAAAAGTTAGGATTTTGAAAGTCGATTTTCAGGGCAAACAGATTCTCTGTAGTTGAAACAGTCTTCCTATTTCATTTCTCTCTATTTGGCTTGGTTCGAAACAAAAATACACTTAATGAATATTATGCATAGAGAGCAAATACTTATATGAGAGGAGGTATTGAAATGTTCTTGGCTTAACCCACTTCCCATAATCTGACCAAGCACCAGATTTATTTTTTTTTATAATTGGTTCTTAGTCTGAGAACTTTTCAGCACCATTTCATAAACACACACACACACATGTTCATTCTCAAGGTTATTCGACTTTTTCCTAGTTTAAATCCATACATCATAAAGAATATAATACACTCATGTAAACAGACTTGTATTCCTGAGGCTAAATTGATCAAAATCATTACCAGTGTACAATAATGCAAATAGTATATCAAAGTGAAAATAAAAATATCAGTTGTTAAGGAAAACAGCTTTTTCTTTTATTGTTCTTAATTACTTTGTGTAAACAGCATCTATATATTTCAATTATTAACAAACAAGGGAATTATTTTATCAGATCAGACACTCATTTTCATCTACCTGATTGTGAATGTTTACCCTTTCTTATATAAAATATATTTCTGCCACAAACAAATATCTATCAACCAACTAATTTTAGGAATCATTATTGGGGACATTAATACATGATGATTTCAGATTAAACTTGTAAGCAGTGTTACTCATAAAAAATACAGAAAAGTTTTTGAGAAATAATTTTTATAGATTAGCATTCATTAGACATTCTTCAAAGCATAATGTTTGTAAATATCAAAAGATATTGATTTTTTTTTTTTTTTTTTAACTTTAAAAAAGGTGGGGGAGGTTGTATTCATAATATTGATACAGTGCAAAATTGATCCCTGGCTTTTTACAGAATTATCTGAACTTAGCGGTTCTGTGTACAAAAAGATTTTTTTTTTCTTAAACAAAAACATTTTTAAATAAAGAACATATAGATATATACACTTTTAAAGGATAAAAAAAAAATTTATATGAATTAATAAAAGTATATACATCTTTATTCTTCACTTAAGATAATAATTATCTCCTAATGCTTGTGCATGTGCTCCCCCCCCAAAAAAAAATCCTCTGGAAAACATTTTAAAAAGGAGAGTTTTAAAACATCAGAAAATTAAAACAAAAATGTGAGTATCAAAGATATAAGCACAATTTGTGACTATTTATATTATGAACAGAACCCACCATTCTAAAAAAGGGATGATAAATGTATGAGCATTATTTGTAATTCTGTTCAGAAATTCTAATTTATATACATTAAATAAAGAAAATGGGAAAACTCACTTAGATCTTTTGTGCTTCTAGTTTTTAAACAAAAATAAAGTTCTTAAAAAATTTAAGTGCTGCAATGTTGAAATAAACATTCAGTTGATTTTTAACACCTACAGAAATGATTTGACATTCACAAAAATCCACTTCATAAGCAAACTATATTTAAAGTTTTATATATATATATATATATATATATATATATATATAAAGTGTGTGTGTGTGTGTATATGCAATTTTTATATATATTATATATGCATGGTACTTATCAGAAAGCACTCAATATCAGTGATAGAGCTAACATATTTAGTTGGATTGATGTGAGTTTCACATCAATCCAACATACATACATATATATATATATATATATATAGTTACAGGCCCTCATCTAAATCTAAATCTGTATTCATGCATATATTTTAGAAGCATTTTAAATAAAAAGCCAGTACTCTTAGAAAGTGTATCAATAGACGAAAAAAAGGAATAAAATAAAATCAAATATTAACAAATTTCAGCCAAACTGGCATGCATTTGACCAAAGATTGTACATTTTCCTTTCTCTTTTGATCCCATGTTGATGATGTGATTTAACCAGATGAAACCCATAAAGTGAAACAGCCTTGAACTCTCTGAAACCTTGCAGAAGAGAGAAAGGGTCAGTGACCTCTTTTTGCCCACACAGGAAAAATGTCCATACTTGGAAATCAAGGACTACATGATGAAGACAAGGCATGAAAAAACAAACAGCACAAAGTTAGTCCAGTTTAGGTAGCCAAACCAAGTGAATGGAGTTTGCAATAAAATGCAATAATCAGCTATAAATTTGCGTATGTGAAATAACCTTTCTTTGGTATTTACACACAATGGATTGTTTGGCAGGAAGATGACAGCCAGTTATCAAATTAGATATGTAAAAGGAATAGAAATCTAAGATAATTTCAAAGCTCATACAGCTTTAACAAAATTTAACCCAAAAAAGAAGTAAACTTTGGCACAAGAGAAAAGAAGTTGTATTGAAACCAGAAGAAAGATACATGTTATCCTGAGAGCTATGAAACGACAGCTTCAATTGATTTGTCACTCAAGACCCTAGACCAGAAATGAGAAAAAGATATCAAAAGAAATGAAAACATAAAAAGAAACATAAAAAGAAACATAAAAAGAAACATAAAAAGAAACATAAAAAGAAACATAAAAAGAAACATAAAAAGAAACATAAAAAGAAACATAAAAAGAAACATAAAAAGAAACATAAAAAGAAACATAAAAAGAAACATAAAAAGAAACATAAAAAGAAACATAAAAAGAAACATAAAAAGAAACATAAAAAGAAACATAAAAAGAAACATAAAAAGAAACATAAAAAGAAACATAAAAAGAAACATAAAAAGAAACATAAAAAGAAACATAAAAAGAAGAGAAAAGAAGAAACACACATAAGAGACATTAAGCTAAAAGAAGACAAAAAGAAAATGAACTTTGATAACAATCACATAAGTCATTGTTTCTCTTACATCATTATACTTTTCTCAATGTATTTTGTCAGGTTTTATATTTGCATGATAAGATTTCCTATTAATCAGCTAATTACCTTTCTGATAGTATAAATTCCCTCTCCTGTTATTACACCCCACATTTCTTTTTGACATTGTTTTTGTTGTATCTTTCATATTGTTTTCCAATTGTATGTTACAGCAATAAATTTAATTGTTAACTCTGCATCTGTGTTTCTGTTGTTTGTCACCCGGTGTGTGTTCCTTAAGCAATTCCAGCCAGCTTGACTGTCTGATCAATTGGAAAGGAACCCTTGGGGAAAGAAATTTGTTGTAATAATTGTATACACATTGAAATAATTATATAGGTTATGATCCTCCTCTATTGATCCAGTTAGAAGAAGGGGGAGGATTGTAAATATATACTTCAAAAAGATTGCTGAGGGTAATAAAACAGTAAATGTTATAAAATAATAGACATAAAATTTATAGTGCTAATAAATAAATATGTATTGGTCTCTCGTAAGGCATATTTATTATTGGTATAAAAATGTATATGACTTTAACAAAGCTTTAAAAATGAAAATCAAAGCTTAAAAAAATTTAAAAACAAGAACATAATATATAACTAAGCAAATACTTTCTGCATAAAAAATACTTTGAATTCAGTTTCTAAAAAAGAAAAACAAGGGAGGATAGAGAGCATATATCAAACAGTGAGCGATATAAATATATATTATCCCTCACCGATAACACAACTCAAAGTTTCATACACAATGCAATTTTCAAATGCTGAGTATAGACAGGCCATTACGTAATTTATATTTTAAAAATTACATCTGGCTATTGTAATGTTGGCATAGATATATATTATACTGGGATTAATAGCGCTGTTGTATTACACCGAACACTGTCTTATTAACACCAGCACGATATGTGCAATATATTATAATTTTATATATATATATATATATATATATATATATATATATATATATAGCACTCACTGTAAAGCTGAATGCTTTGCCTGTAAATTCTCCCCAAACGCTACTCTTGACTTATCTGGAGTACCCCTGCCAAACTTCCCACTTAGAACTGATTCTCTGTTGAGTGATATGCATATAACCCCTTCAATAGTTTCTGCTATCATCTCTAACCTTGATCCCTACAAAGCATGTTGACTCAATGGTATGCCTGTAATAATCATTAAGGAATGTGCTCCCGAACTGGCTCCTGTTCTCTCTAAACTCTCTATAATAAATGCTTTGCTGCTTACTGCTTTCCTGCCTGCTGGAAGTCATCATCTATTGTTCCAGTTTTTAAAAACTCTGGTGAACCATCTGGTTCATTCAACTATTGGCCTATTAGCCTTTTACCTCTTTTTGGGAAACTCCTAGCATTCCTAATTAATGCTCAATGAGTTCATCTCTAATCACAGGGTCTTTTCTCAGACAAGCAACATGGCTTTCATTTCTTCAGGTCAACTACTGATGTAGTGACAATAATTGCCGAAAGAGCCTATCATGCTCTAGATAAAAACGGTGAAGCCTGGGCTGTAGCTTTTGACGTAAGTGGCACACAAAATCTTTAACAAGAAGTTAGTACATTGGAAATACCATCTTGTTGAGTCCCAAAGCAATTGGCTGAAGAACAAGTTCTTGTGCATGGGTATTTTTCAGTTTTTAGAACAATAACGGAATTGATGGGGACTTTCTGAACTAAATGATCATCTGTGATGAGGTCATGTTACCATAGAGACAAAAATTTATTCCATGACTTGGAAACATCCATCATCACCAACACCATAAAAATTCAAAGTTCAGCAGTCAGAAAAGAATTGATGGTAACCATGTTCTTGGATACAAAAAGTGTTCTTGCTTATTTGGTTTTGTGATTTTTATTTAGTGGCATATCAACCGCTATGCATTATTTAATACCAAAATCTAAATATTTTCAATGCAATATTATGCTTTCAACTACAGATATTTTTTAAATAATTTTATACTGTCAGGATAATCATATGCTTTATAGATATATAGATTGTAGGTGATCTATTGTAGGTGTTATATGTTTTTGTGTGCTTGTTTAAGATATATTGTAGCCTGACAGTTAATGCAGTCAGATACTGTGAAACACTGGACAGGCTGAAGGAAGCTGTTCACCTAAAGTGACCATGTTGGTTACAATCTGTTAGGAATGACTGCTAAGAACACCCCCTCCCAAATATATAGATAATCCTTCAATTGCATGCTGTTATTTCTTTATAACCAATAAAAATGTCCAATTCTCAATCCCATCCTTCACATTTTTGTTCTTTCTTGCCTTGTCAGAATGCTATAACCACTTGACTATATCCCTTTTATATGTGAACACAATTCTTACTTTGTGAAATTTCTGCTTTATTACTAGCAATTTGTTTTGCTTATTTTGACTTGCATTATATATATATATATATATATATATATATATATAATTATATTTTTTAAAAAGCTCTACAAATTATATTGAGCAGTGTTTTTTTTTTTTTAAACTCTTTTTTTTTTTTAACTGTGAATTATAAATATCACTGTTCTTTCCTATTATATATATATATTATTATTATTATTTAATACTTAGTATTATTTTGCCCTGTTCTTTTTCTTCCTTTTGTTTATTTAGAACTCTGTTAATTACACTTAACCATGGTCAATTATTCTACAGAAACCTGCTGCAGAATACCTCAGACACAGACAACCTTAAAAAAAAAAACAAAAAAAAAACGGTTGTTCCAGCAATGTTCTTGACTTGAACCCTTTACATTATTTGTTTCAATCCCTAAAATTATATTTATCTGGAAAGTGGTTTCACACTGATTCTGCTGGCACAGAGTTGCAAGGGTGACTCCTTGACATGTACTCATGCAATGATGGGATAATTTTTTTTTTTTTTTTTTTACTAATCTTCCCCCTATACGAGAGCTACTCAAGGTAGAGGGTTAATGTATGAAGTTGTATGAGTGGTAAAAAAGATGGTGATAACATGAAAATGTAGTATAGTAGTGTTGGCAACATATGCAAAATGCTTCATTTGTATAGCAATAAACATGATAGATTAATAAATCTTTATACTTTACTTTTCAGACATTCCTTGTGTGTATAATACAGGAACACCTGTCAAACAAAAATCAACTAAACATTTTTACAAACCTCAATTGTTCCTCTCAACATTTATTTTCTATTACAAAGAGTAAGAAGCACAGCCCAGAGGATAACAATTTTAGTTACTTAATCAACTAAGATACACTTGCTCAGAGTTCAACCTACAGCTGAAATCAGTTATTTAACAATACAGATCCACACATCTTGTAAATGTACTACATTTGTCTAGGAAGAGGAAATCTATGCAAAAGCACACATTGTAGCTTATATGATTAAAGTATGGATTCAAAAGATTTTACAAAACACTAGATTGATTATTTCAGATATTTGTGACTAGATAAATTTTTCAATTCTCACTTAAACATCTGACTTAAGAGGAAAAGTACAAAAATTCAGCTCAAGAGTTTTTCTTGAAATTCAAAGGAATCAATAATATAACTCAAATATTTTCCTATACACCATATCAGATTTTGGCAAAGATGGAGTAATGTGCCCACAATAAGATGTAGTGTTACCTATGACACCATTTTTTTTTTTTAACTATCTTCACTCTTTAGCAATGTTTACTTTTTAAAAAGCAATTATTAGAATTGGAATAAAAAATTGAATTATACATGAAAGTGAATTTATACATTTTCTTTGTCCTTAAAAATAAACAAAAATAATTTATTAGATTGTTTATTTACACTATTTATTATTTATGGTTGGCAAAACATTGATTTGGTTTGATTTACAACATCTCAACCTCAATGGGTTATTTAATGCTGACACAATTTTCATATATTTTCAAATATTTGGTTTATAGGTCTGAAGATTTGAAGCTGTTTTTTTATCGACTTCAATGAAATAAATATCACCGATGGTTTTTAGTGTTGTTTTTTTTTTCATTATGTAATAATTTTTTCTCTGTCTTTAACAGAGCTCTCAATGGATCTATATACAGATTACCAATAATTTTATTATATATATATATATATATTATATATATATATATATATAGGCAGCAACCTTTTTTCAAACATCATTCATTAAATATGATAGACAAGGAAAATATTTTTATTTATTTATTTTTTCCAGCATTCTTACATTTTTTTTTTTTCTTTTCATTTGTTGGGAGTTGCAATTACATGCAAATCCATCAGGGTCATAGAGGCACCACATATACTGCAGATGCAGTAGAACGGGTGTTTCTTAAGCAAGATAGTCTGACAAAACCCAAACCTCTCCAGGACAATTTTGAATTCAGAGTTACCTTCTCCTAGACAAATTGCCACCCAAGGTTATAGAACCCAGTCTGTCCTGCAATTTACCCATAGCTGGAGGGAGAAGAAGCTTTCCCAAAGGTATTAGCATGTAAGTGAATGTAATGGATCTGAGAGGAATTCAAACACTGCTCTCTGATTCCTCAATCCGAGCCACTATCCATTACTCCACCATGCCTCCTTTGTTGCTGGGAATAGGGAAGCACAAAATTTTCTATAATTTTTATTTGTCCCATGTGCTTTCAGCCACTTCTTAGTCATTTTTTTTGTGTGTGTGTGAAAGTAAGGTATATTTAGGCAGCAAGTATTTATCTAAGCCAGTTTGATAAAAAAGAACTGACAAGGTCTGTTTGTTTAATTGTTCCTTGTATTTTTCCAATTTTCATTACACAACACATTATTTGAGAATTGATAAAAGACCTTGTGGATTCTTTTTAATCAAACTTGTTTGGTGGTGGTAGTAGTGTGTGTGTGAGGGAGTAGCAATTTCTAAGAAATTTTGGGATTTTATTCATAATCAGACATTATTACTTTAAATGTCACATTTAGTCGACATACAGGAATATCAATTCAAAGATGAAGATGATGTTTAAAGTAAAAAGAAATATATACTTGTGTAGTTACCAATACTTACTTATTAATTTCCTTAGTAATTACCACATATATAAAAATCATTTTTTTTAAATTACTTAGATGCCAACCAATAAGTCTTTGTCGAATCTAAATTAAATCAATTACTCAAGATGAAAAAAAAAAAAAAAAAAAAGAAAAAGTCTCTTATTAATCTTATAAATTTTAGATTTGGATTACAGGATAAGTTTGTTTCTTGTTTTTTCAATCTATTACATATTAACCTTTTCCTTGGTCATACTGTTGACAGCATTGCCAGTGTTCTTAAAATAATGTAAAGCAATTTTTTTTTTTTTTTTTTTTAATTAATTTGCATAGAAATGAACTTGGCTGATAGCAGAAAACAAAAAATCACTATAAACACATACTGAAAAAGAAGGGGTATACTTCTTAAACAAAAGTCATCTTACATATCTTTTTACTGTGTATACTGAACTTTTGAACAAGTTGGTTTAAAAGCTTTCAATATTTTATGTATATGCAAAAACAACAACACTATTTGAAAGTTTTAAACTCCTTTAATTGATTTCAGCTGTCTGTACCTTTTGCAAATCAATATCTGTAATAAATACTCACCGATCTCCTCCTCCTGATCCTTGTTATAGGCATTCTTGCTTAACCTCTCGAGGTTCTCAGCCAAATAAGCCTCATTTGATACATGCACTGAAAGAAAACAAAAAAATATTTTATTTACCAAAATGAATCACACTTACATTCTTAAAATTTTCTGACAACATTGTATATAAGAATGCAGATTAAAAGACATGAGGAAACCAATGTAAGCCGTTTGCATCCCTATTTTCAATTACATTATTTTTATTATGACAACACCCCAAACAAAGTAAATTTTAATTTACATATATCATTAAAATTACTCTAGTTTTACAATCCTAGGAATCTTCTAAACAGAAGCATTAACTGTAAATAGGTAACTTAGTCAATTAGAACTGTATCACAGTACAGTCCCTTGATTCATCTCATTTTGTGAGTCTGTATAGGCGAGTGGTTTTCAGACAATTTCTTCATTTAAACTAACGCATATACAATGAAGATAAGAGAACAAAACAAAAAATTAAGCACAACTTTTAGTATATTTTACCATATAATATACTACATGTATTAGGTAGTGTTTTTTTGGGAACCAAATTTAATATTTTGAAGAATAAAGTTGATAAACAAAAATGGAAATAATTTATAACAATTTAGTATGTCCTATCTATAACTTTTTGCTTAAAGGGATATAACTCAAAACTTTTTATTACTTTTAGATTTATCTCCTTGCACTTTGATATGACAATGGTGGACTGTTTGGAAATGTTTACATATTCAAGAGGGGAATAGAGACTGGGAAAGAACATGGTGGTGGCGGTACTACTACTACTACAATAATAATAATAGGAAAAATTATTTAAAGTCTTACATAATAACAGTGAGGAATTAATAAAATATCAATTTTATATATGCTTTTATTTTACAGCATGGCTAAACATTAACTTATTCAAGAAATTTAATGTCCATAACTTAATGATAAAAAAAAAAAATGAATTTAGTTTAGACAACAAAAAAACTTCTTTCTTTGTCAATGCACTTAATGATGAATGTTAATCAAACAGAAAGAATATTTATATAACTCCTTCCAAAAATATACAGAGCTGAATTTAATTTTACCTTGTACATCCATACAAATTAGTTTATGACCACAGTACATTGATAATTCATCAAAATCTCAAACTATTCTAAAATATAAACTTTGATGAATGAATGCACAAAACAAATCTTATATTTCTTTTATTTTGTTAATTTTGGCAATATTTTGAGAAAGACTGGTTGGGTTATTTTTATTTTTAGTCTATAAGCCTTTACTTGATTTAAAGATAGTAAATATCAGTCATTTTATATTTGAGTCTAAACATTTACTTGGTAGGTGGCCATAAAGAGGTGGTCTTTCTCTGCAGGGGATGTAATCAACATATTCTCAGCACCCACCATCAATACAGCTAATTTTGGGGTAATATTGGATATTCTTATTTGAATCTAAACCTTTACTTTGTTCTGGGATATATAAATATATTATATAAGAGTCTGTGAACATGAACTTTTGGTGTAGGTCTTACCTCTTTTAATATTGTGATCATTTAACAAACTTTTACAGGCATTATTTAAAGATTGAAAATAATGCTTCAAATTATGTCTGATATAACTGTACTAGGGTTTTAAATGTATGATCCACCAAACAGCCAGGGCTAAATTGGAAAAAATTATTTTGCTCTACTATGGATAAAATAAAGTGCAGAAAACACACACACACACACACACACACACACACACACACAAAAAAAACATCTCTCCCTCTCTTTATTAGGTTGAGTTATAAGTAATTACTTTTTGGGAGAAACAATTGTAATGACAAATAAGCCATTCTAATTGACCATTCCTTAAATACATCATAATAGATGAAAAATGGGTTCCATTTGACAATGTGCAATCAAAAGGCAGTGGACTGACAAGGATACATCTCCACAACCGACCCTGAAAACAGAGCTCTATGAAAGAAAGGTAATGTTTTGCATATGTTGGGATTGTCAGAATATTATTCATTTAGAGTTCTAAAAACACAATGAAACTTTAAATGCACATTTTTACATCCAGCAGCTGCAATATGTCCATGAAAGATTTGTCAAAAAATGCTGTGCTCATCAACATGATGTGCTATCCTTCATGATGACATGCAGCAAGAGTAACACAGGAAAAACATTTTGGAACTCATTTGGTCTGTTTTACTCCACCCACCATATTCACCAGACCTTGCACAAAAATTTATTACTTCCCCACCTCCCAATCACTGCAAAATTCTTTAATGAGGTAAACTTTCTCTAGTTTATTTATTTTTTTATTTCAATAGGAGTAAGTAGTTTTGCCTATCACTCCTTTCCCATCTATTGAACAGGTTTATCCTTTGCTTCTTGTTTAGGATTGAGTTTTCAGTTTCTTTTAAAGTCTTATTCTCTTTCACTCCCAGTAACCCCTTGCATTTTAGTGGCGTTTATCACCTTGCTTGGGGTGAAATGATTATAAAAAAATCACAAGTTGAAAATTTGATCACATCAAAACCTGTGGAAATTTGCTCAATATGGAAACAGTCATTGCAAATAATGGTGAATATATAATTCAGTAACATTTAATTTAGTTTATCAACTATTATTATTCAGAAAATAAAGTGCAAAGTATTTTTGACTCAATCTAATATACAAGACTAAACTCAGCTAATGCTGACATATACAGGGTGCGATGGGTAAATTGTCACCATTTTATCTTTTTTTTAAATTTTGCACATATGCATTGTTTGTTTTTGTCAACTGCACAGTATAGTAGGGTCAGTTGGGTACCATCTATGAGAAAAAGACCACCATGATGCAATTTAATCTGCCAGAAATTTGGAAATGGCATGCTGTACTGCTTGGCATTTGGCCAGAAACTCCAATACAAATATTTCAAAGTGTTTGGGTGGCAATCTGAGGACAGTGCAGAGCATTTGAAAAAAGTTGGATGAGTCTAATAGTGATTACAAAAGTGTTTGGAGTGATCACTTGTGGTGATGTTATGCCTCCATTTATCTTCCCACAAGGCTCTAGACTCAACACAGGCCTACATCGTGCTTTGAGGAGGTAATGCTGACTTGGGTCAAGAGGGTGGCTGCTGGAAAAACCTATATCTAGCAACAGGACTCTGCACAATACTATACAGGCAAGAGAACTCACTCATGGCTGCCAGACAACTTCTGTAACCACATCACTCCTTACATCTAGTCACCTAACTCCCCAGACTGCAACCCCATTGATTATTATGTGTGGAGCACAATTGAGCAAGAAACAAAAAAAACTTCTTGTAACACCTAAAATGAACTGAAGGCAAAGATTATGGCAGCATTCACCATTTAAACAAAGAGACTGTCCAGAAGAGTTGTAGGAGATTCTGATGTCATCTGGTGGAGGTGGTTGAAGCTAATGGTGATTTTATTGAATAAATTTACTCTTTAGCATCACAAGATATGTGTAATTTTGGTAAATATATCTGCTAAAATGAGATGTCAGTGTTATTTTAAAATTTTGTTTAATTTAGACAACAATTTATCTATAGCACCCTGTATAATAAGTATAGAAACCATTTCTTTTCTATAAGTTATTGCTACTCATATAAATGCCACCTTTGTCACACTTCTTATTTATAGAATTTACATAATTTGAAAATGTTAATTACTATTAATCTTTACAATTATTATGAAAGTATTAATGATGGAGAAGTGCACAAATCAAAAGATTCTTCATTGCTTATCATTTTCTAAGAGAAAAAGGGAAAGAGATCCGAACTTATCTCTCTTGGACAGACACTTTTTTTTTCTTTTCTTTTTTTTTTTTGCAGGAAGAGGGGCTCAATTTAAAAGTTACTTAGAAACCATAGCCTAATTGAACAAGAAATAGCTTTATTTCCCAAGAAAGAATATTTTGATGTTATTGTACTAACAAAATTGCACAAAAATATACCGTTTTCTGTTTTTTTTAATATATAGTTTAGCTTTTGGAAGTCATTTTTTTGCTACTCCAATGCATCTTCAGATTTTATTTTGGCATCATTTTTTCTATCATCTGATAAGACACTTCCCAGATATTTAAACTTCTCTACTTGCCTGATTTTTGTTTGATTTCAATTCATAGCTCACATATTGGGTTGCTACTTTTGCTAACAACCATATGTCTTCTAATTAAAATACAGAACAAAATAGTCATCCATTGTCTTCTCATCCTCCCAAGAAAAAAGAATTCATCCTCACTTCCATACTGTATCTTTTCTTCTAACATTCCTAATCCAACAAAGATGGGAGAACCATCAACCTAAATATTTTTTTTCCCTTGGAAGCCAAGAAAGAAAACTTTAATGCTGGTTTCACAGAGCAACAAAAGCAGTAACCAGCTTTTATCTTAACGGAAACAAACAGGAAAAGAGGAGTGTTGACACAACTACAATTACAGAATAAACTGACCAAAGATGTTAAAACAAGCCACAAATCTTTTATTAGGTGTTGTCATTAGTTCATAATATTTGGCAAGACTGATAAAAAGAGAAGTTACTACCAGTGTGATCTGTCTTCCAACTTGGGAGACAGACCAATTTTTTTTAGTTTCTTTAATAGTCAAGTGTTAATGCAGTTTCACTTACACCCGCTCCCAGCCACGAAAATGATACTTAAGGTTTTTGATATTGACAGTTGAAAAATACATTAAAGACACGAATAGTTTAACTTCTGTATTGTTTTTACCCAATACCAAGAAAAGGTTATTTCTTTCCAGGTTTTTAATTTGCATATTATTGATATCAAATAATTAAAAATTGCCAAAAGTTATTTTATTTTTAAAGGAAAAAAAATCTAAAGAGAATATGTTTGTGTCTCTCTCATACACACTATCATATATTCCTTGTGCAGATAAGAGTGCTCTATTTTAAATACTTTTAAAAGAGATTCTTTTGCGTGTATGTGTATATTATAAAAACTACAGGCTCCATGAAAAATAGGCAAAAATAAAATCTAAAATAATAAAAATTTGCTGACATAATAGGCATTAAATTTTTTTTTTCAGACAATCACTGATTGCTTGAGTACATTCAAAGTAACCCACCTAAAACAAATCTACTTTGCAACAGGTTGTAGTCAGTTAACTAAAAAAAAAATTCGTCTATACACATTGCTGCCAAACGGCTTCCTTTCCCCAAAGATATAAATGAAGTGGCAAGAGTTCAAATGAATCACCAACAAATGAAATTACATGGCAGATTCTTTAAGTTGATATGCTTGTACTTTTTCTCTTGTAAACTCAATAAAAATTACTAATATGAAGATTTTTTTTTCCCATTTCTATGCAAATTTCACATAAATTGAGACCATTTACTTTGAAAAGATACATTAACTGAAAACAGACTTGCACACACCTTTATATACTCAAAGAATTGTAAACTATATGCACTGCACACACACAGGAAGGTGATGAAAAGTTCCCATCTTGACTGAATTCTCAAAATCTGACAAATGTCAATTTGTTTGCAATCCCTTTGTCAGACCTGAGAAATTTTGAACATACCCTTTTTATATCATAAAAATTAAACAATTCTAGGGATTACCCTGATTAATCATTAAAGCCAAAGCATAGAGATGAGGAATAAAGGCATTCTGTCATCAGTGATGCCTCACCGACCATAAGAATGTCTGTTTCTTAGTCCATATTAACCGCTAAAGTCTGTACAATCTCATTATCAAAGAAACTATTAGAACAGACAATATATTTTCTTTTTTGTTCTTCTAAACCAGCAAAAATGTCTCACCAGCACATAAACATGTGATTCTATCATCACTAAATGATTCAACCAAGCTCTGTAATCTTTGTTTTTACTTTTAAGTTAGAAAATATTTGTTTGTGGATGTGGTCATAAGGTTTTGGTCTTTCTTGTAACAATATTATTTAGGATACAAGCTATAAAATGAAAGAGAAAGATTTCTTGCTTTGTCCCTAAAATTTAAAAAAAAAAAAAAAAAAAATTTTTACCCCCCAAAATAATTAAGAAAATAGAAAAAAGTTCAAATTATTTTAAGTCATATACTCTCAAGACAATGTAATATTTCTTATTACACACACACACACACACACACACACAGGGTGACCCAAAAGTTGCTTTACCATAGTAGTATAAAATAAAGTTAAGTAAAACTAACTAAAATGCATAAATTAAAAAAAACAAATGAAACCAAAATACATATAAAAAAAAACTGAAAAGCCAAAATATTTGAGCTAAAATATAATATAATTATAAAATATTATGGTAAAGTAAATTTTGGATCACTCTATATACACATAAATACACACAAAGAATTGCTTTATATTTTATACTATTGGTTCAAAATGTCAGAGGTGGATGCTGGTAATATAACAGTAGAGTTTGAATATTGCCAATAACTTGTAATTTTTTGCCCTTGATACAATAAGCAGTCTGGCAAAATGGCATTCGACATGAATGTATGTATAATGCAGAGCTGTATCATTGAGTTCTTCTATGTGAAAGACATTGCACCCATTGATACTTTATCACCACTTGATGTCAACTCATAAAAAGGAAGAACAACCAACAATTGTGATTATAAGAAAGAATAGTTTTGTAACTAAACAGCATTATTTCAGAGCATCCCTTTGTGTGTGTGTGTGTGTGTGTGTGTGTGTGTGTGTGTGTGTGTGTGTGTATATACTCATGTGCACATGCAAAATACAGGTAAACTCGGAAATGAGCAACCAAACTGCCAGGACAAGGCCACTTTGTTGAAACCTTCAACTATGGTGACTTATGACTGTGCTTGCTTAACCACTGATGGCTTCCAAACAGTTCCATCTATTCAATTCACAATGCTTGGGTCAACCTAGAGTACGACTTTCAGGCAGTGTTGAAGACTGAGATCATCTCCCCAGGTAGATATTATTATAAGAAGTCAGCTCATCATGGTGAGATTCAAATTCAGGTCTCATGGTCAGAATGCTAACTCTCTAACCACTCTGCCATACATGCACACATAAAAGTGCATCAGGTATTTGAGGGAAGATATTTAGAGAACCGTAAGTGCAAGACAACATGCATTTCATGGTATATACTAAATTTAAACATTATCATTTTTCTTTTGATATCTGGCTTAGGAAATGAAAAGGCATATCCTATTAATGACACAAGCTGCCAATCACAGCAAACCAAAGATAGACAGCATTTTGAAAGAGGTGAGGTGAACAAGAGAAATGACAAGTGGTTCTTCAAATTCCCCCATGGAGGTCACCACAGTGATGTGCACTAAAGCCTATATCATGTTGCCTTCACTTCTTCACACAGGGCCAATGCTACTGCCTACATAGTGGTGCTAAACAGAGTGGTCAGATACTGTACTAAATGGGGTGTGCATCTAATAGTATTCAGACCACCAACTCTAAGCTGTGACAGCTCCAAACTTATGTCTACTCTTCTGCCACAAATACAAGAGAAGGAATCATGTGGGAGAAACTGGAACAGAGTTCTGGTACAATAAACAGAAGAGCATCAGGGACAACAATTTCCCGGTATCCGTACACTTCAACCAACCTGGTCACAGCATCGATGTCATCAGGTGTGTGCTTTTAGTGTCTGGGTTTGGCAGCCAAGAGGATAGATGCAGATCAGAGTTGAAGTATATCCTAAAAGTAAATTCCAACATAAAAGAACTAAACAGAGATTTGGATTTACTCAGAGAGTAAAATTTCCACAAGGAAACCCATTACCAGCAACACAAACTCCTCGAATGAGTAGGCCCTCCACCCACATTTTAAATCCAAATTTTCACAGCTATCTCCCTCCTATTATATTTTTCTGCTTTGACACCTATGATTTCCTCCATTACACACTTTTCAGTAAAGGAAGTATTTCTATGTACACTGAGGGCTACTTCCCAATCACCCTATTCTATACCATCTTCAGTTCTACAATTATAGTTCTTTTACATACAAAATTATGTGCAGAGTGAGGAAAATTGGTGCAGATGCATATTAATCTAGTATTAGGTATTCATATCTTTATGTAAGTTGAGATTCACAAGTTTATGTGGTAACTAGTGTATATTTACACAGTTAGATGCATTTATGTACACAATGCATCTATATTTGTATGTGCTTCCCCCCCATTTTTTTCCTGTATTATTAATAATTTTTTATTTTTTTCTGCACCCCAACCCCATTATCTGACAATGATTTTCCAAAAAGAATTTTTTTTTATCAAGATGTTTTATCCTTTTATTTGTTCCTTTCCATTTTTTTTTTTTTTTTCTTTCATTTTATTACCTTTTTCCCACTCTTCCTGTTTTGGTCAAATATCTTGGGCAAACGGTCTTTGGCACTGACCCCCCCACACATTCACTTTCCTACTACCCACGCCGATAAGGACAAAATGGCCTAAAACATTCACACTGATCCAAGTTTTGAATCTAGGTTTATTTTCATAAGAGGTCTCGCACAGTGAGGAAACAGACAGAGATCAGATTTTTGCTAATAATATCATCTACACGAGGATTCACACAAGAACAACTGTTGGTGAGTCTTCCCAATTTCTTAAACTTTATTTAATAAATGTTTTTCATACTGATCACATTGATACCCTTTCTTTTGCTCGTTTTATCAACCAACCTATTATATATATATATATATATATATATATAAGAGTTTTCAATGAGTAACATTCCTTTTACAGTTGGTTTCTGATTCATCTAAGATAAAGGAATAGGGGATTAAAAAATTTTTTTAAATTTTTTAAATTTATCAATCTATTTTTATTTTATCAATTCTCTTGATTCTCCACAAGATGACATTAAATTAAAACATTTTATCTGACTGAAATAATATTGTGCATATGTGTACAATTCCAAAGTTAAAATAAAGTACTCACTAGCATTGTGTGTGTAAAGAAATGAATAGGAAAAACCTTTTATGCCAACATGTTAAACTTACCAACGCAAATGTAGAAATTTTATTTAGAGATCTGCATTTATATAGCCACAGGTTCCTAAATAACCTTTCTACATTTGCATCAGCATACACGCACACACAGAACTATAAATCTTTATGATTGCTTAAAGTTCAATTAAAATTACAAAACCAAAATATGTTAGTCAACCTACTGATTTGGTGGGTGTGGAATGGCCCTTATCTTGCCCAAAGAACTCTGTAGGAAACCCTATACTAAAAACAGATTCCTTATGACTTTGAGGCTAGTGGTCCCTGGGTCTAGACAATTCCTGCCACCCAATCATGGGCTATATCTGTGCGGAGGCAGATAAATAGAAATGACAAGATGATTGAACATGAATAAAGTAATTTTTATTTAATTATCCATAAACATTTTATGGAACCTGTTTTTAATGTTAAACTAAAACTGCAAACTGAAGTACAAGATATTTCCCCATGTTCCTTTACAAAATGTATATATGCATAAATTATAAAAATAAGTCATTCAGAACTGTGTTTTATTGGCCTGGAAAACTCATGAAATTTTATATATATGTAGTTATAAGCCTTTGTTAATTCAATAGTTCTATCTCTTAATTACAACAGAACCTCCTCCGACAAATACAAAAGCCCACATAATCACATATAATTATTTAATAGGTAAAACTTCAATGTGATTAATCATGAAACTGGTATACAGTTTGGATTGTGTCTTTGATCTTTTTTAAGATCAATTTTATCATTTCTGGTTTACACTATTGAACATCCTTTATCTTGCTAAGTTAAAGTAAGCTTTGTAATATCCATGCCTCCCTTGGCAGCTTTGGCACAGTTTGTCTTGATTTTTTGGTTTCATTTATTCTTTATGTATATATAAACCAAGGATAGCAGTTCAAACACATGTACCCACTAAAAATAAACTTTATGACAATAAGAAACAATGCTGGTTTTAAAAAAATCCATTTAAAAAATTACTGTGTGTTTCTAGTACAAAAATGAAGCTAGCAGATACAAGTCATGATGAGAAATGTCCATTTCTTTAAATTGGTAATTGAACTTTGCTTTATCTTGATGTCTCCTGTAGTCAAATTGGTAACAGCACATTTCAGCTTGTCTTAATAGTAAACTTGATTAGTTCAATGGAACAAATTGGTAGCTGATCTTAAAAATAATTTACAATTTCTTGTTAACTGGGGCAAGTTATGGTTTGTTAATTTTTATTCCTCCAAAACGAAACTTTTTGCCTCCCATCAGCATAGCTGATGCTACCCTTCAAGAGAGGGATTTATTGTGCCTTCTCAGGATAATGTTTTCCACTGACGTGAAGTGGAAAGATTATAATGAATCAATTGATAGATCTGCTGCTAGGAAATTTGGTTCACTAAACAATTTTTTGCACCAGAATCTCTTACATATTTATAAGTCTATAATTTGCCCATGCTTTAAATGTTGCTACCATATCTGGTCTGATGTTTCTATGTATTTAGAGATTTTTGCTAAAATACAAAGAATCTGCAATGCTACTAACCCGACATCTTTGCTTCAGTCATTTTTCCACTAGCATAATGTAGCTTCCTTGTGCTTTTTCTATAAATACTTTCATGATAATTCTTCTAATGAACTTTCCTCTTTGGTACCTAGACTTTAGGAATTTAAGTGCAGTACTAGATTGGCAGCAAGGTCTCATCATTTTACAGTTGAAATGGCTAAATGTAACTGTAAACTTTATGCTAACAGTTTATTTTCTTGCACTTCTCACTTGTGGAACTCTCTTCCAGTTTCTTGCTTCCCAGTCAATTTTGATCTTGAAAGATTTAAATGTCAATCATTATTTTTTATCTTAATTCCTATTCTTTTATTGTCCTCTCCCATTAATAGTGTTTTTTTCTCTCACACTCAGTAACCCCCTTGCATATTAGTGGCTTTATTGCCTTGCTAGGGAGGGGAGTGAAATGATTAAAATAAAAAAAAATAATATAATGAAGATTAACTTTTGGGATATGTATATTATAAAATGAGCATACATAATATTTAACTAAGTGTTTCACCAATAAAAAATAAATAAGACAATAATAAAAATTAATTCAAGTGATTTCCCAAGGCATGATGGAGTAAGGAATAGTGGCTTGATTGAGGAATCGGAAAGCCAAGTTTGAATTCCAGTCAAATCCATTATATGCACCCTTGTGCTAATACCCTTGGGAAGGTATGAATCCTCTTCTTCTCCCATGTGCTATGGATAAATAGCAGGACAGACATAGTTCTGCCTTGGATGGCAACTGGTCTACCATAGAAAGAAATGGCAACCTACTGTGGGGAAAAAAATCTGCCTTGTCAGTCATGTATCGAAAGATACATGATCACTTAAGCATGTATCAAGTATAGCACATAACTGACTGATATTTCTACTAGAAATAGACTATTCATTCATTAGTAATTAATGCAAACACTAAGTGTTTCACCAATAAAGTAAAAATAAATAAAACAATAAAAATGAATTCAGGTGATTTCCCCCATCCAATTTAGCATTCATAGACATAAATTTGACAGTTCTACTATCAGACATTTACTACGCATCAAATTGGTACAGGAATATCAGATTTTTTTAAAATTCAAAATAAAAATGTTTAAATATTTTGGTCAATAATGGTCAACTGTGATTGGGATCATAGTCATTAAAAATTCTATGATCCTTCATTAGCTGCCAAAATTTCACAATGTTTCACGCACACAATATGTGTGTTATCCTATACAAATTGCTAGATGTAACTAAGTACTAGGTTAACAGTTTCTTCTCTCACTGGCTTCTTACTCTACAGTCAACTTTCATCTTCAAAAA
Organism: Acanthosepion lycidas; assembly: GCA_963932145.1. Taxonomy (NCBI): domain Eukaryota; kingdom Metazoa; phylum Mollusca; class Cephalopoda; order Sepiida; family Sepiidae; genus Acanthosepion; species Acanthosepion lycidas. Next base: position 62,424,533 of record OZ010589.1, read on the forward strand.
TTTTAACGTAATATCAATTTTTCAGTTTTAATTCCTGTTCTATTGTTCTCTCTCAATGTTTTTCTCATTCTTTCACACTCAGTAACCCATTACATCTTAGTGGCTTTATTGCCTTACTTGGGATGAAATGGTTAAAAACAAAACAGAAACAGCAGCAACAAAAGGTGGGTAAATGTCTACAGCTGGTCATTAGCTAAATTTTGACATGAAAATTTTCACTGTATAATATTCAATCTATGTGATTAATATTCACCATTGAATTAAGAAAGAAAAAGAAAGAGATCATTTTAAAAAAAGAATTCTTCATATTTAGACTATGAGCTTATTGCTTTACCAATATGCACAAAAGTGATAATAGTCATAAAAAACCATTTTGATGCACAGAAGTAATAGATAAGACAATTTTATTCATATGTAATATACACATGAGGGGGTGTTATTCAAATGTGCTCAGATGAACTTACTTGCCAAAATCTAACCAAACAAAAATATTGGGGCAGGATCCTTGGTTGAAAAGAACTTTTAAGCAATCCTTTATATAAATAGATGAGTTATAAACTAAAGTAAATCCCCCACTTTATTTCATTGTCATAAAATATTTTAAAATAAAATTTATTTCTAATGATAGTTTTGGCTTCAGTATTTTTGTAAAGGATAATGGAATAAGCTCCTATCCCAGAGTATTTCCATCCATTTTCAACACTTTGCCACCTATCATTTCCTATTGGAAGTGAGATTTTACCTCCCCAGATGTAGGTTGCCACCCATGGCTAGCTTCATTTTGCCAACAAGGAAAATAAAACAGTTTTTCCACTAATATGCAAGGACAAAGTTTAGGAATAAAAGTGACAGGCACAAGTTCAGTTATGAAAACAAAAAGTTGTTAAAATATTTGTAATTTCCAACATTACAATAAAAGCAGAAATAGATCAAGAAGGAAAAAAAATAAAAATCTAATACTCTTTGGAATAAAAATTGAGTAACTACAGTTCACTTTGTCATAAGATATCCGATACAGACAGAACATGTCATATATATTTAACAATTTTGTCCTGTGGCTTGTTCTTATTGACATCTCAATAAACATCGCAACTCATTTATAAATTGTGGACTGAACTCAAAATTTTAACTTTTTAGAGCAAAAAAATTATGCTGAATTGCCAATGGCTAACAGAACCATTATTGTTAGATGAAGGATATACATTTACTTATTTCTGAATTAAACACAGTTTTATGGTTGTTATAAAGCAGGAAAATTACTTCCTCACTTTTAAGCAAGGATCTTAGTTATTTAAAAGAATATATATCATATATATTTTTTCATGCAACAGAATTCTAATGTTAAGAATGAAATCTAAAAAATTGTTGCCCTGTACATGTGTATCTTTTAACCCCCCCCCCCAAAAAAAAACCATAAACAAAACAAATGAATAAGAGTAAAAAGAGAAAAAAAGAATATATTTTCACATTTAATATATTATGAGCTTCATTTAGGAAACAAAAAATGTTTCAAAATGAAGTATTGGGCGAGAGTGAGAGAAAAAACTGTTCTGTTAAAGGGAGATAATTCCTAAGAAGGGGTTAATTCATATTTGGCAGGCATCTGAAATCTTTATACAGACATTATTTTAATTATTAAATTAATTATGAATATTACTACACATGACAACTTTTTTTGCAAAACTTTTCCAGGTTAGCAACAAAATTTCTGAATTTAATCACTATGTTTATAACCCACCAAACACAGGAAGAATATACTACTTCAATTTCAACCACATTTTTTTAAAGCTATAGAAATTCTTATTTGTTACAGTGAAGCATCATCAGTTCT
>OZ010589.1:62431363-62526363 GCA_963932145.1 Acanthosepion lycidas
ATAGATAGCGAGAGATAGAGAGAGCAATATATATATATATAGATAGATAGCGAGAGATAGAGAGAGCAATATATATATATAGATAGATAGATAGCGAGAGATAGAGAGAGCAATATATATATATAGATAGATAGATAGCGAGAGATAGAGAGAGCAATATATATATATATAGATAGCGAGAGATAGAGAGAGCAATATATATATATATAGATAGCGAGAGATAGAGAGAGCAATATATATATATATAGATAGCGAGAGATAGAGAGAGCAATATATATATATATAGATAGCGAGAGATAGAGAGAGCAATATATATATATATAGATAGCGAGAGATAGAGAGAGCAATATATATATATATAGATAGCGAGAGATAGAGAGAGCAATATATATATATATAGATAGCGAGAGATAGAGAGAGCAATATATATATATATAGATAGCGAGAGATAGAGAGAGCAATATATATATATATAGATAGCGAGAGATAGAGAGAGCAATATATATATATATAGATAGCGAGAGATAGAGAGAGCAATATATATATATATAGATAGCGAGAGATAGAGAGAGCAATATATATATATATAGATAGCGAGAGATAGAGAGAGCAATATATATATATATAGATAGCGAGAGATAGAGAGAGCAATATATATATATATAGATAGCGAGAGATAGAGAGAGCAATATATATATATATAGATAGCGAGAGATAGAGAGAGCAATATATATATATATAGATAGCGAGAGATAGAGAGAGCAATATATATATATATATAGATAGCGAGAGATAGAGAGAGCAATATATATATATATATAGATAGCGAGAGATAGAGAGAGCAATATATATATATATATAGATAGCGAGAGATAGAGAGAGCAATATATATATATATATATATATATAGATAGCGAGAGATAGAGAGAGCAATATATATATATATATATATATATATATATAGATAGCGAGAGATAGAGAGAGCAATATATATATATATATATATATATATATAGATAGCGAGAGATAGAGAGAGCAATATATATATATATATAGATAGATAGCGAGAGATAGAGAGAGCAATATATATATATATATATATATAGATAGAGAGAGAGAGTGAGCGCAAGAGATATATATATATATATATATATATATATATATATATATATATAGAGAGAGAGAGAGAGATACTCTCCATGACTGTATATATGCATTAAAACAAGTCAACTTAAATTAACAACAGAAAAGAGAATCCAATTTCTGATAGCTTTCGACTTAAAAAAAAAAAAATATGGTGGCACGAAGCTCAATCTCTAATAATTAACTTTTTTTTCTTTTTTTTTTTAATAGTAATATTTTTATTTTTGTAGACTCATTGTGGGGCATAGGTCTGCAACTATATCCAGTGTTTCTGATACCTTCCAGGGCTAAAGAGCACCAACTGTCTTACTTACCTATAGCTCTCAATAGCCAGAGTTTGAACTCTTGTTTGTCAATTCCATTCTATGGTTTCAACTATTAGACCAAGAGAAGAAAAAAATTCCCATTTGTCACCAGAGGCAGAAGGACAGCAGTAAATCAAGGAATGTGCTTTCATAAGAAACTGTTTATTTGCTTTTAAGCAGAGCACCTTTCTGGAATTTGCATAGCAGCAGATTCTAGAGATCTCTAAAAGGATTTGTGTTTCAGTTGCACAAAAAAAGATAGGCACATTGCAGACATTCCTGAATGATATCAATTTGATAACCAATCATTGTACTTTCTATTAATTATGAGAGAAATATTCATCTTTGTTTATGATTATTGTAACTAACAAAATGTGTGAATTTTAGCTGTAGCAGAAATCATATAGCCTAAAATGAAATCATTAATCTAAAGCTTGTATAATTTGTAAATTAACACTAGAAGATATTGTAATGGTAAGCCAAGAAGGATTTAATGCTCTTGTAAAAATAAGGGGTAGTAACCACAGCAAAATTAGATATTTGCACAACTTCTCTTTTGCATATTTATCTATTCAAACCTCTCCATGAGATAAGTTTACTATCTGGAGATGCACACTAATAACAAAACTGAATAAAGAATCATTACTTAGAACGCACGTTAAATCGACTGTATAAATAAAATACAAGAAAGAAAAAAAAAAAAAGAAAAAAAAGAAAAAAAAAAAGAGGCAAACTATTTGACAAAAAGAATTTTTAACTTTTCATTCAAATAAAAAGATCATTACATTTTTTTTTTTTTATTTCTCTCATCCTTTAAGAATCTCCATATGTAAAAACTTACAAAAAAAAAATATCAAAACTAGAAAATACACAAGTGTTAAATGTCTAAAAGGAAGAGAGTTTATATATTTATTCTTTTCTTTTCCTTGTGGAGAGAAGGAGAGGAAAATAATTAGACAAGAAAATAGCTTTTTTTCATTTTCCTGAAACTTAAGTCAACTTCTAAATTATACAAGATTTCAGCTCAAAACTCAGCTAATAGATGTTTTCTTCATAAATTTTACATTTGTATTTTGGTACATCAATCCATAGCCTAATGATGAAAAAAGAAAGTATATTTTTCAGCATAATCTCCTTCCTTGTCAATACACCTAATTCAGAGGTGAATATTAATCAGATAAAATATTATACAGTGCAATTTTAGATCCAAGTTCAGCTGATAAATACATATTAGGCTACAGAGTTATTGATCCATCATCATAAATTTAAAATATAAAATCTAAGAAATGTCTTAGTAAAGAAATATTTAACAGATTAATTATCTTGGAAATGGGCACATGGTTGAATGGTTAGAATGTTTGCATTCAGACCATGAGACCCATGTTCGATTTATCAAGGAGGGGTTGATCCCCACATGCAGCACCTTTGGAAAGCACCTGAAAACCATACCACAGGTTGACCCAGACCTTGTGAGTGAAATTGGGTAAACAAAACCCTTGGAATTGACAGCTGTGCTAGCACAGTCACAAGTCATCATGCCTGAGGGACTGAGCATGCTGGCCTTGTTCAAATTGTTGATCACACTAGATAACACGCTCTTTCCTAGAAATTATAACTAAGGTCTGCTCAGCATAGTTGCAGTATAAACTAAAGGTAAGCCTCTGTGGATGTTGAACAAACATAAATGTGTCTGAGCAAACATCTGCAATAGGGATTGGCTTTCCCAATGATAAAACAGACAAAACACTGAGTATAAGCACCAAAATGAACATGCTAATCTGAATAATAATGTGTTTCACTAGTCTTACACTAAAGACTCGATCTCAGATCATGAAAACATCAATTACTCTCTAAACCTATTCAGCACTAAAATTCTCAAGTTTATATCATTTTTTTTTTTTTAAACCGGTGTCACCCCAAACAAGGCAGTACACCAACACACAAAGGGTTACAGGATGTGAAGGAATTAGAAACAGAAGCATTAGTAGGGAGTAGAAAGAGAAAATGGCAATCAAGAGGACAGTAGATAGTAATTGACGCTGCATTTAAATTTTTGCAGATTAAAGTTGGCCAGAAAGCATGGAGCCAGAAGGGAGTTCCAGAAGCAAGACGCTTGAGAAAAACTTAGCATAGAAGTTACACTACACCTAGCTAACTCAATTGTAAATTGATGCAATCTTGCCACCAGTTTAGTATTGCGCTTAAGTTCATAAATACTGTCTAGGAACCATAGCAAAGAGCTCTTCCAAACAATTACCATGAAAGTATTTATAGAAAAAGGCACAGAGAGGCAAGCTTATTCCATTAATTTAAAAGAACTAGTATGTAATAGTTCCCAGTGGCCATAGAACCACAGGCCATAAGAATTACAGTACCATACTTTGACACTGAGATATGCTCAAAAGTACAGTAGAAATTATAACATTACAATAATGTCTGCTTTTGAGTTAACAAAAAATAATTGAATGTACATTTTTCTTCTTTTCATCCTCGAGATATTCATTAAAGACAAGTACTTGAAACTGTCCTATAAATTAAAGTAAATTGCCCCCCCTTCCTGGCGCCCATTGGGTTTCTCCTGCCACATCATATATTATTAAGCAATGAAGCAAATAAGACATTTGATGAGAGCAAAAGCAAATACACACAAGGAACATGAAGCAATGAGAAGGATGGAAAGAAAAAACATTGATTGGTTGTTGTTTGAAGTAAAAAAAAAAAAATAAAAAAAAAAAAAAAGATCCAATCATTGAGCATCTGGAGATAAAAAGTAAATCAAGAGCAGATGGTAAAACAATCCAAAATGTCAACTCAAATAAACAAGAGAGAATGAAAAGAAAGACAAGGTAAAATCAGAAAGCTTAAAGTATGATCTAAAACAAGATAAAAAGGGAAGCCCAAAGAATGCAAGGAACTTAGGAAGTCCAAAGCATGGACAGAAAAAGGTCTTGTCATTGAAAAAGAAAATTTGGTTCACCCTAATTATTTTTTGCACCTCATAAAAAGTTATAATTCAGTGATAGTATATTTGAGAAAATATACAACTCCTTTTTAAACACACACACATAGAGAAAAAGAATATCTTCCAAGATTGATATGCAAAGTTGAGAAATCTGGTACTCATGTTTACTCAAATAACCATGACTTGTACCTAACTTAATTCCACAACATTGTAATATTGTAAATAGAAAGTGAAAGAAAACATTTGTAAACTGAGAAAATTTTTCTACAGATTATTTTACAATTTTATTGCTTATTTCAAGATCTACATGCAGACTATTCTTTGAAAATCAATGACAAAATCTAGTTTTCAATCCAAATTTCAAGAACAAAAAATTTCAAATATAAATATATATATATATATATATATATATATATATATATATATATAGAAAGAGAGAGAGAGAGTATACTATAGATAATGTCTCTATAGAATTGGTCCTCAAAAAAGAAAATTTGTAAGGACAAAATTAAAAAAATTTCTAAACTATTCCTTCTCAGTCATTTTTAATGAAACATGCATAAACAAAGAATTGCTGCACAAATATATATATATATATATATATATATACACACACACACAGGTAAATCAACTAATGATTAAAAAAAAAGTATTGATATCATTTTGCACAATCTCCTTTGTTAATACTTAATTCAGTAGTAAAAATTAAAGGTGTAAACAGAAAATTATGCAACAAAGATTTAAAACCAAAATTCTGTTAATAAATATGAACCAGATTACAGAATTATTGAACCAAGTTTGATTTATACTTCTAGAGGCCATGTAATGCTAGAAATCATTTTTCTTTGCTTTAACAAACAGGATACAAAACTTTCTCCCTTGTCAGAAGAAAACCTATTTCTTAGATTGATATCATATGTCCAATTTTTTAAAAGTTGGGCACAAAAAAAAAGGAAAAAGAAAAGATAAACAGATTAAGATGCAGAAAAAGCACAAAGATTTAAAGGAAGCAAATCCTCAGATAGTATCCAATTCCTTAGAGCAGAAGGTTTTATTCTCAAAGACAAGGGTGTGTCTCAGGTAGTAGTACTAATCAGAAACATTAAACCTATGTACATATCAAGAGCAATATACTGAAGGCGAGAGTAAAAGTATCTTTGCAAAACAAAGAATGATAGTGAAGCGTGCAGTTCCGTGCATTCTGGCAGAAAATGGGGCTTTTGCAGAAAGCATTATAAATGATCATTGAATCCATTGTCAGTGTTATAATCTCAGAAACTGACAAAGCTTATAGGAAATCTGCTTATATATATGGTCATGAAATAATTACAGAAATCATATGAGACTGATGAGAACAAAAGCAACAAATATTTCCTTCATGCAGCATTGTTTGCTGTTTGTTTATTCCTGCAGACTCCTTGAAAAAGCATAGGGAGGGCCACAACCACACCAAAAATTGACTGCCTTCTGTACTCCAACTTGCTTGCTATTTACTCCTAAGCTTAAGGGAGAAATGAATTCACACCTTTCCAAAGAGCATTAATGCAAAGTGAATGCAAATTTAAACTCAATTCATCAATTCTATTCTCTGTGCCATAACCATTAGACCACCAACACCTACTCCTTGCAGCTTACAATCAGAAATTTATAGTGTTTTTCACAAGGAGTTATCACCCATAATCTTTGATATAAAAAACCCTTTCTAGCATATTAGCAATGAAGAAGATCATAAATGCTCATGCCTTGTATATCATCCATTACCATCAAGTAATCTATCAGCAAAGGAATTTTCTGGTACACTAACACTCATATAGGTCATTCAGAAGTAGGCATTATACTCTTCTGCACTTATTCAATGGAAAGATTTTATTGACTCTTACAAATATATGTATTAGACAGATGAATCCAGCCTTGTCGGCCGTTTCATAAAGAATGAAGTGAGTATTGATTCCATGTAATCCAAAAGAATTAAGTGCAAATGTCTACAACAGATTCTATTGGATATATTTAACCATGTGCAAAGAAACACAATTATCTTTGTATAAGTTTCCAAGTCTTGAGAATGGAAGTAACTGCTTCAAGTACATGTATATCATAGATATGCCTAAGTAGTATGGTGTTTAACATCAACAAAAGAAATCAAACCCAATACTTCCCAACTTGCTTAAAGCTAAATAAATACTTATCCATTACATTTCATAAGTGTATACAGTCATCAATAGTGTTTAAGCCCACCTTTTCCACCCATCACTCCAAAAAAGAATTAAAAAAAAAAGAAAAAGAAATAAAATAAAGGACTATATGAATATTTAAGGTATCTGGTAGGCTAATGTTACCTAGACCAGAAATGGCTAACCACTGACTCGTTAATCATGAACTGACCACTATCAACTTTTTAGTGATCCATGAAGTGTCAGTGAAATGACTTTATGAAATATGGCTCAGTCAATCAAATTTAGTGATTTTCCAAGTTCTGATTGCAACTTGTGTATACTGAAAAAAAATATCAGTTTAATAATATTTTGTTCAGAAATTTATTATATAAATTACATATTTGTTCATAACAAATATTTATTTTTGCCTCTAAGTAATCCAAGTAAATAAGAAAACAAAATAAAATCATTGAAAATTAGTGCCTATATAAATGAATTAAAATAACATGAATAGTACTCATATTTTTACTTTTACAAATGTTTTGAAGAGCTCATTTCTCTGATTAACCATAATTATATATATATATATATATATATATATATATATATATATATATGTGTGTGTGTGTGTGTGTAACTCTTCTGAAATTAATAAGATATTGGGCCAGCTATTACAAGTTCCTTTAGAACTGACAAACCTATTAAGGACAAAAGGAAACATATCATTCAGAAGAAATAAGAACTACCAACAAAAAATTTGCCACCACCAATATTTACCTATGTACAATACCATAATCAGACCCAGGCAAATTCCAACAGACAAAAACAAGTTGAGTAGAGAAGTAAAACAAGTTGTTTTAAAATAAATTAAAAAAGTAATATTGTGAACAACTTTTTTATCAAGAGCATCATATGACTCCCAACACCTCATTTACATTTAATATTACAGTAACGAATTCGGGACAATTTCATATTTTCATCTAGAGTACTCTTGAATATTGCTACATTCCTTTTCAAAGATTGTTTCGTGTATATTAACACAACTGCATTTTAATTCCAGTATTCTAACACTTGATGGAACCAATTTCAAATCACTTAAGGTGACATCATATAAATAGTAAAACTGAAATTTTTTTTTTTTTAAAAACATTCCAATATATGGTCCTATATCCAGAATTTGGAGTCTTTCTTTGCACTGTGTCCTATATAAAATTTTGGTGATAATTTGAAAGTACTTAAGAAAATAATATAAAATAAAAATAAATTTGAAAAATTAAATAAAAAAATTGATAGTACTTGTCCATATATTATTTAACCATCTATGTTTGTGAGAATTATTGCTGATGAAATACACACACATATATATATATATATATATATATATATATATGTGTGTGTGTGTGTGTGTGTGCGTGTTATTGCTGGGAAGGTTCAATATCTGCTACCATACTGTTAACATTTGTCTAACATGAAAGGCCAAGATAAAACATAACTTTCTGTGCAATCCTTATACATAAGCACATACATACACATTATGAGGTTAGATTAGATATAAATATTGGTTGCCTACTAGAGTTGGTCGGTTTGGCAATTTATGTTTTGGTATCGGTTTCCATTATTTTTCCCTTGATACCGTGGTTTTCGATTCGGTTTTTAATTTAGTATTTTTTGCTTTTTGAGGAAGCCATTCATTTTCTTGTGTAATGATAGCATTTCCTGTCAATATCTGATTTCTTTTGAGACTGATAAATTTGCAACTTAGTCCTTTCAACTTGCAATTTCTAGTGTTTCTGGTCCAATCTTAAAAATATTCATATGGTTAGAAAGAAAATAACATCATCTTTCTAAATATGTAATCTGTATGTGCTTTTATTCATTGAATTATTTTTTTTTTTACAGAGAGTTAAAACAGTATTTTGCTTCAACCAGCCAAAAATGCAAAATATATTTTTTTTTATTATTATTATTTTTTTATTTTTTTTTTTTTGAGACTAAATTTTACACATTACTGTGTTTGGCAAAATCAAAGTGACCCATCTTTATCAATATTCTTAAAATTGTACACTCAATTAGAAGACATCTCAAACTACAACAAATAAGATGTTCATTTCTTCTGACCTGTAGAAGTGAATTCCTTCAAAAATTATAAAGTAAGCAAAAAAGAAAAAAGAGCAACTGATAGTGTGGTAAAAGAACTTTCAAATTATTGAAACTACTATCTGACATTGACAGACACTTGTTTTCAAGCAATTAATTACTTTATTTAGAGGCAAAGGATTCTCCCATTTATATCCATAAATGCTGATAATTTGCTTTTAAAAAGCCAAAAAATGAAACCCCCTCATGTTTAAAATAATTAAAAATATGGCAATTCTCTTCTGGTATGCCAGTCAACTGTTATTAGAATTTTGCAAATAAATTTCTTCTAAACAAGGAAAATCAAGGAGTCCCCCCCCTTAGATAAATTTATGTTTTTATCTAGTGAATACACCCAAAATTAAATATTAAAAATGATTAAAAGCTTTTAATTTCATTTTTAGAATGTATATATTTCCAAATTTGCAAGTATCAACTGTTCTTTTTTAGATACACATTTTAAATCTGAAATTAAAAATTATTTTTAATCATTTTAATATATAATCTTCAGTGTATTCGCTAGATAAAACCATAAAGATATTTGTAAAAATAAAATGAATTAATTTTCCTTGTTTAGAAAAATTTTATAGGCAGAAGAGTAAAGCACCCCCTGAATACTAGTGGCTAAAAAAAAAAAAAAAATAATAATTTTTACTTTGGGTTTGGAAGAAAAAAAAAAAAAAAAAAATGACTTGCAGATTTGAAAATATACAAATTTTAGATGTAAAATTAAGAACTATTTTAATTATTCTTAATATCTAATTTAGGTTCATTCCCTAGATAAAAAAACAAAATTATTGATAAAAAAAAAAAAAATAAAAAAAATCTTCATTCATTTTTCTTTTTTACAACTTTATTTCGTGATTGGCATACCTTGGCTTAATAGAAAACAATAACCCTTAAATTCAACAAAACTGGCAACTATATTTTTCTTTTAATTTTTACTCGCTATTTTGTTGTTAACTTAATTTTACTACAAAAAGATTTTTTTTTTTTTTTAAAGTGAAACAAATAGATTTCAAACATGTCATATTTTCCTTTTGTTTCTGTTTAAAAAAATTCTTTTATTTCCAAGTGTCATATCTGTCATATTTCCTTTTTTTTTTTTCTTCATTTCTTTTGTAAACAAATATATTTCACATTTACGCCCTAAAACTACTCAATTTAATGGTTTTAACATTTTTGTTCAATCTTTTTCTCTTACAATGATATAAATGTTGATAAAATTAAATTTTATTTACATCTGAAAATCTTTTTTAATAGTGTTTCTTTTGATATGGTCACTCAGTAGTGATAGCACTTATAAAAAACAAAAACAGAATGATTTCAGTTTCATAAAAAATTTCAAAGTGGTTTCATGGTATGAAGATGAAACCGAAAAAGTCAGTTTTTCAGTTAAACCGCACATCTCTATTGCCTGCAGTATCTGGGCATACCAGACACCTCTACTTCTATAAAAATAGAGATATTTCAGACCTTTCAGAGGAAAGATCTTATTTGCCATCAAATATGGAATATAAATTTATGAGCTATATAAATTGTAAATACTGTTTCTCATTTACTTTTTTTTCATAGTCCTTCATTATTAAAATAAATGTTCCATGACATCCAATTAGCGGTTAAATGGAGCAAGGAATGGCTTATAAATTTGAACACCTCCAAAAGTATCATTTAATCACCATAGAAAACCTTCTAGTTTCTATCAGCATGGCTGATGCTAACCTCCAGAAGAGCAACTCTTTCGTTCATGTTTTCTACTGACGTGAAGTGGATTGATTATATTGGATCAGTTGCTAGGTCTACTGCTAGAAAAGTTGGTTCACTGTGTCATGTCAAACAATTTTTCTTGTGAGGATCCATCTTGCACATTTATAAATCTACCAATCATACATGCATTGAATATTGCCGTCATACCTGGTCTGAGGCTCCTGTTATATATCTCAAGATTCTTGACAAAATCCAAAGAATGGTCTGTAATGTCCTGACATTTTAACTTCAGTCACTCTTTCACTGCCTTGATGTGGCTTCCCTCTGACTTTGTAAATTTTTTCATGGCAACCATGAGCTTTTCTCATTGGCATCTCAACCACATGAATTTAAGTGTATTATTAGATTAGCAACTAGGTCTTACATTTTTACTTTGAATTAACTAAATGTAACTGTAAATACTGTTCTAATGGTTTTTTTTCCCCCACACTTCTCACTTGTGGAACTCTTTTCCAGTTTCTTGCTTCCTTGCCACCAAAAATTTAAATGAAACACTAATCACCATGTCCTGTCTTCCTGAATCCTGTTCGTTTATCATTCTTTCTCCTCACTTTTCATTCTCTTTCACCTATCCTTGCGTCTTAATGGCATCATTACCTTTCTTGGGGTGAAATGATTCAAAATTGCAAGGATATATAGAATATACAATCATAAAAACTATTTAATCATAATTAACATCTTACAACACTTGTATGGAACAAAAGTCAGATAGCAATAGACAAAGTGACAAAAATATTAAAGTAGACCAAATCTCAAAAACATAATTGATTAGTGTTCTGCATGAGATGCAATAAGATCTATTTTATGGTATTGTTGATTTAAAAACTCTTCAGTCACCATCAACTCTACTTCTGGTTATAGAGAACAAGTAAATAAATAAGAGACAGCAGGGATGACTCTTTCATATCAACATTTGATAATAACCATGATTGAAATCTTATTTTGGTTCTGCTTAGAAAATGTTTGGCCAGTAACTTAATACATGTAATGTTGCCTACAGCATGTGCATAGTTCAGGTAAATGTCATTTGTTAAGGCTGAATGACAACCTTAGAAGGGAAAAAGATTTAGGGATCTGATTGGGTTACCTCTGTCTATTATACATGTCAAAAGGTTACAGAACAAAGAAAAGAAATACATCAAATTAACAAAAATCTTCAAAGAATTAACTTAATTTTACAACTGAACATTGAAGCAAAAAAAATAAGACATGCTATAAGGTAGAACTTTTTCTTTTTTTTTTTTTTAATAAATTAAACCATACACAAGGTAATCAAGTTGGTAGTCATATATTTTTTTTTATATTTATATCCAGTTTAAATCACAGGTTGGTTAATTTTTATAGTTTAGCAACTCTTTGTGGACCAGTTAAACCTGAAACATTTTTTGCATTGTAAGAATTTCTTTTAACAAATGTATATTGCATGAACAATTTTTTAAGATAATGATATTTCTAGATATAAGTTGTGCTATTTAACCCATAGCAGAAGGGAGAAAGGATGAATTTATACCTTTCATAAGGGTATTTGCGCATAAGTGAATGTAAAAAACTTAATAGGAATTTGAATTCAGTTCCGATTTCTTATTCAGAGCTGTTACTCATTACATCACCCACTCAGTTGTCTGTTCAATCTCTATGTTGGTTAGCTTGTTGGTCATTGATCAGACCTGAGAAGTTGACACAGTGTGTGTGAGTGAGTGAGTGAGTGAGTGAGTGAGAGAGAGATTTATAATTTTAAATAGTGTTGCAGAGTAATTTAGCTCTTTATAAAACCATAAAAACCAGCAATCTCATCTTTGTTTTGATAATATTTTGGGTCAGTACACATGCTGAAAAATTCACAGCCTGACCAAAAAGGCAAAGAGAAAAAAAATAAAGTATGGTAGGGAGAGGAATATATATATATATATATATATAAAATAAAGTGGTGGGAGGTCAAGTGATAAAAATTACCTGAAGATACCGTAACATTGAAACCAAGGTAGCAAAATCAACTTATCTAATTTTCAAAGTTAAAAGCTCTACATATTTTTTTTTTCACATGTATTGATCACTTTTTAATACTAATTTTAATAATACTGTTCTCTGGTACAATTCAACCCTGACCATTATATATATATATATATATATATATATATATATATATATATATACATACACACTGTGGATTCTGTCTGTGTGTGCAACAATCACACTCAAATGGCAAGGCCTACTGACCTAATTGTTGCTATAAAAATCCAATATATCCAGTTGAGACAGTCTATGTGAGGTTGACTTCAAAGAATATTTGAGGTTAACAGAGAGCACAGCATGTCATTTTAAACAAAAAAAAAAATCTACAAAAATGGAAGAATATATCAAGCTTGCTATAAAGTTCAAAAATGATATTGTGATCTCACAAGGTTAAATTCAATCTTTGGGGGTTAATGGAGCAGAATTAGTTTGTGGCCTGTATGATCTGCAACATAATCAAACAAGTCATGGAGGTATATTGGTATTTGAACTAACTGGGACAGAAAAAGATAAGATACTGCTAATGTCTGAGATCACCAAATGTCAATTTAAAGGACTCAAAAATCTTTGGGCTTTCTGATTTGTTTGCAAAATATTGTACAGATCTGGAGAACATTTTCAGAGAAAAACTAAGTTTCAAAATTAAACTTGATTTTTTTTTTTTTTTTTTTTCAGCTATTTTAAATACAAAAATAGCTTGGAAATATAGAAACTATCAGTGCCTTTGCAAGTAAACCTTTTCTTCAACTGCATCATTATTTGGAAATATCGATGCCGTTGAAGAAAAATTTGAAGCTGTTACAATAAATTCTTGGGGATATTCAGCTGTACAAGTCAACTAACAGTCCTTGACACTTCTGAGACTGATTAGAAGAACCCAGTTAAGTTCCAAACATTGGAGCTGCCTGGCGTTCCTCCCCACAGGTTTCAACTAAAATTTGGGATGATTATCATGTTTTTCAGATTTCTCCATCCTCTAAATTCATACAATTGAAATCATCTAGCTGTTAAACAGCTTCACCCACATTCCAAGGCAAGTATCCTAACTGAGGAAAGTAGAAATGAGGCTGTGTTTGTTCCAAAGATCTCCATAAATCCAAGAGACTTGCATTTTAATTCCAGCAATTTAAATTTCCAGCGAGGCTCAACTTTGTTATGGTCAGATATAAGGATAATCCCACAAGACTGCTGAAATAAACCAGACTTCATACTTTTCTCATAAACCTGACTGGATTGATATTAGTTCTAGGATTGGATTTTAGCAGTAATTTGGCAAAAAGGCATTTGACATGAAAGTGAATACAAACCAAAAAGGTATAATTGGACTGTAGCACAGACACTGGAACAACACTTGCAAATAACTTTGGTTTAGCACTCATCTGAACTGTGTTGAGCACAAAAGCTTACAACTGTCCCAACAAACACTCACTTCTTTCATTCATTTTGCCAAGCCAGAAAATTAGCATCTTGAGCACACTGCCAACCTTGGTATGGCTCAGTGACACATGCACGATATCATTACAGCACTGATGCTTCTATGGTTTTCCTCACTCACAATTTGCTCATCTTATGTGTAAGTTTAGGCTACACTACTCTGGCTCTCTTGGATTTCCAAGGTAGTTCTCCAGCACAGGAATTCTTTGATATGGAAAAAAATATACCCATTGACATTGCCTTTTGCTGAATGTTTACATAGACCAAACAGTGGATATAAGCACAGTGAGGCAGTGGATAATGTATTTTTATCAGTAGTCATAGCAATGTATATGTAAAAAAACATTTTGGGATGTCTTGCATAGATGTCAACTGACAGCACACAGGCTCTAGTTCAACACTCTCAAAATTGCAGAGCTAAAGGTGATTATGTAGAAAAATAGTGTTTTGTAACTAAAACTTGTTCTAACAGTGTTAGTGTACTCTCTGTATCTATTATACATTATATGGAATGCACTATTTTCAGAACAACAATTGTATATTTTTTTGTTTGTAATACTTTTCAAAGATTGCACAGATACTAGTCTGATTCTAAGCAGAAGCACTGGGTAGTAACATTTTGTTCATAGACAGAGCACAGATACAACATACCAATTCTCAGAAGAATGCCAAGGAGAAATGATAATCCATATTTAACTAATCTCATTTTTTATAGGTACTCTGATAGTACTTTAATATAAACTGTAAATGAGGTAGTGTGGTTATATGTCATCAGATACGAGAGAAGTCCTATTGGCATTGCCTCCACAACATTCTAAAAGTGACTTCATTAATATTAAAATCCTAGAGACAACCAGTGCTAAAAGTACTAATGCTAAATAACAAAAGGATCATCTGCACTGAGCAGGTCATATAGCAGGAGTGGAAGACTATAGTTTTCCAAAGATCCTCCAGTATGGTGAACTGGTTTCTGGCCAGGAAAGCAGCAGAGCACCATGAGAGATACAAGACTCCTTAAAAATACCCTTATCTCTTGTAAAACTTACTACTGATATTAACAGTAACTGGTGACATGGGAGACAATGTTTTCCAGGTAACCTCTCTAAATAAAGCAAACCCCTAAGCAAGAGTTGAAGAAAAAGAAGTAATATTATCAGACCAGAGCTCCTACAAGATTTTCTCCAGCAACTGTTATGGGAAAACTCAAAATTTTCATCAGAATTTATCATAAACTTGGAATCTCCACCTAAATGTTTGCTATAAGATAACACAACCACAAAGTCTGTGAAAAATGTAGCCACCATTTTGAATATCTCAAAAACAAAAACAAAAAAACAGTTGCACAACCAAACAGAAGATTACTGAAGTGCCATGTACAAGATTAAGAATACAATGTAGCAGATTATGGTGGTCACAAAAGAAAACAGACTGCTTTGAAAAGTGAAAAAGATACAGGGGATAAGTATATGAGGTCTCATAATGAGGAATAAGGTCTCATTGTATATTTCAATCAGTTTGAGATTTATTAACACTAAATCTGTATTTAAATGAATAAAAAAAAAAATCTCACTTTTAATCTCTCTAAAATGTTTTATTTATATTTAATTAGAACTAATGGAAGAAAATTTTAGTAATATTAATCTGGTTATATGATGTGTTTCTTTATATAACAACAAAAGATATTTAAGAGAAAATGAAACCGTAAGAAGTAAAAATAGAAATAAATAAAGTGTATTCATATTTTTCTTTTTCACTTTCAAATTGTATAGATATATATATATATATATATATATATATATATATATATATATATATATGCACTGATGGAAAATAAAACACACTGTAGGATGATGCTAATTTTGACCAGGGTACAGTATCAACATTCTAAAGAGTAGTAGATATTCTGATAAAATTTACAAAGTTTTCAGCCATCTTTTGATATAGTAACACTCATACAATACACCATCGGTTCCAAAATTTTAGACAAGGATGTCTGCTACAATAAAGTTCAGTATGTTGGAAATGTTCAGTCCAAGTACATACCATGCCACAGAAAGATATTCTCTCACAAATACATAAGGTTATTGAAAGATTCTTGGTCCAATGCATTTGTTAAAAACTGACCATACTTTAGAATTTTAAAGAAAATCCCTTCTTGGACAGGTAAAGAACATTTCTGCACACTTGTGTGCGTAAGCACAAGTTAAATAAGAGGCTGGCATTTGATTTCCAAGTATGCCCACCTAAACAGGTGGACATGTGTAATGCCAGTTCAAGCACATTTGTTTTGTTTTTTTTTTCAACACCCACAGATCCAACCAGTGGTTTATACTGCAATTACACTAAGTGGACCTTAATTACAGTTTTAGAGAGAGCAGGTGAGTGTATATAATTCTGGCCTGATCAGTAGTTGAACAATGCCAGTAGGCTCAATCTCTTAGTCACAATGAATTGTGACTCCATGTGAACACAACCATCAATGGCTTCTGTATAGCTTTGTCTATTTAATTTCACTCACAAAGTTTGGGTCAACTCATGATAGGTTTCTTAGACACTTCCTAACAGTGTCATACACTGAGATCATTTCTTGAAGCAGGTATTATCAATCTGGAATGTATTGGGTGACAAACAGTATCTTGGACGATGAACACAAAAGCCAAAGACAGCGTGGGGTGAAAAGCCAGGAGAATTGGTGAGAGATAATCCATTACGATGATGTATTTGCTTCATACAAACACGTTTTGAGGCAGCATCTGACACAGAATTAACACTGAGACTCCTGGATGCAACTTAATATCCTCCACTTAATTCTCATTGAGAAAGCCTGATGACAAGTGACTTGCAGGACAAAGAATTCATCCTGAAGGAAACTGGCCAGATTGTCTTACAAGCAGAAACTTTGAGGGCTTCAACATTGAGGATTTTGCTGGTTTTGTGTATGAACTTGTGCACAAAGTACTGTAGTAAAAGTTTAAATAAGCAATCTTCTCGGTGGCCAGGAATGGATGAATCCATTTTATATTGATTTTATAGGGAAAATAGTTTAGGTTTACAAACATTTTATGTCTTGAACAGGCTTCAAGAATGAATGAAATTTGTGAACCTAGGTTCCTATATATATATATATATATATATATATATATATATATAATGGTGGTTGTAAAAAGTTGAAATTATTTAGTATTGTTGCCATTGTTCTTGATTTTAGGTAATGTCTAAAGACATTATCATCATTGCGTGTGTGAAAATATGTATATATGTATAACAGCAAGCAACTAATTTAATGCTTTTTAATGATACAGCTTTTGATGAGATTGAGTAAAAGAAAAAGAACAAGTGGCAGCGTAGGTCTTTAAGAAATAGCCCTGCCTTTTTAGACAGGCATCCACAGAGAAATGAGCAAAGATGCACAGAGGGAGTGTCTGTGGGGAGAAGAGGGAATGGAGAACTGACCGACAGTGCAGACAGTTGAGGTATCTGTGCTAATCAAGCAAGCGGCTCTTTCCCCAAATAGAACAGGCAGACATTTTGTGGTGCAAACAATCAATAAGTAAGACACTTTCTTCCTGCTAGCAGCAGACTATTTTGAGGGGGGGGACAACAAAAGGAAACCTTGTGGTCTAAAATGACTACAAGGCAGACAAGAGCAGTCACAGAATGTAATTAAGATATTTTGGCTAAGGTCATATAATACCAAACATGGTGTTCTTTAGAGTGACCAAGACTGTTCTTTTCTTTTGTATAGATTTTAATTTGTAGATTTAATACTTATTCAGCTATATAATTTTTGTACCTATCATGACAATGGTTTTGGAATATATATATATATATATATATATATATATATATATAAATAAAAAGGAAAATGTTATTTGTAATGGAGGTAATGGAGTTGTATGGTATAAATGTTATTCCATGTTATTGATTACTACTTATTTGGTATCATAACAGCAATGGTCACTGAACTATTTTCAATTTTTTGTCAATTCTTTTTTATTCCATTGATCTTTATGTAAGTTTTTCCTCCTTTCATAAAAGTAGACATGCTTTTATTCAAAAGGCAATATAGCACATAGCCAGTGGATAACAGGCATTTTCATCACTACACTTCTATGGATCAACTGCAAACAGAAATTTCTGCCACAATGGATTAAATCCATGCATTATAATATTCAGCATTTTAAAACCGGCTGCTGGCACAATTTAAGCAGTTATACAGTTAAAAATCAAAGTACGCTCCAATTGCCTTTTAAATAAAAATGTGCTGATGTTCATGTAAGGATAATTTTAATGATAGGGTGTTATTGTAATGAAGTGAGGGTGCTGATTAAAGGATAACACAAAACTTGAATTTTCATTACTCAACATTTTATTCTCTAATATTTCATAAGTTACCCTCAGCCAGTCTGTGATATAAAAATACCCTGTCACCCTAGAGAATATCAATCATCTTGGGGATGCTTGTTTATATATTCATCTGTGCAACATTCTCATTTTCTCCCTTGCAATACCAGATACAGGTGTGAGGTCATATTTCTTTCATTCAGTTGCCGAGTCAACCCTGCAACTAGCTTCCTATGAAAGTTTGGTGTGAAATTGAGTGCAATGTCTATTTCGGCATAATACCACATTATAATATTTATTATGATGGCAGAAGTAGACAGATTAAAACTGTATTATGACACATATACTTTTTTTTTTTCATTTAATCATTCTGCAATCCAATTAAGATGCACATATGTATACACATTTTCTTTTCTTTTTTGCATACACATGTATACTTAACAAAAAAGTCTTCAGTTTCAACATGAACATATTTTTTCTTTTAGATATCCAAGAACCAGTTATTCGCATATCTTCCAGTTCACACTCCTCTCCATTTTTTTTAACAGGAGTAGAGATTTATAACTTTTTCCCTGCTTAGGACTAGGTTTCCAGTTTCCTCCAAAGACTTCATTCTCTTTCACTCCAAATAGTCCCATGTGTGTTAGTAGCATTATCACCTGGCTTAGGGCAGATTGATTTGGGAGGGGGGGGAAGCCTTTTAAGATTAGTAACATCTCAGGGGTGACCATACTGTAAATGTATGAACAGACACTATCCTGTGGAGTCAGCAGTGAAACCTCATTGAATAAGCTTATGTACTCTGAGATCATAATCACTGAGTATGTAGAATGTACATGTATTATGCAGGTTTTATTAGGTAAAACATTATATCACACTAGTTTGTTTGTATCTCCAGCAGTTTCAATTCTGCTCTCTAAGGCTTCCAGCTTTTTCAAATGCAAAAATTACCCCTGAAATGTCATTGACAAAGGAAATAATATGTGGTAGCATGATAGTGATCCTTAAAAAGGACATTACAGACTTTTCAAAAGTGAAAGGGACACTAGAACAAGTGATAGATCAAAAAAGGAATATTCTGAAAAGTGTAAACCTAAAATGGCTATATATTTTTTTCTCATAATAAATGGCTGGATGCTACTTGAATATCTTTTTCGCTTTAAAAAGTACAAAAAGTACAAATGTTTCACAAAATGTCACTTTGACACACATCATTTATTTAAATGTTCACTTGACAAAATGAACAAAAAAAAAATATTCTTAATGAATTATTGCGGATTTTTTGCCTGGGAGCTCATTCATTTGGGTAAGTGGCCAAGCCAATATAGAAAGCAAAATACACAACCCAAAATAAAACCTTTAAAAAATGGTTTATTTGCTCAATTTACAAAAGAAAGAAAAAAAAAAGAAAGAAAAATCAAATTAAGTTTATTTTACTGACCATCAAATGATAAACTCCATTTAAAAAAAAAAAACAAAAAAAAAAACAAGTGACCAGTTTACAAACCTTGACACTACATGAGTTTATTATAGACATTAACAGATTTTAATTTAGATAGAATCAGGAAGAATCACAGAATACATTAAGTAGCTGTTTGACTGTTCAGTAATTTTTTTTGTGCAACAAAAGGCTTAAAGTTCTCCAAAGTCAGGTGTAACAGGAATCTAACATTGTGTGATTTATTTAAATAAAGTTTAATTAGCTTAAAATCATATTCCACCAAGTATGTCAAAAGATACATTAAAATATTTAAGACTACAATGAAAAAAATTTATAATTAAAATGAAAATGTTGGACGTATTCATACACATGAATAATGAACGCAGCTCAACAACTTATATATGGACAAGCATTGAGCTACAAATTTGTGCCATATATAACATGCACAACCTAGCCAATCCTGGTTTAAATCTGATCAGCAGTGACCAGATGATATGAACCTTGCCACATGCCACCTATACCAGAAGATGACTTGGTCCACAGGGTCATAGGATGACAAGTTCATTGATAGGTCAATCCCACACTGGTTGATACTGCCACTGGTCAGTAGGCCACTGGCTGCTGGCCACCCCAGTCCGCACTTTGCTTGGCCCACATTGTGCTTCTTGATCACAGAGATGTGGAGCTCAAGTATTGTCAGCAATCATAGTGCTGGTTTGAACCACCGCAAAGCTGTGTTATGAAGGGAAAAAAAAGAAATGTTCACACAAATAAAGTAAAAAAGAAAGATTCTTTGGGTCAATTTTTGATTTGGTTTAAGTAGTTTTTTGTATAACAACATTAACTCTTCCCACTAAAATATCTATAGTGACACCTATTGGTGGTAATTCTTGGAACAGGGCTCAAAGTTGGGGGTTCTCTTGGCAGCAAGTCATGTGGATTTCAGTAGCATCTTTATCTGTTCTTTGCTGCTTATCTCATTTCTCTCTGGGTCGCTTAAACACTCTGCTTATATTGACTTTGACCCAAGACTTAAGTAGGGCTGACAGTATTTGGGGATCTTGTGATTCCCCAAGTTTCTGTATCAATTTGAACAAGAGTTCTTTGTTGTCTGGTTTGCAATATTAATTATCTTACCAAATTTGGGAGAAACATTCACTCTCTTGGTGGTGGTTGCAGATATTGCTCCACCCTGATAACTCTTTCATTCTCTTATTTATGCCTTGTACCATTACTTCAAAATGGGCAGAAGTAATTTCTCCTTCCTCCTCCTCCTCCCTTAGTATTCATCTAAGCCCACCACTTTTGCTGTCTCCCTGACAAATCTGATTTTTAAACCAAGTGGGTGAAAAGATGATTTTTACTTTTAATCATTAATTGTAATTATCTTAATTTTTATCAACAAATTTTCTCAGTCCTGTTTATTTAAGCAGACATTTACCAGCTTTTCTGTCAACCTGCTACAAGTAAAACGTAATTTCTTTTTGCTTAATTGTACTCATGAACCTTACATTTCCATTTCATATTTAAATTTCTTCAGGCAAAGGATAAAATCCTATTTCTCAATTTGTTTACATTTCCAAAATTAGCAAAGCTATTTCCACTCTTTGACAGGCATTCATCAATCAGTTTCTTGATTTTGCCGTCATCTTCAAAATTACCAAATATTATAACTCAAATTACCCCTTCTTCCATCTGAGACATCTTTTTGTAACTTAGACTTTAATTAAGTGAACATATTATAATTCAATTTCTGCTTTTGTTTCAAAAATTCTCAACTAACCTCAAATGTATTTTCAATATTCCTTCTTGGACCTTAAAGTCTTCCACATGGCCTCTGATAATATCTTTCCAAAAATCAATAAAGTCATTTTTTTCAGGTCTATCTTTTTTCAAGCTAGATTTTCAATAGGAAATTATTCCATTCCTTCTTTCAGTTTATATGCTATTCCATACTTTTAACTTTCTCCATCTGTTCCAGTTCATATTTTAACTTAACCTTTTTCATTTACCAGTGTCACACATATATCACAAACTCCATACAAATTTTCCAAATCATACTTTCAATGAATCACTTCCCTATATGCAACAGAACAAGTATTGCACAAAAGTGATCATTGTACGCAACAGAACAGGCCTTGTACAAAATTACGCCCCTACACAATAGATTACACAAAGCATACATGTACGAAACAAGCATATCTCATTCCAAATGTGCCACAGAGGAAGGTAATGAAAAGGGTGTGGGTCACTTCCTGGCAAGTTGAGGTCCACCTTAAATTCACGCCTACTCTTATTTTGTTTCACCTCCAACCAAATAATGCAAAGCCAAACAGCAATAGGGAATGGATGATGGGAGCAGGTTTTGGTAAAAGCAGAAGATTCTATTCCTGAACCTGTACATTGGCGGCAAATTTAATCATCAATGCTATCATCATAAAGGAAGTGATCAGCAAAGAAGAAATTCTTGGATACAATATAAATCTGATAAGGACAGAACAAGCAGTATGTAAACATATCTTATACAGAATAGACCTTACTTATCTACATTGAATACATGAATTTTTTTTGTCTAACATGCCCAAGTTTACACCTTATACATAAAAGATCATACACTCATTCTTTATTGAATGACAAGCTTTCAAATGCATGCATACAAAAGTCTTAATAAATCTGTATGCATATATTGTGCAAAGAGCCATATTAAGATCAATCAAGAGATCTCTAGCCTGAATTTTGCTTTGAAATTTTTTTTTTCTTTTTTTAACTACAACTCAATGGGGGAAGGATTGGCTTGTAAAATTCATTATGGCCAAAACCAAACTAGTAATGTTCTACGAGCACAGAACAGATCCTGAACTTTCACCTATCATGATGGATGAGTCCTATCTCAAAAAGGGTCCTTCTTTGAATGTTTATTGGGATCCAAACACTCTCCAGACCTCAAGTGGGACTCGTATATTTGATCTATTGCTAAAGTTGCTGGGAAAATAGCCAGTTCATTATACCATTTCAGTGAGTATTTGACTCTCCCTGTTATACACTATCTTTACAAGAGCCAGATCAAGCCAAAAATGGAATATTGCCGCCATATTTGGATCTGAATTTTCCTAATCCTCACTTGTCTGTCTTGATAGAATTTAAAAATGTCCACATGGTCTTGTGGGTAATGAATTATTTTCCATCCTAAAACCCCTTTCCCCATGAATAAAACATCACAAATCTCTCATTGCTATATCGCTATTTCCTTGGCATATGTTCTAAGCTGCATTCCTTAATCCCACCACTCAACCTTTACAACTGGAACTCACTATGCCACATACACAAGTCAAACTTAGATCTTTTTCAAAATACTGATTCCTTTTACATATTTCAGTAAGAGAAATTAAATAGATTTCAAAAATATAAAAAAAAATTACATAACAGCAGTTTTACTATTTAAAATAAAATAAAGATGTTATTTAAAAAACACAAAAATTCTGTATCAAATGACCCAATAGGCTGAAATGTCATAAAACCAAATATACACAAGTGTGAATCATCCCTGTTCTTTTCATACTACATTAGTAGTAAGAAATAAGTTCCGTTCAGACAGTTTCTTTCCAAGAATTACTGCTTTTTGGGATGGACTCCAAGTAGGATGTTTTCCAATTCGCTACAACCTTGACCACTTCAAAATTTAGATTTAACCACTATCTTTCCTGCATAGTCCCATGAACTTCACTTCTTGTCCTTACACTTCTAGAAAACCACACAGTAAGCTACCTTGAGTGTCTCTTGGAACTTGTATCGAGTGAAAATTAGTATATAAAAAAAATTTCCATGTTAAATTTTTATTGATTTTATTTCATGATGAACACTAGTTTAAATATATTAATACCGAGGGAGTACATTGAAAAATAAATATTTGTTGTATAAAATAACTGCTTTTTTCATAGACATATTGAGAAACCTACAACTTATCTACATATAAAAGATCTGGTAGAAGACACTCCCCACTTCTTGTAGTAAATAATCCAGAAATACAAACAAACTAAAATAGCCCTAACAGAATTGGTAATAAAGAAGAAAGTAGGCAATTATGTCCAGTGACTATCATCTCTCTTAATTCTGTTCCTTAAGAGTTGTACAAGTAATTGCTATTGGATACATGCCAATCCATATACACACAATATGTAAGCTTAACATAATCAATAGACAGGCATTTCTTTTTAAATCGGTACCACTGTTAGTGTCAGAGCCATTAATAGCTACAACATTTTTTTATTTTCATTTTCTAGAAGTTATGTTTATTTAGAAGCATTGATATTCAATGCTGAAAATCAATCAAAGTAGATTTACATGTGCTTAGGGAATTTTAAATTTTGCAAAACTGACTGTAGAAAGATTTTTCTTCTCCAAAACCTATAACTTCTATAAAACCAAAGACCTTACTAGTGCTATTTGATAGATTACAATAACTCAAAACTATACATTTGCATGTTACAAGTATTTATAGTATTACTATATGCTACATGGCCACAAGCCACTGTCCAGTAGGCCGCCTCTAAACTATGTTTCAAGGAAATTTGCAAGAGGGACCTGAAACTCACCAGGCATCAACTCATAGCTGGGAACAGCTAGCAGATGATCACAGCAGTTGGTTCCATGTTGTTCAAGGAGGAATCACAAAGGCTGGGAAATGGTAAAACCAACTGCTAGAGATCTATGACAATGAAGGAAGCACAGAGCAATGTCAGACCTTCATTTTAAATTCCAGCTTCATCTGTCGTAACTATAGAAGAGAGTGCCATGCAAATATTGGACAGTTACACTACCCCAAGCACTGCTTGCAAAAGGACTGAATGTTTGACCAAAGAGAGCACTACCATTATCTCACATGATAAATGGATGCCTACTACTAGTATTACAGATTTTACAGGTATACTAATTAACTAGATAACCTAGACCACATGGATTTAAGTCCTCTGCTCCATTGCTGAATTACATTACTCAGTATGAAATAGATGACCTGGAAATAATACTTGTATATAAAAGTGATTCTCTGGTTCACTAACATGTAACATCTAATGGATTTTATGACAAGTATTTAAATGTTACTTCTAAAATATATTATTTGTATTTCTCATATATAAAATATCAGTGAATAAACAAGTATCAGATGCTTAAAAATATCAACCAGTTATAAATACTGACCTTCTCCTGGCCTTCAAGTGAAGAAAAACTAAGGATAATATTGAAGGTGGATATTATTGACAAGGAACTTCAAGTAGAGATGCAAGTTTAATGAAAATTTATCCAAATAATTCCCATGAACATCATCATGTCACCATCATGGTGTTCCCATAACAACTTGCTCTAGATTACTTAATGCTAGTGTGTGTTTTAAGTCCTTCAGAATCCTTAGAGAGCAGAGAACCACAACCATACCAAGTGATGCTGCATTTTCAACCAACTCATTTTAAAAGAAAAATCAAGGCCAAAAACCACTTTTACAGAGCTGAAGGTGTTCAACTGTCTTACTATTTACCAATAGCTGGAGGGAGAAGGGGATTCATACCTTTCCTAAGAAAATTTGTATAAATTGGTTGGTTGTTTTTGGCAGAACCTCATCAGACAATAGACAGATATTTCCTGAGAAGAAACTTCATTAAACTTAAATAATACCTAATGAATTTTTGGCTCTTTACTGCAGACCAGAGTTTCTAGACTTAAATACATTTTTTTTTTTTAATTAGAAATGTTAGTCTTGTTTTAATCTTCCTCTTAAGTATAAATAACATTAATACAGTTTCAAGATTGAACTTTAAAAAAATAAAAAAAAATCCTTCAGACAGCTCAAATGTCCACTTGACTATCAATAATTTAACTTGATTTTTATTTGTAAGTTATTTTTATTTGTATTTTTTTTTTTTTTAATCAGTGATATCCTTCCTTAAGTACTATGCATCTTGCATGGTACCTAAGGGAAGATATCACTGATTAAAAAAAAAAAAAAGGCAGGAATCCATCTCATCTCCCCCCCACAGCTATGGGTTAAGTAGCAGAATAGACTGGGTTTTATAGCCTTGATTGGCAACCAGTCTAATGTGGAACTCTTCTGAAAAGTCAGTCATGAATTCAGTGATCATCTCTTAATTCATGATTGACTTTTCAGAAGAGTTCCACATTAGACTGGTTGCCAATCAAGACTATAAAACCCAGTCTATACTGCTACTTAACCCATAGCTGGGGGGAAGATTATATGGATTCATGCCTTTCTAAAAGGTATTTGCACACAGGTGAATGCAACAAACTCAATTGGAATTAGAATTCAGTTCTATTTTCTCATTCCAAGCTGTTATCCATCATACAAGCCTCACATCAAAGCTTACAGAACCTTGTATTCCCAAGCAGTCAACTACCTAGGTACTGACCAGGCTCAACATTGATTAACTTTGGTGATCAAACATTAAATAATTTAAACACAGTCTCGAGAGCAAGTAATATCACTCTTCAAATGGAAATTTAAACACTTGGGATATGTATATAGATTTCTCTGAAATGGAGAAGGTGGTGTATAAAAGAACAAAAAAAAAGAATTGCCAAATCAATTTAATGGGACAGTTGCCAAAGGATTTTAATTCAGTCAATGAAATTAATCTCTGCACTGGAAATTTCATTATTGCTGAAATATATTTTTAGTGCAATTAACTAATTTCTCTCCAAGAAAAATCAATGTGTGATGAAAGTGGTAGCTTTTTATTTGAAGTCACTTTATCCTGTTGATATTTTACAAAGCAGATGTGCAATAACCTAGATTCTCACCAAATAAAGAACTGATTTTGACAAGGAAACTAAATTTATTGTCAGCTACTGGTAATTTTTAACCTGTATTTCATTCATTTTAATATCAGTTGCTCCTTATCACAATTTCTCAGATCATTGTTCTACAGCTAATAAAAAACTATTGAAATTAAAATGAAAGAAATACTAATTTTGTTTAAATTTCTGATATGGGGAATTATTAATCGTTTAGTTGAGATGGTATCCACATCTTGTTATATTTGCAACATTTCAGCCAGTGCATCCTTCAACCCTTTTCAAGTGCCTGTTGTACATGGCAACATTCTTAAAATTTTTAACTGAATCCGTAGGAGTAAATCATTCTACTGTCCATGCTAAGTGATAATCACATCTTAATTCATTTTTGGCATGCTACTTTTGCACACTCCACTTCACCAAAGTATATGATAATAGTCTATCTTCATGGATTGAATAAAAAGTTTAGTCTGAAATTCCAAGGATGGGTTGTTACCAAATATGACAGGCAACTGAAACATTAGAACAACCAAAATAATAGGGATGACAGTAAAATTTGAGAATTCCTCATATCAGAAATCATTAAATTAAAAAAATGTTAAAACCTTAATTTCAAACAAATCTGTAACTGAGCCATACAGCTTTGATAAAAATAAGTAGCATATGAAACTAGAAGAGAAAATAATCATAATGAAACTTAATTTTCCACACTATCAAAAATAAGATTGAAAGTAAAATCCCATCAATATTAGAAAGAGCAATAGCATTTAGTGAATTTCAAAAGTCATTTCTGAAAAACATTTTTTTTTTTTTTTTTTTTACTAAATGTTCACCCAATACAAGGCAGAAGAGCAACTCAAGGTAAAGGGTTACTGACTGAAGCTGTAGTATGAATGTAAGAAGTGGAACTAAGTGCAGATTATGAGGATACACAGAATAGATAATGGTTGATCCCAGACTTAAAGAGGTTAAAATTGTAGTAAGGATTGGATAGCTCCAGCACATATATGGCAGCAATACACCATACTTGGTTTGATCTGACTCTTGTAAAAATAGAGTATGGGAGAATAAGTCAGGTACTTTCTGAAGTAGTACAAGGAACCAACCATTTTTTCCAGCTTCTTTAATGATGGATCATTCCACTCAAGGTCTGGGATGAACTTTAGTCCAAATAGCCATTCAAAGTAAAGAGCTTTGAGATTACAATCACTCGACATGACTAGAAAAAATTCAGGGCCTGTTCAGTAATGATGAAATGTTACTAGCTTGGTTTTAGAGCTAATGAATGTTACAACCCCCCACCACCATTGAATTATTAGAGCTCTAGATCAAAAGAGAGATCAGTCAACAGGTTCTGATCATCTAGATTTTTAATAATTTTGATAAAAAATTTTTATAAATTTCAATTGAGAGTAAAATGACTGTCAGTGAATGCTAAGTGTTTCCTGTATGGAAACATCTAATTTTATCATTACCAATCATGCTTAAATATTTTTATAAATTATTCTAAATGATAATTTGTACAATTTTTGTAAAAAAAAAAAAAAAAAAAAAAAAGCTCATCAATCTCTATAAAACACCAACTTAGGCAAAAGCAAGTAGACTTAGTAATTAGAAAGTTAAAGTTTGAAAGGATTGTATCTTTTTGACCAACCAGAATTCTTACTCAATAGTGACCAAGAAGCGAGCAAAGCAGAAACATTCAACTGAAATGTTTCACAAACCATATTCTTCTTTGTTGCTTAATAGTTTGAATGGCAAACTATGAGCCTATGTGTGTGTTTTTTTGTTTTAAATTAAGGGTAGTGGAATACTATGGATGATGTTGCTAGGCTGAAAGGAAACAAACCCCCAACAGTTATCTCAGCTGCACTCTCATATATATATATATATATATATATATATATATATATATATATATATAAAAACAGACTTCATATTTATTAAAGTGCCTATTTGAAAACAACTCAACCATGTAACATCTTTGTTCTGCTGTTAGAGATTCACAAGTCAGGAAATTTTTCTCCCTGGAATCAATCCTCCAGATCTACAAATCAACAATTCGCTCTTGCATGGAGTATTGTTGCCATGTCTGGTGCCCCTTCTGTTTGCCTCAGGGTTCTTGATAGGCTCCAGAGGCAGATATGCAGTATAATTGGCCCTGCTCTGGCATCTCGTCTACCGTCACTTTCTCACAGACACGCCGTTGCCTCTCTCTGTCTGTTCTACAAATACTTTCATGGTAATTGCTCCAAGGAGCTGCATTCGCTGGTTCCCAGACTTCATGAGTTCAAGCACCCTACGAGGCTGGCATCCCATTCTCACCCCTTCACTGTCAAAACTCCTAAATGTAGCTGTCTCTTCTACTCTAATAGCTTCAGGTCTCACACCTCTCACCTGTGGAACTCCCTTTCCTATTCCAGTTTCCCTGAGAGCTATAATCTCCAGCTATTCAAGTGTAATATCAATCGACATCTCCAGTTTACTTGATCTATCCACTACACTTCTCCTCATACTCTCTTCTATCACATCTCACTCTATATTTTATGTAACCCCTTGCGTCCTAGTGGCTTCCCGCCTTGCTTGGGGTGAAATGCTTAAAAAAAAAAAAAAAAAAGTCAAATTCAAATCTTCCCTTACTCACCTCTTAAAATATCTGACCCAACTTCACATTTTACAGTTTTCTCCCGAATCAACCCATCAAAAAGGTCATTGACCATTCAGTTGGAATTCACACTGCCCACAATAAAAGCTGCCAGAGATCAAATAACAGCAATAAAACATTCTGCCAATCTCTCCAGATGCATTTGAAGTGCTTCCCATGATCATACAATATTTTATACCAGATGACAACAAGAGCTCTATCAAGAGCTCTATTTGTCCTTGTCAAAAGAAAACATTTAAAATACTGTAATAAATACATTCAGTCATGATAAAAATATAACAATATATATGCTTTGTAGTTTTAAATAGTACTCAGAAATGGTCATGTCATCAATGATTATACATTTCAAAAAAAAAAATTTGATTAAAAAGGTATTTGTTTAATGCTGAATATTGTGCTCAAAATTTTAGATAAACTGTCACAATTTTAACCACAATAACAAATTCTGTTAATTTTATGAATCATAGTTCTTATGTGAATATTAATCAGCAAAGACCTTTCTAAAGATATACTTGACCATATTGGGAGGTATGAAAATGTTAGCATATAGTGACGAATACCAAAATCTGCTATTTTGAATTTGGCCCAAACTAAGTAAAACCCTTGTAACTCAAGCCACAGTCAAAAGTCCATCACAAAATTCTGTACATATCTTGCCATAAAGCAGACCAATTTGTTGTCAAATTTAAAAAAAAAAATTAAAGATATACTTTTTGAGAAATTAAAAAGTCAAAGATTAAGATCAAAGTCAAATTATCTCATCTTTAAACAAAAAATTAAATAGATCACTATTTAGTTCTATCCACATTCTTTAAAATGGTACATAATTTAGCTTTGTAAGTGGGGGGGGAAAAAAACCCCAAAAATCCCCAAAAACAACTGAGATATTGATATTTAAACTTTGTGACTATTTTCCAAAATTCACCTTTTTGGCAATATATCTTAGGAACCCTTTGACCTAGAGATGTAAAATAGATACCATTCAATTTCTATCATGAAGCTCTATAAGTGTACCAAATTTGAAAAAAAAAAAAAAAAATCTGTGTTAGTGATGGTCAGATTCTTGTTGATTTGACACAAAATAACTCGTATTTGAATATAATCTATTTGATCAGAGTGGAGCATCAAATGTTGCCCTCCCACCTCCTGAGGTTAAAGGTTAAACTGTTAAATTTTCTGTGCTTAAAATTGATCATTTGATGAGAGGTTATATTCACATACGAGTAAGCATTGATGTGTTTTTCTACATTCTTATGCATGTGGTGTTGTGTTCTCCACTTGGTCAAGCTAATCAAAGTAAGATTATCAGCATTTCCTAAAGTCATTTTTTTTTGCTGTTACATGTTCGTAAACTAAATCCTGTAGATTGTGATTGACATGTATCAATGTGCATTATTTGTAGCTCAAATTGTGTAAATGTCTTCACTCGTATGAAAACAATGAGCAAGCTCTGGAAGGATAGGATACATCAGAAAATTCCCTGTTATCTCTTCCATGTCAGTGATAATTATCATAACACAAAATTGTAGTCTTTGGCAGAGAATGCAAATAAACAATGTTTTGGATACAGTGTGTTCAACTACTAAGTGTGGAATGAAATGGCTTCTGGTCTTTTAACTCCTGAAATGGTTATGAGCAATTTTAGGGAACAGTCATACTGTTATTTTAAAATTGGTATGTTACATGAAGAACAGAAAATTAAATTCTAATATACTAACTATTGGGTTGGCCAGAAAATCTGTTCACTTATTAAGTAGAACATTTACTTAATAAACTGAACAAACTTTTTAATCAATCCAATGCATCAGATCATTATTTTTTTAATCTCTGGTTATCACAATATAAGAATTCCAAGTGATTTAATTATGCTGTCCTCCAAAATCAGAAAAAACAAACAGTAAATTACATAAACAGTTTGGTAATCATAATCCTCGAAAGGTTATGAACTCATAATGCAGTTATTAACAAACATGAAAACAAAATTAATTCTGAATCAAATCAGTGTGTAATGTATTCAGACACCCTCTCCTAAATCTGTTGTTAGTCTTAGGATGGCAGCTAAATTTAATTAGACAGTAGCTTTGGATCTGAAAATATACAGCAAAAGTTACTTCCTTGTGATCGTAGATCTGGCAATTCATTTTTGTGTGTCAACTGATTAATAACAAACTGGCTTTTATTAAGTTTTTATTTTATTATTTTGGATAAGTTTTACTGTTCCCAGAAACTTACTGATAATAGTTGTGAACTTAACAATAATGAACTGAGGGAGGCCTTTAATTGGAAAAAGATGATGACAACAGCAGAAATTCATGGTGCCATAGCATAAGTGAAAGAATACAAAATTATTCAAAGTGATTTGAAGGTAGCTCTGATAAGGGTTGTTCTAGCTCATAATATACTTGTTAACTGTAAGACTTTCCCCAAATTACTATAAACTTTGATTTTAGATTTTAAGCTGACTGCTCTAGGTGTCATCATATTGGAACCTGTAACTGTATCTACTATGGTGAAAAGCACTTTGGACATATTGCATTTGGCCCAATAAGAATTTTTAAAATCTGAATCCAAGAAGAAAATTAAACGATCACTAAGTGGTAATATTTATACTATTAATGTGAAAGATTTGTATAATGGAGATGAAATGCTTTATAAAAAGGAGCGATAGTCATGAATAGTATGGGCCAGCTCTCGTGACTGGACAGGATAGAAAACAAATATTGGTGCAAAATAGTGATATCAATGTTTTTGTTCATTCATATCATTCAACAGATAAAAATCACAAAATGCAATAGGAGCAATTTTGAAAGAATGTGGACAAAAAAAGCATAGCAACTGTTACCTGCTAAAGATAATGTGAAACAGGATTATGTTGGGATTAATAATATCAATGAAACTGACATGCCAAATGTTATAGATAACAGTATGCAAAGGTAATGGTAGGCAATACCGCCAAACCTAGATATCATGGAAATACCTAGCCCTATGTAAATTTTGCTCTGATATTGAGTCAATGTGAATATCAGCTAGGTTATACATGGCAAAGTGACATGAATTATCAGGGTTTGAAATTAGTGGGTGTCAGACAGATGGACATTCCATTTCTGAAATTATAGAGACAATTGACCTATGGGTATTATGTGTGTACAGTGAATATGTGATGGAAAGTATTACTGCCCTCCATGGACAGTACTGTGGCAACTACAAGTCTTTAATGACTGTAACCAATGGTATCAAGCAAGAATTGTCTGCAGTAACAGGCAAGCAACACAAGCTCAAATCATATCCAATGCAAAGGGTATCAGATGCATATCTAGCAGGCCAGTTCAGCAATCTTTAGTTTTTTGGGGCTATGGGAGTAAAGCACTAACTGGAATGCATTGGTTAATTTCCCATGACACAAGACACAGCTCCTTACCTGGGCTCATTGGATCCTGAATGACTGGTAATGTGTGATATGGTCTGATCAGTTGCTTTGGGTTTATAGTAGAGTTCAGGTACCCCACTTGTTCAGATCCCATTTGTTAATAAGACAGTATGCAGGTTGGTAATAGTTCCATAATTATGGGAGGCCACATGGTATGGGTTGGGTCTACTAGTCTGCTTAAATAGACACAGTGTTACTTTACAACAATTCCCACCTATTCATGTACCCAAACAACAACAGGTTATTTCTGCAGGATAATGCACTGTCATTGGCCCACGAAGCATCCTGAAAACTTTCAACACATGGTATGGCAATCACATGCAATCACATGCATCCTGCATGTGCCCAATCAAGCATTTATTGAACACGTTGAATATGTCTATTCACATGCAAGACCTTGCACCTTCCTGTGAACAGCTATCAAGATGGTATAGCTCAATATCTCTCCAAAGACATTTAAACTACTTATAAAATTGATGTCAAGTTGTTGCACTTTGCCAGTCTAGAGGGGATCTTACAAAATACTAAGCACCCATTTCATGACTTTTGGAACAGCAGTGAATAATGTGACATGATGAATAGCATAATTCAAATTAAAATTGAAAGCAATGAGAAATAAAATCATCATATTGTTGAGGAGCTGCAGAATGAAAAAGCGACAATTGGAAAGCATTTTCAAAGACTAAACTGATACTGAGGAATATATTTCTGGCAAGATACTGACTAAAACCAAGATAGATAATAGCAAATATAAACACTTTATTAAATAGGATTCTAATTGCAGAAGTGGTTGGACTGATTTCAATAAACTTAGTGATTGGTCAGTTGTACCTGATGATTTATAGATGATTATGATGTTTAATAGTGATGAAATTATGACAGTAAATGAGAGTGAAATGAAAAATCTGGAAGGAAATTGAAGATCAAAGTCAAAATGTTATCTATGAGGTTATTATTGAAAAGATAATGAATGACAGTGTTACTACTAAAGTTAAATTGGTAGCTCAAGCATTTGAGGAAGACACAGCCAAACTTTGTAAAGATTCACTGACGTGCTAAAAAAGTAGTAGCTTACCTAAGTTTTCCTGGCTTTATATAATCAAGGAATTTGCCACACCATGAATGTCAATGTTGCATAAAATTGAATGATACATTTTTATTTATTTATCCACCTGAGTTTTTCGATGCACACTGATGTAAATTTAAAAAAAAAAAAAAAAAAAAAAAAGTTCTAGTAATACATACAAATCATGTTGTGTGTCCTAGGGATTAATTCATCTCATAATCTATTAGGATATGTTCTTTGGATAATCCATTGTTTTTTTAGTACAACAATGGTAAATTTGAAGGACATGGCTTCACTTGGGCTGACAGTTGTATTTGGAAACTGGGTTGTTAATAATTTGGGATGTTTTGTTTTTTTTTTTTTTTACTAAGTTCTGCATCTGTATCGTTTATGCCAGTCTTAACATTATCGCAACCCGTGATGAGAGACCAATTTTAGTATGCATCTTTTCTCTTTCTATTAGTTATCAGCATGTTGAACAGAAAACCAGCAAACCATCTGAACCTGACAAAAACTTATTACCAAGCCGATTGGTCAGTTCCCCAAAGTAAACCTGATATTATTATTATTATTGACACATATGTGAAGTAAGTATATCTTACAAAGTAACTATCAGCAATTTATTAAAATCGAATAAGTTTCTAACCTATATCTCTCTAATATAAAATTTTTCTTTTCTCAGCTCCAGCCAATTGTTTACTTGAGTATTATTCAGAAGTTTCTTTTGCTAGTCTTCCCAATGAAGGTTCTCTTATCTTTAAAAGGATGAGAAAGGTTAACATTGTTCCAATTATAAGCAAACTAGAAAAATTTGGCAAATTGTCAACCTTATCTGCTGCGATAATGGCACTACCTGAATTAACAGAGAGCAGTTAACAGTCTATATCATATTAAAGATATCATACTGTTCTTATGTCAGAATTGATTTCATGTTAAATCAGAGATTGGTAAATGCTCTATACTAGGTACCTTTACAAAAACACGATACATAACATTTAAAATGAATTTTAATAATGAAAAATCTTTCTTGAAGCTTTTATATCAGTATTAATTTCAAGCTGAAAGATTAAATTTAGTATTTCAAATAAACAAAATACTATGCTGTATTTCAAAACTAATTTAAATTGATTGAAAGGAGTTTATGAAATTTCTAAAAAAAATTTTAATTTAATGGCAAAGCATTATAAAAATGAAAATCTTCTTTTTAAAAAATCTTCCAATAATAAAATATACTTTTCTGAGACTTTATTTGAGGAATATTAGCTGATTTAAAGTATAATTAATCTGATTTGAAACAAGTGATATTTTTAGTTTAAAATATCACAGAAATGCATTTTTCAACAAAATGGTTGCTTGTTTGTTTATGCTGACAACTTTTTAACACTTCCATGACAACTTGATGATAGATCGATTTTTATCTAATGTTGTGGGAAGGGTTAACTTTAACCTTAAAAAATAATTGAGGAACATAACATGAAAGCCTTTTAAGTACTCAGTAATCTTAAAAATTTTAAATATTCTTCTTAATCTAATGTTTTATTTAATTTTAGAGAATTTTGGCTCTAAGTTTACTATACACCCTTGCACAAATTAATTGAGACAATCGCTTTAGTTTCCGTTCTCTCATCATATGTTCAATTTTAGACACACTGGAGTGACAGGGTGTAATAGATTTCTGTTTTTCCTCAGGCTAGGTTATTTGCAGTGGTGTGCAGTAATATGAATCTATTTTCAGGGTGTATGATGAAATTTGTTTGGCCTTGAAAAATAATGCATCATCTGTGATTGTAACAGATTTTCATCTCGCCCAGACACTACTGATTTGACTGTCAATTAGTTGTCCTACGGCCATTGTCTGCAATGGACATTGCTCCAAGGAAGTGTGCAAAAATTCTGATGCTGCACAAACACAATGGCTAAGCCTTACCAGTGAGCAAATCACGGTACAACTGACTGGCTCAGAAACTCTCCTGATTTAAATCCAATCAAGAATCTAGTCAATTTGCAGGTAAAGACTTCATGGAATGGATATACAAAATACTAACATGGGCACTGGGTCATGTTTCATTGGAAAAATACAAAAAAAAAAAAAAAAAAAAAAAAAAAAAAAAATGTACATAATAATGGAATTATTTATTTTGTTTCAATTAATTTGCACAAGGGAGTAGTTGTCACTCTTATTTTCCGACAGTGCCATGTATGGCTGACTATATCTATAAAATTTGGCATGTTTTTACAATCAAAATTCTTTTAAAAATATTTGGAGGATGTCAGATTGTAATAAGCTTTACAATATAGGATTAGTAAATATATTTTACTTAACAATCTTTCCTAAGACCTACACCATTGAAACTGAATTTTAGAAAATTTGGAAAATATTACAAAATATTCTAATGTATTAAAAAAAAAAAAAAAAAAAAAAAAAGAAAACAAATCTTGTAAAAATTCATTTTTCATAAAAAAAATTTTTTCTCCTTAAAGACTATATTGTCTTTAATATATATTATTCATAAAAGCAATTCTCTAATTAAATAATGTCTTAGTTTATTACACTTTTTACTTTTCAATTTAGAGCAGATTTGTATATATAAAAAAAAAATTCTCCAAAGAATTCTTTTTAACTAATATTGTTACAAAAAAATTATTTTAACTAATATAGCCACTAAAAATTATTATGAATCTCTCAAGTTTTCATAAAATTAAGGGGGTGAAACATGTTTAAAAAGAAAAAAAAAAATTTTACCAATATTTTCTAAAAAAAATTTCTAAAATAATTTTCAATAAGTTCTGAAAATTTCATTAAAATCTGATAATTATTTGATTTTTGCAAGAAAAACGAAATTTTTTTTAATCAAAATTTTGAATGTTCTAAAAAGGATTAAAAAAATGTAATTAAATATTCAAAATATACT
The DNA here is from genome assembly GCA_963932145.1 of Acanthosepion lycidas. NCBI lineage: Eukaryota > Metazoa > Mollusca > Cephalopoda > Sepiida > Sepiidae > Acanthosepion > Acanthosepion lycidas. The sequence continues at coordinate 62,467,933 of OZ010589.1, forward strand.
TTAATCATTCCTATTAAGATTTTGACAATAAGATTGTTTTTATTACGTTTGGAGCATGTTTTCATCACAGAAAGAGATACCTATGCTATACCCATCCAAAAGTGACAATGATAAAAGACTAAGGGTTACTGCTACTATCCTGCAAAATATATTAAATTGGAAAGAGCTAATATTTCTTGTGTGGATACTTTATAGAAATTTACAGACTTACTCGGTAAGGCAAGGAGTAATATCCAAATGGGCAATAGACTGATATTAGTAGAAATTGATCTACAACAAAATATAAAAATTAAAAACAGGAAGAAGTGTTAATATATAAATTGTTTGGTGCTAGAGAGGTTTCAGTGACAGCCACTAGGTGGCCATAAAACAAACAGCCATATTGAATACTTGCTGCTCTGAGGGATTATATTTAACAAATTGCATGCATGAGCTATTACATATACATGTAAAACTTCTAACACTAAATATAGTTTTATTGAGGTAAATTTTATTACATGAAAATTTTAAACTTTATTTTTTGTCCATGTAACTTTATAAACTTTTTAAACTTTATTTTTTGTATTGTAATAAAATAGATTTTTTTTTTTATTATTATCTTATTTACTTTTGCGTGTGTGATTCATATCTGGTTAAAACGAGATATATACCATTTTAAAAAACAAAGCCTGCTATATCTCGCTTGCTCTCACACACACACACTGTTCAAAACAACACATAATTAGTGTACTAAAGAGTTTATAATCCTGAACTAAACAGAATATTTATTTTACATCGTTATGCTGTCTGGCTGCATGGAATCTGGGAGAGTTCAGATGGCATAAGGTTTCAACAGGAAAAACTAAATAAGAAACCAGACTTTATGATCATTTTTTCCTCCCCTACAATCATAAGCATTCCACTAAAGGTATAGCCAGGTGTATGTATGAAGTGAAACCCAAAATAAAGGCCTGAAAAGAATTACAGAAACTAGAGATATTGGGCTTACTATGGTCAAATTAACAGTTCTCATTTCTAAGTAATTTCAAGTTTGTGTTTAATATATGTAGACTATTCTTTCAATAAGTTTCTTTGAGGAATAAAAAGGAGATCAATGTCAAGCTATATAAGTTTCAAGCTAAGTAGGTTTAATCATTTATTTCAGATAAAATAAGAGTATGTGCCTGAAATTGTGATATGAATTAAAGATCATAAGAGTATCAGATGTCCATTAAAATGCCTCACCAGAAACTTTATAGAAAGAATAGTAGTCTGAATATTTCCTATAAATGTAATGGTAACATACAAGCCTTGGAATTATTTTCCTTACTGCTCATTCTATGCTCGTCTGAAGTAAATATTGATTATTGAATTCCTTGTTTTTATGCCCTTTGTCTTAAGATGCCAATCAATGACAAACACTTCACATTATCCAATGCTGAAAATGGATTACTGCTGCCATATATGGGCAGGAGCTGCATCTTTGTGGGTGATAAATTATTTTCCCCCCTACAACCCCTTTCCCCACAGATGAAATGTTGCAAGCCTCTCACTATTCTATCGCTATTTCCATGGAAAGTGTTCAGACAAACTACATTCCTTAGTTCCACCAGTTCTAACCTTCACATCTAAAACCCATCATGTCATGCACATTGTAGTGAACCATCTTCATTACCTTTGTATTCTATTGGTGAGATGTAAGTTCTACTCAAGCAGCTTCTTCCCACAAATAGCTGTTTTGTGGAATGAACTCAAGAGGATGCTTCTCCAATCACTACAATCTTAACCTGTTCAAATCTAATCATTATCTCCACCACCTATCCTCAAAATGTGCCTCTTACTCAGTAACCCTCGACATTGAGTAACTCTTGGGTCTTATACAGGGTGAACATTATTGTTCAAAAGAAATAATTTTAAAATAAACTATTCACTTGTAGTCTATTTTGGAATATTAAATGAACCGAGACTCATTAGCAACAAACTGATCAAGAATAGTTTGTTTTTTGATTGACCACTGTCTTGTTTGGAATAGATTTAATCACTCTGAATCAGTGATACCAAATTCACCAATCAGGAAGCATCAACTTCAAAGGCAATTTCTAATTCAAAAGTTGGCTGTTTCACAAAACTACAAAAGAATTTGCACTTTTATGTTCTAGTTCATTTGACTTACCAATGCAATACAATTGCTAACCTAAATATATATTCTCACATATCTTCTAGATCATGATGAGCCAAGAGTTTATTAAAAAAAAATAACGAAACTCATTAAGCTAGAGTGAAATCTACATTGTGTTATTAAAATACCTTAAAAACATATGGTCATATTGTCATTAGTGTCTGTCCTTAGTTAAAAGCAACAGTGGCTAGCTTTTACTAGAGATAAAATTCACTTGTTTTACTTTTTCAGCTCAAAAAACTCTTACCATTAACTAGCAGTAACTATGAAAATTTTAGTTTTCTTATTTGAATTTTCTGATGAATCAATTCTTAAATTAAGGATTGAATAAGCTCCTTGCAAGTTTCACAACTATAAAATACCCATGAAAATTCCTCTATTGCATTGTTAAATATTTGGGCTTAACTTTAAAACAATATTACAATAACATTCATAATTATGAATGCAGGTCATTATTTAAAGAAGTAAGAGGGTACAAAATGAAAAGATTCAAAAGTGACACAGTTTTCCATTTCACAGTAGCAGATGTTAAACACCTGAAAGCATTACCACCTCCATGTTCTCTTATTATGCACACTTTATTTTACTCACTAAAACCAAATAGATATATTTTTATTGAATTTCACAAAAAATACCCTAGCTAGTTATTAACATGGTAGACTGGGCTCTAGGACAACTGAATACAGAACCAGTTGGACATGAGACTAATGTCTCCATACTGTAAAAACCTACTTGCTAATGGAAAAAAAATAAGCAACTAAACCTAGTGTGGTGAGGCTGTAGCCCTATACACCACAGAGGAGTCTACAGGGATAACACATAACTATTACGATGTGTACTGCTTTTTAAAATATCCTCCTTATGTTTATATATTTTTTGGTATTTGAGAACACATCTTTAGCAGGCTATAAATGAAAAATCATCTAACAATGTTAAATGTCAAATTTTAACATTGTAAACATATCAAGAGGTAACTGTCAATTTGTTGCAGTAAATGAAAAGACACACGTATCCGTGGCACTGGCCACCAGCTACAGTGACTAAGAGATAACCAGTTTCTTGAAAGGTGTTAGGTTTTTGATGTTCAAAGTCAGAAATGAATGGGACATATCAGCTATGTCATGACAAAGACATGTCATCTGTGGCCAAGAGAAAAAAGATTCTAAGCAGTGAAACATTGCTAACCACTTATTGAAGATTACCATCATGCATGTAAACAAGAACAACCTGATCTGGGAATGTAGTTAATCTTAAGCTGCATTGAAAACATCCTTGAGGCTGAAAGTGGTTTTTATTGAATAAACATTTACTGTTTTTCTAACATGGACAATTTTTTTTTTTTAAATATGTTCTTTTCCTTTTGAGTATCTTTTCTTTTTAAATATGTTCTTTTCCTTTTGAGTATCTTTTCTTTTTTTATAATTATTTGAAGTTGCCTGGCACACTGTGTGTGTGTGTGTGTGTGTGTGTGTGTGTGTGTGTGTGTGTGTGTGTGTGTGTGTGTGTGTGTGTGTGTGTGTCCTTTTTTTTTATATAGTACCAGTTTACTTTTAGCAGGAGGTGCTCAAACAATTTCGAAATGTCACTGGACTGTCAAAAAATTGCCTCATAATGTATATTGATCTAGATCTGCTATGCAATGTTCACATTCTATTTTCTTGGCAGCCTGGTAATATGGATACAAAGTAATCTCTTTGGTCTTTGGACTGGTTTGTGTCTTATTGAATTTGGTGGTTACATTTCATTACAATGCCAGCTTACTTGTGGTTCTCAAAAGCTTTCTAGACCTTAGTAGACTTGGTCATAGATTTGCTTCATATGTGACAATAAGGCTGTGAGGTGGTTAAATATTAATTCTAAGCAGAAAAAGAGTTAAGCCCAAAATGAAATATAAACTGAAAAGTAGAAAGAGAGAATGGAAGACATTTTCCCTGATAATGTGAAAATGAAGAAAGGGCCATCTGGGTTGCCTCACCCCTACAAATTGGAATGATGCACCAAGAGGTTTTTTTTGTTTTTTTGTTGTTGTTTTTTTCTATCGAAAATCTGGCATGTGGGTAAAGCAAATTGGGAAATGGCTTTATCACTTTCTTGGTAAATTATAAAAACACAAGTCATTGGCAAAAAGAGAGGCAGATGAGAATTATATTTTCATTAGCAAAAACAAATTGAGAAATGAAAACAGAGAATGAACCCACTATGTGGATTAAGATTATGAAAATTGATCTGTCATGACAGGCAGGAGATCTGGCCTATGTTTTCGCTAAGCCAGCAATCAGCCCAAGAATAGAAAACAGCAGGTCTCTTTGTTGAGAATTTCGGTAAACAAATGTTTTAATTGATGAAAACAAATTGAGAAATAATTTTTATCTACTATTCAAAAGATTAAAATGAGAAGGCGATTTGGTTTGTGTTTTTTTAGCTGGACAAGTGGGTCCCGAAGAGAGTCAGAGAACTGAAATTAATGAGAATAAAACACACCCTTTCTCCTTCGCACTTTAAAAATTAGATATGTCACAGAGTTATGCCAGCCTTGAGAAGTGGGCAGAGTTAGAATACCAAGAAGGAAGGAGGAAGAGACAGAATTGAGTCCTGTCTGTGTGGAGTAGTGGGATGAGATGTGAAGTGATGCAGGTTGGAGTTAAGGAAGGAGCAATCCCTGTGACTACTCCCAAGGAAGGTGAATATTCTCCAATTTTGGAAAGTTAAGAAAACAGAAATAGAGAACCAAGAAAACCTTTATTGGAATTAATGAAAATTGGGGAATAGAACCCTGCACCAGTTTTGGACTGAAGTGCATATAAGCAGATAACTCTGGGAGGCGCAGAGATTTAAGGCTAAGATCCTGCATTGAGTGCCTCTGAAATCCACATCAGCTGCCAACCAGATTCCTGATTCCAAGACTTTGGACACAGCCCTCCAGAAGTTTATACAAGTCCCAGTGTCACTATAGAGATTGATGTGGGAAGGGTTAATTTTGTCATACCAAGAGCTATATAAACCCATGAATCTATTTTATTTTTCATCATGAAAATATTTTTTCCTTAATATAGCACAGCTTGAACCAGCACTATAAGGCTATGCCCTTCAATTTCCCATTGCTCCGAGATTAAGAACACAGTGTGGACAGAGTTGGTGTGGATTGAAGCGACCAGCAATCAATAATCAGCTTGGACCAGTGTTAGCATCAACCAACACAGAGTTAGCCTTGTGGTTAAAACGTCATTCTAAGACCCTGAGGACTGAACCACAAAATATATATACCACATGTGTAGGCAACGGTGAAAGGTGTTATACATATGTAATTTGTGTGTAACACTTCACAAAACACCAATGTGCCAATGGAAAACACTGATCCTATAGCAAGGTGCACGCATGCCACGCTGATCCTATAGCAAGGTGCACACGTGCTACACTGATCCCATGCAGAGGGCAAGGAAAGATGGTGTGCATTTAATTACTCTGATTTTCACTATTCATTTCCATTATACATTATGCTCATACATAAAAGAGGAGGGTGAGTGAATATATATTTGTCAGCTTAAAAGGATAATTATGATACAAGGTCTTTTTAAAATGAAAGCTACCCACATATAATTGAAGTTTGCATGTTAGATCACCCAAAATCTCCCTTAAATTTTCATGGTTACTGCAAGTATCAGAGTATGCATCTAACTATCCATTAGTGCAATTTAGAGAGGTGCTGCTTGAGAGAGGAAGATTCTTAAATAATGTTACAGTTTTTATTGGTTTCTCATCCCAAAGAACCAGAAACTATGGGGTTGAAAAATATATAAGCAATCTACTCTCTCCATAATATATCCAACTAATGGAATCAGAATAGGTGATATATCCACTGTCAGCATTAAAGATTAAATTAAAACTATAGTTTCTAAATACAAGCCAACTTTCTCACAGAAGCTTAGAACAAATAGTTTATATCCTTTAATACAAATTAAAGTATTCAAGAAAATGTATAACTATATTATTCCCGTCCTGGAAAAGATTTCCTCATTTTAAGTGATAGTCCCATTTGAATATATTTTATATTCCTCTACTCAAATACTTGTTTTCACTAAAATATAGTGTTTAAAGTTATATATATATATATATATATATATATATATATATATATATATATATATATACATACACACACACACACATACATACACAGACACACACAGCGTGATGGGTAAATTTTCGCCATTTTATATTTTTAATTTTGCACATGTGCATTGTGTTTGATTTTGTCAACTGCACAATATAGTAGGGACAGTTGGACACTGTGAAAAGAGCACCATGACGCAATTCACTCTCCCAGAAATTTGGAAACAGCATGCTGTAGAGCTTCGCACTCATGCCTCAAAAAACCAATATGAACATTTCAGAGTGTTTGAGAGGCAAACTGAGGACAGTGCATAAGATTAGGAAAGAGTTGGATGAGTCTAATGGTGATTATAAAGAATTTTGGAGTGATCACAGCATTATGCCTCCATCCATCTTTCCACAGGACCTCAGACTTAACACAAAAGACAACATCAAATGCCTTGATGAGGTTGTGCTGCCCTGGGAAAAGAGGGTGGTTGCTGGAAGACCCTATGTATAGCAACAGAACACTGCACCATGACACCCAAGCAGGAGAAGCCAGTCATGGACGTTAGACAATTTCTGCAACCACATCACCCCTTACATCTGACCACCTAACTCCCCAGACTGCAACTCCCTTGATTATTGTGTGTGAGGCACAGTTGAGTGAGAAATCAAAACTCCTTATAACACCAAAGATGAACTGAAGGCAAGGATTATAGCAGCATTCAGCAACTTAAACAAGGAGACCATCCAGAAGAGTTGCAGGAAATTTCAAAGTCATCTAGAGGCCATGGTTGAAGCCAATGGCGATTTCATTGAATAAATTTACTGTAGTATTTCTAGATACTTTTGTGTAATTTTGGTAAATATATGTTAAAATGATATGTGAGTGTCATTTTTCTGTAATTTAGACAATTTATCAATCGCACCCCATATATACAAAAAAATTGATGGATTCATTTTTTTAATCTAAGATTTTTATTACTTCAAATACTATTATCATTGATACATTGTATTTGAAATAGACTCCCCATTTATTAAATAGAAACCTTTCTTTTAAATATGTTTCAATGAAGATGACCGATAAGGAAAATAGTAAGGGAGTGCAAAAATTGTCACAAGCACTTTTGTCCACTTCTTTAGCCATATTCAAGGGGGTTTATTTTTAGGTATTGTTAATTTCTCTTCATGTTTGACTGTTTATGATTTGTTTTGTTCTGGACTTTGCATGCTGAGCACACCTGAAAACATCTATTTGTCTTTTTTTTTTCTTTTTTTTTTTTAACTTTCAGCACTCCATTCCCACCGTTGAATATATATAATTGTTTTTTTTTGGGGGGGAAGGGGCTGTCGTTTTTGTAAGCTAATAGAACCCTGGTTGGTTAGGATTAGTTCCACCAAGACCTGTTTCTAAAATAACTTGGCAATCTGATTTATGAATGGCACTTATCCACAAGTAATATATGCTGAAACTCGTGTGTGGAGCATGAATTTGATTTTGCAATATTTACATCTTACATCATTTTCTATCCTTCATCTAATGGTTATACTTGTCCTTGCCTCCCTTGATGCTGTCACCAGTGTGTGTGTGTGTGTGTGTGTATATATATATATATATATATATATATATATATATACACTAAATTATATGATATACTATGTATATTATATATGCATGAAATACGCATTTACATACAGATACTACCCTGTATAGAGGATGCTCTGAAAAACAAGCCTCTTATTTCTATGGAAACTGCAACAGATACAGAAGACACAATAAAACATAGAATAGAGATACATTTTCCATATTACCACTATCACTGACTATGCATTTCAGCTCTGCTATGAACAAAGACTTCAATGCTGCAGTCATAAATATGGTTTGTTACATATATTGCTTTTACTACTGCTGGAATATATTACCCAACTTTGCTCATATACACTGTATGGTTTCTGTAATGTAAACATCGATATATGTTAATGGGCAATTTTTTTTTTTTTTTTTTTGCATAAGAGAATTCAATGATTCTTGTGTTTCATGGCAGCTGCCATTTTACCAGGCTGTTGCCAAACTGCTATCTATAACAAGTCAAAAAGAAGTTATGGATTATTTGCAGGAAAGTTCAATTTCTACTGCCATACCACCAACATCTGTCTGACAGATGAAATAGAAGTTATTACATTTGGAATGGCCTTCATTAGATGCATTTACCATCCAAAACCATCCAAATGTGTTTAAGCACTGACAGTTTTTGAAAACTAGTTTTTCTTATATCCTATCTCACTGCTTCAAAAAGAAACTATATTTAGGAATTTTTGGAAGCCAATTGAAAAACTTCAGGGTTCTTGTTCCTTGAAGAATTTCTACATATCCTGAATATAATAATATCCAGAGGAATAAATTACACATGCCTAAATGTTGAAAGATGCCACAAATCTCTGAGTGAAATTAAAGAGCTAACAATATCCAGCAACACTTTTTTTTTTTTTTTTTTAGCATGAAGCTTATAAGCATGACAGGGCTCAGATTAGTTTAACAATTAAGCATTTTTTTTGTTGCATGAAACAAGATATTTAATGCAAATTTAAAAAGGTAAAATTATAACTATATAAAATCTATATTTAAAATAACTCAAATTTCTCATTAGCATTATATTTTAGACCCGAAAGTAAGCACGAAATAAGGATCAAACTTGAGAATTTGCTAAATATAAGTCTCCACAATAATTACAGTATACTAATAAAAAAAAAAATAGTTTATTACTAGGTACACTTAAGTTTTACAGCATAATAGTAGTAATAATAGAATAGGCCTCTAATTTGAATGCTTGTTTGAGCCATTCCCTCTTTCTTTAATATCAAATTAAGAACTGGAGCACTGTTATATAACACATCAACTGTGGAAAGTACTTAGTGTCTTGACTATCCAAGTACAATTTTAAAAAAACACCATGTTTATTTCATTGTACTGTCAAAGCTAAATGATGGCATTTAGCCATATTAAGATTGCCTACATCTTATGGTTGAAGGACATTTTTCTAGTGAAAATTTGGTAATCCACCCACCCAAAGCCCAGCTTTCTTGTTTTCCCCTAGAGCCCAGTTTTCTTGCTTTTTAGTCCATCAGTGGGATTTTTACTCATATGCCTTCAAGAGAAGACAAGGCCAATTCTTAGTTTCTCAAAATAACTATAAGTCAGTCACATCAATAGAGTTGTCATCCAACAATGTACTAATAAAATAAATTTCTGTGGATCCTAGAAAGAAATTACCTTTTTTTCATTATTTGATCTCTAATTTAGTTTCTTATGAATCAACTTCAGCATCAGTTTGTTTCTTCATTTACTGGAGCCTTTATCTCATTTCTCTATATTTACCTCTCAGTGGGGAATGATGTACACACAATATCACATAACAAACAAAATGCATCAACTGACATATTTACATAGAAATAAGCACGCACACATAGACCCACACTGATACATGTCACTTCCACATTCCTATGCTAATGTACAATATTTTCAGGAGTATTTTTCTACTTTGGCATTGAAAATTTAACAGTAAATCCAGAAGACATTAGAGAATATCACTTCTGAGATTTCTGAAGCATACAGATACTAAGCATTCAAAGCTGGAGAGTAGCTGCAAGTGTATTTAAAGAAATCTGGGGCCAATAATTAGAAAGACATCAATTATATTATCAGGAATAATATCCTGTTAATCAAAAATACTGAAAAATGTTCCTGGGTTGAGAATAATAGATTACATTTTCTATTTTATACTTTCCCCCTTATGATTAACTGATTTGATAAAAGTGAATATAAGAATATAAATTTCAAAATCACATTCTCTCTTATCCTTGTGCTGAATGTAGATTTGACAAAATAAAAGCATCCCCAAAAGTTATGCAATGCCTCAGATTTTCTATGATGAGAGTGCTGAAAAGTTATTTGCCTAACCAACTTCCCAAAATGAAGCTGGAAAGAATGTTCTTTCATATTGATTTCTTTCAAACCATTGGCTGAACAGTTTCAATGGAAAGACATGAAATTTCAAGTGTTAAACTCCAGCCTGTCACTAAGTTCTTGTTCCTGCAAAAGACAATTCCAAAAGAAGTCCATGAAGACTTGATGCAAATTTTAGGTGGGAAATTTCTGCAATATTCAGTTGGGAAGATGTGGTGTGCCAACTTTCAGAATGGAGGTTTTGAAACCCAAGAAGCAGCTCAGTTTGGGAAGCCTTCAATGATACAATGATTCTTTCTGAAATTGTTGATAATGTTTATGATCTAATTTCGTCTGATTGATGAATCTTGGTCATATTGAGATACTAGAGATACCCAGGAAATGCATTGGATTTATAACACTTAACAGGCTCTAACCCACAGACAACACTGCAAGCATATTACTACTATCACTATTTCCATGCCAAATATTCAAATGAGTTCCACTCTTCAGTTCTACCAATTCAAACCTTTACAGCTAAGACTTTATCTGCTACAATCTTCAAGTTGAATTACCCCACATTTCCCCTGTATTCCATTTGTAAGGAGGAAGTTCAACTCGGACAGTTTTTTTCCCTAAGAACTGCCAGTTTGTGGATCAAAATCCCATGTGGTGATATCCAGTGATAATTTTTTGGAATGACTTATTACTGCTGATGAAACATGGGTGTACCACTAGAGGCCAAACAACAGTTCATTCAGTGTTGCCTCTCAGAACAAAGCTCAGCGGGAAATATCATAGCCATGGATTTTGGGAATAAGGAAGGTATTTTGAAAAATGACTATCAGAAGGGCCAAAACATTTATGCAGAATACTACTCTCAATGTCTGTGCTAATTAAAAGGTGGTACTGGAAGAAAAACAGTAAAAGAAGCTGCAAAAAGGTCTCTTTTTGCAGCTCACAAAGTTGCCAAGATGAAGGTTTTGAAGAACTTTGGGCTCCAATACAGACTACTCACAATATTCACTAGATATGTTTCTAAGCTTTAAAAGGAGTTTGAAAGAGGAAATTTTTAAATGATTCAAAAGTCATTGTAGCAGCAAAGCTATATTTTAATGAACAAACATCAGAATTTATTACAGAACAGTTAAAGAAACTACAGAAACAATGAGATAAGTGCATTCAACTGTAAGGTGTATATGTAGAATAGCATGTAAATTCTATGGCTTGATCAGGTAGAGAACTTTTCAGTACCCTTTGTATTGAAGGGGGGGATCAAAGGGAGTTAACTCTCCAATACTAAACCAAAGTCAATAAAAAAATAATAGGGTCTAAAGAAAGTAAAACAACCAAGGTGAATGTGTCTTTCACTATTTTATTATGCATGCTAAAATTTCATCTTATTTGTACATTAAGGCATTCTTACAGAATCAGACATTAGCAAGAACACTAAAGCCTTTATTAGTGCTGTACTTAGAAAATTAGAAATACCCATCAATTATAATCTCAGGTGCTAAAAACATCACTCAAAAAGTTCCATGGTTTGCTTTAAGATGATTTTATTCAGTTTTGGATAAGCCAGGTGCACTTTAAGATTCAACTTGATTTGCTTAAAGAAAATGGTAGCATGGACAGTAGCAATGAAATAACACTTGGAACCAATAAAATTCATCCATGAAAGCAAAGCACATATTAGTCTAATTTGTATAAAGAGTATGTTTACATAACCTTTCATGATTTCCTGCATCTTGTTTTGACTTGAGCTCTAAAGCCTTAACATCTTTGCTCAAATTCAATGTTGATGTCACCTCATACTTATATATTGTGGTGAACAGTCACATAGAAGCATGCAAGCTAGAGTGGCTTGCATCTGGTGCAAAGGAAAATAAGTGTCTTACCTCAACATGTGGCATATGGCATCGGTATTTTGTTCCTTGAAAATGGCATTATCTCTAGTTGGAGTGTTTAAAAATATATAAAAAGCCACAAAGATGAAATATAGTAGTAGTAAAAAAATTTATAATAATGACAATGGAAAACCATTTCTTTAGCAATGAAGAGATTAACTACTTTCAAATCAAACTGCTTGCCAGTTATTTCCAGAGACAACAGGTAACAAAAAATACCTACCTATATTTTATAAATATTAATCATCTGCAATACAATAGATTTTTTAAGCAATATATTGATAAAAACATGACCTTTGTCATGAATTTAGGGAATCCCAATTATATTAATGGTTTGGTTGGAGAAGCAAACTTATTCATTATGTAATAGTAAATACCATTGTTTTACACTTCTATAAAACAAGACAGATTCATGAACTTTAACCCATATTTCCATTGCTGGGGTGTGCAGGGAGGACAAAAAAAGATTACTTATAGAAGTCAGTTCAGAAATATCCATTTGGGTTATATATATATATATATATATATATATATAAAAAGACAGGTTATTTGTCAAAAAAAAAAAACAAACAAACAACAAAAACAAATGAATATAACCAAATGTCAAAAGTCAACAGTGGCTAAAAGAGACACAAAACAGTTCAAGTATTATGCAGATTAAGTGAAAGAATGTTGGGAGAAGTGATGAAGGATTAACAAAAGCATCATCAAGTTATCTGAAATCAAAGGTCAATAGAAGCCTTTGGGAGGGTGAAGATCAAATGTCAAGAATCAGAAAAAGCCAGTCATAGTTAAGACTCAAAAAGGACCCTAGGCTGGGGAAAGACACACACTGTTAAATTCATTATATGAAAGCTTCAATGATCCTAAATAAATCAAGTATATCTGTTCTTATCCTTGTAAACTAAATTTGCATTTTAACTTAAAATCTCAAAACTAAGATTATAAGAGTTTAACAGGCATAACTGAACAACATCTTCAAATGTAAGCTCCCAAACCAATTTTTTTTCCATAGATATCATGTTTGTTTTTGAAGCTGTTGTACTAATAAAAAGTAAGCTATGAATTTTATGGTCTATCTTTATCTCATTTACCACTGTACAAATAAGGCTAAGTTTCAATTTATTCTACACAATGTGTATATTTACATGGTTCACTGCATACCCTGCCATTCTCTAAAAATCAACTTAAGTGTCTACCCTATATGCACTACATGTATTGATCACCGCTTTCAATTATCCTTGTGTATTCGTTATTTGAATCTAGAGAATGTTTGTGGTAATCTTAAGGTTTGACTAGCATATATATAAATATATAAACAAACCAAAGTATTGGTAAAACCTGTGCTTACAACCTTATCAATGCAAAGCCTGTCAAACGAATGCACTTAAAGTGACTAAAGAAAATAAAAACAGAAACCAACAAAAAGCAAGAGAAAAAGAGAATGGAAATAGAAAGAAAGACAAGACAGTCACCTACCGATTCAATTATAGATAGTGATCAATGTTCAAATTAACTAAGATCAATACCTGGTTGATTATGGACATAGAAATTAACATTGCTTGGTGACTGCAAGTTTCATGACTCAAAAACTCTTCAGATTATGATTTGAAGATCATTTGACAGTTATCATGCAGTGTAGCTTCTACATCAAAAACACTATCTCTGATACCGAGTACTTTTCCTTCATAAATATTGCAAAATTTATATTATCTAATTTATAACAAAAAAATTGCCAAAGATACAAACATTGAACACAGTGCCAGATGTAAAATATAAAATACAGGAATACCTGAGGATTGCGTGATCTGCTAAAATTCACAAGAGCATATGAAGATGCAAGCCACTGATACAGTCAAAGCTAAGTTATATATATATATATATATATATAATTATTTAAAAATATGATTCCAACACGCTACATAAGAGTTCTCATATTTCAAAACAAGAGTCGAAAACTTCAATTATTTGAATTAAATTGGATTAAAGTACTAAGCTCTGTTCCATCTTCAGGTGAAATTTTTTTTGGAATCTTTTTTTTTTTTTTGGGAATATTTTCTATATATTTTTCACACACACACACGCACGTTAATGAAATAGAATTTTGTGGGTTTCTTGATCTTTTCTCACAAGCTATGATAAATATATCAGAGTGCTATAAAATCTTTACAAGCTCAATAAAAGACAAACTTGATAATAATAATAATATATCTCCAATCTAATATAAAAATGAGTTTCAATGAAGAAACTTCTCAACTCCTCTTTAAAGTCTCACAAGTCTCAAAAATAAAAACATCTTTATGGTATTTGTACAAAAACAACTGCAGAGCCAAACAACCATCTTTATCATACAGACAACATTAAAATGCTTTACATATTCATATAATAAAAACAACACTGAAGAAAAATATTTTAACACTCTGTAAGCTATTTACATTCAGGCAATCTTCTAGCTTAAAAAGCAGATCCATTCCTAAGTCTGATTTGTATAGAACTTGTAGTTAAATCAGAACAGATATATCACTAAGTAGAGAATCATGAACCGCCACAATATCCCATTTTATAATGCTTTCAGCAATAATTGCTCTTTTATAACCCTATTTTATCTTTTTGGTACATGTTCCTACATCTATTTACACAAACTTCAAGTAGGTTACTCATTTCCAGGGTTTCTCTTGCTGTCAATGCACCCTAAAGTTCTTCTTTAACATTGGTCAAATGTTTGTTTTAACATATGATGTAATATATTTTACCTTTCTATGCACATTAAATACTTTAAAATACACTAAGTTATCTTAAATATATTCATACACAACATAATACAATCAAAAAACATTTAGTATTGTACTGAAAAGAGAAAATCTGTGGGTATGTATATAGGTATACAGCACGGTAAAAACATTAAAGAAATAGTTCTTAAAACAGTAGTGATAGAAAAACAAGATACAAGAACAATCATGGTTAACAGTTAAAACAGACTCTTGCATCATCAATGTTTTGCATACTGGAAGAGTCTTTCATGAGATAACATAATAACAACATTAATAATTAGATGAAGAAGGAAAATATAGAATGATAGCTTACTGTTGAAAATGATGTACTGAACTCAAATTTTTAATATAATTGGTTTTTTGATATTCCGTTCATAATCATGATTTATCCGTAAGTCAAATGTTCTTAAATTGTGAACTTACTCTATAAATTAATTAAACTACTGAGTTTAGTCTCCTGTTGTGCAAGTCATTGGTTGATTATATTATTTAAAACGAGCAGCTGGAGTACAATTCACTATCGAAAATTAGATTTTTTTTTTTTTTTTTTTTTTTTTTTGAAAAGATCAGTCTGAAATTTGAATACTGAGGCATATTTTTAATCTGTTTTATTTCAGATTTGGCTTAGTTAAGTGCTTTGTTATGGCAGCTAGAAAATAATTCATATATTCACATCATTAAGTAACTAGGCAAATGCCAAGAGAGCTTTAACAAATTCTAGGCATTGTTTTGTTTTTTTTAAATCTATTTCAAAACCAAATACATAAGGTGCTGGAAATGTTCTTGGCCCAAATTCTCAAAATCTGACCAAATAACCAAATATTTGAAACTTTTTTTTTTTTTGAAGGGCTTCATGGCTAGGCTAAGATTTTCACAGCACTCCCTCATGCTACCACATAAAAAAATAGTTAACAAATATATGCAAATTTTATAAGCATCATGATACCAAAATAAAGTGATGTATATCTGTTTATAGTGACAAGCCTAGAATCATACAAAGCTCCTATATTTTATGTAATATTGATTAGAAATTGAATTCCACAAGAAATTAACCAATAAAAAACAGGTGAAAATGGAAACTTCTTAATGCTGGCACTTGCTAATTCCTAGGATTATTATCATCACAGGTTATGTCATTAGCAGTGAAAAAAAGGAACTGGTTTTGCCAAGTGAATTTAATAGGATGTTCCCCTGTAAAAATGAGAAGACACTATAAAGAATTACTAGGTTTGGCATGAGTTGATATCTTCGCAGTACATAAATAAAAAAAAAATAGTAATTTGATCATTGTAAAAATCACTATCTCATAAGCATAGGTGTATGTATGAGAGAGATACACAAATCACAACACATCTGCATTTTATATACATAATACAAAACATGTTTAGTTGGTAAAAATCCAACTATTATAAAAATGATAGTTAAGTGCTTAGTACAAGGTAGAGCCTATAAAACATAAGATAAATAAAATGTAAGAGAATAAAACTGAAGCAACTTGTGTTTCACTTTTCCAATGAGGGATTGTCTGTCTAATCCTGATGATCCATCATGTATGGGTGAAATTTGAGTTGCATTGGTTTTATTGTTACATCTCCTGATGAGCATACTGAGCGATTGCTGGAGGATCCATCTATGAAACAATGGAGTTGGGATGCTGAAGGTAAATCAGCTAAGTGACAAACTTTAAAAATTTGTATTTTATATATATATATATATATATATATATATATATATATATATATATACACACACACGTTTTTGCATCAGTAAGTCTAATAATGGGGGGAAAAAAAAAACAAGATAATACACAAATATTGAACATTATTCAGTGAAAAGTTTTGAATAGAAGTTCAACTAATAACTGTGTTAGGCTCTAGACATTGACTTGGCCCTAGTGGCCACACTTACATTTACACACATTATCCCTGATAATATATATATTTTTTATTATTCTTATGCTCTCTATCTCTATATCTCTCTCTCTCTCCTCTATATATATATATATATATATATATATATATATATATATATATATAGAGAGAGAGAGAGAGAGAGAGAGAGAGAGAGAATAAATATAAGAATAATAAATTATAAATAATTTTATTTTAATAAATAAATAATAAATAAAAAAATATTTTTTTAGCTCTTATTTTACATTGAGTGCCAGTTCATTACCATCAGCACTCACTGTGCGCTATTATATATATATATATATATATATATATATATATATATATATATATAGGCTGTGTTTGTGTGCATTTTATGCCTGCTTTATAATATTTTTCCATTAAAAAGTGAAATAAAAGAAATGTGGACGAAATAGCACAAGGGGGTATAAAGAGTTCTGTAGGAAAGCACCTACTTTGTAATGGAAAAATACATTATGATTTTATCCTGTACTCCCAACTGAGCCCTGGGACATGAATAGATTTAAAAATCCTTTATAGTTAATTAGTAGGTAAAAACTTAGCATATTTATTTGAATGGTTAGGTTTTATGACTGGCAGTTAATCACATACTGATACTGGTATGCACTTTACATAGATACACACAAACCTATTAATGTGCATGTTATGTGTACATAAATGAGTATAAATCAGTATATGTGTATTTATGCATGCACGTGCAGGCATGAACAGGTATATGTACTTAACCACATGTTTCTATGTGCATAAACACATGAAATCTAAAATGTCTTCCAAAAGAACTACTTTGGTGACATAATGGACCTTTATGATGTGCTTTGTATATAGAAGTAACAAAAGTACTATTAAAATACAATGAAAAATGAAATCACTTCTGAGAGACGGATAAGCTCTTTTCTTCTTAACATTCTTTTACACAACGAAACTGAGAATACTAAAGAATGCATGTAAATGCATCTCATTCTTTAATCATCTTTTAAAATACACACACTTACAAGGATAGCAGACAAAGGGAATGCATATTCATTATTTAAATTGTTATTGATTAAAATATTTTAAATCAGACTTTTGCCCTATCTCTTGTGTATGAGTGTGTGCTTGTGGAATATAACTATTTTAGTGTCTTATCTACACCAGGCACTTTAATGAAGCAATAAAAAAATGAATGTTAATAAAACAAAAAATATACAATAAAAAAGATTAAAAATAAAAAGTGCATTTTAAAAGTTAAGCCACATGATGAATGTGGCTTAAGTTTTTGTGACCAAATTTGACATTCTAGTTTTTATACATAAAATAAAAATTTATTTAATCACACACACACACACATATATATATATATATATATATATATATATATATATATGTGTGTGTGTGTGATTAAATAAATTTTTATTTTATGTAATATTTGTTCCTTATTAAATCATATATAAATATTAGGTTGGTGCAAAAATAATGACGTAATAATGTCGTTTTTTGACGTATTTTTTAACGTCAAAAAAAACGACATTATTACGTCATTATTTTTGCACCAACCTAATATAAAATAATGCTGATTATTTTCAATTTTTGATTTGATTGCAAACAACTTCAGCTGATCAACCTGATCATAGAGAAATATACATTTTGCAAACCTCTTGACATATTTGACCCTTCATAGCACCTACCCCAACTACACATTTTTTTTTGTGTTTAGGCATCAACAAGTTAGGTTTTTACTTTTCTTAAAATATAAAAAAAAATACTATATTTTTTTTCTTCTGCCTTCAATGTCAAAATCAATAAACAAAAATATTTGTTTTGAAAAAAAAAAAAAAAAAAATGTTAATGGTACACTTATATTACATGTCACAATACAAACAAAAGCAATCTTTTTAGATGAAGTTAGTTAAAACTTGTAGAATAAGTGGCCATGGTTAAATGTAAATGACAGAACTGTCCAAGTTTGTCATAAACAATAACAAGAACAGGGCAAAAAAATAATATTGAGCAAGATACATATACAAGATAAAACAACAGTAATAAGGTAAAAAGTTCACAAATCAAGAAGTGGTGTTGTCACACAAGAGCAAATTTGGATAAATGAATAAAGTGTTCTGGCTTCAAGACTGACTGAGACTGAGTCAGATGAGACCAAGAAGTGACCTATCTTATTTCATCTGTGTGGTTTTGCCTTTAAAATTGGGTAGGGAGAGAGTATTTTGCACTCATTTCCCAGTATAAATTGGAACCAACAAAACTAAACACTCCTCATGCCACCTAATGCCAACAGAACAAACCCAATATATTCCAACTGTAAAATATAACAAAAGTACTTTATAGAGTCTTTAACTTAATTGAACTGTACTGAACATAATATGGAACATACTATACAATAAAAAAGTGAAACAGTCTTTCAGTTTTTGCCTTGAGATTCATGAGGGAAAGTGTTTCAAGTATTTTGTTTGTGTGTAGACAATGGCTATTTTGAAAGGTTCAAGTAGAAATCTTAGTTCAGGAGTGAATTCTATACCAGTGGGAATTGTTTTTTAGGTTGAAATATAAGTTACAGAGAAGGATGCATAAAAGCCTAATGTCTTGAAAGTCAGGGGACAGAAGAATCAGTAAAACATTTCTGATAACTGATTATTTACATTGCCCTATCTTACTACTTTTAGGATAGACATTTAAAAAAAAAAAAAAAAAAAAAAAAAATATATCACAGCTACATGAAACCTACATTAATACTGCAAGTAATGTTACAATATAAAGACATAAAAAGATCATAGTACTATAAAATGGGGCTAAGACCCAAGAATAAATGTACAACATTGAGGACTTAGGGAATATCAACAGAACATTACCTAGAAGAACAGCTTTAGAAATAAATTATTGCCATGAGAGTATTAGTCAGGTTCTCATGTATTTGTGTAATTTCTTGGGTTTTTTTTGTTTTTTTTTGCTCCTTCAGCTCTCTCTAAAGTATCCGACAATCACATTATCCTAATTCATTGTACCTAATGAAAGGAGATTAAGTTATTTGAACTTACGCACAAAAAAAAAAAAAAAAAAAAAAAAAAAAAAAAAAAAAAAAATCTGAAGCTTAATTTGGATATCACCATGTAATATTTTATTCATTTTATAGTAAAGATACTTTGAATAACCAAATATAACTCAGATCACAATTAGTATTAAACTTATATTTACATGAGCAACAAAATACAATAGGTATACAAGGTATTACTTTTAAACAAAGACATCATCTTCCATTAACAGACATTTCTTTACTTATCCATCATCTCCTTAGTCCGAATAATAACATTAGACTAAAAAATGTTACCAATCCTTTCAAATCTCAAGCCTGAATTTCAGTTCCATCCTGAAAACTTGAGAATGACACCAATCATTCATTCTTGCTTTCTGTGAACAAATACACCATGTTCCTCTTCTCATATTTCTTAAACATTTTTTCTTTTCACATTCAAACCATCTCTTTCCTCAACAGTTTTCCTCCAAACCTTGCCTATCCTGTCAACGTTCCACCTTCCTGTCATGTGTGCGTGTGTGTAGCTCCCTTATGTGTATGCATACATATACCAATTTTGTCAGAGATTCTGCATTCACAATCAACTTCAAAAGTGACAATATTGGCCTTTCTACAAAGAATGAACACACAATTTGGCTACACTTTGCATCCAACTATGCTTCCCAAAGTAATGGGGAAAACATTTCACTTAGTGTCTTTGTATACACTTCTATTAGGTTGGTGCAAAAATAATTTTGTTTTCTAACATATGTTACTATGTGAGAAAACAAAATTATTTTTGCACCAACCTAATACTTGGCATGTACAATAGCCTTACCCTAAAACATTTTTAAATGTTTATACAAACCAATCTGGATAGAGAAAAGATCCTTTATAGAAACAGTATTTCATTAGGAAACTTTGAACATATGAAGAAATTTGTTTCTTCTCCAACAGTTCACTATAAAAAAGAAGTAATCCTGCAAAGTTTGGATAATCAAAAAATATCCATTTTCAGGTACAGCAAAATATTTACTGAAAATATAGTATCAAGCATTATTTCTTTTTCCATGAATAAAATAAATCACTTTAAGGGAGATGACAAAGAAACCCATTTTAATCTATTTCCATATTCAGACAGTTTTTTTTTTTTTTTTTATTAAGGATTTTTTTTATTATTAAGGATAGTTTAATAAAAAGGTTTCATGAAGTTAATATATTCAGCAATCACTGATGTATAGTCATAGAAGCCTACCCAAATTGAGACAAAACTACAGTGTAATCCGGATATAAGAGAGTTGTCGGGACCGGATAAGGAGTCTCTTATATCCGGGTTTGGTCTATTTTGTTTAGGTGAGTATGGCTCTAATTTGGGACCAGAGAAAATCTCTCATATCCGGGTTTCACTGTATTAAAAAAAGAAAAAATATTAAATTCCATTTCATAAAGTTAATATATTTAATCATATTCATGTATAGTTATAGAAGCCTACTTAAACTATTAAAAAAAAGAAGAAAAAGCTGTTTTGTCATTTGCAATTTTGAGGCTAGATTTGAATGTTTCACCACCAATGGTAAACAATTCTCTTACTTTAATAACAGTAACAATAATATTAAAGATATTTTTAAAAGAAAAAAATTTTTTAGCAAATGACAGGATTTTTCAATAACAAAACAGTAAATGATTTACAGAAATTCTGAATATTTTTCTATGACATTTTTATAAACTTTACAGCCTTGTATTGGGTGAAATATAGTTAGAAAAATTTTAATTTTGTTTCTATCATTAAAACAGATTATGTGCCATGTCTTTTCAAGCTGTGAACGATATGGCTCTCTACAACTTCCTGTATTTTGTGCAGTTGATGAATTAAAAGAAAATGCAAATATAGTGGGTCAGACATGGAAAAAAATTAAGGAAAATTTCATGTGTTCCTATAGTTTACATGACTTGCCATTGTTCAATGTCACAACTGAAGAGGCTAATCATTAACAAATGTTTCAAACTGAGTTAAGCAAAAAAACAGATTTCAGACTTTAACAACAGACACCAGGAGGAAGAAACAAAAACAAAATGTAGAAAATGCTAAAAGGGAAAACAATGAAGATAAAAAAATAAGGAAAATTCATGTAAATCAACAAATGCCACTTTATTCTTTTTTCTCTCTTTTACAAATCACTACCCCAAAAGACTCACTTTCTTTCTTTTCAAGGAAACAAAGAAATCATTAACTCTGTGTGTGTGTGTGTGTGTGTGTGTGTGTGTTTTTGTTTATTTTCGGAGGGGGGGGTAATTTCTCTTCAATTTTGTTCCCCTTTGTGCAATTTAAGAGTTTTACAAGAGACATTTTCTTTAGAATTTCCTCTCAAATACAAACAAGATATTTTTTCCCTCATCTGGATCCTGGAGGCTCTTTGTGATTTCTACTTGACAAAAATTTCATTCCTCTGCTTCCACTTCTATTTATAAATAAAAATCTCTTGGATATTTAATAACAATCAAATTGAATATGAAGGAGACACATTTTATCTTCTACTAATGCAAAATATGTTTATAAAGCAATTCCTT
Source organism: Acanthosepion lycidas (assembly GCA_963932145.1). Lineage (NCBI taxonomy): Eukaryota > Metazoa > Mollusca > Cephalopoda > Sepiida > Sepiidae > Acanthosepion > Acanthosepion lycidas. Next base: position 62,490,304 of record OZ010589.1, read on the forward strand.
TTTAATTACATAAGCTAATTGGAGAGGTGAGTTTCTGAATGGAGGAGTCAATTTAATATCTCTAGAAACAAGATGAAGATAACTTTAAAAAAAAAAATAAATAAAAAAAACAAAAAAAAACATGCCTGCAGGTAATTAATAATTAAGAAACAAGTATCATTCTAACTGGCTTTTCATACTCTGAGGATGATGTAAATAAAAATTGAAATATTCAAAAAGTTAATCAAAGTTATAGAATACAAGCTCTTTATTTCCAATTTTTTCATACCATGTCCCTAAAGAATATGGGTGCTCACAGCTCTCCACTTGTTTTATTATCTGAATTGCCATGGATTCTTGAGAAAGATAGTGGAGTGGTTTCTGCTGCATTCTCTAGAATTTGAAATTTAGAATTTTCCTTCTCTTAGACTGGTCACTACCCAAGGTTAAAGAAACCACTATGCTGCTGTTTAACCCAGATCTGGAAGAGATGGATTCGTGCCTATTCTAAGAGCATTTGTGCAAAAGTGAATGCAATAAAATAAGCCAGAATTTGAACTCATTTCACCAATTCCACTTTCCACACTGACATCTGTTATACTACCTGCATATTCCCTTATTTCCAATACATACTTCTTAACCAATAGTCATGGAATATAAAATAACTTGTGTTGCAATAAGGAGCAGAAAATATAAAATGAAAAAAAAAAAAAAAAAAGATTCAAGATTTGAGACTCATTCATCTAAGAAATTTGGACAACTTAATAGAATTTTTTTACCAATTAGCATCAAGCATATTTTATTTGACGGCATATAAGATGCTCCAATTTCAACCAGAGAATAAGAAAACATTGTTGGTTTTGTATAGAATGTTACTGGATCCATCTAGGTTTCTTATCTGGCCCAGTTGAATATAAGTTATTAACACAATCAGGTTTGTTTGATTGGTTTGATTTTGTTTAACAACATGTAAATTCTAATGGTTCATTTTTACGGTGAATTTTTTCCCCAATAGTTAGAGGGGCTCAGTTTGATAGCTACAATTCATCTTAAACAGATTGTTCAATCTATCAATCTGAACTGTTTAAACAAATTCTCCTTATATAACAATTTTTTAAAGAAATTTTAAAATTTCTTTTAGAAACTGTATTATTAAACAAGGTTTTTATATTTAAAAAAGTCAAGGGATGGTGATTTTCTAAGTGTAGCTTAGATGTAACACAAGGCCAAAAGTATGGGGCACCCAGTGAGATCAAAGTCACTATTCAGTCATAATTGATCTAGTAAGACAAGCTTGCTAACCATTACACCACACTGAAATGCCCAAACACAATCAAGGGAGGGACTTGTTTCAGTCACTAGATATAGAACTACACATTGTGTCTTTCCATATTAACACCAGGATCAAGATGACTTAGTCACCATACAAGATGTAGGTGTGGGGATGTTGTGATTTGATGTGTGTGCCTTTTTGCTGTTCACTTTTTATTTCTGGCATAGATATAGCACTGGGGCAAGGAATACTGGCCACTTGTTCCAGTCATTAGTTCAGTAACATCCTGGAAAAGAGACTTTCACCCACACTGTTTAGATAACAGTTGAAGTCCCAAGTACAGTGATAAAACCAGTCACATGTGCACAAAATTAAAGTTGATGGATACCAAAGATTCACTGAAGTTTAGCTGTTGGTTACGCAGATGTTTCAAACTAGTGTTTTCCTTTCATCCCCAAGTCTAACACTTGACAGTAGTATGCAGCAGTCTTAACTTCAAATTTCTTGTCACAGCTATGATAATGATAGAACACAACAGTCATATGTGCTTTATTATTATTATTATTCACTTTTTAAAAGTTGGAGTGATAATCTGGTTGCCTGTTCTTACATCCCCCACATGTATGTCTCTTCTCTACAGCCTGTCTGAAGTTATTATACATATCAAACGATCCTCAATAATTCAAAAAGTTCTCAACCAATATTTGTCAAATTTAAACTCGTCTATTTCCACCCTTAGTAGAATATTTAACTAAATTTTCTGCCATATTTTAATGGCTAGTTTTTGAAATATTTGGAATTTACAAAAGTGAACTGACTGAAATTAATATACAGATTAAACTAATATTAGCTTAAGATCCCTGAAATGTAATAAAAACTTTTTTCTTTTTGTTCATATGTTGAAACATGGGTAAAGGGAAGGATCTAACTGCTGAAAAACAGAAAATAAAGTTATTAAGTGAGGGAATGTCCACCTTGGAGATATCAAAGGAGCTTTGCAGAGATTATCAAATGATAAAGAAGGCTGTTGAAAATATAAGTTGATAACTCAAAGGAAATGGCTTTAAGAACTTGCTTCATCAAGGTGAATATAAACTAAAGTGAGTTATAGCAAAACAACCACTTTTTGCCAGCACTCAGATCTTTGAAAAGGTTGGAATTGAGGGAATCAAGGACAAAAGGTGTAGAATATTTTGTGAACTGAGAGCTGTAAAACAAATCTCCTAGGTAAACTCCTCTCACTAAAACACATATTTTAAAGCATTAAAATTGGACCAAGAGATACATGAAAATTGACTTTTCTAAAGTAATTTTCATGGATGAATCTCAAGTGACATTTGATGGACCTGATTTATGGGCTAAAAGATGGATTTTATCCAATTCAGATGTGCCTGTAACTAAAAGAAGACAACAAGGAGGCAGTAATGTTATGATATAGGCAGAATTGTTAACCAAACCATTATCCAATAATGGTTTGTTCAACATCTAAATATTGGTTTGATTCAATGGTTTTATCAATTATCCAATAATGGTTTGATTCAAGATTCGATGAAGCAATTAAACTGAACAATACTAACTACTGCAATCTTATGAACAAGACTTCCTTTGCATGGTACAAGTCCCAGTCCCACAATCTCAAAGTGAAGTGTATATTTATGCATGACAATGCTCCTTCTCATGTATCTAAGCCTATCCCTGAATTATTTGAGCATAAAAGATTTACAGGAGTAAATGGAATAGTCACCATCAAGTCCTGATTTGAATCCAATTGAAAATCTATGGTCAATTGTGAAAATGAAAATATATGGAGGTGGCAAACAATATAACAGGAAAGCAGACTGATGGGAAGCAACTAAAACTACCATGTTGGGAATTGAACCTACTAAAGTAAAAAAAAAAAATTAATAAAATCAATGAATAAGAGATTACTGGCTGTTAAAGAGAAGGGGCACTATATTAAAATATAAAGGATTCAAAGACTTATCATATGAGTTTGTTATTTGTTCTATTATAAATGTTGATCACTTTTTGATATTTTATTACCTTTTTATTGAAGTAAAATGTAATTATTTGGTTTAGCCTAAATGGCAGTTTTTTTAGAATACATCAAATAACTTCAATAAAACATATTGATACTAACTACAGCTTTGTTTTGACATCTAAATTGATTGTTTAAAATTTGACAATTTTTTCAAAACAAATTTAAATTATTGAAGTTTATATCTTTTGCTTAATGACTTCAGACATGGTGTAGTGTTTTTCATAGAACTCCCTAATATGTGCCTCTCTCCCCACACAAGATTCAATATACTAGTTTGTCAACAATGAGGTAGAATTTTATCATTCATTTACATTCTCTAGAGCACATAGTGAGCTAGCCACTTGACAGAGTCATGATAACATTCTTCCCAAAAGCTATTTTCCTATAAAACTACCAGCAAATACACCTATTTAAACAATCATAGCTGATCTTTTAGAAGAGTAAAAATTTATTCTACCTATGAAACAATACCAATCTGATGGATAAGTCTATGTAAACAAGTTAATTTCAAGAGATTTTAAAAATGAATTTCTTTGAGGAAGTAATTTAACACTTGTCCTTTTGACCTTGTTAAATTATGTAGATTGGTACATAGCAAATTATATACTATCTCAAGATTAATATTCACCTAGTTCCTTAAAAAAAAAAAAAAAAAAAAAAAAAAAAAAACCTATTTAATATTTTGAAACAAATTATTTTCTTGGTTTAATAACAGCAATAAAAATGGATGTGTTAAAACAAGAGGAATGAGTAACAAAAAATTTACCTTACCCTAAAGTGGTAATATTGAAACACAAAACAAGAATGTAGTTTAACCAATTTATTAATCCTCTCTCAAAGACAAGAAATGTGTACAATGACTAAAATAAAGATAATGTTATACAATACATATATAGCAAAGGCTAATTAAACTTAAACCTAATAACTATTACTTCTGCTTACAGAGGGATAGCTGGCAGGAGTTAATAAACTAACACTTTCAGGTGAAAATCTGAGTGGCCTTTCCTCATTACCAAGAACATGTCTTGGTTATAGGACTGGGCTCACTAATGGTTGTTATTAGTAATGTACTTGGATTTTCATGTGAAGATGTTAGAATCTGTATCAAGTTTTGACAGTCATCCCTCTTTAAACAAAAGAATAGTTGGTAGTTCTTTTTCCACTTTTAATTTCAATAATATCTAAGTGCAACCAAGATTACTCTGTTTCCCCCTTCAGTTCATAATCAAAATTGAGCATAGAAACAAGGCTCTACATTTGTCATGCATCTTTGAGGTTCTACTTGCCTTATTACATGGTTGGATTACCAACCACCTTATAACAAATTTATTTTCATGTATTTCTTTAAAATTTATGAAATTCTAATATTTGGTTTGGTTTGTTTTGTTTTATGGCATATCAACCTCAATGGGTCATTTAATGCCGACAACTTTTTTTTTCCTGGTAATATTTTTGTTTTGTCAAAAATCTATTTTTGTTAATATTTTTTTCCTCAAAAACATATTGCAATAGTTTTTTTTTTTTTTTTTTTTTCTCCCCTCAAAAACGTATTACTGGCAATAGTTTGTTTTTTTGTTTTTTTTTTTTGTTTTTTTTTCCCCTGCCTCAAAAACATATTGCTGGCAATAGTTTGTTTCTTTCCCCCCCTCAAAAATGTATTGCTGGCAATAGTTTTTTTTTTTTTTTCGTTTTTTCCCCCCCTCAAAAAACGTATAGCTGGCAATAGTTTTTTGTTTTTGTTTTTTCTTCAAAAATGTATCGCTGGTAATATTTTATAATGCTTTTTACCTCAGTTTCAGGGTTAACTATTTGCCTATAGCTGGAACCCTACAGGTGCTAACACCCTGGGTCAGAGTGGACCTGGGAACACCAACCATTAAAAGGTGGTTCCACGCTCCTCAAAACTTCCTGATCAGAAGCCTTGCTGTTGGATGTAGTTTATCATCATACTCAGGATGCAGATGTAGTCTCAGTTTCGGAGGTTAACTATTTACCCATAACTTGGACCCTAATAGATGCTACTACCCCAGGTCAGGGTGGACCTGGGAACACCAGCAACTAAGAGGATGCGGATGTAATTTATCGTCATACTAAGGACGGTCTAATATTTGGGTAAAAAATGGGTTTTATATCAAATATGGTAAATTCTAAAGTTATGTGCATTCTTTAAAATTTCTGATGCAAAAGGGCTCTCTTCCGCAGTATTCTCTTTTCTTAACAAAAGTCTTCAAAACTGAATATCAACACAATTATTTCTAATATAAAGATATACTGACAGAAGAATCTTTTTTGACTTTGCTAAACAAAGATAAATATTGAAAATATATTTAGAGAAAAGCAAAACCACTAGATAATTTAGGCTGAAATTTACATTGCAGAAAATAATGGATTTTTAAGCAAAACATTTAATTTTATACTCACTGTAAATTTAATTCCTTCCCTATTAGAAACCAGATGTCCTTTAATTAATTAAATCCAGCTTACAAACACAAAGATTGAGAGAGGGCAAAGTATAAAGATACTTAAATAAGTAATAGAGGAGAGTTCCCTTTAATCAACAATTAATACAATCAAATTAAAATCCTTTTACTGCAGGATTATGACAGTAATTTGAATCACCATTACTACCAACATTATATGTGTGTATATGTATATATATATATATATATATATATATATATATATATATATATATATATATATATCCACATTGGGTGCTGGTGAGTTGTGTTACAAGATGAGAAACAATGTATATATTTATTGTGTGTGTATGTGAAGTAGAGTGTTAAAGTTGTGATTGGTCCTGTAGAGAAATAAACCCTTAAAAATCTTAAAATAAGATATGCTTAAATATGTATATAATCAAAGTCAATGTATTCTAATTGTTTTCATTTGTAGCCTAGAAACATGGCTCAATTGTTATATATACTTAATTTTACTTTTTAGCTTAGTTCAACATACTGGAAATAGTGAATATAAACAAGAACATTACAGAACAAGAAAGTCCCTGATATTAGTACAGTTACTTAAATGTACTGTAATATCTTGATGGTACAGGTAAACCAGTAGACAAATGATATATAATAGCCACCACCTCAATATCAAGGTATAATCAATATAAGACTCAGCTTTGCTTTGGACAGATATGGCTCTTTAAATCAGACAAACTTTTAAAAGCTCTGCTAGAAAGTTGGCAGACATGAGACACATATACACATATAAAAGGGATAACTAACAGATAGAAAGAGATCAACATAAATCAAAGATTAAAAGATATAGAAGTCATTAAGTGATGAAAAATAAAGGATAATAGATGGAGCAAAAGGTTAAATGGTGTCTATTAGATAGTAGATACAGTAGGAAAAGCCCAGACAGAAGATGGAGAGATGAGACAAAGGTTTTTGCTGGTAAGACATGACAAGCAATAATATAGTCACATTAGTCATGAAAAAATTAGGAAAGTGCTTTTATGTCCAGCAGTGAATTTGCAATTGCAATCACTGATAATGATTATCCACATGCAAACAACAGGTAAGCAATAGGTTTTACAATCTGCAATATTAGTTTTTTTATAGTTACAAAAAAAAAGACAAAAAAAAACAAAAAAAAAACACAATTCCTTTCATTCTGTATGAAACACTATAAAAATCTTTGATAAACTACTTTTTAATATTCTTGAGTGACTTTAATCAGAGCTGAAATAAAAGTATTATTCAGAGTTGATCTAAATCAAAGTCTGGGCTAAAAACAACAAGCACTTGAGTATATATTTGGTAGTAAAACAACCAATATGCCTGAACCTACATTGAATAGATTTGCTGAAAGGACACAGAGCTAGCATATGTTAAATGCAAGGATATAATCACATGAATAACAATTTAAAAGCATAATGTGGCTGGTCAGCCAATTTTCACACCCTTTTATAAAAATACATATCAGTTGTTTGCCAGTAAAAAGATAGCAAGAAAATTGAAAAATGGTCTTAAAAGGAAGTTTTAACTGATTGCAAGCTAGTGGGAAATCTAAAAAGAAAAAAAAAAGAAAAAAAAATGTAACACCTGCACAGCATGAATTGCACATAGTCATGACAATTTCGAATATCACAGAAATTACTATTTTATTCTGATACAGTACATATATTTCAACAGGAACTCCTGTTTAGCTCTGTAAGTATCTAAACAATTATTAAAGTAACACAAAGATGCAGGAAAAATGGTTAGTTCTCTATACCACTCCAGCAAGTACCTGACACCTTGTGCTATCCTCTACCTTTACAAGAGCTAGATCAGGCCTAAAATGGAGTACTGCTGTCATATTTGGGTCGGAGCTGCCCAGTCCTCACTTTCTTCACTCGATAGCATTCAAAAACATCTCCACATCCTTATGAATGATAGATCATTTTCTACCTTGCAACCCTTCTCACAGAGAAGATGTCACAAGCTTCTCACTGCTTTATCACTACTTCCATGGAAGTCTTCAAACAAACTACATTCCTTAGCTCCACTAGTTCTAACTTTCACAACTAGGACCTGCCATGCTATGCACATTGTAGTGAACCACCAACATTCCCTCTGTATTCCATTGGTGAGAAGTTCCACTCAAGTAGCTTCCTGCTAACCATTGCTCTTTCTACAATTTTGGACATTAACAGCAGAATTACAGCAAAGAATCCAAGCATTATCATATGATACAGAATAATTCTTGGTAAATCCTATATAGACAGCATCACAAATGATGCAGTGCAAGATACCATCAGACAAGAAACAGGTTTTTGGGAAGACCTCATAACCACTGTCAAAAAGAGGAAACTGCAATGTTGTGGCTATGTTATAAGAGCCAACAATTTTTCCACTGCTATCCTAAAAGATAACACTTTAAGCAAAAGAGGCAAAGGAACAAAATGTGCCAACAATGTCAAAGACCCAGACATCGACACACAATCAATTTACATGGAGAGCTGGACAGATGCTCAGCAAGCTTATGACCACATCTGGTTATGGGACTGCTGATGATAAAATAGAAAAAGTAAATAGCTGAGAGCAGAACAAAAGGACTACATTTCATCTACAGCACTGTTACAACAACAGCTCTTTAATCTTAACATGGAAACAGCTGGCAAATTAATGCTTTCAACCAGAGAGTCTACTTCCTTGTTTTTACTTCTATTAATCCTGTTTAGTCTTAAACATTAACATTACCCTGGCAACCAATACTATCACCAATGGACCTAAATATAAATTTGTTAACACTTTTATTCAAAAGAGCACATCAGTTTTACAGTTTATTTAGTACTAAAGTTATAAATTGTTTACTAGACAAATGGATATTCCATTAGAATAGGAGAAGAAGTTTAATTTTATATTATTTCTTTTAATTTTTTTTTTTTTTTATTACTTTTATTTGGGTATAGATAGAGGGAATCAAAAAAATGTGTGTGTATGTGTGTATTCTGAGATCAATGCCTATTTTATAACAGTACAAGAAGTTACTGTGAATGTTGATTTTAAAGGTAAGATTTTCTTTACTTGGAAAGTTGGGGCAACAATCTTTCTCCACCATTTTGCCTACATTTGCTTAGCTCAGTCAATATCAAAGAGCTCCTGTGAATATAATTAACTTATCTGACTCAATTCATATTTAATACAACAATTAATGAAAATGGAAAAAAGTGGAAGAGAAAGTTTACATAAAAGTAGTAAAAATCTTCATTTCTGGATCTTTTACTAACAATTATAGTCCAATAAAGAAAAACCCATTCTTTTAGGATTTTATGGAGATAATTCTACTTAACAGCAATTTTTATCAAGATATACACTCTTAAATGAAAAAAAATAGTTTCTTTTATTATATTAGTTTACATGTAAAAAGCATTAAAAAAAATTAGAAATAAAGGGAGTAGTTTTTAAGTGTTTGCAAACACAAAAAGGAAGGTTTTATACTAAATAAAACAAACACCTAAACCATACACATAACCAGACAAATATACATGAAAATATTTGTATATGAATATTTATATAAAGAATAGATCATAGATCATTAAGTCTATAGCTAAATATGTAGTTATTGGCTCAATTTTAATCTGAAATTTATATATAATGTTCAATCTATGTAATTAATATTAAACACTGAATTAAATGCATTGACAAGTAAGGAGGTTATTTTAAAAAAAATTCTTTAACTATTTTTCACTTAATACAATGCCCAAGAAACACTGGAAGTAGAGGGTTACTAAATTAGCTTGTTACCTAGGAATCAAAGCAGTAGAATTTCTCCTTGCGTTGAAAATATCATGCCAGGTGGGGAGGGGTAGATACCAAGATAAACTTGCTTGTTTGGGAATACTAAAAACACCCATTAAGTGAGAGGCATATAATAGGATGATTGGGGGATGAGATGATATCCCCTACACCAATTTTGTATAGGGCTTCTGTAGGACTATAAAACTAAGGAAATTCCTATAAGGAGATTTGGTGTGACCATATAACTATGACGGGAGGAACAAATACATAACTAACTTGGTGTTTATATAAAGTTTTAACTTAGGTAGTGGTCATTGTGATTTAACTAAATAAAAGCTCAAAATTATTAGCAAAATACCAAATATAAAAAAAAATATATGTATTAATTTTTTTTCTCCTCACCTTAGTTAAGCTAGTCTACTTCTAAATACAAACAGATTTAATTACAACTTAACCCTCCTATCAACTACAATTCATTTACAATTTTTTTTACTTTTTTAATGAAAAACATGGCTTCTCTTACTTCAAGTAAATTGAACCCTACTGAGAAACAGAAAAAAATGCAATAAAGAAATAAAAAAAATAATGTAAGTAAAGATATGTCACTTAGTAGTTCATTCTTTTGGCAGAAAAAGTTTGGCTTCAATAATGTAAAATGTTTTGTTTTTTTTTTGTTTTTTTTATCATTAAGTTGGAAATTTATTGATGCACCTACACATGTGTTGTACATAATCATCAAATCATCACTACACTATTTTAAATTATATATATATATATATATATATATATATATATATATATATGGTTAGATAAATGAGATAACTAGATATTAGTGACCATATATGCATGCGATGGTAAGCAAATAAATAATTACCAAATTTAGCCAAGAGGTGTAGACATAATAGTGTTCAATGTGATTAGACAGAACTAGGAAATATATGTTAATAAATACACATATACCTATGTTTGATGTGTGACTCAAGTCACAGGCATGAGATATAGCTTATTGTTTATTTTTAAAAAGAAGTATACAGATGCATTAAGCCATTATTCAAAATAAAGTAAATAGCTACTTAAAACACTGGAGTGATTTTTAATATATATATATATATATATATATATATATATATATATATATATATATATATATATCATTACAGTATTTAAGTATTTTCTTTATTTTAAATAATAGTTTTTACTATACCTTATCAATAAAAGGAAAATTCAGAAAAAGTCATCATGGAGAAAAAAAAAATTAAATTAAAAAAAAACAAACAAAAATACAGGATATTTTTTTTTATAGTTTTTAATAAATCGTAATGAAAGTGAACCTGACAGTAACTTATTGTGTATATGTATGTCTAATTACAAATTTATAATCAAACAGCTACAAATTTCCTCTATACATCCATTCACTTACATATGTATATTCCCATACGCATACTATTTTATACAGACTCATAACTTTAAAATTTTTGAATAGCCTAAAAGATGTCTTTACACTAGATAGCCAACAGCACTAACCACCACAGGATATGAAATAAACACATGGGAGACCCAAAGATGAAAAATGACAGGGATTAAGATTACAGAGCAGTAGCATCATTTTCAAAATGCTTGATATGATGACATTAAGTAAAGACAGAATTTTCGTACACACAAATGTATATGGCACATATTATAGAAGAAACATTTCTAACAGAAAGAAAATTTTTTGAAACAATAAAAATGAATATATTTATTATCAACTATAATAAAAATAAGATCACTTATTTCCCCCATCCCCAACTGGTTTAGTAGAAAGGATGGTCAATTACCAAAAGTAAGTGGGCAGGGGAGATAATTCATGGCTGACAATATGTACCAAGCAGTCATTCTTCTGCTTGACCAGTTTCCAGCTATTCACAATAACTTTTAAAGTATGAAGCTCAGAGTGACAAGCGTGATTAATTGGATCCTATATATAAAAGCTGGCAGGTATACTTGGAAATGTCAAAATAAACATGGTGATAATGCATTTTAAAATTTATGTATTCATATAAGTGAACAATATTATCTTCTTTAACAGTGAAGAAAAAAAAAAGGGAGGGGAAAAAAAAAAAAAAAAGAACTGCTTTAGAAAGGTAGTTGTTTCTTTGCCAATCTTCTTGTGGATGGATAAGATATTCAAATTGTCACTCTGAAAGGGAGAATCTTAAAGTGATCCTAAAATTAAGAGTCTCTTGTAGAATATATTATTAATCAAGTATTGATTACCTAGGTTGTGATCAAATCTGTTGAAAAAAAAAAAAAAAAAAAAAAAAAAAGTTTATTCACATCATCCTTAAAACTGAGTAAACATCAAAATATTCATACTGTCAATAATTTCTGTTGATTAATCAAATATTAATTATTTACATTGCTTTTCAAGGTCAATTTCATATTTTGCTAGGAAATAGACAATGTTACAATAAATATGGATTTATTAGATTTCATGTGAAAACTAACATGTGTGTGTGTGTGTGTGTGTGTGTGTGTGTGTGTGTATTGTAATGAAGTAATGGATTTTTATTTATTAACCCAACATATTTTTATCATACTGAATGTTATTTTCAGCGGGCACCCACATCTGAGTCGACACACTATTTTTTTTTTTTTTTTTTTTTTTATAAAATATATTTATTTTTGTCTACTGACCTCAATATTAGAGAAACTTTTTAATAAGATTTCTCAGATATTCAGGTTGGTAGACAAAAATAAATATAATGTTTTTTAAAAAATAAATAAATAAACGGTGCATCTACTGAAATATTGGCATCCACTAAAAATAAGGTTTAAAGCCATAACTATAGATAAGTGAACACTGAAGTCAACAGTGTTTCATGCCTGGATATTGCATTGAAGCATGAAACAGACTGTCTCTGCTTGGTTTTGACCACAGTGTTCATTTTTATATTTACATATGCTCTATCTCTGATATTGAACACTTTTACCCATAAATATAGCATACCTTAATATATAACTTTACATTTAAATATATTTTATAATAATAAGTAGATAATACTGAATAATAATTTCTCATATTATTGAATTTATTATCACAGCTGCCATTATAAACCATCAGTATTCACTCTTGTGTACAGAGAAGAAACATATAATAAACAAATCAATAACCCCCTTTTGCCGAGAAGGTGACGTCACTGTTTAGCTGGTTTTTGATTCTTTACTATTAGTATCCAGCTGTGACCACATAGTTGACAAGGTTGGATCAATAGAAAGTTTTCTTCCAAGCCAATCATGGCAGTTAGTAGATTCCTTGGGGGCCATTTATGATGGCCACCTAATATCAAGAGCTTTTGTTTGTACTCTATTGAGAATACAGCGTTTCTGGTGTCTACCTATGTCCACTTTTTTTTTTTTTTTTTTTTCTTTCTTCTACAATGAATCAGCCTATTGCTTTTTTATCATATTTATACATGATACTTATTTTTTTAACACATTATTATTTAAATATTTAATAATAATAAAAATGATAAATGAAATAAACAGTAATTATTTACCATCTTATTTAGATAACTGTGCTGATTCTTGCTGTTTTATAACTATATTTTGGATGATGTATTTTTCAGCCTTCTTCATGTATATATTTTTTCCTTTTATATACAGCTATGCACCTGAGAATAAAGGATTCCTTCCTACAGGTAGCACTAATTCACAAGTCAGACTGTAAAGTATATCCCTACAGGTATTGAGTAAATCAACATACAAGGATGCATAAGTCTGACAGTTATTAGTTGGAGTTTGATCTGAAATTTTTCATTGTATAATTTTTAATCTATAGATCATTTTATTAATTGCTGATTGATTCATTTTTTAATGGCTTATCAAGCCTTTCTTTAAAGGTGAAACATATTTTGGATTGTAAGAACAATTATTTTTTTTACATTTTGTTTTTATATATGGATATTGCATTAACAATTTTTTGAGAATAATAATTTTTCTAGAGACAAGTTCTACTATTTAACCCATAGCTGAGAGGGGGGATGGATTCACACCTTTCCCAATGATATTTATGGGTAAATGAATGTAACAAACCTGATTGGAATTCAAATGTCTCTGATTTCCCATTCTGAGCCACTATACATACCAACACATTCACCTCTTTTTACTAAAAACTGTAGTTTCATTCAGCAATAAGTGAATAAATACCAAAATTTTCATTAAATTACATTAGTTGAATTTTAATAGAATTTTAAAAAAATATGAGTATACATTGGCCCTGAAATTTCCAACTGATTATCTTTCTTTGTACAAAAGTAAACACCTACATTTCAAACACAAAGAACTCTCTATATCAGACAAAAAAATAATACTTTATACATCAGAATTTTCTTCAATTCTTATAAATGATATAAATTTTCTACATATTGATTAAATCATGATTGAATAATTTTTTTGACCATTTTGTGATCCAAGATTTTACTATTTCCTGAACTGTTCACAGATTAATGAGATAAAGGAGCACTAGGAAAGAAACAAACTATTAGTGAGTAAAAGACATGGCAGTAGACCTTATCTCAATAGCTAGTTCCCTTTTTCAGAGTGAAATGAAGGTGGGGTGTTAAAAAAAAAACAAAAAAAACACACACACAAAATAAAAATTAAAAAAAAAACAATAGAAACAGTGTCAAAGAGAAGAGACAAAGCTGGGGGGGGAGCAGTATATCAGTGTAAGTTCATCTTCACTCTACTTTTCAAAATTTCTCCTGTAGCTGTTCTAACAGGACTTGCTTGGACAGTATGAGTCCCATCAGGAACCTGCACCAGAAGAGGAATACCACTTTTGATTTTCATTTGTGAAACTCAAAGACACACACTAACAAACCATCAGCTCTCAGGGACTCAGATCCAAGAAATTAAGTAGACCATGTGACCATAGAGGAAACCCATAAGTAGGAATTAGCTTTGCATCTAAATGATTGCATTTCTATTCTATCCTCTTACTATTCAGATCGTTATTTCTAGTCTATCCTCTATTACTATACAGACTGCTATTCTCTACTCTATTTGCTATACTATTCCTCTATTTGGATCACTATATGAATTACTGTTTGAGCAATATTATTGAGCAAATACTATTAGTGCGAGTGCTATTCAAAGGCATCTAACACCACCATTATTCAACAGCGTACTATAGTTGTATCTGCAATTACAAAGTCTCTACTACAATAAGCATTACAAAACGGACAAAGAGTATTCGTTGACATTACAAAAGTGTCAAATGAGTGTTCATTGACATCACAAAACAGTGTTAGCAGCACTTTATTCCTATATAACACTTCCCCTTCATGTGCATATGTAGTTACTCACTTTTCACTACAGAGAGAGAGAGAGAGAGAGAGAAAGAGTGTGCGATGGGTAAATTGTCACCATTTGATATTTTTAATTTCATACATACGTGTTCTTTTTGATTTTGTTAACTGCACAGTATAGTAGGGTCAATTAGGCACTATCTGTGAAAAAAGAGCACCATGAAACAATTCGCTCTGCCAGAAATTTGGGAATGGCATGCTGTACTGCTTGGCATATACATTGAAATCTTCAATACAGACATTTCAGAGTATTTGGTTGGCAATCTGAGAACAGTGCAGAGAGTTCATAAAGAGTTGGATGAATCTAATAGGAATTACAAAGGTATTTGATGTGATCACTAGTGAAGGCAATGTTATGCCACCATTTATCCTCCCATAGGGACTTGAACTCAACACAGAGGCCTACATCACATGCTTTGAGGAGGTAGTGCTGACCTGGGCCAGGAGAGTGGCTGCTGAAAGACCCTATGTCTGACAAAAGGACTCTGCACCATACCAAACAAGTGGGACTCCCCAGTCATGGCTGTTGAACAATTTATACGACCACATCACCCCTTACATCTGGGCAGCTAACTCCCCAGACTGCAACTTCCTTGATTATTATGTGTGAGGCACAGTTGAGTGAGAGACGAACAAAACCCCTTGTAACAGCAAAGATGAACTGAAGGCAAGGATTATGACAGCATTCACCAACAAGGAGACTATCCAGAAGAGTTGCAGAAGATTCCGAAGTCATCTGGCGGCCATGGTTAAAGCTAATGGTGATTTTATTGAATAAATTTACTGTTTAGTATTTCAAGATATTTGTGTGCAATTTTGGTAAATATATCTATTAAAATGAAATGTCAGTTATTTTCATTTTCACGTAACTTAGACAACAATTTATCCATTGCATCCTGTGTGTGTGTGTCTCAATTTTAACAATGTGTGTGTAGTATGATGCTGTTACTAGCTGGATTTTGATTTGAAATTTTCAATGTGTGTTTGATATGATCAATATTCACCATTGAATTAAGTGAATTGTCAAGGAAGGAAATTAGATTGTATAAAGGTTTGTTGCAGCGTTTTTTGTTTTTTTTTATCATTAGACTACAGACACACTTGTTGATTTCTATATCCACACTCTATATTTATAAATGCTATATCACCAAGATTTTGTGTGAGTGTGAGCACATACAAGAAGATACTGAAAATAATAGCTTCTCTTTATTTTCAAAGAAAATACAATAACAGATACACACAACAATAATACTGGATAAAGCCTTGAATCTAAGCTTTTTCTAAGTGCAAACTTAAGTATTTCATAGTTCAGAGAAAAAGTAAGTCAATATTAATTTCAAAACTTGTTCTTGACTATTGTCCTGAGGATGACAAGACATTAGTTTATGTTGACTGGTTAGATGTTTTGGGACAATGCCAGAATAAAATTTTTAATTAAAATTCTATTGTATTTATACTAATTTCTTAAAATAAATTAAAATTCATACTTCTTACAAACAACGATACACTTTTAATAAATGAAAAAAAAAAAACTTATTCTTCAACAAGTGACAAATGAATTTAAAAAATTTAAATATTTGCATTATTCATCATTTGAGTTGAAATGATGTAACAGTAAGTTCTATGCTAACTATTTCTTTTCTCAGACTTCTTGCTTGTGAAACTTTCAACTTGTTGCTTTCCAGTCAAGTTTAATTTTCAAAAATATAAATGTATTGTCAATCGCTATCTTCTGTCTTAATTTCTGTTCTTTCATTTTCCATCCTCCTTAATAATGTTTTCTTTTCTTATATTCTTTCACACTCAGTTACCCCTAGTGTCTCAGTGGCTTTGTTGTCTTGCTTGGGGTGAAATGATTAAAAAAATAAAAATTATCTCAATGTGAAAATAATACCATCTAATTGTAAGAACTTTTTGCTTTAATAAACAAAACAAGAAAATTATATTTTTTCTGTCAGGTTTTTGGTAAATAAAACTTTACTTAGTCATTAGCAAACAACATTTATGTGCTAAGTTTTCAGCTTATACTAAAGTAAATTGAAATGCTCAACTGTCTCCTGCAAAACTCCATTCATAACCATCTTGCTCAGCAATAACATCTAACGAAAACATTGCCCAAGTGGTGAAGCAATGGTTGTAGGACATTGAGACCATAGTTTCAAGATTGAATGGCTTAAAATATTTTCTAAACATTTTAATGGTATTTTTACCATAATACTAATAACTATAAATAACATTTATATAACATCAAAAAATTTTTTTAAATTTATTTTTAAAAAAAAAGGTGGGGGGAGAAAAAAGATTTTAAGGGAAAATTTTTTTTTTTTAATATAAATCAATTCACCCCCAAGCAAAGCGATAATTCTACAAATAATGCTATGAAGATGCAAGGGGCTACTTAAAGTGAAAGAGCTGGAAAATTTTTTAGAAGGAACCAGAAGCCCCATCCTATACAGGGAACAAGAAATAAAATTCTACTCCTGTTCAGAAGACTGGGGAGATGTGTGAATTGGATGATAGGCAAAACTATCTACTGATACTAATAGTTGTTTTTCAGGACAATTCCAGATCAATGATGAAAAAAGTTAGTCTGGAGCCTTGTCAGAATATAACTTTAATTTAATTTTATAGATTTAGACTTAACCCACCTTAATTTCATTTTTTTCTTTTTTACAGGTTTTAACAATTTTATCATTACAACTTAGAAGTTATGGATTATTACTGTAAGGGTCCGTGAACCTAAGTATATCCCACAAGACAATAGCCTAAAGGATTAAGGAGTTAGTACATGAATTTGGTGACATAGTAATCGTGAGTTCAATCCCTGTGACAGGCAAAGTGTATTTAGACACAGTGGAAATGGGGTGTGCAATAGCTGAGCAGTACTAAATGATATATCACTGGATATGGACAGTGGAACAACAGCAATTTATTCCCTATAGATTAAATCAAGGTTTCAGTATGAAATTCTTTGAAGATTAATCAAATTGACAATCATCTAACAAATTGTTTTAATAGAAAGATTTTATAGATTTCAACTGACAGTAGCACTGACTGTTCAGTCAATGAATGTCGAATGTTACCATATAAGGAAATGGCTTATATTACCATCTCCATTGTTTTCTTTCTTCCTTACAACTGATATAGAAAACTATAAAAGTGGAACCATTTTTAAATACTACAGCCAGTCATTCAAAAATTAAGCCCTGAAATAATGCATAGATTTTGAGTTAAGCTATTTAAATCTAACATTAGTCATAAGCATAGCAAGCTGTTCTAATTCAGACTTTAATTTTCTTTCTCTAAATGTGCTATATAACTTTTCTTTTAATCAATAAATAAATAAATAAAAAATATGAGCTCTTAAAATAATAGGCACTTTCTTATATTTATTTTCTCTGGTAAATGTACAACCATGATGCAACTCAAAATTGTTGCAATCAACATATTTGCATATACCCGCTGACTATAAATGATACACAAGTTATTTTGTCAACTTTAAAAATAACAAAAAAATGATTGTTTTGTCCACTGTATTCTGCTATCTCAGAGACAAGTTACCGACTCATTTTTTTTCTTTCAGATTTTCTATTAATATCCTTACTTTTTCTTCCCTTTTTTCTTCTTTCTCCTAACAACTTATACAGTGACACTTCTACCCCAATATTGCCACTAATATAAAAATGGTAGTCTAGGAATTTAACCTTGAAACAATAGATTCCATTTGAAGGTGCCATGGCAGTTGCTTGCCATTTAAATGCTAGCACTTCATGTTATTCCATTCTCAATTCTCTTGATGCCTTTAGTGACATGCGCTTGATGTAAAGTTACTTCTTGTTTATAGAATTAATATTGTTAGTTGCAAATACTAATCACTAAGCTTAGTATTCTTTCCTGTTTATTCCTATTCTTTTACTTAAAAAAAAACAAAAAAAACCCTGAGTAATTAGCAGTTAATAAACCTGAAGTTATCTCTGGGAAGATTTTTGTTATTTATACTGAATTGAAAATTACTGAGAAACTAGTGGCCTGATTAGACTGGAAATTGTTTTTTTATTATTATTATTATCATTATTTGCTATGTCCCTTGAGTAGGTGGGCAATCATGGCTCTTCACAACTTCCTGCCCTTTGCAGCCCTTAGTAAGTTTTGTCTTTTTGCTGTATCTCCTAATCCCTGTTCTGCCAACCATTTACACAAACTCATTAGGTAGTTTATATGCTACTTTCCTCTGGCCTTCAACACATCCTGTAAATGACAATTTTTCTAAGCCCTCCTTCCTAATTATGCACCCTAGAAATTTCATCTATTTCTTTTTGATGCTACATGTAAGAGTCCTTTTTGTTTCCATTTTTTCTAAAATTTTGTCATTGCTTACATGTTTAGTCCATGGTACTCTCAGAATCCTTCTGGAGAACCCTGTTTCTGTTGCCACAAGTCTCTTCAAACCTGATGAGATTGTCCAACATTCAATGGCCTCTAGGAGTAACAATATTACATAACAATTCATTACTCTTCTTTGTTTCCAATGAAATTTTCTTGTTTCTTAATACTTTGCTTAATTTTGAAATCCCAAAGCACCTTCAGATGTCAATGTTGCATTTTCTGTCCTCTGTCAAAACACTTCCAAGATATTTAAATTTTTGCACTTGTTTAATTTACATGTTCAGCTGTTTTTTGTTTTTTGGGAGGTTTTTTTGGTGACAACCACACAATCTGTCTTGCAGGTGATGTTTAATCCTTTCTTCTCCCTCTTTTTTGTTACCTAATTTATTCTTCATGTTAGAAAATTTTAATGGTATTGTGCTAACAAAAATTGCACTTCAATGTGATATTTTTGTTTTATAACAACAAACACACAAAGATACAGATCAGATCATTATTATATATAATTTTGTTCTCTTTAATTGATACAGTAATGAAGTATAAAAAGGATTTACTCAGGATAGCCACAATTGCACTAGCTTTTCAACAGCATTCTATATGATATACTTTATACATGATGCAACACTATTTACAACTAAAGCCTAAGATTGATGCATCACCCAAGTCAACAAACCATCTTCATTTTTCTGTTTGAAGCTGTTCATTGCCTCAGGATTCAACTCTTTAGTCACCATTTTTACCAGCAATTTTGTTGAAAAGGAATAAAAAGACACTGAGTGATAGAAAATGGAGAAAATACAAAATAAATACTACTATATTTATTCATGTATAATACAAGTAATTTTGTATCAAAATAAAACAAAATTACCGGAGTAGAGTGGATTGCATTATATACAGAGGATATTTTAACAGTTTTACTTGTATCAGTGAAGTAACAGATATGTTATGTATCCTTTTAAACAACTAACCAGTGTTTACAACTGATTATACTGGACTAGAATTTTGTTGACTTGTGCCTACAGTTACAACTCCACTATTGTTATTTTTTACTGTTTTTGTGAGATGAAGCATCATAAATCATTAACTATTATTAACTTTAACTCATATTTACTTACATTTTGTAATTGCTTTTTACTACAATTTACCCAGGCCATCAATCTAAAGGAACGAGTAGATAGACAGGACATGTAGGGAAATAAAGGATAAACTTTGAGTGAGTTTCAAACACATCTTTTTTTTCACCCAAGAAGCCTGATAAATGCCCAGCTACTTTAACCACTATACAAGAATTAGATGGCTTTGCATGTCAAAATTGAACCAATAATTCATCACTACATTCCACAATGACTTCTGGAAACTTTTTTTTTTTTTAACACACACATTAGTAACAGCAATATTATTTTTTACTAGATAAGACATTTTCAACAATTATTAATTTTGACTACTATTTCCTTTCAGCTTAATTATTTTTTTTTTTTTTTTTTTGCAGTCATAGTTATTTAGTGGTCAATGCTCTTATGTGCATTTGAATAAATAACCAATCAAGTTGGGAGGAATGACTATTAACAAGTTTTCTGATAAAATGCTTTTTTAGTTCTTGTTCTTAAAGATTTTACTGAATATCAAGTCAAACATTTACCTGGCAACCATATCAATCCTGACCCTAAAAGGTCATAAGAAACTCAGATAAAAATGTATCAAATAAAAAGCAAACAAAAAATTAATGAGGATAATTTGTAAGAAATTTGCTGTAATATTTTCTTCTAATAAGAAACATATTTCACTATAAAGCAAGGGTGACAGTACACACAGAAGATACACAAGATTTTTAACACTTTTTAATTTCATTGTGAGCAAATATACTGCCAGATTTTCTGGAAATAAGAAATTTAAAAGAAAAATATTCCCACATAAAATAAAAAATATTAAGCTTATTTCTAAATATAAAATTGAATACTTTCTTTTTTTTTTTTTTTTAAATAGTTATAGATAAATTTAATAGAATTATAAAATTCAAAATAAGCCAATTACATCACTTAACTTATTTTGGAACTGATGTTTTATCATTATGCCTGTGTATAAATTCTCAAAATGCCATATATAATTTGATTTTAATTGAAGGTTTAAGATCAGAAGTAATGATAAAAAAAAAAAAAAAAGCCACAATACCTAATTTAGAATTAAGTTTGATAAATTCAAGTTTCTTAAATTAACTACTTGTTTTCAAATGTAAAAAAATAAAATAAAATAAAAAGCTTGGTGTTACATTAGCTAACTTAATAACTCTTCCAGACACAAATCAAGTTATATAGACTAAATGTTATATAATGAGCATAGTCCTTTAACAAGATCCAGTTTATCTTATTTAGTAAATACAGTCTAAGTTGAGTTGAATATCAGGACAGACTGGTTACTATAGCCTTGATTGGCGACCAGGCTATTGTAAAAAACATGGCAAATTAATGTGGGAAAATGTGCCTAGTCAGTCACAAATCAAAACATACATTATCACTCAAGTGTGTATCACGTATGACATTTAACTGACCAATTGATACATGAATTAAGAAAAATGGTTTATTAAAACAAAAACAATTATCAAAAGATAAAGTATCACGCAGTTTCAGAAATCCAAATTATTGACTGGTTAAAATACCTGAAAAACCAGTGAAAATTGTTATTTTATATCAGATGATCCATAAGAAATTGTAAGTAAAACATTTTCTGTAAAGTAAGGAAGTAGACAACAGTCAACTGAATGAAAAGACTGAAAATGTTACATTATTTATCTATCTTGAAAATATCTTTCAAATAGAATTTTCTTGAAACAAAAAATAAAATAAAATAAAGAACTATTTTTTTTTTTTTTTTTTTGTAAATACAGCTTTAGATTGAGAGCCAAGAAAAGCTGCTTTGAATGAATAGATCAGGTCTGTCAACATCTATTCAAAGCTGAAGAATAAAGAAAATGTATACCTTCATTAACAACTATGGCATATGCCCTGAGTAATAATTGCAAGTCTCACGGTTGGCCAACCATTAGCATCACTGTATCTAACAAAATAAGATATTTTGGGAAAAGATCAATAATAAATGCAGTGGTCCATTTCAAATGCTGCCATTATTTTTCATACAAGATAAACCTGACAAAGCCATTCTAACAAGCACTTGCTATCAATACATGTTTTCAAAAGTAAATACATCCCACCAAATAAGCACCCCACCATATACATTGCATAAGATGAGAACAGCTATTTGCAGAACAGACTCCTGAAAGGATGCTTCCCCAACCTCTAGAATCTTAACCTCTTCAAATCTAGGGTTAACCAATATCTATCCTATATATCCTCATAATAGTTCCTCCTTACAACAATCTTAGTAACCCTCTACCTTATTATTCTTGGGCCTTGTATGAGGTGAAGTTAAATTTTTTAAAAATACCTTACATACAAGAGAGAACTTGTTCCTAGTTTAAATCAATGCGCATTTCCTATCAGCATAACTGTCAATTTTCATAGTAAGGAGACCCTCCCCACTTGAAAAATTAACACAACACAATCTTCCTACTCTGTATCAGAAAACAGGTAGAATATCTTTAGACAGTTTTTCATTGACAAATTCATCAATGCATTATTTTATGTTTTCTGTGAACTTAAGATTTAATGTCAAATATTTTATAAAAGGTAAATTCACTATATCATAAAAATCAAATACTTACCTTTGATAAATACTAATCTTAACTAGTAGAATTTATACCGTTGTAAGACATAATTATGAAGCAATATTTACTTAATATTAATATTTATTTAATTTTCAAATACACAAGGACTAGGATACAATCTTTATACCTATTTTTATAATTAATGCTTGCTAAATATTTTGATGAAGAGCAAATTTGCAATATAATGTTGGATAAAATAATGGTCATTATTATTATTTCATCTTAAAAAGTTTGTTTACCATTGAGAAATCAACATTGGTTTGCAATTTGTTTTTGGTACCAACCTTGTTTTTTTTTTTGTTTTTTTTTTAACTTTTTTTTTCTTTCTTTCTTTCTTTAAATTTATAGCTGTTATTTTGGAAATTGACCAATGAATCAATTATTATTTTTAAATTATCGTCATTATTATTATTATTATTGCTATTCACGCTCTTAAAATCTCCTAATATCCAAAGCTGGACTTCAGCCCACCTGTCTACTACCATTCACCAGCTTTCAAGGCACTGATACTTAAGCTTGTTGTAAACATGACAAAAATAATTGCCCTAAGTTGTTTTTCTAACATCAAGCCATTTGAAGCTATTTGCAGCACAAGTTGTGCTAGGGCAGGGAGAAAAGGATACAAGTATGGTGAGGGTGCAGATAAAGATGGAGACAGACAGACATGCCAAGATAGATTTGCTTTTATGAAGAGAGGAAAAATCAATACTTCAGATCTATTCAACATTGCCACCACTTCCTCTTCTGTCTTACTACTACTACTATTACTACTACTCCATACTCCTCCCCTTCTTTGCCATCTTAAGATGAAGTAGGAAAGGAAGCAAAGATAGCAGAACATGAAGAGACCAGATGAATAGTGTGTACAACTTACAACAATACCCTCTCTTTGCTGCGGAAGGATACTGTAAGACAAATTGGTTTTACTGTTTCACCATTTTCTACTCATTGAACTTTGACCTCCTCAGTTTTGTCAAAACAGTTTCACTATCTTCAGGAATTCAATATCTCACAAAACCTACACAATACAGTAACATTGAATAAATAATAAAATGAACCAATACAAATGTTGTTAGCATGCTTAAGTAAGTCTTAAAGAATAATTTATATTCAATTTAGATTCTTACAAATACAAAGATTTTCAATCAGTTGTTTCATAATCTTCCTCCTCTTCAGTCCCATTAGATTGCTCTACTGAGTATAGAGTTACAGCTTAACCAAACTAAGGGTTGCTGCCAAGGTTTCTGCAGTAAGGGTAGAGCTGCTGGCCCCATGACCAACCAGTTTTGCGTTCAAAGTTGTTGTTCTTGACTGGTTACCAACTAAGGCTACAGAGCCCATTCTGCCCTTCTATTAAATCCTCCATAGGTAGAGGGAGATGAGATTGGATCATACTTTTCCTCAATGGTATTTGTGAGAAAGTGAACACAATCAACATGGATGGAATTTGAAACCAGAGCCCCATAACTTATGTCAACACTCTACATGTGCTACTGGTATAGTGTAACCAAGTACTACCTGCTACATTGTCAGTTTCATCAACAATTAAACAGGTTTCCCCACCAGGCTTTTCTTTTATCTGGGTGGCTAGACA
Source organism: Acanthosepion lycidas (assembly GCA_963932145.1). NCBI lineage: Eukaryota > Metazoa > Mollusca > Cephalopoda > Sepiida > Sepiidae > Acanthosepion > Acanthosepion lycidas. Next base: position 62,514,885 of record OZ010589.1, read on the forward strand.
TCTGGCAGGATTAAATATAAGACCTGTAAAAGGATAGATTAACCTTATTATAGAGGTCAGCAGGCATCTAGCACAAGGAGATAGACTGGGCTCAACAGATATGCATGCAGCCAATGCAGTGATGACCCACCATCACTAGGTGAAGAGTTTCTGAAACTGAAGTCTAGAGCAGATGGTTCTCCCAATGGAATCAATGGTCACATGTCCATTACCAAATGAGCCTTCAAATTGGAGGACATCAATTGACTAGAGTTGGAATGGACTCTGCTGAATCTATTTGCATAAGATATGCTACACATGAATGAATACCTCTATGGATTTCAACTCAGATATATGAAGGGAGCTGATCAGGAGCTCAGCAACCTTACAATCACATCTAGTCACAGGACTGAAGAAGATAACAGAACTACAATCATAGAGCACCAAGTGAGAAAAGCACAATACTAATAGTTTGCAGGACAACTATATTTTGTGGCATGTAAATCTCCCCACTCCATTTATATTTAATATTACAGTGTTATGGAGTTAGGTGCAGTTAAAGTACTCACAGTCTACAGCATTTGGGTAAACATTAACTTACCAGATACCTTAGTTTCACATGTAAAACACGTGATATTTTTTGAGAAAACAAATGTGGGGTTTGACATGGTATCAAATATACTTGAAAATCATTGCTGTATAACAGATTGCAAAAAGAACGTGTGAAAGTACAAATTCAGAAATTTATGCCTGATGCAGATTAATATTTTATCTAAAAAATCCTGTGTCTTGAGAATTCAGTGATAAAGCCACATTGTCAGAATTTTATCAAGATAGCACATATCTGCTAGTTTAATTTAACTTTCCAAAGCACAGCAATATTTCATTTATTTGGGAGAAAATTGCATAAATTAGTAAAAATGAAGTTAGATAAAACTTTTGAGCTTACTTTTAAAATTAACTAAATTATAGACATTTGAATAGTATTTAATCAAGAAACAGAATAACAGAAAAATAAATATAAGGTAAATAATATAAAATGTATAGAAACACAAATTCACTGATATACAATACCTACTTTACTAGAATTATTATATTCCCTAGTTTGTTGAAAATCTCTGTACAAAATAATATACTTTACATGCTTTTGAGTCTCAAATAGATGGTCTGGGACGCATATTGTTTTTTGTTCTTTTTATATCTACCAGGGAAATTTTTATTCCAACCACTCCTTTTAATAAATATTCAAATGAAACACTTTGTTCTAGAATGCTCACAGGCTAAATTAAGGGGTAGAAGAAATTTCCTGAATAGTTAATAAAAGGGGTGGTTGAAATAAAAATGTGGGTACATTTTTCTTAATAAAAATAAAAAAAAATCTCAGCCTATTTGAAACTCAAAAGGTAACCCAGATAATTTGCCAGTGTTATGTTTAACTTTTTCTAATTCTCCCAACCTCTATTCATCAAACTTTACAAAGAATTTCTTGCCCAATAAAAACATGTCAGATAAATATTAAGCATATCTTTATGAAACTTTTTTTTAAATCAAGATATTTTATTCAATATAAATAGTGATTTACTTATTCTCACCATGTAGGTCAATAGTAAAAGTCAAGGATAAAAACAGAAATATGTAATACTAAATCTACCAATAAGATAAGTATTAGTATTGGACACTTGAGTTTATCAGGAAGTGCATGCTGGTGTACATTATTCTTCTCTTTGTACTTTTAAGAATTATTGTTGTAATGGAATGTCCCACGCTCCCTGTCACCTATTGTGGACTGACTATATTAGTAGATAGTGTGCACAGGACATACCTGGCAAACTTGCTTTGGGAATTACTAGCCTGGTAACCGAATCCCTGTCTTTCAGTAATGTATTCTCTTTTACAATAAACCTCTCTTTCTTTCATCTGCACTCATGTTGCTGTTCCTTTCACAAGAGTACCACCTTTGTCTGTAACCTTCTTTAAGTTGAATAATCTGGCCTTGCCCTGAAAGACAGCGGCAAATTTGAGTCATCATCTTCCAACAATGCAGATCTCTGATGCGGGCAGAGGTTTCTGAAATGCTGTGGTGTTCCACTGATAAGAACTGAATGTAGACTATAGTTCACTGTCACTTTTTCTTTTTTGAATTGCATCAAACATCGACCATATGTGGTCTTTATCCATCCCGCTTCTCCCCGACTCTGTAGATTCCAAGATCTGTGTGTTCAAGTCGTGGTGTAACATCAATACCCTTTATGTAGGCTTGATAGTTGTATATAGGGTTAGCTGGTGCTGACAAAGCTGTTGTATAGTTTTTTTGGTATCACATTATACCAATATAATGCCTCCATAATGGAACATCCCGATCGAGCAGCAATACACTTGATGGTGTGATGACATCTCTCCACAATGGTTGAAAGACATGCCAGAATCTAAGTCAGGCATCCCAGTTCTCTACAAACCTCATGAACACTTCCCCACAGAATGCTGCACCATTGTCAATGAGCAGTTTGGCAGGTGGTCCTCTCTGGCAGAATAGCAACTCCAGTTGTCGGATGATGCTTGCATCATCCTGATGTGGTAATGGTCACCAGATGGAAAACCAACTAGGACCACAGTTTAGCATAGTCGGGTAATGCCGGCCTTCATAATGTATTATGTCTATCCCCAACATACTCCAATTCTTGCACACATCCAACCATCCAGACTGGCATCAGGTCAATGGATTGGCACACTTTGCACTCTCCAACTACCGCCTGAACAGCTGCCTTTGAGATCTCAGGGTGGATCCATCTTACAAAATACAAGATGCACTTCATACCAGGATGCCCACTATGTCAATGGATGGCTTGAATGTGGGTTGATAGATGTGACGTACACCGATTCAGTTTCTTTCCAAACTGCACCCAGCCAATGCTGAGGCACTCTGGTGAGCTGATTGGTTCAGTTTGCATGAGATCTAACGAGCTCCATGTCGACAGTCAATTTATATTCCTCCACCAGTTCCTTGACTATGCTGAGTCAACGTCTCATCAACATTTCTGTCACTGCCTTAATGCATACTCAAGACTTTCCAGACAGTATATCATAAACCCATTGATGCACATACATTGAGTCAATCTGCAGGTGAACCAGTCTCTCTCCATTGCAGTGCCATGATGAGGCCTCTTAAGATTGCATCAAGCTATGCCAGGTTGATATGCTTGTCTTCACATTCTGATCACAGCCAACAGGCATCTTTAACCAGGGATTCACTGCTTTCCACAATGATGCCAGTGACCAAGGAGCTTGCATCAACCCACATGGTAACTTCACATCTATCAACACACCAATCACCTTGTGCCAGATCCTTCTGCGCCAATCTGATAATGATGTCCGTCAGCATCCAAGTCAGAGATGGGTCCCGCACATCATCATCCCAGCCAGTCTTCACAGAGATTGCACACCATTTTATGAATGCAGTTGCGATGCAGAGCCACCTACATACTGACAAATGTCCAGTCAACTTCTCCCATAGGATGAAGATGCTCCAACGAATGAGCATGTTAGGTAATGGCAGAAGGTTACTCCCACAACTCCATTGCAATTTGTCCCGCTCCTCTGGATCCTTACTTGTTAGTCTGAATTTCTGAAAATGTGCCCTTACATGTGCTACAGTGCATATATTCTCATTGACAAATATGTCATCGATGTGCGAGGACATGGTCCTCTGAATGGTCTTGTCCTGTGCGACCACAGCATTCACAATTGATTGTATGATTAACGATGACATGTTGAACCCAATACCCAAACGGGAGAGGCAATATCTTTGCCCATCCATCTATCTGCACTTGGGCCATAACTATTTGTCAACATGCATCTGCAAATAGGAACAGAACAAATCCAGCACGGTGACATCTGATCCTTCCCATTGCTAGCTCCTCAATTTTTGTGCATGCATCAACATACTGATTGTGCTCCCGATAATCTATGACTGGGTAGACCTGTTTTTTTTTTCCTGCATCACAGCCATTAGAGGGATCAGGCTCTTGGGGCACCCAAGATCTTCCTTAAGCCAGCCATTATCCATCCAGGTTCATAGCTCATGAGTATACTACTCCCTGAGCGGCTTTGGTAATGGATACTAGGCTGTCTGGTTCTTCAATGCAGATGGTGTCTGGTCACCAGACCACTTCCAAGACACAACTCAGATTTTTCTGTTCTGGTCATACACCGCATGGAAGTCAGGTTTGTTGATTTTGATGGCCACATACAAAGGTCAGCCAAGTTAAGGAAAGTCACATCGCTGGACACGCATACTCCTCCCAACTTCTTGATATCAAATCTGAGCAGCAGGTTGAAACCAAGAAATTTTCCATCTACAACCAGAACCTCAACATCAATAGGAAGCCTGTTGCTCACGTCAAGTTTAATAAGTTCTACTCCAGAGCACCTGAGGGTTCTTTCACCAACAGTGAGCACGTCCACTTCTTTCCACTTTCAAGAGTGACGAAGTGGTCTGCTTATGAGCGATAGAGAATAGCCTGTGTCTAGCAAGGCTTTGTATGGAGCTCGGGGAGTAGACTGGTGCTGAGGTCTATTCTGCTGGCTCATTTCCTGGGCAATTACAGACTATATGGCCTACTGCGTTGCACTTGTAACATCGCATCTGGGGTGTCTGCCTTTCGGTGTGCGGTTCTTTGCAGTCCTTTGCAAAATGATTTGGACTGTTGCAACAATAGCATGTTATGGAGCCATGTGAATCCCCAGTAGGAAGCTTCCTCGCATGTTGTTTGCACAACCACAACTGCCACTACTTCATCTTTCATAATTGCTCGCACGCAAGTCAACAACTGGTCAATAGAAAATTTGTCCATTCTGGTCAAAGTGCGAAGATGTTTAACCCAGCCTGGTAACCTTCACATGAATGCACATGCCAAGCCACAGTCACTCATTCCGCTGAACAGGATGGAAAGTTTTCATAACTGCCAGATAGACATGTACCAATTCTCCAGGACAGAGCCATCACTCAGCAAATTTCTCATAAGCCAAAAGAAAAAAAAACATCCATAGCAAAAGCTGTGTACAGTGCAGATTTTATCTGCCTAAAATCCTTTTTCTTTCTCTCTCAGCTGCTGGTAGACAGCAAATACACCACCCATTAGACTTAAAGGGACTACATGTTCTGGAGGTTTCACCTGGCACATCTTACAGACTAGCTCAGCCTTCTCAATCCATTCGACCACAGATGGTCTGGTCACAGAACCATTGAACTCAGGAATGAGTTTGAAGTCAAACTTCCTCTCCATTTTTGCCAAAATAGCTCACATGAAACTGACCTAAGTAATCGCTTTCCCAACTGACAGTCTCTCTGTGAAAGCAGTACCACATTCATGAATGTACTGCCTATTCTCTTACATGTGGTGTGTTTTATGCAGAGCTGATCTTGCAAAAAAATTGCAAATGCCCAACCTCTCTCACCAATTCTCCTAGCTCCAAAACTGTCTTTCTTAAATTAAGGTGTCAAGGTAGCCATATTTCTTTTTCTTTACTCATTTTGCATGCCAGGAATATACATGCACAATTTGCCACACGAGCTAAGTCATCTTTTCTATAACTATCACCATTGAATCATTTGAAAATGTTCTCCCTTTTAAACTCATTTTAAAGTTTAGAAAAAAAATTAGTGAAGCAAGATCTAATCAGTTAGATGGATGGTCTATACATTTAACCCTAAATTCCTTAAAATGCTCATCAGTTGCCAGTTCTAGAAGTGGTTGCATTTTACTGCAAAATAAAAATAAAAAAAGAGATTACTTTTACAGCTCCACTCACTTTTTTTTTTTACCAATGCCTTCTTTAATCAGTACAGCAAGTTATAGCACTCTTCATTTCCAGTTTTGCATTTCTGAATATAGTCAAACATCTAAATACTTTCCTTTAAAAAAAAAAAAAAAAAAAAAAAAACATGAGCATGACATTTCATGCCGACTTTTAGTTCCTGTATTTCTTTAGCTGTAAAGAACCTCTTTGAGCAATGCCATTGCATGAACTATGGTTTCATCTCCAGATTATAATGGTATCACCATGTTTCATCAACAGTGATAAGTCATTTCAAAAGCAATTATCACTAAATTGCCAAAACTGCTGCAAAATCAACTTTGAAATGTCTACACAATATTATTTGTGGTTGGCATTCAAACATTTTGACATCTACTTGGCTGATAACTTATGCATACCCAATTATTCATGAATTATAAACCCAATGTGTTCCTTGAGTATCTCAGCAATTCTTATAGACAAGATTTTTTTTTCTTATCAGCCAAAATTAGATAGTAAACATGATCAACAATTTTAGATGACATTGTTGAAGGTTTCCTAGACTGAGTTGCATCTTTGGTCTTATGATGAAGAATTTAGCTAATGTTTGCATCAATTTGATGGTTCAAAATTCAGTACTTAAACATTCTAATCTTTGTGTTGACATGATCTGAAACAAATTCAAGGATCCTATAAATCAGCCCTTTACATTATGAAAATGCACGCTCTTTTCAGCTCTGACAAAATAATGCCTAGATTTAGAAAAGTTTTCAGTACCCACCTTGTACTTACATTAGAAAGAATGAAAACCTGTGTTATATAAATCAATCTAGCCAGGTGCATAAAAACCTCCTCAATCCTCCAAATCCAAAATGTTCTTGTCTACTTAGAGCACTTTCCATTATATCTTGTGTAGAGAAAAATGTTAAAATTCCCTCCTTTTCTGGCATGTGACGATGGTCGAGAGGTAAGATATCTGACTGATGTCAGAACAATCGGTTTTTGATTCTGGCTTGAAGCAATTGGACGTCTAGCCACACTGAGGAGCTGCGATATAACGAAACGGTCTGTCTGTGAATGACTATATATATATATATATATATATATATATATATATATAGAGAGAGAGAGAGAGAGAAAAAGAGAGAGAGAAACAGACAGAGACTGAAGATAGCATGAAAAACTGTTGCCATTTTGTTAATTTCAGTGTCCACTTTTATATTTACATACACTAACCCTGATATTGAACACTTTTACCAATTAATATAGCATACCTTAAATATATATATATAGCCTTTGGGAAATAATGCCTTACAATGACTTTAGGAGAGGGGCACACTTGCTCTTTTCAATGTACATAGGAAGAACAGACAGACAATATATTACAAACAGGAAGTGAATGTCTCAATAATTACAGAAAGAAAAAAAGAAAAAAGACCTTGCACCAGTTATGGAAAATATTTCATTAATATGTACAATTAAAAACAATAGAAATAAAAACAAATACATTCAGCTTGTAGTATGCATGACAGAAAATGCTTGACAATGACTTCTGTGAAAAAATGCCTTACTATGTCTAACACCAAAACGAAAATGAAAATGATAATGCCTACAGGAGAAAAAGCAATAATGTAAATTAAAAGCAAGGCTTAAAAAGAAAAAGGACTGAACCTCTCAAAAGCCAAACTGTTTCTAGCATCAAGTCTAAGGGAATCACATCATATAAAAATACACCAAAAATGCAAAAGTGTCATTGCCTTTGAATCAAATTGAAACACTTTTTGCTCATTTGTATCATCTACATAAAAAAGAACTCATTCACACATACAAGATTCCTTTGTATATGTAAGCTGAGAATGCATTGGTGCCAAACATTGCTGGCGCAGCATGACAGTAGAGAACTGAAAGAAGGGTACAATAATTTCCTTCTTGAAGATGATGACAAGCATATCTTGTAAATAGATACAGTGACTGAAATTAAAATGCAGCAGTTTCTCCTGCTGCATTCACAGAACTTTGTCATGCTAACCTGGCAATCGTGTGTGTGTGTGTGTGTGTCTTGCACTGAAGTCAGTTTGGGATGGGCTCTTCATTTCAATTGCAGCACAAATTCCTGCTGAATGCCATTAAATATTGATTGCCAGCAGAGAAAACAGCAGTTGCTGGCTCCAGAAATACTGCTGCAGGAGCACTATAAAGTGGCATATCAGCTTAAAGAATAAGTGTGTGTGTGTAAACAAACACAATATTCTTAAAATATAGGTAAGCAGTCTCTAATTTGATATGATTTGGATCTTTCTTCAAAAACATTAACCCATTACTTGGTAGCAGAAATCTCCAATATTGTCAGTTAAGCCATAGAACTGCATAAATAGAAATTTCTGCCATCAGCAGTTAATAAGGTAATTTATCAGATATGACAGTGTTGATAAGTCATTGTCACTATTTTGAATGACATTAAATTTTCTAGCTATGTCAAAAATGTATCTAAAAAAAAAAAAAAAAAAAATCAACTCCTTTCACATATGCTCTATTGCTATTTCAATGGAAAATGTTCATGCAAGCTACCTTTAGTTCTACCAGTTCTAGCCTTCACAGCTAGGGCTCACCATGCCACATACACTATAGTCAACCACTATACTTCATTAGTGTGAAGTATATTTTGAGGATGAAATGGAACTAATGTCTAATTTAATTACAAAATTAAATTCTAAGCTTCCATTTTTGAAACATGGTTAGAACTGTGTAGCAAAAAAAAACATTTTAAATCAGTTAATAAATATATATATATATATATATATATATATATATATATATACGCCGAACAGAAAAATGTAAGAATGATGGAAAAATTAAATAAATAAATAAAAAATTTCCTTGTCTATCATATTCAACAAAACATGTTTAAAAGAAAGGTCGGTGTCCAAATATATATATATATATAAAGGGAGAGGTGTGTGTGTGTGTGTATGAATATGGAATATGTAAATTTATCATATTTGAATAATTACAATAAAATTCATCTACAAACAAGCGTATTTATAGTTATAAATATAAATTGTATCGAGACTATGTAATTGTAAGTATATACATCTGATTGATGATGCTAATATATAAAAATCAGTATATAAATAAGATGCAACAACACAAGTCAATGTATATCTGAAGTAACAGCTGGTTTGTTGCCATATGGAAAAAGAAACAAACATATGCTTGGGTTGGATTTCATGATCTTTAGTGGGTATAAGAAAGGTGATTGAGAACACACACCTAGATACACTCAATGAGGTGTGAATTTAGTACAAAACCAACCCAAATTCCCAGAGCTCACAAAACCAATGATATCACTCAAAGAGAGGTCAACCTGACACAGACACTACATGGAAACCCTTTCGTTAAATTCTTTATTAATTTGACAGAAAAAAACAAAAAACAAAAAACAAATCTAAAAATGAAAATGAACACTATTTTCTTTCACTTTTTCATTTTTCTTAAATTGTTAGTTTAAAAACCTTTAAAAATAAACACCTAATTTTAACCAGGTGTATTGATTAATTTCTACATCTTATATTGGTCTATTTAACAAGCTTTCAAATAATTGCTGATATTGAAACCTGTTAGTAATACATTCACATGTGATGTCTATATAAAGTTGAAATACTTATATCTTATACATCAGGTAATAACATTTTTGTATCTGGTTATAAATCAATATTTTGAAACAAATATGAATATACTAGAAGACTACCCATAAAAATAATGAGGAAAGAATCATTTTTCTTAACTTATAGCAATATTCCATGAAAGAAATAAGCTAAACAACATACTACTTATACATTTAAGTTAATAGATATTGTGTGAGAAGATCACAAGTGTGTGAAACTTGAGTAGAGACTTGAGCTGTCTTTTGTTGTGTGTCAGTGTTGCGAAGCATTTTTTGCTCTGGCTAGTTAGTCTAGGCATTAAGTACTGTAATTTACTGTGTAGGTAATATATTTTATTCTTTTCTTGTTTGTGAATTTTTAAAAAATTATCATTGTTGAAGTTCTTTTTTCTGCAATTAAAACAACTAGCAATCACCGACCAGAAGACGAGAGAGAGAAGATACAACATATGAGTGAATTGACACCATTACCCAAGACCATTCCCACCAAGGGGCTATACAACATTGTATTACTTGGCACAGTGACCAAGACCTCACAGCATGAGGGGGCTATGCAACACTTGTCAAGTTCAGCTGTTTTTACCATGGTTGCAAAACAAATGAGTTATCATAGCATGTGACACTCACATATTGTCTTCATTACTTTTTAGAATGTTATAGAATCAGGTCAATACTATTTCATTTTCAAAGGGTGTTTGTATTAAATGTCAAATTAAGGAAAAAAAAAAAACATTACAATTGCCATAAAGCAATATTAATTAATACATATTATTTCATAAGGGAGGCAAATAATTTTGGACTGCACCAATTTTTAGAAAAATCTAAGACTATATATAATAGATCGAAACTTTTAAAATCTCACAAATTATTCAAAACTAAATACAAAATCAAATATGTATGGTATATTCAGTGGGGGTAAATAATTCTGTCCACAACTGTGTGTGCATATATATATATATATATAGAGAGAGAGAGAGAGATAGAGAGATAGATATATATATATATATATATACACTAGCAGTGTTGCCCATGCTTGATTCAAAAATTGTACAACTCATACAGCAATCGCTATCACTTGACTTAAAATATTTTTGCCTTTCCTTCCCTTTAAAGGAGTGACCTTTGCCGTGCTGATGTTGCTACATGCCTTACTTCTTGCCTATCTCACACTGCAAATTTTTTCTAAGCTCTATACTAAACATTAAATCTGTTATGAAAAAAAGAACTAAACAAAATGAACACAAAACAATCAGCTTTAAAAAAGGACTCATAACTGGAAAAACCAAATGAAAAAAAGAATGTTAACAAATACTTTTTCACACCCAACCCAGTTCTGCGGAATCAGAATCAACGTTGAATTTAAGCAAGCGAATGAGCCAATTGGAGTAAAGTGCCATGCAGATTTAAATTTTTCCCCCACTTGTGACGAATGCAGCTATTGATTTTTTTTGCATGCTAGTTAACATTCGTGTCAGTCAGCTATTGGCTCTCACGCTGACCAATAGAATCTTCCTGCCTATTCATGGCAGCCACTCTGGCCAGTAGAAAATGGCCACAAACTACATGAAAACTGCCGTAGAAGCATCAAAAAAGTTGATTATTTCCACTATCGGTGGGAGTTGGGAAATTCAAAGTTGGTCTTGGACTTCCCGCTAACTTGGAGCATGTGCATGTAAATTTTGGTGCAAATTCATCGAAAATTGCAGCTGTGCATTCGTTACTCACACACACATCCTGCCTTTTATATATATATATATATATATATATATATATATATGGTGCACTGGATAAATTGTCTAAATTACACAAAAATGAAAATAACACTGACATCTCATTGTAACACATATTTACCAATGATAGATACTTGGATTTTATATATACACATATTTTTAAACAGCTATATGTGAAGATATAAAATTCAAGTGTTGTAATTCATCTGGCAGAGGCACAAATTACCACAAGCAAGGAGATAATGCAACTAATATATAACTTTCATAAACATGTCTGTCTACTCGATACTGAGAGCGAAAAAGAATTAAAAAA
>OZ010589.1:62528863-62803863 GCA_963932145.1 Acanthosepion lycidas
AAAGGTACACTATTAGAGCATCCAGTAAGAAATCATTGTCAAATGATCAATTTTAAGGTAAAATAAAATATATTTATTCATTAGGTTGCCATTTCTTTCAGCAGTAGACTGGTTGCCAACCAAAGCTATAAGACACAGTCTGTTTAGCCCATAGCCGGGTGGGAAGAGATGGATTCATACCTTTCCCAAGGGTTTGTCTATAAGTGAATATAATGAATTAGACTGGAATTTGAACTCAGCTCTCCAATTTCTCATTCCAACCCTATACCCATTACACCACAGCACACTTCCACAATAAAAGGAAGATATTTAATAAATACATGTTAGTCATTCATAATAACTTTTTAGGCACCCAACACAAAATTAACAATGGCTTGAAAGACTATTTTGTTAACCATTATGATATCACCAATGAAGTTGTGATGGAATTTTAACTTACAGGCATACAACCAAAGCTCATTTAGCATATTTTATAGTGTTTTTATAATATTGTCAAGTGAAATATACCCATGGCAAATGATAAAATGCCAATTACTTTTCAATACTTTCATACATGCTACTGATGCAGGTTTCCAGTGTGTACTAGAGAAAGGCATAACTCTAAATTGAAATACTTCCTTCTTTTAGAGTAGAACATTTATTGAACAAAGACAGATTTGTAAAGTCCTCAGTGAGGACTAAACTCCCCACACCAACTAATTGTTCATTCAAAGGTCAGGGTTACTGAATGAGGCTGTTGTATGAACTTAAGAGTAGGAGGTAAAAAGAACAGACCATGTGGACATGTAGTAAAGATAATGGTAGACCCTAAACTTGAAGAGGTTAAGATTGTAGTGGTTAGTGAAGCATCTCTCAAGAGTGTTCCATAAAGTGACAGTTCTAGGGAAGAAGCTGTCTGAGTGGAAACTTCCTCCTTACCAAAGGAATAGTAAGGTAATTGGAATGTTTCATCCCAGTATACATGGTATGGTTGGTTTTAACTGTGATGGTCTGAACTGGTACAACTAATGAATAGAGCTTGTCAGAACATTTGCTTTGGAAATTATGATATAGCAATGAGAGGCTTGCAACATTTCATCTGTTGGAAAGGAGGTTGTAGAGTGAAAAATAATCACCCACAAGGCTGCATAGATATTGGAAAGTGAGGAGTGGCCAGTAGTACTCTGTTTCTGGTCTGATCTGGCTCTTGTAAAGATAGAGTGGAGGAAGACTCGGGTACTTTCTGGAATGGTACAAGGAACCAACCCTTTTTTCCAGGATCTGTAGCAATGGATCATATTTACGAGTTCCACTTCAGGTCTGGTATGAACAGGAGTCCAATAGACATTCAAGGCAAAGAGCCTTCTTGAGAGAACAACTATTCATCATAAGTGAAAATTCATTGTCTCCTTGGTGATTATGAAACATTACTAGCAAGAGAATATTAGAATACAGATGCAATATAGGGAATAAATTTACCAACACTTATTCATACTTAAAGTTTTGGTCTTCTTTAATGTTGCCAATATATTACAGATCAAAAACATTGTATCTAAGTGATATTTGAATCCATTAAGTTTTTGAGCATAGAAATCTAACATTCCTTATATAATAGAGAAAATTTGACTGCAAAACAAAATTATATAATGATTGATCTAAAATTTAGTTGTAAAATGCATTGTTAGAGTTTGTACTTCCCTTAGTGCTTCATAAATGTGACTTTCACTCATATCCAGCAAATATGTTCAGTGAATATCTCAAGTTGTGTTCACAAAAAAAAAAAAAAGAACATACATACACACAAAAAGCACATTAAAAAAAAAAACCCATACACAAAGTTCTTAAGTTTGATCAATGTTAACAGTAATTAAAAAAAAAAAAAAAATTCAACCTATTATTTGCACTTTAATTTTTTGCTGCTTCTAAAATTCGGTAATCTTTATACTTCAGTCACACTAGTTGAAAATGCATTCTTTTAAATAATGTCTTTCACATAGATGATGTTTTATTCAAGTTAATTCATGACATCCTTACTAGGTATGGCCTATTATTTCATGAATTAGGTCAGTTATCTTACTTTTCCTCAGTCTGGCAAAAATAAATTTGAATTAATCACCTTTATGATTTACAAAGCATTGTTCATATGTTCAGTAATGAGTTAGATTCACATTCCTCTGAATACATCAGAATAAACTAAATACACACCTGGGAACAGCCAATCTTTTATTTTAAAAGTTAAAACTTAAATGTTCATGTAACTGTCAATCTCATTTTGAAACATCAATGCCTATATTATTCTATGAGTATTTTCTATTGTTATTTGTGCATAAACAATACACTGCTTACAAATTACTGGCTATCATAGACTAATGTAATTTGGCATATATCCAGCAGCAATGCTAGAATGGGTTTCTTCTGAAAGTCACCACACTATTAGAAGTTGAATTTTGCTACTTGTGACTTTTGAAGCCACATTTAAAATAAGCTGGGCTAAGTTTGGCAACTAAAGAATGAAAAAGTCAATTTAGTAAAAAAAAAAGGGCTTTCAAATCTAGCACAATCTTGGTATCTGGATATTTATCTGTTACGAGGTGAAGAGACATTCCTGAAAGAACATATGTTAATGACTGTAACTCAAAACAATATGTTTATTCAAATAGTAAGTGCTGACTTTCATCATTAACAGAAACAAAGAATTAGTGCATATATTGCAATAAGATAACCTGAAAGAAGGGTGCAAGGAAATAAGGTTTATAAAACTTAGAAATCAAAAATAGATAAACACAATGACAATGTTGAAATCAGCCATTTCCATACAGGAAACATTCATTGATCAAATAGTGAAAATATCAGTTGAAATTTATAGAATCATTTTCTTAAAACTGTCATTGTTCTTTCTAGCAGTAATTGAAGTTTCCTTCCAAATCATTGGTTTTTGATAGTTCAGAAAGTTAACATCTTGATTATTTTATATCATTTTTTTTTCTTAAAGTAACATATGCTACCCATTTTTATTGTTACTGTTGGAAGCATTTAATTGATGTTATGTAGCTCTTTGTGATTTTGTAATGCCAGTCTCTGATAAAGGATTGGGGAGTGGCTTTATTAATGTTATGAAAATGAACATATTAAAATTGTATATTAAAAAAAAAAATGAACAGGAAAGATCAAAAATAATAAAATAAAGAGGTGAATTGAAACAATAAAAATAAATAAGAAAATAGCAAAAAAGAGGCTAACTAATTTTCAATCCTCACCAATCAAAGACAAACATGTAAATTGTATGCACAATATTAAAAAAAATAAAAATAAAAAATTAGCAGTTAGGAAATTAGAAGAGGAAGGGAAAAATATAATCCCACTCCAATTACATCAAGGCCCAGCAGCCATTCCTTTTGCTTACAGGGAGAAGGCTACCTAAACTTAATATCTAATATTTTCAAATGGTAATTAGTGTACCCTACAGATTATAGTAAAGAAATCTGGTAAACAACATAGCACATACCATATTATTAAGTGTTCAGAAATCACTGAACCTGATATATTAAACAGCTTATACAAATTATCACATTTCCCATGCTTAACAAATGTAATAACTTTATTAGGAAATTAACTGTATTTCCAAATAACAATGTTAAAGTAACTTCAAGTTGAATTACTTTTTGTACATATATATCTGTACAAAATAACAAAAGTCAATAGTATGGATTCGATCATTCAAATTTTGTACTAATTTATAAAGAAATGACAGGAAATCTCAGATTTTCATATAAACTATGAGAGCTAAAGCCATCTGATTGAGGTGAAATTCATAGCCTATTAAAGGATTTATAATTCATCACAATTTGAATCTCCATTCTTTATCAAGATTAAAATATAATTTCAAACAATACAATTAGAACAGGTTAGAAATTTGACTATGTACAATTTTATTAATAATGCCAACTTGAAATGCTACTATTCAACTTGAATTTAAAAAAAAAAAAAAAAAAAAAAAAAAAAAAGAGAGAAAAAGAAGATGACCACAGCCAAAATCACATACTAAAATTTTTATTTTCACCAATTCAAAAAACTGAACACCTAATCTCACTTTAAATGAAAATGAACTCAAACACTTAGCTTTTGAAATGAAGATATACATCCTGAACTTTTAGCAATCATCATTACCTGAAATATACTTTTAAAACAAGTTCTGAAGCTTGGGGTAGGGAAAAAAAAAGAAAAAAAATGGAAAACCCAAATCCATACATGTTATAAAAAGGAAATATCACTTTTTTTAGCATGTGTATAAATTGATAAGTCAAATGATGTTGAGAGAAGAAAGAAAAAAAAACATTTTTCAACATGATCTCATTCCTTGTCAATGCATTTTATTCAGTGGTGAATATTATATAGTTATATATATATATATATATATATATATATATATATATATATATTAAACAATATACAGTTAAAATTTCAGATCAAAATTCAGATAATGACTTAGCTACAGACTTGTTGATGCATGCTCATACTTTAATTTGTATTTGTCTTTACTGATTTTTTTTTTTTGCTTAAAAAAAAAAAAATCTTCAATGATCTGCAAAAAGTTTTTCTAAGAAATGGTTAATTAAAAGAACTAACATCTTTATCAGGTTTCCCATCCCCTTATTCTCATTTTGACATACTTTTGTTTGAATCTAACACTTCAAAATCCTACTTTTGCCTTTTAACAAGCTTCTTTCAAGAGCTTCTAAACTCCTTCAAGCCCTATTCCCTCTTCTCTTCGCTTTACTTCTCACACAACTCAACTTCTCTCTAGTCTCCAGGGCTCATCACAGTTTATCTGAGCTCCTCTGGAGACTCTTCAAAGTCAGTCGTATTTATTACAAGGTGTCTGTTTGTTTATCTTTCCCCACCCTCCATTAAACACTGACTATCTCAATCCCTCATTTCACTGTTATCCATACTCTCCCCTTCCTATCTTTTAAACATAACACAAATCAACTAACACAAGTCACATCATTCTAAATACATGATCTTGTTTTGTAACCATTCCCTATATGAGATCCTGACACTTACCTTTATCTCCGAGCAGATCAAGTGATAATGGTAGACACTAATGAGAGAGAACTCTTAAGATCTCAAGCTATACAATCCTCTTTTGTCGGATTTAAAAAAAAAAAAAAAAAAAAAAAAAATCACAGGGCACAAAATTTTACAAAAATGGACATATTAAAAAGGCCCTTCATAACAAAAAAAGAAAATTCTTTAAAAAAAAAAAAAAAAAAAAAAAAAAAAAAAAAAAAAGCAGCATAACATATATATATATATATATATATAAAACAGATGGCCACTCGTATTTGAGGATGCCCATCTACTAGGGCAGCTAGCCAATCCCTATAGCAGACGCTTGCTCAGGCGCATTTGTGTTTGCTCAACACGCAGAGCCCACCTGTGGTTTATACTGCAACTATGCTGAGCAGACCTTAGTTACAGTTTCTGGGAGAGAGCGTATTATCTAGCATAATCAACAGTTTGAACAAGGCTAGCATAGCTATCGACGGCTCACAAGAGCTGTCTACCAATTTCACTCACAAGGCTTGAGCCAACCCATGGTATAGTTTTCAGGCATTTGCCTAAGGTGCCGCATGCTCGGATCAGCCTCGATTCAGTTCGATAACATCAGAAAGTCACCTTCCTGACAAATCGACCATAGTGAGATTCGAATCCGGGTCTCATGGTCAGAAAGCGAAAGATTATATATATATATATATATATATATATACATACATACATACATATTGATAATACTGAAATATAATGATTAAAAACACAAACTGGTTTATCTCAAAAATTGAGAGAAAAAAAGTGTCAAACTACAAAAAAAATATACAATCCCCAGACTAATGTTATATGTAAACAAAGGGCCACATAGAAAGGTTTCATTATTTCTCCATTTAAGACGGAAATTTAAATCTTTCTGTTTAAGCCTCTATTCTACAACCCATACTCCCAATAAGATACAGATTTCATCCAAACTAAATCTCTCAGGTATCAGTTACCATCTGTTGTCATGTTCCTTCATTTACAGGAAGTCTATGACTATACTTAATTTGAAACTTATGTCCTTATATATGCTCTAATCCATCCAATTTTTTAACAAAGAAAATTGGAAGTAACACTAATTAACACATTTGTAGTTAATATTTAACAAACAAGAAAGCAGAGTTATTTTTATATAAATCTTCATTTACATCACTGACATAATGTTAGTAATTAAGCATGAAAATATGAATACAAACATTAAATTTTTCCAAGAAAATCAGTTAAATCTGTTTGGTCAAACATATGCATTAATACATGACCAAATATAGCAATGCCAATTGATTATAGAGATGGAAATATGCACTAACAGATTTGTCAATGATTTTACACTACTAGAAAACACACTGTTTTTGAACTCTTTATCTTGGTCTCCTGGTTCATAACTAGTGTTAAATGTTAATAAATGTTGGTCCTCCACTGAGTCTGCCAGAGTTTACAAGATTCTCCCTGTAAATAAATTGAGTTTTCTCCACTAAAAGAGTTGCCAAGTGAAAATACTTTCTATTAAGTTTGGATAGGTTTTGAAAACAGTTTCAAACAGATTCAGTTAATTTATTATAGAGATAATATTTTTCAATAACAGATTTAACAAATCTGGATTAATTTGCACAGGAAACATTGTCTCAAAATAGGTTAATGTTGGTAAAAATCACATTGGAAATAGCTGCTGTAAATTAAAAAAACGTTTTAGAGTTAACATTCTTAGGCTGTTTTTGAAATTCCATTTATTCCTGTTTTTAATAAAATCTCCATTTTTCTGAAGTTAGACATTTTAAAACCTGGAGATTTAGATCTCTAAGTTGCTATTAAATCATCTCAAGCAACATGGTGGTATGCTTTAAAATTAGCAAATTATTTTGTGATTTTTCATTAATAGATGATCAAATTTCACTACCCTGATAACCAGATATAGACTTATAGGAGGCCTTGCAAGCCATTCTTTACTCCAATGATGAGTTTGAAGTGGAATAAATATATGTAATTAGTTCTGATAACTAGCAATACACAAAGTGCATGTACTGTTGATGACAATTTATATTGTTATAATATATTTGACATTTTCAGCAATTTTATTGCATTTGGTTCCTATGAACCTAACTAAAGCAAGATACAGAGGAATAAAAGTGCTATCGTAATCAGAGCATAACCCTAGCAGAATATTTGATACAGAAAGCATAATTTGTATAGAAAACACACAAACTGAATTTAAATTTAAGTTAAAAACTGGTAAAATTTAAAAAAAATAAATTTAGTTGAGAAAGAATTAATCAAGTATTAGTTTTTTACAATTGTATTTGGAAGAAATCTACAAATTTCAAGGCTTTTAAATTATTTTAATTAAAAAAAAAAAAAAAAAAAAAAAAAAAAAATTTTAATAGTAATTATCTTCAAATAGAAAACAATCTGTGTTTCTCATACACTTTAATTATTTGAATCGAAGCCTTATTTTTTTTTTTTTAAATATTTTCATATTAGAAAATATATACATCTATAATTTAGACATGGGCATCAATTGATACAAAATGGCTTCTAGTATATGCTTTTGGCTTCAATAGTTCACACATTAATCTTCTAAATCAAAGTGTATCCCCCACTAAAAAAGAAAAAATGAATATTGAAACTATGACAAATTCTCAGTACTTCAAATATCTCTATAGTTTAGATATTATAAAAGTCAAATCATGAATCTCATTTTAGCACCAAAGCATTTAACAGGAATCTTACTTATGTATTCTAAAAGTACTAAACTGAGCAATAATAAAACCTTTAGTCAATTTTAATGTTTGAAGATTATTAAAAACAGTAATGCCTTTGTTTTCTTTAATTACTGTAAATTTAACAGCACACAGCTATTACCAAAATTAATAAAAAGTATCAGGGTTCCAACTTTAGTCATCAATATTATCTCTTACCTTTGTAATTTGGTATTGCACCTTTGTATGAGGGCATATAGAAATTTCTTAACTACTTTCTTAGCCATTTTCTCTGAAGGATATGTTTATGGGCCCAAACAAATGAAAGTCTGGGGGTGCCAGCTCAGGATTGTAGGGTGGATGAGGCAGGTTTATCCATCCTATTTGCAGTGTCATGTTGCAAAATGCATCACTAATCTTTAAATGTGGACATGGACAACATAATCAACAATTCGGAAATACATTAAAATATACGCAAGCACTGATTACTTCCCAGTCATATGCAAACTAAGGATAAAATTACAAAACTTAAAAAACCAAAAGCCATGCCTCAGATATGATAAACAGAATGATTTAATTTGCAAACAAATATTACAGTTGCAATAAAGAATAAATTGCAAACATTAGTAACTCAAAGAAAAACACCTTAAGGGAATTTCTATTAACAGCAAATGAGATTATCCCAAAGGAAGAGAGACAAGGGAAAAAAAAAATAAAAGAAGTGGATGACAGGTTAAATTCTCAAAGTAATGACAGCAGATAAGATCAAAAACAAACACAAAAACAAACGCAAACACAAACGCAAAAACAAACACAAACACACAAACAAACAAACAAACAAACAAAACAAACAAACACAAAACAATTACAGAACAAACAAAAGAAATATTTATTATTTAAAAATAATAGAAATAACAACAGAAAATGTGCTCTTTAAATTCTAAAAAGAGGACAATGATAATGAGAAAGTAAAAGCTATTACAGAGGTGAAAAAATACTTTGGATAGATCTTTCATGACAACACAGGAAAGATGTCTATAATGCATAAAAAGAGCTGAGATCAGCAGTGACCAAGATGAAGAGGAACAAAGCAGCAGGACCAAATGAGATTGTAATAAAGATGCTAAAAGCCTTAGATGATTTCAGGATTGATAAAATTTCTAAAATAAATCAAATATAAATACCAGATCGTCTCAGTAGATCAATTTCCATAGTGCTATCACAGAAACTAGGTGCTAATTAATGTGAACTTAATTAGCGTAATAAAACACAGCAAAAAGAGGCACATAGCAGAATTAGAACAGAAATAGAATAACAGTGGCTTTGTTCAAAACACTGTAACAAGAAATGTAATTTTATTATCAGAATGCTATTAGAACAAGTAATATAAAGGAGGAAAAATGTATACATGTTTCAGAGATTATGCAAATGCATTTTTTACAGTAAAATACAAAGTGTTGCTTTAAATATCAAAAAACTTGATTAACATTGGAAAGATTTCTTACTCCTACTGGAAACAAACATCTTGCATGCAAATAGAAAACCAGTTTCATGAATGCGCAAACATATAAAAAGAATGATAAGGATGCATTTTTTTTTTATTGAATTTATTTAAACTGTACTGATTGCAAACTCAAAAATAAAACTAGAAAAAAAAAATCTAGTGGACAAGGTAGTTTAGGAAAGTGAGAAATAACTAAAAAGTGCAGAAATTTAAATTTGTTAGTAACAAACAGAAAATGTGACACAAAAATCCTAATGTGTATAGCAATAGCAAAATATGCCTTTCAAAAATTAAGTAATGTATGAAAGAGAATGTCTTTAGTAAGAAAGAATATAGTGCTGAAGTGATATGTCATAGCTAATCTTTATATGGTAATAAATACAGGAAATCTTCACAGAAGAAACAATGTTGAGAGTACTATGCACAGAGAATATGAGTAACAAGGAAATTTTAAGGAGAAAAAGAACTACAATGAAACTGCTACTTTTAGAAAGAAACAATAGAAATTACTGCGACACACAAGGAAAGAAGGCTTTGAGAATTTAACTCACAAGTTACATTGAAGACAAGATGTGTGGGGAAGAAAAGTGAGTAATCTACTTGACAAGCTTGAGTGAATTAATAGCAGAACAAGGTTCACAAAGACAGAGGGATTGTAAAGTAAAAAGAATTACTTGAAGTAACAGGAAATTGGAGATAGTTATGATCTCCCAAGGCCTATCATATAAGAAAGATCTATGTTCCAATTCACATTATATTTGAAAGCTTAACAGATGATAGGGTCCAGAAATAAATGATTTCTCAGGGATATTTATAAGCTGATTAATTCATATTCTTTGTGGTATGTAAAATATTGCTTTGGTACATTAAGATTAATCTAATCATGTTTCTATGCTTTTGAGAAGAGATTTTTTTATAATCCTGAAGTAAAGTTGACAATTAGCATTTTCAAATGCAGAAGAAAAAAAAGAAGCTTTGAGAAAGGCTTAAATTCAACTATTCTGATTTCTCCCACACAGGTAGAGTTTTTTTAACAGGAGTTTCTTGGAACAAAGCCAATCACTGACTAAATCATAATCTTCAGTTTACACCTTTCAATCTAATAAAAATGTTCATTCATAGTCTTTACCACTATTTAAAAAAAGTTCCAAAAGGTATGCCTATAAAAAAAAATTGATAGACAAATTGTTAAAGATAGTTCAGAAATTATATTTTTTTTTTTTTTACTTTATGCATCTGAAGCCATAATTCCACTAGAACACGAGGGATTACAGAAAATGAGGAGGATTGAGGAAAGAAAAAAAAGAACAAGGTTCGATAAGAGAGAAAATGCCAGTTGGCATTGCATTTAAATTTTTGAAGATTATAGTTATCAGGAAAGCAAGAAATCGGAAGAAGGGAAGTGTGAAAAAAAAACAAAAAAAAACTATTAGAGTAGAAATGGCAATTGCATCTAACTGGTAAAAAAGTGAGACCTAGTTGCCAATCTAGTAGCACACTTAAAATCATGTAGTCACAACACCAGGGGAAAAAAAGCTCATCAGAATTATAAAATTAAATCCCAGAGATTAAGGGCATTTGTATATGGACTAAATAAATCAGTGGAATAAAAAATGCCATTTAAATTCATCATCATTAACATTTGTCAGCTAATTTGACCTGACCCACTTTTTTTTTCTTTTTGCCACCGACATCACTCATTTCAGTGTAACTGTATTCATTAACATTGATAGCAATTTAATTGTTTCAGTCTTGAATTTTCAAAGCTTTGAAGAAATAATGGTTTTAAAAATTCTGCTCTATTATTTTATTACCCAGGGGTCAATGTTTCTGTGATGTTCTTATTTTTCTCTCTATTGGGTGGAATGAGAAAAAGCAGCATTACAAATACCAAGTGAAACAAACACCTGAAGAAGTCAATAGGGAACAGTGGCAAAAAACATGTTCAATATAAAAACAGACACATTATAAGGACAACATTTTAAATGAATTACCTTTATAAAGCTGTTTGTTTTTGTACACTAAATAGAAGGATATTCCAAATATTTCCTCAAGTTTTTCTTTATATACTTAAAATAAAAAACTATTTTTTTTAAAAAAAACATTGTATACAGTTAAATTAATTTCTTATGATTATCGGTGGCAGCGGTTTTATAGCATATCCAATAATTGAATTTCTTCTTTGTTGATCACTTCCTTTATGATGGCATTGATGACTAAATTCGCCACAAACATGAACGTTCAGGGCTAAAAGCTTCCAGTTTCAACAAAAGCTCCTCCTGTCTTCTATCATTCTTTGGCTATGCAAGAGTTGGTTGGAGGTGATCGAATGTGCCAATGGTGTGAATTTGTTTAGGAAGTAACCCACACTCAATTTCATGACCTTCTTCTGCGGCAGATGGAATAAGACATGCAGAATCCAGTTATGAACTGCAATGGACTGCCACTTACTGTTATAGTTTCAAGTGGTACCTTCGACAGCAGGCCCATCATGCATAGCCCTCTTCATTTGCTGGTTCAACTGTTGAAATCTTATTACTAAAAACATTATCTAAGTGGGTATACATGTAGACATTCATTTTTTTTTTTTCTTTATTTTTGTATTTTTTTTTTAACAGTGAGACTAACATCTACCAGCCTATATCATCAAAAGAAAGTCTTTAGAAAATGTACCCATCTGTAGGGATCAAACCTGCATCCCCCTCTTTTTAGGAAACCACCTTTTATCTAGGCATACCTTTACCATTAATGTTAGATTTAAAAGCAAATTGTTTAAGTAAGTTAAATTCATGCCAACCACAAAAAAAAAAAAATAATGCAAACACCCGAAATTTTTTATTTACTACAAAAAATAAATAAATAAATAAATAAAAGTCTCCTTAAAACTTTTTTTAATTAAATTGATGAATCAGGCAGGATTGTTCTACTTTTACTTATTTTTAATATTAATAATTCTTAACACCTTAAAAACTTCAGGGTTTACATTAGTTTTGAAATAAAAACAAATGCAAAAGCAGATTGCAAGTGATGATCTCTACTGTTACATAAAGACATCACATGTAAGAAGAAAAATATTACAATGTTTTAAACTACTAACCAAAACTCTGTCCTACAAAAATAAAACTTGTAATAGAAGTTCTCTTATCTCTCTAAAATTTCTGTATAAACAACATTTTCACTAAAACAAAAAAATTCTGAATTTTTTTTTTTTTTTTTTTTTTTTTGCCATTATACAAAGTCTACTTGAATGTCCTACTCTGGACACAGATACATGGACATGAGTATGAAATAAACATTTGAATAGTTTTTCTAATATTTATATTAAAAATAAATTCAGCAAACTTGCTATTTTTCACCAGTTTCAATAATTCAGTACAATTTTAAGAAAATCTAATTAAACAGATTTTTTTTTTTTTTTTAATTTACTTAGATAATTTGATAATTTTGGGGGGGACCTAATTTGATTAATTTTTAGTGATGTGAAATAGCATATGACAATAATGCTTATAAACACTGCAGGTTTTCTAACTTATGACTGAATTTTAACAAGGCAGATATAAATTCTTTCTATACAAACACAATGAATGTAAAAACAAAACTATCAACAGAAATATTGCTTATATAGAGCAATTTTAAAAATTTGAATTAAAAATAACACAGAATAAATATTTACTAAAATATGCTTTCAAAAATAGTATGCCAATTAAATATTACCACTAATGTTATAAATGCCATTTGTTAGTGTATGTATATATATATATATATATATATATATATATATATATATATATGTGTGTGTGTGTGTGTGTATAAAGATTGGTAAACATTTATCACATGTTAGCAATGTGGGCTGTTTTGTTCTATTCATGTAAGAGATACAGACAATATTTAGCCTTGTGCAAATTTATGTAAACTATAAATCCATGAATTCCATATATAATAGTATTTTACTTTTATGGCATATTATTCTTTTATAACCTGTGACATTTATGACTTGTTTTACCTGTCAAGAGGTTTAAGATTCAAATTTTACTGAAAATTCTTACTCAGTAAAACCTGATCAAATATGTCTAATGCCAATCAATTCAAGTAGACACACATTCATTCTTGCAGATATATTCATGCTGTTCAGTAAGTTTGATCTTTTCAAGAACTGGATCATTTATCATTTTTATGCATAAACATCATAGGGCTTCTTTTTTTTTCTTTTTTCACTAACAAAGGAGAAAACCATTCTGTTTTGTCCTGCAGATGTCTACTCTTAGTGGCACTATCATGTTGACTTTCTCTTGGCAATACCAAGAAGATATATTATGCCTAAATAAGTAAAGGATACTTACTGACACCTGAATTGTACAAAGCCTTGATAGATTTTTTCATCTTTGTAAGTCCACTGCGATCGTAATCCAAACTCTACAACAGAAAAATTAAAATAAATGTTACACAATTAAAAATCAAAGAAGTTTTGAATTAATGCTTTCATGAAGAAAAAGAACAAATTGCTGACAGAGAAAATGTGAATTCAAGTGGTATTAATAATGATGGCATTTTAGAAGAAGTAAGGTTATTTTTTTTTTTTTTTTTTTTTTAATTGAAAATCTTGAATGCATGTTATTGCAGAGAAAAATGGATACAAATACTTAAGAACGCCGATCTCACAAGCAAGTAATGGTGAATTATATTTCTTAAAAGTAACAATGTACCAAAATTTACTTAATTCTGCAAATAATGAAAGAAGGTTCTGGATTGCCACACAGTACAGATGCTCACCAACATTAATGCATTGTAAGGGCAGCAGTAGATTGCATGGTATCTACAGCTCAAGTCAAAGCAAATGTGGCCCCCATAAGTATCAACAATAGGATTCATTTACGTGCAGTAGAACAAGTAACATGCATGAATCTAGCCAGATTTCCACTTATTTCACAATACCATAATGTATATCTACAGTGTAATTGAAAAAGGGTTATATGGGTGATCGGATGGCACTGTATTGTTCAGTGATGAAAGCAGGTTCTTTCTTCATGTGATGGTCATTTGCATGTGCCATGTTAACCTAGGGAATGGTATCTGTGCATTTATCCACACAACACAGGCATCATAAGTTAAAACTCTCACTCACTGTTGATGTATGGAGAAGAAGAACTGAACATTGTTCAACCCATTTTGTTTCCATTCCTGGAAGGTGAGTTACTATTCCAGCATCATATTGCCTACTCACATGATGCCTGCACTATTCAACATGTTCCCTATTAAACATGTATGGTACTATGATTAACTCATTGAGTTATCCCACTTATAATTCTGTGTCAAAAAGAGCTATATATTGCAGGGTCACTTTTGCCAGCTGCACAATTGTATACATGAAATAGTGCAGACCTATATTAATGAATATGGGGTCTGATTACTGTTAACACCTTTTCTTTTGAAACCTGTATAATCCAGCTACATAATGGGGTCCTGAAGATTTTGGGCCTCACCAAGAAGAGATTAAAAAAATATTCTGATATTCAGCCAAATCTTGGAAAGTGGATAAAGCCAAGAACTTTTCAACATCATTCTGTATGTTTAATTTTGGTTAAAATTAAACATATTGAGGCTGTTGCAATTTTAGTGTGTGTGTGTTTCTTATTACTATAAACATAATACTTAGTGGATACATGTGTTTAAGTAGACATGTTTTTCTAAGCAGTGTAATTGCCATCTACTGGCCTGAGTTTTTGAGAGTCTTTAAAGAAAATAAAGGTCCCTCTAAAAATCCAGTCTGGCAGACAACAATTACACTGATTAAAAAAAAAAAGAAAAAGAAAGATATCTACTCAAATATACATATATATCCACTAAATACAATGTTTATAGTAATAAGAAATAAAATTAGAAATAAAATCCATTAACTCTTAACATCAGCATCTTTGCATCTAATATTATAGAAATATTTGTGCATAGTTATCTAAATAAACATACTTACATTAGTATGCTGCAGTGCATAATATACACATCTTTACCGTGGGAAATATCTGAGGTATGTACAATCATGACGACTAAATATGTACTCTTCACAGAAGACATCAGATCTTATAACAACAAAATTATTATTCATGCTTTCTTAAGCTTCATGTCTTGAAAGCAAGATAATCAAGATCATTGCAAAAAAATAAAAAAAATAAACACACATAAGCTTGAATTTTTATAGCTGAAGTAAAAAGTAATTTTGTTACTAAATTGGTGTTGCATATTGGCAGTCAATGAAAATTCCCTTAAATTATGTTGTCAATAAGACACCTCATAACTCAAGAATTTTTCAGAGAATCCTTGCAGAGTAAATGATGGCAGTTTTCTAGAGGTCTACAATCTTGGTCTCAATTCTAATTCTTCCCAAGTGCTTTATTATGCTCCCATTACTACAAGAATTACTTCTATATTCATGTTCCATGACTTCTTCAGCTTCCTAACCAGATCCTGATAGTTTTCTATCCTTTCAGTTTCTTTGGAGTCCACTTTCATATTATATAGAACAATAAAGTCAATAATTTGACATTTGCTATTATCTATAACAAGCCCAAGTCTTTGTGCTTCAGTGACATTATCTTGTGACTGTCATTTTCTACTAATGTTCATAACACTTTTACACTGAAATCTAAATATGGTATACTTCCCAATGGATTCTCTTACCGATCCAATAATGTCACCTGTGCAAACTTGGGACATTCAGCTTTATTATTATTATCATCACATTATTAAATTTTGATATTATCATCACTGCTATTTTGTATTTTAGAATGCAAACTCAAACTTTCATATTCTTTTTTATAGCTTATGTAGTAGATGGTTGTAAATTATTCTTTCTTAATGGTTACAGATATAAACCTACAATTTATACCAAAGTTTTATAAACTTATAATTAATACCAGATATTTTTTATAATACTGCATCTTATGGTGGGCCTTAATGGGTTAAAAATGGTAAATAAATTTTAAATGTAATTGGTTTGTTCAAACATTTATATTAGAGCACAATCTGTGGAGCTATAATTAGCATGTTAGTCTCACAGTTCATTGTGAGTGTAATGAATAGTCCTCAATGAGTGTCTTAATACTGAACAAGACTAAGTAAATCTACATATATCAAATGCCTGCAACACTTTCGTACATCACCAAAAGTATGACACAGGATAATGACATAAGAGAAGTAGAATTTTCTATTATTTTAAACTTGACAATCAAATGCCATAATTCATGCTTTAGACTATTTTTACCTCACAAATAATTGGATAGTAATTTTGTAATTGGCATTATATTTGTACAATATAAAAAATTAAATATTGTTGCCATTTTCTGACAGCACTGATAAACATTTGTGTGTGTGTGTGTGTGTGTATATATATATATATATCCAGGTAAAATTATAACAACTGGAGTATAATTCCACTGTATGTAACATTTAATTTAAAAGAGGGCTCAATACAGAGTAGAGCTAAATATTACTTATTTTAGGATATTAAAACAAAAACATTAAAAATTGCTACACAATTACAATTACGTTTCAACCTATAGATTGAAACATAATTGTAACTGTGTAGCAATTTTAACATGTCCTTATATATGTGTGTGTGTGATACACACTGATAGATACTGATACATAGCATAGATTAATAGGTATATAAATATAGATCTATACAGATAGACGAACTCAAAATACAAAATGAATAGTCCCTTGGTAACTTCATCTACATTAATACTATTGCTGATATCTTATTTGAGCATGAAGGGTCAAGGAAAATCAATTTCCCTTACTCACTAACCCACAAAAATGAGTATTCATATCTCATTAACCTGATTAGATTTTAAAGTGTAAGTGTATACTTTTTTAAATCCACTCTTTTTCTAAAGGAGATTTTAAACCAGTTTTATCTTTCCAAATCCACCTTTCAACACCATTTCCTTCTCGATAATATCTACTTAAGGGGTTTCTAATACTCTACCCTGAGTACAGACTATAAAAATACTACATCTACACTTGATAACTCATTACCTGACTCCACATCTACTCAACATGAATTAACAATCTTTTATATATATATATATGCGCGTCTGCATACACACAGAGAAAGAGAGAATGCGATGGATAAATTGTCGTCTAAAGTACACAAAAATGAAAAAACTTATCTTATTTTAACAGATATATTTACCAAAATTACACAAAAGTATCTTGAAATACTAAAGAATAAATTTATTCAATAAAATCACCATTGGCCTCAACCACAGCCTCCAGATGATTTGCAATTCTTCTGGACAGTCTCTTTGTTTAAGTTGGTGAATGCTGCCGTAATCCTTGCTTTAGGTTCATCTTTGGTCTCTTGCTCAACTGCATCCCACACATAATAATCAAGGGAGTAGCAGTCTGGGGGATTAGGTGGACAGATGTAATGAGTGATGAGGTTGCAGAAATTATCTCACAGCCATCATTTGGTTCTCCTGCTCGTGTGGCATGGTGCAGAATCCTATTGCCAGATATAGAGTCTTCCAGCAGTCACCCTCTTGATTCAGGGCAACGCTACCTCCTCAAGGCAATTGATGTAGGCCTCCAGGTTGAGTGAGGCACTCACCAACAAATTCAGGAGTTATCTTCTTATCAGAATGATCAGAGTGAGTTTTCTGAGCTGTCATACCTTCGTAATAACCATTAAACTTCTGCGGTGTCCTCAAATTGATACCAAAACACTTTGAAATGTTCATATTAGAGCTAGCCATTTCCAAATTTCTAGCAGAGTGAATTGCATCATGGTGCCCTTTTTCTCACAAACAGTGCCCAACTGGACCTAATATACTGCACAGTTGACAAAAATCAAAAACAAACTATGCACAAAATATAAATGACAGCAATTTACCAATCACACTGTGTGTGTGTGTGTGTGTGTGCGTGCGCACGCACGCACGCATGTGATGCCTGTATTTTCTTTTTATACATAATTTACAAATACTTCATAAATAATTTTAAAAGCATATCATTGTATTATACTAAATATGTAAGAATATTGCTGTCATATTGTCTGGTGCTCCTGCTATATATTTAGTGATTACTGATGAAACCTTAAGAATCTGCAATGTTATTGGTCTTGACTTGGTATCTCTGCTTCAGTCACTTTTCCACTACTGTAACATAGCTTCCTTATACAGTGTAACCCGGATATAAGAGAGTTGTCGGGACCGGAGAATAAGTCTCTTATATCCGGGTTTCTCTTATATCCAGGTTTGGTCTATTTTGTTTAGGTAAGTATGGCTCTAATTTGGGACCAGAGAAAATCTTATATCCGGGTTTCTCTTATATACGGGTTACACTGTATCTCTTCTGTAAGTACTCTTTCATTGTAATTTTCTAATAAACTTTCCTCTGTGGTACCTAGACTTTATGAATTTAAGCACAGTACTAGATTGGCAGCAAGTTCTCATTTTACAGTTGAAATGAGAAGATGCAAGTTCTCTGCTAACGTTTTCTTATCTCATGCCTCTTGCTTCTAGAATACTTGTGCTTTCTTGCCTTCCAATCAAGTTTGATCTTCCAAAAAATTTAAATGCAATGTCAATCATTATCTTCTTAATTATTGTTCTTTTATTGTTCCCACTCCTTAATGTTTTTCTTTTTGTAATATTCTTTCACATTCAGTAACCCTCTTTGTCTTAGTGTTTTTTTTATTATTAGTTTTATTATCAATATTATATCTTTTGGTTGTTTTATCGCTCCCATTTCTCTCACCAGCATATTATATATAAATATTATAAGAATACATGGACAATCTTTGTTATATATATATATAGATATATATATATATATATATATATATATATATATATGAGAGAGAGAGAAAGATAACATGCAATGTTGATTTCTATGTCAATATTATATCTACAAATATTCTATCCCCCAAATTCACATCAACACACATTATATAATTCCCTATATACTCTAATAGAAGAAAATTATATAGAGTAATACATTTTATTTCCTGTACTGAGGTTATATCTTATATATATATATATATAAAAAAGGTATCCCAAAATATGTACTCTTTAAATTACAATAAATGCAGTGTTTGACTTACAATGAAGATTAATATTTCTTAATTTTTACAATTAATATTTATAAACTTAATGGCTTAAATTGAATATTAAATGAAATTAAATGCATATTTCTAAATATTCAAACTGACAATGTAATCCAAAAGTGAATATATTTTTAGGTGGATACCATATGTGTGTGTGTGTGTGTGTGTGTGTGTGCACACAAATACATGTTCATGCCAGTGTCTATGTATGTAAAATAAATACATTGGTGGAAAAGGTCATAAAAATAAGCTATGTATGGTATGATAGTCACAGAAGACTGATGAAATGAAAGTGATATATTTTTAAAACAGGGATAAAGGAGTTATGAAGTTTCTTCTTGGTTTTTATGCTCTCAACATGAACCCTATATATTTCATTACTTCCAAGGATTCTTTATGTAAAAAGATGCAGGTTCTAGTTTTTCATTAGACAGAGACCACAAAACTCTTTTCAATGGTTACTATATTTTAACCTGTGTATCTACAAATTACATACAATCTTCAAATTCATCTGACTATCAATAAGCCAAAAATTACTGACCTAATTTAATGTTTTCATTGCTGCCTGGCTGTGCAGGCCCACCTTGGGAAAAATAGGAAAATACCATTTACTGAAAATAAATGACTATAAAGAGACTGACAGCAATTTCTCAAGTGTGCCACCATTTTGGATTCAATCAAATACTCTACAGTACATACTAAGCTCAACAACACCTGCAATATAATAAAAATACTTCACCAAACAGGTCATCCTCTACATTACTATATGTCTACACTGGTTTGGAAACAGCACTAAGTTCTAGAGAGCAATATTTTACACTGCCTTGAATATATATATATATATATATATATATATATATATATATATATATATATAACAGCAGGTAATATAAATTTCATGAATACATATAAGTACATCCACAACAATGAAAGTGTTAATTCCTACTTAATATACTCATTCCCTGAAATAAAATATTGATTTCCTGATACACACAGGTGACAGGTTTCTTTTTGTGCCAAATGTACAACTAGAAATCATTGTACTTGTTGAGTTTTAAACCTACTTTCTAAATTTCTACTATAGTTTAATTTATATAGATGATATGATTGCAAATATGGCCTAATACAACTTACAAATGATGCACTATCATATCAGTGTAACCATGCTACATATATATATATATATATATATATATATATATATATATGAACAAGCCTAAACAAAAGTTCAAATGGCAATAAGGATGACATAAGGTGTTTGTATGAGCTTTCAGTTAAGGGACAAATATAGAGTAATTTTTAATTTTTTTTTAATATTGTGAGAATAGTTGTGTTGTCATAAATAATGAATGTATTATTTAAAAGTATTAAAAACATCAAATAGTTTTATTCCGAGAAAATAATACTATACAAATACTTATTTTATATATAGATACTTGAATAAAGAATACTTGTGGTCATACTCTGATTAGTATTGTTCTTGTAAGCCACAGTGAGCTCAATCTTCACATTCACAGTCAACCCCACCCCTAGAAATGCAGCCTTGTGTCAAAGTTTAAGTTCAACACATTTTATTAATATACTACCAGTAGAGCCCGGCGTTGCCCGGGGATGTAACAGTAAGAGATAGATCAAGTATCGACCATCATAAAGACTGAAAAATAAAATTGACAAAAATTACTGTTTAAGGTTGACAGACACACATATCTTAATTAGATTTTTTGTTTTGTTTTTTACGAATTGGTCAAACCCAAACTCAAACAAAAACATTGTTTTCAATCGTTATGAGTCTACTGATTGAATAGAATTTTATTATATACAACTGTTTTGTAAATGGAATTTTTAAAGCATTCTGAATGTAAAAATAAAAAAAAAGTGTGCAAGACAATAAGAAACACTACCTGCCAAAAAAAGGTGAAGTTTTGTTGAAATCAGTTGAAAAATGTAGGAAATCCGATCCCATATATAAACGAACACACACATACACGCAAACAACCTGGGTTATATAACAAGTATAACTCGATATGAGTTGTCTCCCTTTCATTCTCGTGATGCCTCTTAATCGTGTTTTCAAATTGATTTTGTGCAAAAACAATTGTGTTTTTCCAATTTTGGGCACTGTCAGAACCACCGCAAGGTAATTTTACATAGTCCTGCGAAGTTTTGTTGAAATCGGTTGAAAAATGTAGGAAATCCGATCCAATATATAAACGTACAGACACACGCACACAACCTGGGTTTTATAATAAGTATGATGCTTTTGCATTCAAATTCATTTACTTTTCATGTTTTGATCATTGTACCATCCAGCCTTCTTCAGGAGTCTGTTATACTCTGTAACTTTACTAGAATTTTTAACCAAACTTTTCATTCAATCCAGAATGATAAATTGTTGTTCTGCTTTTCATTCACCTTTGTGTTGTTTGTTTCTGCCAATAAACCAGAATATATGGATTTTCCAAACTACTTACTTGGAAATTGAACTCACAACTACCAGGAAACCAGATATGTTTCAACAAATACTTTAATCCACTAGGTGTAATTTTGGAGTCTTAAGCCTAATGCTTGTACTCAGATAGTGGAATATTTGAGCATTAAGAATGAGAGGTCACTAGATGGTGACCATCTCTATGCTAGGTCTACTGAAGTAAATGTCAGAGCCTAACATATGCACTGATTCTTTCAGTTGAATAAAATGACAAAGAATCAGTGCATATGTTAGGCTCTGCTATCTTGAGTTAATTCCACTGGGGTTAAAAACCACCTTTTATCTCTTGAATCAAATCCTCATCGCAAAAAAGTACATAAGGATTATATGTATCTCAATCCTATGATATTATAACAAAGAATACAAGGATGAGATCAACCACCCACTAAAAGTAAAGCTGGAGAAACATCAAAAGATTGTAGCAAGATATTGATATCAGGCATGGTTATGTATAGAGAATAATTTCATTCGATGATAAAATAAGAGGAATAAAAGTCCTTGACTTCACTGCAGTTTTCTCAGTCATAATGATGCATAAGAGACAATAATAATAATTAATTTTAGGGATAATTAACATTTGCAATTATCATAAACTCTACAAGTAGGAAGAGGCTTGATATTGAATGGAGACCACCAAATGATAATTGTATAAGGAAACATTCAGCATTCATTGAACAAGCTGCTTTTGGTTGAAATTTATATAATCTTTTTATTAAAATAATTCAGGAAAATAGGTTTCTCAAGTCTACTCTTATCCCTTTTTCCAGTACTGAGGGAGGTTTTCTTCCTAAACTTTTATTTGAAGTAGTGTGGAATATCAACATCTTAATTATATCATTATTTTCTCTTTGAGTTACACAATATCAATTTTAGTTGTTCCAGCTGCTGAAAGTTCCCCAATGATGTTTTTGTTATTTGGTTCAGTTCTTTGTGATTTTATATAGCACCAGTCTACAAGGTTCAAAGATGGATGGTCCTCACTAAAACCTATAGGCCTTATTTGCTCAAGCCATTTTTAATCATTGATTTGAGACAGTGGTTGTATACAGCAGACAGTTTAGATATTTCTGAATGAGTTTCATGATATGCAAGACATCCATGTTGAAAGCCTTGATCTGACAAAACTATTTAAGAACATTACTTTAGTTCTTAGGTTAATGCTTTGGTTTTGTAGCAATTTGCATGTTTGGTGAAGTTACCCCTAGCCAGCCTGTTCAATGCTCAATTTCTTTATCTCTTATACTAAGTTTGTTATAATTGATCAGAACACCAAGGTATTTGAAGTGTTGAGTATTTACTAATTCCACATCTTCAATTTTTATGATGGATTCATGGTACATGCCATCACCATTTTCATTCCAATTCTAAATCTTAGTTTGTTTCGGAACAGTTTATCATGAGTCCTATTTCTTTGAATACTTGGTAGAGGATTTTGATTTTCTTTTATTGAAGATCATTCTTATCCCAACTATGAATACCTATATCATCAGTACATTGACCTTGGGAGAGAAAGCAGGAATTAATAGATTTGTTTGGGATGCTCTATAGAATGCTTAAATGAGGTACTCATCTCTTCACATCATACACAGAACATTATTTAGGAAGAAATTGAATAGATTGGATCTCTCATTACCTCCTTTCTGTACACCGGATAAGGTTTGAAAAGTTTCAGTATTGGGGTCTTAACCAGATATAAGAACATTTAAATATTTGGAAGTTGAAAAATTTTATGAAAATATATTTGTATAGTGTTGCAGTCTCATCACTCAAAGATTAAAAAAAAAAAAAAAAAAATATTTACTATACAGAAGACAGCTGCATATACTAAAACAAGTTCTAACCAATTAGTCATATCAACTTATTAAAAGTTAAAAGGTCCATAAATATGGAACACAAATATCATGTATTTTACAGAGAATACTATTCAGATAAAAATAATGAAAGGTGGTGGTTTGAAATAAAATCTTTTTTAGAAGATTATATAATGAGAGTCACCAACCAACATTTTTATATGAACTTGTCATATATAGTAAAAAAGCAATGCTTCTAAGCAATATACTACTTCCTGACAGGCATAATTGCCATCTTTCTAAAAACCCCACATGATCAATAATTTATTTCTTGTCACTATTCTATTATTCACCAGACCATAACCCATGTCTAATGTCCATCCAATCGGACACTCTTAGTGTCATACTTGTCTACCTAATCCGACTGGTGAATAAAAGCCTAAGAGATTAAATTCTCCACCTCATTCATGGCAAGATACCCAATCTGAGTACTCAACTCGGAATTAAATGATTTCCTTTATTTCAGAAATACCATCCAGGACCAGATTTCCCCCATTAGTAATCTCTTTCACAGAGATTGCAAATCAGCAAGGTTATCTGGCACCGCCGAGATAGATTCCATGAAATCTGATATATTAGCCCATCCAAATTTAAGCTGTTTTATCCTATACACACACACAAAGAAACAGTATTATAAAAGAATAGAAGTAAAATTATCCTTAAGACTTTCAGCATACATCTC
Organism: Acanthosepion lycidas; assembly: GCA_963932145.1. Classification (NCBI taxonomy): domain Eukaryota; kingdom Metazoa; phylum Mollusca; class Cephalopoda; order Sepiida; family Sepiidae; genus Acanthosepion; species Acanthosepion lycidas. The sequence goes on from OZ010589.1 coordinate 62,553,253, forward strand.
TATGAGAGTGATATCAAATATAAATGAGCAAACACACACACACTTTCTAGTACTGTATTCCCCACCCTTTATCAATAAGACACAAACTTAGCATCAAAATTAGAAGAAAAAAAAACATATCTTGGAGTTATTTTTTGGTTGATCACAACTTTGAGAATACTGGAATGTCATGCTGGGTTTATATCCTTTATATGGTATCTCAGAGAACATGAAAAATTACTTGGCAGTAGCCATCTTCTTTTCCAACATTCTGTGATAAGTAGTACTAGGTTGCAGGATACCAGAAACAGAAGAATACCTAAGCTAACTAGTTTTGCTGCTCTATTGTTGTTGTAACCTAGAAAGGGTTACTGAATGAGGAATAACCAAAATATAGGTTGGAAATTAAATGGTAATCTTTATATCAACAAAATACAATACTCGCCAACAGCTGGAAGTAGGTAAACCACTGCTAGTGAACTACTTAGACAGCATATTACCCCCACACACACACACACACACTTACAATAATGTCTAACATATTTATGTGGATTAGGACATTAGTGTTCATAGATATAGTATATAACAGTTGTCAAGATCCTGGTCAAAATTATTGTTGATAAAAGAAAGAATAGAAAAATTCATGCTTTTGTCAAGAACAGCTCCCTCAAGTTATGGGTTAAATAGTAAGAATTGTATTATTATTAAAAAAAAAAAAAATCAATCAATTGCCAAAAACAATTATGTAAAAATGAAGGCAAACATCCTCAACCAGAATTTGAACTGTTTTTCATGTTGATAACTACCACCTTACACCCTCACATCATTGACCGCCATTTCAATTTTAGTAGCTTTCTTACCTTTCAACTGATAATGCATATCTGCTTGCTTAGTTGTTTGTGCATGGACATATATAAAGAGCAGCAAGTAACTGAACAAGTTATAAGAAAAAAAATATTCAATAGAAAAATCAAATTTTCTAAAAGAATTTTTATATATTTTTAAATTGGGAATTAAGGACATACTAAATATGGCACCAGAAATTACAGCATGCCCAGATAAGGTCATTCTTGTCTCTGTTGGAAATCGCACCCATGATAGCAGTCTTCTTTGATTCCTAGGTATTGTGGGTTTCTGGTTGGTTTCATTCCTAACAAATCCCCAGACATAGCAGACCACGAGATTAAAATCAGGAAACCTAACTGTAGTGACATGGTGAAAATTCTCAATCAGCCACTTTAGGGTTGTGTGCGACATGAAAAAGGGAGCACAATTCTGCTGGAACATGTGTATCCACCTCCTCAATCCTGGCCTGACAACTGTATCCAGGACTTTGTTGTAGGAGGTAGCATTAAACCTAAATGAAGACATGGCTCTCATTGCTTACAACTCTCAGGAGCAGCATGGTTGATTTTTTCTCCAGAGTAGATTGCCATTTCTTTCTGTGGTAGGCCAGTTGCCATCCAAGGCGATAGAACCTGGTCTGTCCTGCTATTTACCTATAGCTGGGGGGAGAAGATGATTCATACCTTTCCCAAGGGTATTAACATGTAAGTGAATCTAATGGATTTGACTGGAATTCAAACTCAGCTTTCAGATTCCTCAATCCAAGCCACTATCCATTACTCCACAGTGCCTCTGTATTTACATACACACTTGAAAATAGTGAGAGAAAAAAATCAGAAGTGAATGACTTATGAGTTTTCCTCATTTCTATAAATGAAGAAAGCTTTTATATCTTATGCCCTGCAAATTAAACAGAGCAGAGTTACACAAGAAGAAAAAAAAAAACTATTTATATACTTTCTAATTAAGAAACACATTCCTAATAATTATTTAATAGACAGAATGAGGCAAAAATCGTGCACCATAAAGGTTAATTAATCATGTCTTAAATGTCTAATTTATTTTGATATTTTCTTATTTTGCAGAAACAATGTCTCCAGACCTCACACCTTTGGATTATTTTTCTGTGGGGCCATTTAAAATCAGTGGTTTATCAGACACTCCCTAGAAATATTGAAGAAAGAATTAAATACAAATGCAGTAAAATGACAGAGGAAACTCCAATTTGTTAATGAATCATGCAGTCACAGAATTAAAATGTGCTTTGAACAGCACATATAACATAATTAAATAGCTAGTAAATAAAATTTTCATGTGTAATTTTACTTTTAATAAATTATCCCTATGGTGCGTGACTTTTGGCTCACCCTAAATAGAGATTGAGGACACCTATCAAAATACATCATTACTAGAATTTAACATATTTCAAGGCAAACACATTGAATCTTTGTCAAGAAAGTATTCAGAAGAGAACTAGAGCTACATCAATTGAAATTTTAATTAATGTCTATGTGATAGATATACTTTTGATACTCCCTTATATATTTGAGAACATTCTAATGCAAAGCACACAGACAAATTTCTATATTATGATTGCATCATTATCAGTACTATTCAGCCAGGCTTTTTGATTTAGATGGTATGACAAAAACGTTGAGATTCTGAAAATTTTGCAGCATTATTTTAAACTGAGCTTTAAACCCAGTGAAAATGCTTACAGAATTCAGTAAGTGATAAGAAATGAAAATAACTGACCATACTGTCCAAAACCTGTTTAAGTATTGAAATAAAGCTCAGAAATAGAGTTATTTATGATGCCTGAAAATTCAACCCAACCATCAACACTCAAAGACTTCCAGAAAGATTAGGATCATTGAAGATATATTTAGAGTATTACATGAACTTCAGATAACAAGTGTTTTCTTTTTTGGACATAAGAAAAATTAAATAAAAATGTTTAATCACAGTACCTTGTCATTAATCTTTAATGAAACTTGTATAAAAGAGGGATTGTTGCCCAAATATATATATATATTATATATATATATATATATATACACACTTTTGATAAACCCTGATATAATAGGAAAATTATACAATTATAAGAAAACAATACAATATATAAATTTTTATATATCAAGAACAATTTTAGAAAAAGTGACAAAGTGGGAAAAGTTTTTATGTGATGTGTTTTGTCCTTTAGGACTTGATCAAATTAAATGTTTATGTTGATGCAACTATACATGTAAATGAAGGAGAGGGGACAATGAGAATTTTAAATAAAAATTGTTTATTTTTTTAAATATGTTTTGGGTATATAGCCTAGCCAATTTAGCTTAATTGCCAGATCCTTCACTGTAAATTTATGTTCAGGTTTTTACAATATTTCATCATTCTTGGAAGATCTATGATCACAATGTGGGATATTTAATAACAAATGTGATAAAAAAAAAAAAAAAAAAAAGAACACAGTAACAAAGTTAATAAAATCAATACATCAAAGACTGAAAAAGGCTAAACATTATCATTAAAATTATTGGTTAAAAGGCTGATAAAGTTTATAAAATGTCAAGGAACCCATATTGATATATAAAATAATATATTCAGGCATACAGGATATTGGACTCGTCAAATGTTTTATAGCCAATATGTTTTGGACTTATTTAAAATTAAAAATTTATATTGCACTTTGTTTGCATAATAAAGCCTAGCACATCCCAAAACAAATATCTATTTTTAATAAGGATATTAAAAGCAGAAACTCACATGATAGAGAAGTATGTTCTGAAAATTTTACCGGTATTAAATACTGCTTAATTTTATTGTGAAAACATTAACTTGCATATTATAAATTGACAAGTATTATGCTTATACTTCCTTCTCCTCAAATATTATTTCTTAAAAATTTTCACCTCACTTGTCTAGTAATTGTTAATTTTTTTATTTATTTTTTTTAAAGGTGGTGTAATTTTTGGCTAAAGTCCCACTGAATTGTAGGCAATAACTGGCGACAGAGTCTAAGTGCTTTGTCATTTAATCAACAGAATACAGAAGACCCACAGAAATGACTACACATACAGAAATATCCAAGGACACTGAAGTAGATGAAAATAGCTGAAGGTAAATAGACACAGAGAATAAGAGATCAGTAATGGACAGCACTTTTATAGTTGACAAGAGATTTGACTTAAAAGAAATATCAGAAAGAGGCTTTCCATTATACAACTCAAAATAAATCAAAAGTAATTTGATCAACAACTATTTTAGAATTCATTTGAAGGTGTACATTTGAAGTATTTTATTATTTAACAGAACATATCCAGTTTGGAAATTTCTGAAAGGTTTAATCTGAATGTTCACAAGAAAAAAAAAAAAAAAAAAAAAAAAAAAAAAAAAAAAAAATGAACATTTCCAATAAAATATAATTTTAATTAATTTTTTTTTTTTTTACAAGGAATCTGTTTTTCAGGCAAAAGAGAAATGGCACAGTGTAGACATTATGTGTGCTTAACAAACCAGTTTAAAATCTTACAATTTTCCAGTTGAATCCATTTGTGCTTATGCCCGTCAAACAGTCCGAGAAGCTAACAGATTGAAAAAACCAACTAGAGTTACCAACTTAATCTGCACCAAACATCATGACAGAATATGGTTTAATCTTTCCAAATAAAAAGTAAAATGGGAAAGGCTTATTTCCTGCAGTGAATAGTTTGAAGAACTTTAACGAAAGAGGCTTTTTTTTTTTCCTTCTAAGTTATGGCTCCTTTCTCACGACCTCGTTTTTTGTTTTTTGCAACTGATGCTTGCACATAGATTCAATCAAAATAAAGAAAACTTGCAGTGAAAACTCCACCCCCATTTGTTCTTCCCATATCACCCCATGCACAGCCAGTAACTAGATTTTATCAGGATAAGGAATAAGAGTTCATACTTTTCTTCTAAAGAAAGAAACAAAAAGAAGGAACACTTAACAAGAAAAATTTTAAAGCATTTTTCAAGTTTCTTTTGCTGATATCATACAGATTACATTTTGCTCCTATACTGTGTGTGTTTCCTATCTCATGAAATGAAGATGAGGACAAATAAGGTTGAAATTATTATCAGTACATTCAAGCATGCTATGTGTTAGAATTTGTAACTGATATGATGGGCAATCCTTTACTCTTCAGCAACAGGATTTATTTCAACTTTTAAGTTTTATGCACAAATTACAGAATTATCTAAGATAATAAAAAGTCTTTGTGATTTTATATTTTAATTCAAAAGCAACTCATTCACTCTTCAGGTCTTTGGTACTATATTTCTAAGAAGAGACACTATTCTCCATCTCAAGACCAAAGTAATTTTTTTAGATTTACCAAGCATCTTTCACATTGTAGTTTATGCTATACATTGTTATGCTGCACATGAAACAAACATTTTCCTGGACTAGCATTGTAAAATTAATAGTACAGTAAATTCTTAAACAAAATATAACACAAGTCATTTATGTAGTTGACAAAATATTTTGATACAGCAAATACAAGTACTATAACTTTATTTTTATCATCCAGCCTCCAGAAAGAAAACGTACATTGTAGTTTGTGCTGGAGGTATGGATAAACTAAAGTCTCATTTTCCATAGTTAGCATTGTAAAAATTATTAAAAAAGTAAATACTTCTTAAACAACAAAAAAAAAAAAAAAAGACGTAAGTTAATAATTAACTGATAGAAAATGCAAGCACTATAACTTTATTCTTATGTGTTTCATCTGACCTTGCCCTCCCCCACCCCATCAGAAAATTTTTACCAATCCAAATTTCAGTTTTATAGTTTTCAATGCTGGAAAATAGAATCAAAACAACTGCTTCAGCAAAATCATGAAAATATAAACAATCAGAAAGAGGAGAGAGAAAAAAAAAAAAAAAAAAAAAAAAAAACACACACACACCTTTCTTTCCTTCATTTTCTGTTCCAGACAGTTAATATACCAATAATTACTTGGGTAGTCAAACAAATAACATCAAACAAAGAAAAAAAACTAATTCCTATCATTTATTTCAAATCAATGTTTTACTAAAGCAATACACTTATCAATGATGAGATTGCAATTTCTTTTTCAATTGCTCTCAATTATGGGCCAATTACTTACTGCCGCTATTTCTACTTCCACCAATCAAAATGAACTTTGCCCCAAACAAAAGACTTCCCTTCTTGCTCAAAGCTTTGTTGAATCCTTCCCAGATATCTTGATTAGATGCTGAGTATAAAGGCAAATTTTTAATGTTTCAGAAATGTTTCTTGAACATTAGAATAATACATTGCTTTTCTATTTGTTTTTCAGTACCTCAGTATCGTGGATAGGCAAGCAAGAATGCCTCATTGTCTCCTATGCAAAGTTCACTACAGTACACTATTGATTATAGGATATCCAAAGGGACTAAAAGCAGCCAATATATATTCATGCTTGGTTTACAGAGATGTCATTAATAATATGAATGGAATCAGAGTTTCCTTAGTACAAACAAAATTTTCTATATTGGTTAAGTTTCTACCGCGACTTTCCTATTGGTGTAGAACCTAGTCATAAAAATGCCCTTTCTTTCCCATATTCCAAAACCATTTTTTCACTAATGAAAACAATTATCTATTCACTTATTTTCCTTTTTTTTTTTTTTTTATCTATATCTCCACAATTTTCTTAGGGATTAAACTACAAGGTAAATTGGATAACATTTCTTAGGACATACAAACTGCCTGGAATTTATCCAGCTACTTTATATATATATATATATATATATAGATATAGATAGATAAGCCTACTCAAGAAAATGGTGTCTTAGTTCCCTTTAAAGTACATCCCATGAGACCTGAGACTTATTCTACCATTCCTTCCACTTTTCAAAACAGCCTGTAAAATTCTCTTTCAGGATTAACATTAGCTACCTCATCACATTCTCCTTAATATCAGCAATTTCAACTTTGAGAAAGCAAGAAATTGCAGTGTTACATCTGAAAGCTTGACCTAAATGAAACAGACACTTTACATTATTGTGAATGTGATAGTCAAATACAATTGAGTGATTTTTGTGTACTGCATGACTAACTCCATGAGAGTATAAATGCAAGCACACATTACGGTTCCATCTGATTGGCTACTAAATTGCATCAAGGTTACACAACCTCCTCTTATACCTCAATAACAGTCTCAGTTATTCAAAATCCAATACAAAAAATCTAGAATATTTGATGAAAGAATTATTTCAAAATGTTTTTGACATTTGTATCAGAATCGGTAGAGCTGTATTCATAATTCAATATTCATGATGAAGAATATTTCAACTTATTCTCTCGTTTTTGCTTTTAGCATGAACACTGCTATCTTTCTTTACTTTGGCAGGGTTAATGCTTATACTATAAGTGACCTTGTAAACTCTTTGATCCCCTGCCAATTTACCCTCAAATAAAAAAAGCATCAAATTTTAGAAATTACAATTGATCAATAACAGTTTTTATACTGTGTGTGTGTGTGTGTGTGTGTGTGTGTAAGAAACCATTTGTGTGTGTGTGTGTGTGTGAAAATGAAAGCATACATTTGCAAATTACTATGTAACATTTACTGTCAGTATTGGAAAAAAATCAACCTTTTAACATTGCAAATGTAGTAAATAAGAACAAATTTAAAAATCAACCAAGAAAGTGTTTAATAATTTGGCTGCTACTCTGCCTTATGTGAGATTTGCTAAAACAGATGGAGTTAGCAGAATAAGCAAAAAGGGAATTTAATTTAAAAAATATTTGTTCCATCAAATGATACTTTGCTACTGTCTAATGTAGACAATTATTTGCTACAATTTCAATTACAATAATTGCCACTATTTTACAAATATCAATGGCTGGTTTATTGTCATAATTAGTTCTAGTTGTTATTTTTCTGAATACAAATATTTTATGGTCAGCATAGTGACTAGATTTGAATATGTTTTATGATGAGACAATGGTGCAACAAGACAAAGGCCCTGGCTTAAAACAAAAAACAAAACAGTAATTAAATCAATTATTAAGTCTGCAGCTAGGAAAGCTAGTTCACTGGGTCATGTTAGACAATTTTCCTTGCAAGAATCTGTCTTGTTTTTATAAGTCTACCATTCACATATCCATTGAATATTGCTATCACATCTGGTCTGGTGCTTCTGCTATGTATCTAGAGATTCTTGACAAAATCCAAAGAAAAAATGTTATCGGTTCTCACCTAGCACCTCTGTAATCACTTTCACAGGCATATTGTTTTGATAAGTTTCCCTCACTGGCACTTCCACTTCATGAATTTAAGTGTAGTACTAGATTGGCAGTTAGGTCTCACCATGTTACTGTTGAAATTGCTCAATTTTCTCACACTTCTCTATGGAACTTTCTTCCAGTTTCATGTTTTCCTATCAACTGCAATCTACAAAAATCTAAATACAACATCAATCCTCTTCCATTTTTATTAATCCAGTTGTTTTATTATCCAGAGAAAAATCACAGCCCAGCAAGGCTCAATATACTGTTAAGGAATGAACTCTTCTTCATTTAGATTTCTTTCATACAGGGTGTGTCATTCTCTGTAGTCAAGTAGTCTAAAGCATGCCGGATCAAATGTTTTCTCCTAAATAGGGGGATACAGGTTTGAACACTGCTGGAGAGTGTTCTTTTCTTTATGAAACTGTCTTGAATGCACAGGCTGATAAACATAATACACACAGTTAAGATCATCATAAAATAGAAGTTTTATGATTATCTTAATACAAATCAATATTTTATGCACTCTTTAAATAAAATATATTTTGCCAAAAGAAAATAGTTAAAATCAAAATTACAAAATGAGTAAAATATTTTTTTATTAATATTTTAAAAGAATTTTTAAATAAAATATCATTTTTAAGAAAATAAATAAAAATAAAATCATGTTGACCCTTAGCTCCAACTACTCAATCTACCTTCTTATTTTCATTATTAAATCTGGGCAATCTTACAGGTATTTGCTCTGTTGTTTAAGGTAGTTATATTTCCTTTCAGATTTACTTATTAAAGTGAACATATAAAATATGTATAAGCAAGACTAAATGACAGACCAGACAGAAATGACAAAATGAATAACATATCCTACCATTGTTGGTGAGCAAAGAAACCAGTGAGACACCAGCAAATACATTAGCTTTTAACTCCTTGAAAAGTTACATAAAAATGATGAAAAGAAACAAGCTGGATATGTGGAACTTTCATAGGTGTTGACAATTAAGATTATCCATTATCTCCTGTGTCTGTTCTTCTCTTGCTTTTGGTCTGTATCTTCCCATTCTCCCCCTTATCCCTACCAATTTCTGTTGCTCTCCATGTTTTTATATAAATGTTATACAAACAAGGATTAGAAAAAAAAAAGCAAACAAATATTTTAAAGTATCACTCTATATTTCTTTTGCTCTATCAATCCATAAAGAATTTTAATTTTTTTAATCCCTACATGATTTTCAATCCTTTGCTCATTGTGTATGTATGTATATGTATATCTATCTTTCATATCTACCACTTCTTTATGTGCATATATTTTCCTTTCAGTTTTTTTTTTTGGCTTTCTCCTTTACAATCTTATATACCAAGTCCTGAAAGGACATAGGTGAGTATGGCTCTCCTCAACTACATATCTTTCATAGCTCTAAATAATGTCTGGCTCCTTAATATCCCTCCCAGTCTCTGTTCTGTCATCTATTTATGCACATCATCACCTTCCCTATTTGACTCCTCCACACTTCAATTCCTTTTGCTTATTATTATTATGGGGGTTTCTTGGTCAGAAATCATAACTGATTCCAGTTCAAAGGAGCTAGGCACCATGCAGATACTATACCAAAGTGTAAGGTTCATGCATATAAACAAACATACATTAAAAAAAAAAAAAAAAAAATTAAAAATAATTAAATTGTTCTTGTCTGAATTTAGTCTTACTTGGTTAGAGACACAACAGATTTCAAGTATTATGACTGTAGGCTTTTATATCAAGAATTGTTTTTGTATTTTTTTGTTTGTTTCTATCTTAGTCAAAATATATTAATGTGGAATGGTTCAACAATTTCTTAAAAAAAAAAAAAAAAAAATTTCAATCATTAGTAACAAAAGGAAAATTATAAATTGAGGGTTTTGATTGAATGATGTATTATTTATGGCTAAACTTTTTGTAGGTTATTTAAAGCCAAACTATTTTGTATTCATTTTTATTTTTGCAAGTGAATATTGCAATTTTTTTTTTATTTTTTTTTAGAACAATGATTTTTCCAGATACAAGTCCTATTATTCAACTCATAGCTGGAGGAAGGAAATAGATTCCCAATGGGTATTTGTGCATAAATGAATGTAATGAACCTGACTGGAATTTGAACATGGCTCTCCAATTTCTCATTCCAAGCCACTATCCATTACATTAAAATCATTTCAATGAATAACTTTAAGGAGTATGGTCAGTAAACATGAGGAAAAGGTATATAAATTTGTTATTTTTCAACTGAGGATACATATAGGGAATTTATTAAGCTGCAAGAAAAAAAATGTGACACTTTCTAAAGTTACATTGGGGGGGGACTTTCTATTTCACATAATACAATATAACAAAAATAAACTTGATTATATTTTAAATCCTTGTATTTTTTAATATTTTTGTTCTTGGATTTATAAATGAAATTTTATGAGCTTAATTTTTTTTTCTGAATGATAACTTGAGTTTTCTCTGGTGAGAAAGCTCAAAAGCAAGAGCTATTACCAATATTATCATCTACACTTTTATGGAAACTGCTTCTATTCAATACAATTAAGGCAATTACAATAAATTCTAAATCTAATGCAAATATTGATTATTCATGTAATTTCTTTAATACTGCTTCACTGATAAATATCAATGTATTGTTAAACAGACAAGCAATAAATTGTACCTGATATTTTGCCAACATTAAACATTCTGTCACCTCTTGAAAATTGGAGATATTAAAAATAAATATGAACCTATCACAATAGCATAGCTTTATATGGGGTTAGAAAAATTGCTGAAGAAGCCTGTAGGCGATGAATAATGGACCCACAGAGATTTTATTTGGTGTGGTAGAGGTAGATTAATTGCTAAAGGAACAGAATGTATGGATAAAATTCATTTATAGTGTTGATAAGATTTACCAGTTACATAGATATCACCCACAACTTGAAATAAGACTCATTGGTACATAATCTCTTGTCAGCTTCCCTTGACTATGTCTAACCAATTTAAATGACCCACAAAACAAAAATGTGCAATTATACTGTAACAAAATCTTTATAATACTATTTACATTAAAGTTAAAAAGGGGGAGAAAAAACAAAACAAAAAAACACACCACTGTGCATATTTCATATTTGGCTTGTTTTCTTCTTTTCTTTTTTTTACTAAATAAAAATTTATCTCCTTTGCACTGGTTACTCCAAATGGCATCATTATTCTTATGACAATGGCAGACTGTTTCATAAGGTTTATGAAGAATGGAGGTGAAAAGAGCAGAAAACAGCAATAATTGGGAAAATTTTTTTAAATGCATTTATTGTTGATGGCATAGGTAAAATAGTATTGCTATAATATTGCATAGATTAAATGATGATTTCATTAAAAAACAGTTTTTCTTAATTTAAAAGTGTTCTTATATTAATTACATTTAAAAAAAAAATTACTTTTGTAAGTTAACTATTTATCAGTTATTGAGTAAAAAAAAAAAAAAAATGTCTTCATTGTTAAAAAAAGTTTCAATAAAAAATCTTTAATTAAAACATTTAAAAGACAAAGGTTCACTCACAATCCTATTGCAGTTCCATAATTCAGATTGAGTTTAACATCACCTGTATGGGCATAACTCCAATTTTGTTCTGTAGTGAAAGGTTATAGAAAGGAAGTTTTACTTTTAATAAAATTAAATCTTTAAGCATATTGATTTGTTGTTGTTAGTTAAGTGAATTTATGTGAAGAAGGAGAAACTTGGCAATGCAAGCTGAATAAAGCCATCATAACTGATGGTAATGTGATACCTGTGACAAAAGGCCTCTATAACAAAAGCCCTTCAAGCAAAATATGACAAAAGCTCTTTAGAAACAATTTTTTTTATTGTAACCTATTTTAACATTAGAGATTAACACCACAGTAGTTGTAGAATGATCTCTATCAAGTTGGAGTTAAAGGGCTAATTAGAAGCATGTCCTACAATTTAAAATGTTAATTTTTAAAATTGTAAAATCACTTTACTTACAAAAAATATATAATTTAAGCAAAATATCTAAGTTAGTCAAAAAATATTTGCTGTTAAACATCTCACAACAAAAACAGAAGATAATACGTTATATATATATATATATATATATATAGTATCATAATCCATCAAGATATAGGGATCATGGCTCTGATACTTTTTTTTCTTTATCTGTGAATTATTATGAAATATTGAGAAAGATAGTAAAGTGCATTCCTTTTACTTCCACCATAACTTAAATTTTTTTCTCTTAAATTGGTCACTACACAAGACTAGAGAGCCCAACCTACCCTGCTATTTAACCCATAACTGGTGGGGAGCGTAAATGGATTGATGACTTTCCTAAAGACAGTTGTGTGAAAGTGAATGCAACAGGCTAGACTGGAATTTGCATTCGCCTCACAAATACCCTCTTTCCACACATATTCAAATAGTCTGCTTTAAATATGTTTAAAGCACTTTGAATCAAGTCTTCCCGTATGCAATAAACATCTTTCTTTTTTTTTAATTCAATAAAGCACTGCCTATTATTAATTTTTGACAAGTATTTTCATTATTTTAATTTCAGTTGCTTTTTATAACTCTCAGATGTTATTTAATGATTGTTTAATCAAGTCAGAATATGAAGAAAGAAAAAAAAATACTCCAGTGAGATTCAAAGTTGCATTCCTTATCTTCAAGAAGCCAGTCTTAATGTGACAGCTACTTTTCTGATTTGGCCAAGGAGACTTAATATTATACGAGACTTAAGAGGTCCAACCCACTTCCCAAAACCTAACCAAACATCTTAGTATTTTTTTTAGGGATTTTTGGTCTGGCCATGAAGTGTTCAACACCCACTTCTTAGTAGTAATATTTTTTCCTCAAGTTTTCAGAGATTTTTGTTTTTTGTTTTTATTTGTTTTGTAGCCATTTCTATATCTTCAATTTTTAGAAAAACAATGAATAGAAAAAAATAAAAAATTTTGGTCAATATATTCTTTATTTTACATCTAAGGAATTGTTTTTAGTCAAAATGACCTGTTAAAAATATAAAGATGAAGACAATAGGTCAAAGAAATATATGGAAATGGAATCTTAATTCTTTGTACAATTAAACCATGGTAATTGGAGTGAAGCTCCATTTCATAATTAATTCAAATTAGAAATGTCCTTTCCAAATAGCTAGAGTTACTAATATGATATTTCAACTAACTAATTAGTCATGGTTACATATATGTAGTGAGTTCAGAAATGGGGAGGAGGTCAATGAAAACACAAAAATGAAAGAAGAATGGTTGAAGCAGCAAAAAATTAAAAAAAATTTTTTCATTAAATAATCAAATTTATTTTGTAGTCTTATAAATAGGTAAACCCAAGACAAAGAAAAAAGAAAACTGACATTGAAGACAATTAAAAACAAATAAACAAAACATTTATTGTAACATCTGTAGAGAGAAGGGTTGGTAGGATTGTCTGTCCTTAAGATATTAAAGCTCTGTAAAGTCAGCATTCAAAGTAACAGTGAAAAACACCAGAGGGTAGAGAAGGTTTTCCGGGTGGGAGAGAAGATATGTAGAAAGAAGGGCATAATGTTGGTGGTGGCCATGAAGATAGTAGGCATAATGGGACAAAGTGGTTGGAAAACTCGTTCATAAAATAGTTGAGTAAAAAACAAAAAAAAAAAATGTATCTCAAGGATATTATGTGGGCGTGCCTCAACACACACAAAAAGCATGAAGCAGCATAATCAGAAAAAAAAAAAAAACAAAAAAAAAAAAAACAATGTAGAGCAGAAGATATATCTAAAATAAACAATAAAAAAATGTCCTCATTTGTCTTACCCCCACAACTGTTTATTTTATGAAATAAAAGTTCAGCTAAAAGTAGAAATAATGTGAATGAATGTCTGCTCATTTTTTTTATCATTTCACCCCAAGCAAGGTAATAAAACCACTAAGACAAGTGGTTACAGAGTGTGAAAGAATATAAGAAACAGAAAAACATTAAGGAATGAGAACAATAAAAGAACAGGAACTAAGGTAGATAATAAATGACATTGCATTTTTGGTTCATGTGCCTCTTTAAATCCAATATTCCCATGCACGAAAAATGTGAAACTCAGGCAACTGATAAAAAGATCCAAACATGGGAAGAATATTTTTCATGAAATCTTCAGCAGACAGTTTCCAGTAAAATTAAAGTTTCTTTAAAATGTATATCACTAACAAAGAAAATATTTTGTCTGAAAGAATTATAAACCATGTACATTTACCATGAAGCTTATTAAAATGTTTTCCTCAAACTACCATTAGGCAATACAGGTATTCTATTGTTATGAATACAGGAAAAAAAAAAAAAAAATTTTAACAATTATACTGAATAATTTTGTTCTAAAGAGTGAAAAGAATATCTAAAGCCCACCAGATACAACATAAACCTGAGGAAGGCTGAAGATCATATCAGCAAAAAAAAAAAAGAAAAAAAAAAGCAAATTAAAATATTGGCTTGAATAATGGGACAGTAATCTCAGAACATCAGGTAATATAAAATCTTCAAAATATTAAAATACTATGCACTGTGTGTTGTATTCATATACAAATCTCCATCATATAAATAGCTGTTGATACAACTGTAGGCTAAACCAATCCTGACCTTGAAGACTAAACTGCTAGAGAAATAGTAGTGAATACTTCTAGCTAATTATAGCTTACAACATTCTATTCCCTACTAATTCTTTTTTTGCTTCGGATATCAACATGGACAGGGTACTAAAACTTAAAATTCTGGATCTAGATAGTAAGACTCTTGTGAAAGAGAAAATATGGAATTATTGGTACCAAACATTTTTAAACTTCCTAAAGCATATTGAGAGGGAGGAGTTGGATATTCTTATAAACTATGTGTCGTCTGATGTATACAAACTGTTCAATGCACGTGCAAATTTTGAATACGCTATTAACATTCTAAAGAGAGCTTTCAGCCAAGAAAAAAAGTGAGATATCTGCCAGCCATGTACTTGCAACCAGAACTCAACAGGTTAGTGAAACCTTGGATCAATATCTTCATGCAGTGCATGTTCTGGTGAAGGATTGTAAATTCAAAGATATTACCGGTCAAGTTTAAAAAGAGGAAGCTATTAGAGATGACCTTATTTCTGGGTTATCTGGGCCTCCTATTTGACAGAGACTTCTTGAAAACAAAATGCTCACCCTCACAGAAGCTGGAAATCAAGCATGAAGTATGGAAAGAGCTATCCTAAATTCTGAAGCCTATTTTGCTGATACCCAAACAAGTTGTCAAGTGGTGTCAGTATCAGAACCCTGGACTAACACCTTAACTTCTAAACAAGAGGAAAATCAAAAGGAAGAGGACAGCCACTGCTAGTAAATCCCTTTTAAAAGAAAGATGCTTTTTCTGTGGAGACCCTAAGCACCCTAGAAATAATGTGTCCAGCTCAAGGAACAAGTTGCTACAATTGCAAGAAGGAAAGTCACTTCTCTAAAGTCTGTTTGAAAGTTAATAAGTTTTCTGATGCATTACCCACCATGGCCACAGTAACTACTGGGCTACAAGGAGCCTCAAAAGCCACAGTAAAATGCTTTGTGAACCAAAAAATAAAATCTACCATGCTAGTTGATTCAGGAAATAGTTTTATCAATACCAAGATAGTTCAGTCTATGGACTTGGACATTAGACCTATTAACTCTACTGTCAGTATGGCTTTGACTTGTTATTAAAAACTTTAAGAAAATGTAAAGTAAATCTTACAGTGGGTACAGAAACTTACAAAAAATTTAATTTATCCTTAATGGATAATTTATGTGCTGATGGGATCCTCAGACAAGACTTTTAAGGTCTGCACAAAAAATAGACATTTTATATGAGGACGACAGACCAACTCTAAAACTGACATAGCTAGCATGAGGATTTCACCTCCTCTGTTTGAAAATCTGTTGCCTGACTGTAAACCTATATCTGTGAAATCCTGATAATACTCTAGAAAAGAGGAGGCATTTATAAGGAAGAAAATAAAAAGCCTGTTGGATTCAGATATCATTTAACCAAGTAGATCTCCATGGAGAGCGCAAGTAGAGGTAACTAAGGACGAGAAGAAAAAAAAGAACGAAAAAGTTTAGTCATAGATTATTCACAAACAAATCATTTTACCTCAAAAGATGCCTATCCTCTACCTAAGATTACCACAACGGTTTCAGAAATAGCAAAGTATAGTCTCTACTCTAAACTAGACCTAAAAAGTATATATCATCAAGTTAGCCTACATAAAGTAGACCACTCTTACACTGCTTATGAAGCTAGTGGGAAATTATATAAATTTCAAAAGGATGCCATTTGGGATTATAAATGAAATGGCTAAGTTTCAAAGAATTTTGGATGAAATAATCAAAAAGGAAGGCCTAAAAGGAACATTCACATATATAGGCGGTGTGACCATTTGTAGTATTAATGAAAGAGAACATGACACTAACTTGGCAAGATTCAAAGAACTGATTGAAAAGTACAGTCTCACCTTAAATGAGAATGTGTCTACAGAATAACAAAAATAAAACTTCTAAGCTTCTGAAGTAAAGGGACTGTTAAACCAGATCCTGAAAGGATGAGAAGATCTGCAAGAACTCCCTCCTTCAGGCAATATGAAAGCTTAGAAGAGAATTGACAGAATGCTCACTTAATACAGTCATTGGATTCCAAACTATTTTGCTAAAAATTCATGTGCTAAAATAACACTATATTCCCCTTACCTGCTAAAGTAAAAGATTCCTTTGAATATTTGAATAGGGAATGAGAAAGCAAAAACTCCAGACAATGAAAAACCCCTTGAAATTGAAACTAATGCTAGCTATATGAACTGCAATGCTAAAGGCCTATTGCATTCTGGTCCAGAACTCTAAACCACTCTGAATGAAACCCCGACCCAGTAGAGAAAGAAGCCAACACAATCATCAAAGCAATCTGGGAATGGAGTTATTACCTGAAAAGTAAATATTTTATTCTTGTCAAAGAATAGTCTCAAAAAAGCCCCATACCAGATTGAGATGGAAATAACATACCAAAATCAGAAGATACTGTCCACAACCAGTGTTCAGTGATTCAACTGAAGGGGTTGAACCAGGAACCTGTAACTTCCCTAGCTCAAACACTTCAAAAATGCCCCCATCCCAATCCTCTAAGGCATTAAGTGTATCACCAAAGACCCTAAACGGCTCAGTATTGAACACACAAAAAATTTAATTAATTTGGTTATGTTGTTATTGAAACTGCATTACTTTTCTTTGCTGAAATAAAAGTATTCCAAATTTACATTGTCAAAAAAAAAAAAAAATAAAATGGAGGCAAATGTTGTAAAAATATGCAAATCTCTGCCATATAAATAGCAGTTGATACAACTGTAGGCTAAACCAGTCCTGACCTTGAAAACTAAACTACTAGATAAATAGTAGTGAATACTTCCAGCTAATTATAGCTTACGACACTATGAATCAAATATCTTTTGGGATGACTTTTA
The DNA here is from genome assembly GCA_963932145.1 of Acanthosepion lycidas. Taxonomy (NCBI): domain Eukaryota; kingdom Metazoa; phylum Mollusca; class Cephalopoda; order Sepiida; family Sepiidae; genus Acanthosepion; species Acanthosepion lycidas. The sequence continues at coordinate 62,570,858 of OZ010589.1, forward strand.
TTAATGTAATCTAAAAAGATATTTAATAATTCATAGTAAGTAGGATTTTTAATTTTTTAACCACTTGGAGTGGCTGATGAGTTATCCTTAAAATGTCTTGGTCTTCCTCTGGCTCTCCAAAATTTCCTGTCCTTTGTAGCTTAGTAAATTTTATCGTTTCACTATCTCTCCTAATACCTGTTCTACCAACAATTTGCTCAAGCTTGTTCTTTTCTCTTTCCCTCTTGCTTTCAATATGTCCTGTCAGTGTTAAATTTTCTAATCCTGCTTTCCTCATTATGTGCCCTAGAAATTTCAACTGTCTCTTTATGATGCAAAGTATAAGTGTCCTTTTTGTTTGCATTTTCACTAAAATTTTGTTGTTGCTTATATGTTTAAGTCCATGGTATTCTAAGCATTATTCTGTAGAACCACATTTCTATTGCCTCAAGTTTTTTTCTTTATCTGTAAAGTATTCTTTTCTTTGTTTCTAACAAGAGTTTTCCTGTTTATTAATACTTTGCTTAGGTTTTGAAAAATATATTTTGCTACCCCAATGTGTTTTTGGGTTTTAATGTCATATTTTACATCCTCAGTTAAAACACTTCCTAGATATTTAAATTCTTGTACTTGCTTGATTTTAGCAAGCAGTAATTCAAGACAATTATAGCAAGGAAAATAGTGAAAGCAATGACTGTTCTAGAATGGTTAATGAGATATCTCTCAAGAGATTTTTGTTTTAGGAATTCTTACCTGAGCAGTAAATTGGACAGTAATTTAAGGCAATTCTTAAATGATGATAAAGGCAGTTAAAGCAATGAGTGCCTGAGAATTATTATCTCATTTGTTTTGTGTCTTTTTACTCTGGCAATGATTCAAAATGAGTCTCCTTGAATGGCTGACAAAATATCTCAAAGATGTCTGTCCTGGGTCTTTAATGGTGAAAAATTTAGAGATTCAAGAAAATTCATAGATGATAATGATAAAGCAATGAACTGTTCTCAAGTGCCAGATGATTTATTTTACTGATGTGATATCACACAAATCTAATCCAAACAGTTAAAGAATTTAATTTTTATTCTTTGCACGACATACTATTTTTGTCTGAAAATGTGTACTCCATTCCTTGCCATTGTGGCTATGAATATAAAGGTGAAAGGAACCACCCTCAAAAATAAATCTGGAAGAACATTGAAAAGCAATAATGGGGTGAGAGACGATGAAATCAGACATGGCTGATCATGTATGGAAAGAAAAGGGTACTCATCAACCCCTGTAGAATGATGTGAAAATATTGGACAAGAAAGAACACTGGAGCTTTAGACATCTGAAAGAATCAGAGCATATGCTAAGCCCTCTTCTGTAAGCCTAGCATAGAAATAAATATGATATAGAAGCCACTAATAAAGAAAAACAGACAAACAGCAGCAGCTGTAATAAAAGAGAAGCTTCAGCGAGTGCAGTAAATTAAAGCATTGGTTTGTAAATTTGGTGACAATAATTGTGAGTAATCCCCGAGCAGAGCAGTGTACTTGGACTCCTTGGAAACAGGATAAGTGTAGATTAAAAAGAAAAGATTTCTGTTTGAAATTCCATGTAGATTACACTGATCAACATACACCTGACGAAGACCAATAGGTACAACAGTTGAAACATTGTGATAAAGATGGGGACAAAAATGTTCATAAAACTTAACATATGTTGCTAGATAGATATTAAGAAATTATTGATTTTATGAAAAGCAGTAAAATTTTATATATTATCTATATTCATGAGACACAATGAAAGCAACTCATCACCAATGGTTTCAGAAGTTATCATGTAAACACCTGCAAAATAGGATATTTTCATTTTTCAGCTCTTTCTAGATCTTGCTTCATTATAGTAAACAATGATAAAAAAGTGCTTTTCCCTAAGGTTTTCTTTTTCATAAGAAAAAAGAAAAATAGCAATATCTAATATAAAAACACTCAAACTTTGTAAGTGTCCAATTGAAATCCTGAAAATTAATTATATATAAATATGGGTGCAAGCAAAACTGTCAAATAAAAGCAGTTTTTATTATTTTTATGTATCGATAAGTATAGGTCTTGTATCTTGGCCAACTTTGCAGTTCTTAAGTTAGATAACTAATTGGTATATTCAGTTTTAAAAATAACTTATTTTCAATCTGGTCTTTTGTGATATAAATTGTCTTGATGGCTTTTATAATTAAATTGCTGAGTTATTGGCTTTTATAATTAAATTGCTTGCTCTGTAAGTGGTAACCACCTTAGCATTTACAAAGCTTAAGAGTAAAGTGTAGTAAGAAATATTGTCATTTTTAATAGAACATTTATTGTATTATTACTCACTGTATACAAAACTAAATTGCTACCAAAATATTTAAACCTAACAAATTGCTTTAAATTATTATTTTGCTAAAGTCATTTTATGGCATACACAAATTCCACTCTCTCTAGAAGAGTGCCCAGAAGAGCAAAGGACTTGACTCATGCAATGTATTAATGCTAGTTTAAGATATAATTTTGAAGATAAGCCCATAAAACCATTTATAAAAGTCATGAGATTTGCAATGAAAATTTATAACTAGCTTTCTTTTGAAAAGTTTAGGCTGATTTTTATCATTCTCTTAATAGGAATTTGGGCAGACCATAAAAAATTATATTCAGAGTTTCATTGCTAAAGATGTAACTATTAGATGACTGTAGAAGTCAATAAATTGAAAGCCAGTTTCACCAATATGAAAGATTAAAACAATCTGCAGTACTCTACTCTTTTTCAAATGTCTGCTGATCCCACTAACTGCCAGGGAATTTTAAACTGAACCCATTATTTAATCTACAGGGGTAAATTTTTCTCATTACACTCTCCATGTTGAAGGATATCTTGCCTTGTTCTTATTGCTCACTGTTTCCACAGAGTCTGAATGTGTACTACCCAGTTCAGGGATTGAAATCATAATTACTATGTCACCAAATTCACAAATCAATGATTTAAGCTGCTTTACATAGAATGTAAATAATGATAACTCATCATTCCATGAATTCAGACTGTTTTATATTCATAGATTTTTTATCTTTTTTCTTTGAGAGACAAGGATAAGTAAAAAGCAAATAGATTAAAAGAAAAAATGGTCCCAATGCAGAACAAAAATTATTATGAGCACAAACACTGGGGACAAGTATGAGAGACTGATCCAAAAATAGAAGTCTTCACCAAAACAAGCAGTGTCAAGTGCAGCTGCCAGAAATCAATGGTTCACCATCAAAACTTTTTGACTGGTCTCAGTTGACCAGTGCAACTCCTATGCCATTATTTACCTCATCAAGGATTGTGCACACCAGATTTAGATTTTCCTGTACTGTCCTTTATTTCACAGTACAAATCTGCTCAGGGCCAATCAACTTGTCAGCAACAAGTTGCATGTAGCTTGTTAAAACTCTAGTCATAATTTTCAGCTCATTGTTGAAGAGACAAGCAAAAATCCTTCACTCCATCTCCATCATGATTGTTCTTCTGCAGCAAAATGATCACACCTCCTCATTATTTGGCTAGATGTAAACTAAGTTCTATGCTAACAGTTTCTTTTCTTGCACTTCTCACTTGTGGAACTCTTCTGGCTTCTTGCTTTCCAGACAAGTTTAATCTCCAAAAATTTAAATGTAATGTCAATCATCTTCTATCTTCTTAATTAGTGTTTTTTCATTTTTCTTGCTCCTTAATGTTTTCTTTTTTTTTTTATATATATTCTTTCATACTCAGTAACTCCTGCGTTTTAGTGGCTTTCTTGCCTTGCTTGGAGTAAAATGATTTGAATGAATGAATGATAATGTTATCCTGGTTAAAGTGGTAGTTGAGTACTATTGCCAAAAGATGAACAAATGTGGTGTTCTTTTATAAAGTTTGTAAGGGAAGTCATCAATCCCTGGGGCTTTGTTATCAACATACCTCAGAGCTGCAATGACCTCTTCCTTAGTTATTAATCCTTCACATTTAGCTGTTATAATCATAGGCAAAGAGCACAGATAATTTCCACCAATACTCAGCAGAGGGCCAGAGAGAAACACTTTGATCATAAGCAATATTGATGGATACTATAATAGTATAAAAATAAATATAATTATAGATTATAGACACCTTTTAATTTTATCAACAGAGAAAATATGGAATATATAAAGGTTAAGACAGAACAGCTTCTTTTGTTGTTTTGTTATTTTATTTGTTTGTACTTGTTGTGGAGTAAAGAGTACACCCCCGATGACTATGAACTCGTCCAATACTATATAATACTATTATGATGTCATGTGTACTCATATTGGGGTCAGGCTTCATACTAACTATACAGGTGCACAACAGCCTAAGCATTATGTATATAAAATACTTAACAAATTACGTTATACCAAATATGAGTGGGTGTTATAACAATAACATTACATTAAGAAGTTATAATAGTACTTTATTATAAACTCACTTAAAATAAAAAAGGTAATTCTGTATTAAGAAGAATATCTACTCAAGGAACAGCCCAAGATGCAAACCACAAATTGGAGATACCACAATCAAGTAAGTATGAAAATTTAAATATCTAGAAAGTATTTTAACAGAGGACAAAAAATGTGAAATTGAAATCTGAAGGCACATTAGAATAGCAAAAGATGCCTTCCAAAAGTTAAACAAAGTATTAAGAAACTGGAAAATTTCTAAGAGTACTAAACTGTTATGTAATATCAGTTTTCCTCTATAATAGTGAATGTTGGGCAGTCCTAATAGATAAAGAGAATGAGGTAACAGAAATGTAGTTCTACAGAAAGGTGCCGGAAATATCATAGCCTGAACATGTGAGTAATAGCAAAGTTTTAAGGAAAATGGAAACAAAAAAGATGCTTACAATCACAAAAAGGTAGTTAAAATTTCTTGTATACAATGAGGAAAGAGAGCTTGGAAAATTTGACACCTACATAACATACTGAAGTCAAAAGGAAACAGAACAGATCAGCCAATAACTTACCTAATGAACTTATGTAAATGCATGGCAGAACTGGGATAGTGAAAAGACAAACCTTACTTAAAGCTACAAATAGGAAGTTGAGAGCCATGACCACCCATGTATTGAAACACAGCACATAGAAGATTCAACAAATTGAAAAACTAGTAGTACATTTTTTATCATTATCAAAGTGAGCATTTTCTTTTCTATTCTTCCACAATATGTAAGTATATCAATGTCCATAATCTAGTGATGAAAAAAGCATTAAATTTACAAAACAAATATTTGTGAAAAATAACCCTTCTTGTCAATGCACTTAATTCAAAGCTTCTCTATTAACCACACAGATTAAACCTACAATAAAAAAAATTAAAAAAAAGTCAAAATCAAAATCCAGTTCATAACTGTCTGGCTATGGATTTATTGATCATCTATTACATTTTAAAAAAAAAAAATATTGCTCTATTTTAATACTAACTCAAAAGTAATTCTTTATTAATTATATATAAATAACCATATATTATATTTAATGTTTACATTAATACTGGACACTTGACAATCTTATCTTTTATTATTTTAAATACACGCCATATAAATTGAGTGCTGAACTTTTTCAAACAAATTTTAGATTAACAATTACCAAATTCATCAAAATATTTTCCCCACACATCCACAATGAACAGGGAAACTGTGGATATGCAGATAGTGTAATGGATAATAGAGTGGAATGAGAAATTGAAGAGCAAAGTTCAAATTCCAGTCATTTTTTGTTATTTCCACTTATGGGAAATGAATGAATATACCTCTTCTCCTCCCAGCTATGGGTTAAATAACAAAACAAATTGAATACTTCAGCCTTGGTTGGCAGCCAGCCTAAGAGAAAAAAACTAAAGCTAAATTTTTTGTGGGAGGGTTAATAATAGGAAAGTCAGTAGACACAAGTAAAACTTATATATGAATAAAAAAATTTTCAAAAACATTAAATAAATAGTATGACAAACTCAAATCAAAACAAATATAGTTATTGCAACTTTTTTATTGCACAAGAACATTATAATTAGGTACAAATCACCTGAAAATTATTATTCTTACATATTTTTATATATAAAAAACAAATTTACAAATTCCTAAATAAAACCCCCCAAAAAATAGTAAGAATAAGTCAACATTAAATAAGCAAACAGAGACTACAGAAACTGAAATGAATTTTCATTGGCTGAAAACCAAAAAGAATTAAACCAATAAATAGCTAGAGTCAAAATTCATTGAGAGGCTGGAAAGCTGGCTGAGTGAGGATTGCTCCTGGTTGGATCACCTGGGAGAGGAGATCTGATGTTTTAAAAGCCCAAAACCTCCAATGATACTAGAAATAAACATCACTGATGAGGCTTCCCAGCACATACCACAAGGATGTTTGATATATGTATAAACCATGATCATAGTTTCATTCCCCCACTACTCTCATGTCAGAATTTGCTCTATCACTATATACGTAATCATTAAAGTAAATGAACATTTTAATATATTTTATGCTGCATAGTTTAAGTTATGATACAATTGGTGCCTCTTAAGACACACCAAGTCAAGTAGACCCTAAATGATTTTATTTGAGCTCGGTTTTGCAACAAACTATGATCAACATATGAGGACTTTAAGACAGCTATCAGCTATCCACAAGGAAAGAGGAAATGAAGTAAAATCAAAATTTTGGGATCAAGAGCCACTGATCTGAAAGATAGGGAATTCCAATCACAGGTTTATGTAGGCAGAGTCATGGTTAAAGTAAAACAATTATAAACCAACCATAAGGGGGTTGGTGAATTATTGGTTGGAGTTTTAGATATGAGAGTCAATAGCAGAGTGACAAGACAGAGAGAGTCAGTGGAAGTTGGAGTTCTTGTTGACTGAAATAAAGACCTGGTCCATTAGTCTATTGTGAGAGAAGATAAAAGTAGCAGTGAAGATGTCTCTAGTGTCACTTACCTACTCTCAGACTGTGCAAAGTGATACTGTGAATAAATAACTCAGTATATTAAGGATTTGTGCTTTCTTGTGTCACAGTGGCATTATTTCACCTTCCATTTGTGAACATACAAGTCTTTGTCAGGTTTTGTTAACACCAACAAGAATCAAAACTCAATGTGGGGTCAGTTAGTGAAAGACTGAGTGAGGGTGGTGGTTGCATGTTTACAAAGTAATTAAGATTTTATACTACTTTACTATAAAAATTAAAGGAACATTTAAGCATTTAATTGTATTGATATTTTCTTGTTCAATCATTTCTGAATATTAAACTAAACAATACTGCATTTACCATTGAATAATTGTGGAGCTTTATTTATCAAAATTATAACACAAATCTTGAATTTTTATGATATCACCAGAAGAGTCCACTACATAAAGCTGGGCAATTCATTAATCTTTATGTAGTGAACTATGAGATGAGATATATATATATATATATATATATATATATATATAAGAGATAAACTAGCCAAGGTACCCAGCATTGCCGAGGTATACATGGCTGTAATTGTATAACCACACACCCACTGTATACATTTGCCCCTCCCCAGTCTAGAAATGTCTGTCAGCGCCCTTGCTCGCATGCATCATCCATTGGTATACTAAGTTACTCCCCTCTCATCTTTCCTATGGTATGTCCTTCAAAAGTGTTTGATTGTTCTTAAATTAATTCAATTGATAAAACCTTCTTGTGGAGACATTGCTGGGGTTCAATGTTTTAGATATTCAGTAGATTTCCTATAACCAAAATAACTCAAATAGTATGCCATTGTTCACAAATTTAATCAAACAAAAACGGATGAAGCATCAGAGCTTAATTCTACTGCAAGCACAAACTTATAAACGGCCCCCTCCTTCTTCACACATTTACTGTAAAGTGGGCATTAATAAGAGGTCCTTCGGGAATTTTTCCCTTTTAATGATTCAATAATCTTTCTCAAACAATCTTTGCATCAAAGGTTGTTCAAATGCCAGTTTAGGATTGAATCATATGAAAACTATTGGCAAAAGCCGATTTTGGACCTAGTTTGTCATAGATTTTGTCCACTTGACTGAAATAATCTAAACCAAACATTCATGCAAGACAATTTATGTATCATATGTAATTTACTTGGCAAATTTGGAAAACATCAGAAAAACTTTTTTTTTTTTTTTTTTTTTTTTTTTTAACAGTTTTTCATGGATTTTTGTTGTACATGGGGAGGCGAGCAGGACTAAAACCACACTATCTTATTTCTTGCATCATAGCAAATTTTTTGTGACATGTTTGAAGAAAATTGGATAAAAAATGACAAAGTTATTCAAGTTTATATTTTAAGTAGTACGAAAAAACAGATTTTTTCAATTTTTTGTGTGAAGCCAATATCACAGGAAAACTATCAAACACTCTACATAAACCTTGTAACATGAGCTATGTTTTGCATTAAGTGCAAAAAACATCAGCTCCTCCAGCTTATCATTGCCTTGGTTTTTGTAAAAAGTCATACCCACCTTCAGGTTTATTGATTTTTCTGTCAAACCTAGGGGCTTCTGGAGATTGAAATATTACCTACCTTGGTAAATTTGCAACATGTGTATACAATTTCATCAAAATCTGTCGAGAAATGTGGACGTCCATAAATAGTATATACAGACATGTTATATATATATATATATATGGATTGATTTTTTTTTTTTTTTTTGCAGGTTATTTAAAGCCAGAAAAAATTTTAGATTTTAAGGATTTTTTAGGAGATAAAGATTTACTCTATACAACTGGAGGGGGAGAGAGAGAAGAGGTGAATCCATACCTTTTCCAAGGGTATTTGCACATAAGGAAACATAACAAACCCAGCTGGAATTGAAACTTGGCCTTCTGATTTCCAATTCAAAGCTATTATCCATTACATAAACCATACATCCAAGTTTACAACCCCTGGTATTCCCAAGCTAGCTGTTACCCCTCTAGGTACTGACCAAGCCCAATGTTGCGTAACTTCAGTGATCATACAAGAACATGTGTTTCAACATTATATGGCAGTAAGCCCCTTCCCCAGTGTGTGTGTGATTGTTTTAATGAAGGTAAAATTTTCACAATTCCTGAAATTGATTTTATTTTTTCTCTCAAGTAAATTGATAGGAAGATCTGGCATAACAGTTACAGAGCAATAACTTTAATGATTAATTTTTTCCCAATAAGAATTCAAGGGTTATTGATACTGACAATCAAAATATTTATACCTTTGCTTTCTACACAAAAGATCTAGAAATCTGTTCATCCATAAAGTATTTTAGTCCAGTTAATGGCAGATATAGAACAACCCAAACCAAAGGGAAAAAATTAAAAAAGAAAAAAAAAAAAATATAGACTATCTCCCAATAGAAAGGCAAGAGTAAAACAGCAAAATGGAGAATTAAGGCAGTGGAACTAACAACTGGAGTCAAGACAGCAAGAATTAGGCTGAGTGGAATATCAGAAACCCTACCAGATCTGCTACTATTCCACCTGCTCAAAATAACCAATGATTGACAAAGCAAAGATAGACCTGCCTCAAGAGAACAAATAAGGATTCTTACTCATATGGTAATGATTTTATTTTATCATCATCGATTTCAGTTCTAGCCCAATAGAATAGATATAGACCATATATATTTTAGTACTGTCTAGTAATTTGAAGTTAACAGTTGTATTTTAATTGTTTGTGATGTGATGGTCCATATATAGAAGTAGGTCAACCTATAAGACAGTGTGGTGCATGTGTGACCAATGTAAGAAGTTAATTCTGTTTTTGATTATTAGCATTGAAGAAAAAAAGATATATATATATATATATATATAGGATTAATGTAAGTAAAAGTTTATCACTTAGCTGATTGATTACCTTCAGCATCTCAACTCTGGAGTGTGTGTCCACTCTTCAGTGGGGTATCAACAATTTTGCTTATAAATTTTGTTTGTTTTTATATATATATTTTGTAGCAGGGACTTACCTCTGCAATCCAAAGGGGCCAGAGTCATGTGTATGTTTTTCAATAGAGTGTGGAGACAGCGAACTGGCAAGCTTCGGACTGAAGGTGAATCGGGCAACGCTTCATATGGACAGAAGTGGTAATGTTGCTTGTAGCCATTTTTATTGGCTAGTTCTGGGTGTTAATTGGCCAAGCGATGGTTGGTCAGGTGCATAAAAGCATGGTACACTCATTCAAAGGGGAGATTTGTTTTTGGTGAGAGGAGTTGTTTAGCCAAGATTGAAGACCATTGATAGTCAGCATTTGTAGCATTTGCCTACTGTGTACCACTGTTTTAGCCATTGGACTTGTATATAGTTTTTTTTTTTTTTCTGTATGTGTGTGCTTCCGACCAATTCTCATTCTCACACACACACATATATATATATATATATATATATATATATATAGTGTGTATATATAAGCAGAGCAGTAAGTATGCAGTCAATAATGAAAAACTATTTTATACAAGAAATAATTTTTCAAGACAGTGTTCTTCCTTGTCAATGCATTTAATGAATGTAAATCATATAAACTAAACATGATAGAGTGAAAATTTCAATTCAAAATTTAGCTAATAACTACATTATCAGATTTTACCAAGTCAATATTTTCACAATAAAATTGACACAAACAAAATGATGTCAGTACCACTTTTAAGATAATAGGCAGCTAGCCAATCCCTGTTGCAGACACTTGCTCAGATACATATGTTTTTTCAAAATCTACAGAACCCACCTGTGGCTTTGATTGCAACGATGCTGATTTTAGTTACAGTTTGAGAGAGAGAGAGTGCACAATCTAGCATTACCAACAGCTTGAACAAGACACTCAACCCCCTAGTCATGATGACTTGTGACTTTATGCTAGCACAACCTTCACCAGCTTGTTGTCAAACATTCACAAAAGATCAGAAATAGTGGCTGCCTGCTAATGAGAGTGGATGAAAAGATATTACAAAAAGTTAGATCTCCAAAGTTCAGTAAAGTTCCAAGGTACATGCCAAAACTGCTTAGATAAAAGAGGTTTGAATTATACATAGCAGGAACTAGACATTTAGTAAAAACTTGTATTTTTACTAATATTCTTTCAATTAACCTAATAAAAAAAAAAATCTTATCAAATAATCCTTGTTCATCATATTCAATAACAGTGAAATTTTCAGATCAAAAATCAGCTCTGTTAAGCTTATTGATCTACCCTTGTATGTAAAGTGGTAGATATATTGAAGTAAATATATATGCTCATTTGATTTACAACAGATTGCTATATAAGAGGATGAAAGTGAGACAAACATCTATTCATCTTATTAAACAAAGAAAGCTAAATGTAAAAGCATACAAAAAAATTGGTACAGTTATCTTTGCATACGAATTACATTAGGAAAATTAAGAATGAAAAATTAATGATTGCAAGTTAGTAATCAATCTTTAACTAAAAAATCACATAAACTTAACTTAAATCAACAATTTCTATGATGAAGAATTATCATTTACAGGTAAATTATTGTGCCCATCTTTGTTGCTATTAGGTTGGTGCAAAAATAATGACGTAATAATGTCATTTTTTGACGTTTTTTGACGTATTTTTTTAACGTCAAAAAACGACATTATTACGTCATTATTTTTGCACCAACCTAATATTATTTTGGCCATTGTGCTCTTTGATTCTTGTCAATCCAGGTAACTAAGAGGAAATTTAAAACTGAACTCTACTTACTGGAGAAGATTGTTATTTATGACTGCTCAGTTATTGCTCTCCACATTTTCACAGAGTTCAAGTGGCCTGAACTCTAAATTACTATAAACAACACTTTAATCCACTAGGTTATTATCCCATGGGACAATCCTAAGTGGAAAATTTAGAGTCTTAAACCTAGCCTACCTTCTGAAGAGTGCTGCTGCTTGTTACACTCACCAAGGCTTCTCTTTTCTACTGCAGTTGAATTTTTTATTATTAATGGCTTCCATATCATGTTTATTTCTAGGCTAGGACTACTATAGAGGTCCTCATAGCCTAACATGTGTGGATTCTTTCAGATGACAGACTTTCCAGTGTTCTTAATCCAGTATTTTTACTTCATTCTACAGGAGCTGATGACTACCTTTTTGATGAATAAAATTAAGAAGGGTATCATTTTATTATCTGTCTATTTCTGAGATGAGGCATTATGTACATCCTCATCTTTGTTGCCATATTTATCATAATGTTTCAGCCATTGTACACTCTGGCCCACTTCAGGTGGTTGGAACATCAAACTGAACATGCAATGACAACAAAAATTGCAATATGAGCACTGGTAAAAATAGTCACTGAAGACATTAGGTTTATAAGTTCAAGAAATTCATACACAGATGTCCTGAAGAACACATGACACAGTGGATAAAGGCGTTAGTTAGATCCAGTGACACAACCCAAAGAGTGTGAGTTCTACACCTGATTAAGGTGGTGGAGAACTTGGAGAGGAGAATTAACAGGAGATAACTGACATCCATTAGACATGGCATGTGGAACTAGAACAGTCTACCCCAGCAAGCAAAATAAAGGGTTCAGTTCAATATACCAACCACCTGAAGAAGGCTAGAAACGTGATAAATATGACAACAAAGTTGAGGACGATAGTCCGAACAATGTAAATAGTGTATCATTTTATTACATTAAGGTACAAAAACAAACAAAAAAAATAATTTCCCTATTGACCTAGTTTATAGTCAAAGTTTTCAATATCAAATATGCCACCATTATTAATTTTTGGCATGTCTTTTCTTTATGGTTATTTTAATTACTTTTCATCATAACTATTCATCAATCTACAGTCATCAATAAAAAACATGGAATAGAAATAAAAATCTTAGCAAGACTTCAATTCATATTACTTTACCTTGGGAAGTTCAGTTAACAATACCAGCTGCTCTGCTCATGGAACTACAGGAATTTTACATCTGGAACAAGATTTAATCCTTAAACATTTATCTAATCACTGGTATGGTTAACCAAGCTTCCCATGGCAAAGGAATACAAGATCAAATTTCACCAAAAATTCATTCTTTATTTCTTATCTTCAATGACTATGGACTAAGGGCTTGAATAGTTGTGAAGAAAATCAACTAAAATTAAGATGAAAGAAATAATTTTTAAAAAAGAAAGAAAGCTAACAATCATATTATAAAAAATATTTTTCACAACCAAAATATGAATGTTGTGATGACGCTCACAGAACTTGGTTTTAATATAAACCATCAACAGAATGAGGAAAGAAAGAAAGAAAAAAGAACATATGTCTCTTGCTGTAATTCATCTCTGAATGATTTCCCCCAGTACCGAATTTTTCCCCCGTTTAGGAGTTATAATCGATAATGGATTTAGGATAAACAAAATCTAATTCCCTACACAGGAAAGATTAAAGATGAATGAACAGATAGAAGAGGAAATTAATATGTTAATTGAAAATTGAATCGAGGAAAAAGAAAAAAAAAATCTAACTGAATTCACAATAACAGAGTGCATTTCTATAACCAAAGTTTCTAATCCAGGTCAATTGTAATATGAAAAAAAAAATTAAATTAAAATTCAATAATTTATTACTTGAAAATCAATTAAGATATTCAAAAGTCAATTTAAAAGCAGTACCTCAAATTCATGAACAAAAAAACTTTTTTCATTTTTTTTTTTTTTTTAAGCTTTTGTTAACTGAATATTTAAGTGCCAACAAATTATTTCAATTATTTATCAGTTGTCAACAGATTTCTCAAAAATTCTGAATAAAAGTTCATATTAGATTCAGAAGCAAATGATTCAAGTCTGGTACATTGTTTAACTAATTTAAAAACTGAAAAACAAAGCTGTAATGTAAAAAAGCTTGATAAAAACAAAGTTTTATTATTAAAATGTTAGTTATTATTAAGAGGTAGACCAAATTATTTTCTGATTATTTTATTAAATTTTTTAATCCTTTCTACATTCAAAATTTTGGTTAAAAATTTTGTTTTTCCTGCGTCAGTGGGTTTGATGGGGTGAGGGGCATGGGGCAAAGATCTGTATAGGAAATTTAGTGTCTTTTTCTTCTTTTTGCAGTAAAAAACAAATGGTTTTGGAAATTCTTGCCAAAATTAAATAGATTTTAATGAAAATTTCAGGATTTATCCACAAATGAAAGAATTATTTTTTAAATTTTGTTTTCAGACATCTTGTTATTTTTAAACATCTGTTATCCTCACTTATTTAATTTTATGAAATTTTGACAAATTAAAATTTCACCCACCTTCATATTTATATTAGTTAAATTCCTTGGAGAATTTAAATCATCAATTTGTTTTTGTAAAACAGAAACACCATTTACCAAAAATCAGCTCTGAATCTTAAAATAAATAATGCAATAAAACTATAACATTATTTTATAAGAAAAGCTTTTAATTGCTTTTTTTAATAAGATATATTAAAGACTTTTGTCCTCGGAAAATTTTTTTTTTTTTTTTTTTCAATGTATAATGGATTTCAAGAATTGTCTTATTTTTTAAATTTTAGTTGGAATAATTTATTCAGTTTTCAATCTGAAAATTAATTTCAGCCTTTTAGATCACATTATTAATTAAAAACTATATTTACTAATCATAAATGGAAAAGCTTAATACAAATCATCAAACCAGTATTTTTAAAAGAATTTTGAATTTTTTTGTATGTGCATAAACATGCCAATTTTTGTAGATACAGTTGTACATACACAACTATATCAGTAATAAAAGTGATAACTATAGTAAATTTTAAGCCAGAAAGTATCTAAAAGTCAATAAAACATAAGATTATGGAGAATATTTTCTTAAATTTGTAAGAGTATTGAGTACTTAAAAACTATATATAAAAGGCATTCACATTATATTCAATTATTTTTTTCCCCTTTTTCAGGAAAACACTTCCACATTCAGATTATTTTTTCTCAAAAGGCCACATCAGATTAGTTTCGTATCCAAAACAAACGAATCAATTTCTAAAGAATTAATGGGCACAGAACAATAGACAGAATATACACCATTTATAACAAAAATAAAAATGGGCTATTTCAAATATGAGTATTCACTAAATAATGCTTTTTTTTTTTTCAAAATCCTAAATTTAAATTGCTATAATATATTTATCATGCCAAAGAGCCTAACAATTGTTACAACTTGCCTAAAGATAACTTGACATTTTTCATGATAAAAATGTTTTGTTCCTTTACATATTTAATATACTCTGGTGTTCTTTTGTCATCTCTTATCATGTGTTCAGGTAAAGAAACATAATTAGAATTGAATCCCCACAGGTAATGTAAGAAGACAATATACAGAATCCTTTTTTCTTTTATGTTGTTTCTACCCTTCTACAGACTCTTCTACAGAATCATGCTTCCATTTCTGTAAGGATAAAAAAACTAGTCTTGAATTAGTCTTGTTTATGTGATTTAAGTCTATTTGTGAGCATAGATAAGAGCAGGGCAAAGTGCATTGCAAAACTAGAAACTTTACTCACAAACTGTTTACATTTTGATAGTGAAGAATCTGCTTGCAACCAAGTCATACTAAAGAGATGTGCCCCAATTATGGGTGATTATGGAGTTAAAAAACATTTTCAAAGAGTAGGAGGATTCAGTTTCAGACACTTGGCCAATTCTTCTGCAATAACAGTTTTGTTGTGAAATGTCTTAAAGACTTGAAAACTCAAGTTTGTGGTAACCTTAACCTAAAAATGGAAGTTTATTTGTATGAAGATAGAAGTAACAGAAAAAGTGACAATATCTATGGTAAATCAGTCTCTCATTCACTCAATCTATATACTAGCATAGTACCTGTCAAAAATGAAATTATTATGTATGGTTAGTGGGTTAGCTAAAGTTTTAAAACCCGCCAGCTTTAAGATTACTATTTAAAAATAAATAAATAAAAAATTAGCCAGCAAGGTAGATTAGGCCAAAAAAAATAAATAAAAAATAAAAATATAAAAATATAGTTTTAAGGTATGCTGTGTTTATGGGTAAAAGTGCTCGATTTCAGGGATAGAGTATGTAAATATAAAAGGATACCGAGATAAACACCCAACAGCAGCACTGTCTCATGCTTAAATGGAATCTTCATGGCCTAAATATTTGGTTTAAGCATGAAAGATTGTTGTAGCTATATAAGTGAAGACTGAGGTCAGCACCAAATGATCGCAATGTTTCATGCTTCAATACAATCTTCAGGGCTGAAAATTGTATAGAAGCACAAAACAGACTTTTCTTCAGATCACTTATTTCAGTTATAATCATTCTTTTATAAATAATTACACAATTTACCTGAAAGATGATATAAAGTCATAGAAAACAAGGGAAAAAACTTTGATGGAAAAATTTCTATAACTAAATCTTGTAAAAATAAATGGAAACTTTTGCATCAATATATTGATATATACTTCGGCAATAGGTTATCTAGTCTAAAATATACTAACTGAATTTCATTAACCAAGACATCCAATTAGCAACTACCCACTTTTTTCATGCATTTCCAGAGCTAGATAAAATGGTTACATCTAGCCAATACTGAATTTAAGATTCATACTTGAATTTGACAAAAAGAGAAAACTTTTATTTGACAGTTGTCTTTTTGGAATCACTAGTCACTTTTAGATGGGAAATTAGCCTACACATGAGAGAAAGAGATATGGCATAGAAAGTACACAGAACAAGGAAAACCATGCATTATCCAGGCTGAGAGTCATTATAATAGTTATTAATGACCCAAAGTAAATAGACTTTCTGTTTGTAGATACAGAGCAGTATGAACAGACAGGAAGGTAAGGAGCAGTCACCTGTGGCCAAGACTTGGAGAAGGAACAGGTGGCCAGTGGTTACTAAACTCTTGTCCTTTCTCTATCTCAGGACATACCAAATTGGCAGAACTGTAATTGCTCAATAAGAGACATACAATTAGGATGCTATCTCTTTTCAACTAAATATGAAATCTATTCAATCTTGATACACTGCATTTATAAAAAATACAACTTGAACCAAGAAATATTCCAGTTGCTCATCAAAACAAATATATTTTCAATCTTATTTCTTTCTGCAGTTTGTTTTGGTATTAGATGGATTTATAAAAGCCTCTCTTTTCAACTAATTGGTTATGTAGCCTTCCTAAAAGAAATGTAGCATCTAGCAAATAGTTTTAAATTCTTACTTGTATGAGGAGGTGTTAAAAAGTTGTTACACATTCACAAACAATCAAAAAGATATTTAGCCAATTGGTCAGATTTGGGGAAAATTGTATACATTTCTTTTAATATGACAAAAAAGAAACTCACACTAACATTAATGATTATCTGTCTATATTTCTGAGATTAAGTATTGTAACTATTTACATTGTTTGCCCTCATCTTCACAGTCACATTCATGACATTTTGGCCATTGTACACTCCGGCCTTCTTCAGGTGATATTTGTTGGAATTTTAAACTGAACCCTTTATTTAGCCCATTGTAGATTGTTTTAGTTTCCCATGCATTTGGATATCTCAGTTTTATTTAATTTGCCTTGATAACTCAAAGTTTTTGTTCTCTCCACTGAGGCCAGGAATTGAACACCAACCATCACTTTTGTCATTGGGGGCACATAGCCCAAGTGTATAAAAGCATTAGTTGATTTATCCAAAAAGTGACTTGACCCAAAGAGTTGTATGTTCACATGGAGCAGGTTACAGCAGGTTGAACATTGAGTGCCAACATTTTTACAGGGTGGGTTACAGAAGGTTAAATGCCGACTACCTTGACTGATAAGTAATATACAACTATTTCAGCCATGTAGCAGGTCATCATATATATAGTTTTTCATTGCTCAAAAAACTGAAGCCAATTCATTTTCTTAAATTAGATTTAATCACTTTAAAATACATGCCTGAAGGTTACTAAACAACCTTCACTTTTTTTTTTCATTTATATATTCTGTTTTCTCAAATGGTTTAATAGTAGAAGACTACACTACATTTAGTATTTCATTTTTCTCATCAATACTTTTTTTTTTTTTTTTTTTTTTACTTCTTCAGATTTTTTTTATGGCTGCTTCATCCTTTCTGTTTCTTGTTCTTTTTCATGACTCATACAGAAAATAAAAAAAAAAAACAAAAAAAAAACACAGTAATTTCATTTACTTTTTTTTATTTTTTAGAACTTTATCAACAGATGTTTATTAATGTTTATCTGTCATTATTTTGTGATTAAGGCACAAGAAGTCAAGCACTTTTTTTTTTTTTTTTTTTTTTTTTAGAAAGAAAAAAATTACAGGAAATTATTGATAATCTGATCTGATCTTAAATGGAGGAGGGCATTTTCTTTATACAAAGTTACTTTATTGCTTCAGAATAAGTATCCATTTTTTCCTTAATAAAGATCAGAATGCTATTTTAAGTTTTGCTTCAAGATGACTGTACAATCCAAACATTCTGTTCTGTGAGAAATCTCAAAGATGGTTATGTCAGTGGAATTTTCTACCTACTTATCAATAAGAGAAATAACAATACCATAAGGAATACTTATGTACATGTGAGTGATGATGGTGGTGATGATGTGACTCAATTTTGAGCAATGCCATCACTTGATCCATCCACAAATATGGTCAGCACAGATGTGGCAACACTGGGCATTTTTTGCAGTAGTTAAAAGAAATCAAGCAATACCAGCTCATGAAGCATATTTAAGTTAGGATAGATTTTATTCAGAATCAATCCCACTCTCTGAACTTCAAAAACATTTGCCCAAAAACAAACTGGTCTACATTTTTGGATGCAAACAAAGTTACAGGTATTATATCAGAGATTTCCTTCTCTTAAAGTGAGGTCTTAAATAATGACCTGAGATCTCTCTCACTCCCAGTAGGCTTACAGTATAATTCGATACTAAGATAGGCATTTTTTTTTTTTTTTGTTCCTGCACACACACACACACACACACATATATATTATATAAGGTTGGTGCAAAAATAATGACGTAATAATGTTTTTGACGTATTTTTTTAATCAAAAAATGACACTATTACATCATTATTTTTGCACCAACCTAATATATATAAGTGGCGAACTCTCCCATCAATTTTTTCCGCTTTTAGAACTGAACAACCAGATTAACCACACACGATTTCATTATAGTAGTGAAAACTTGTTTAGAATCAGCCACACTTTTTGGAAGAACTGATAAAAGAGAATTCATACAGAGTGTGCCATGAAGTCTTCAAGCAGACCTCTTCAGATTTGAATTCTAAGTTTACCTGGTTGTCATTCAAACTAGAGCTTAGTTTGCCTAGCTATTTAACCAATAGCTGGGAGAAAGGGAGTGAATAAATGGATTCATACCTAGATTCATACATTTCTGAAGGATATTTGCATGAAAGCAAACAACTTCAGCATGCAGATCCTACTTTCCACACATTCATACACACACACATATATATTACACCAAGAACACTATCAAAAAAATTGCAGAACTCAAACAAGAATGATGTTCAATACCCCCATTTCACCAAGGTTTTTAATGTGAAAAAAAAAAAAATTAAAAAAATAGAAAGTATTGGTGGAGTAATGGATAACAAATTGAATTCTAATCAAGTTCATTACATTCACTTACTTTCTAATACCCTTGGCAAAGGTATGAATTCATCTCTTTTCCCTTCAGCTATGGGTAAATAGCAGGACAGACTGGGTTCTATAGCCTTGGATGGTTACTGGTGTAGGTGAAAGAAAAACCAGCTTGGTCCAACCACCTGCTGCCTTGTAGGTCCTGCCTCTAGGCAAAGGCTATAAGAAGGTAACTTCAAAAACAAATCCACCTTAAAGAAAGAAACTGGCCCTCTAGTTCAAGCTGTGATAGGAAATAACTCTTCAGGTTCAGCACACTGGTTTAAATTCTGAGACATGGTATAGTGCCAGGGACCTCCGATTTTAAACGACAATGATTATATTTCTGAAAATCCAAGTGAAGGTTCTCTTTTCTGCTTTCCTTAGACTTTAGCAATATTTATAAAGTAAGGAGAGCTACACAATGAGATTTCACCCTATTTAATCTTATACAACATCTTGCCACTACAGTGATGACTAGTGTCAGAAATACAATTGTGATAATACAAGGACGTGACCATTTCTGCATGTGTACATAGATGTCACTGAATATGTGTGTGTGTGTGTGTAGCAGTTATCAATACAGAAATTGGAATCAGTATATAAATTTCAAATTCAAACCAAGTGCATTGCATCCATTTTCACACAAATCTGCATGGAAAAGGTATGAATCCATCCCCCAGCTATGAATGAAATATCAGGGTAGACCAAGTTGCCTAGCCTTAGTTGGAAAACTGTGTAGGAGGGCAACTCTGGATTGAATATGTTAGTCATGGGGCTAGCAACACCACTGTGTTAAAAAAAAAAAAAAAAAAAAAAAAGAAAGAAAGAAAGCTGCTTGCTATAAAAGGCAACAGCAGCAGCAATACTTAGTGTGGTGATGCTGTGGCCCTATCTCTCCAGGGTATCTAAATGATGATCGTTTATCATATCAAATACACACTTATTTAGCTTACTTGATTTGTTACTTCCCACTATAGATCTGATAGACATTAAACAGTTGGCACATGAAATTTTATTTTGGGTTTGTTGCTAAGTTTAATGCTATTCCAAGATCATCACAGTTTTATCTTTTTTATGATTTATATCAATATATCCATTATCTAAAAACAAGAAAAGTTTCCCTTTCAGTACAGAATGACATTGTGTGGTTCTCTATACAATATGTAACAGAAATTAATGCCCATTTTAAGCAAATGGAACAGAAAACATTTATTAGCCTTCAATAAAAATAATTTGTGGATTTTTTTTTTTATTAGAATTTTTCTTTGCCCCTCAAGGCAAGCAAGCCTAGTCTGTCCTGCAATTTTAACCTATAGGTGGAGGAAGATGGATTCATGTCTTTTCCAAGACCATTAGTGCAAAATAAACAAAACAGAAGAACCAGAATTTAAACTTGGTACACAATTTCACTTTCTGCATATGTAATAGTAATACTTCTTAGATTGATTGATTCATTCATTCATTTTCTACAGTTTATCAACTCTTTGCAAGTTATTTAAAGCCAGAAAATATTTTTTAGATTGAAACATTTGGTGTGGGGGGTAATAATGGTTAAGTGATACCAGTCTTACTAATTAAACCATATCTGGAGAGGGAGAAGAGGTTGATTCATACCTTTCCCAAGAGTATTTGCATGCAAGTGAATATAATGACCCAACAGGATTTGGAACTCAGCTCTCTGATTAACAATTCCAAGCCATTATCAATTACATTATGAGCACATCCAAGCTTACAGCACCAGGCATTCCCTAGCTTGATCTTGGGGATCATAGAGGCATATGTTGGTGGTATAGCAACAGAAGTTGGACCTTCCCACCAATAACCCAATTTTTTTCATCTTTGTTACAGACAGAAGCTTGGATGTATGCATATGACTGCAATTTTACACTTGGCCTTGTGTCATACTCCATTCAAGTAAGCATTCCGATAAATTCTAAGCAGTAATCCAACATAATGACATCTTACTTCAAAGTGTATACAAAGCAGAAGTGTAGAACTGAATTCCTCCATCCCCCCCAAAAAAATACATTGACATTTGTTTATGCTTGCCAAACATTTATGGTGACTAAAAAGTGAATGTAAACACAAGTGATGAGTAATTCATTTCAGCAGTGGTGACAAGTCATATTCCAGGCAGCTCACAACATAAAGAACATCTCAATCAGCTCATCCATGTAAATTGTCAGATTAAAACCAAGGAGCTGAAGTAAAAGTCACCTTAAACGTATTGTAAATGATGTTGGGTCATTGCAAAGACTGTATTAGGTGTGTCATGGATGCTTACATAAGAAAAAGACCAAATTTCTGTCAGGACCTGCTGAACCATCCTCTAACTGTTCATCATCAGGTATAATGAAAAGAAAACCAAGCAGTATTAGGTGATATTTTTTAAACACTGAAATATCCTTAACAGTCTGCTAATATAAACTCTTCAAGGTTTCAGTTTCAAATGTTCATAAATCCTAGTTATGCACATCTATTCCTTTCATTTTTTTTTTCAACGTGTTATTCTAAAAATATAATTAATCACTAGTCATTATCCTTACTTGAAGATCCTTGTACATGTTAGTTTCCATATTTTCCTATAAATGCCTTAAGGTGAGCTCATCCCCTTGGTACCAATAACTAAAATATGAAGCTTTCTAACATGCAGTCCAATGTGTTACTACTGAGTGGCACAGGCAAGCAAAATCCAAGTGAAGCACTGAGATGAAAAGGTCAGTTCTAATTTGGCAGGAAAGAGAAAAGTGCAAGTGATGAAAATTAAGTCTAATCTGATTTGAATTAAACTTTTACAATCTCTATTGCAACATTAATAGCTGTAATTACCTTCACCCTCAAGAGGGTTGTTGGTGCATCATATTTGTTGTTTTCGATTACCATCTAGTCAAATTCCTCTCTTCTGAAGATTTAGTATAATACTGATAGATCAGACCATTACCCATCATCAAAGAAGCTGCTATTGCTACCAGTTTATTACAATCTGACCTCATAGATTGAGATAATTATTAAGCTTTATAAAGAGAATTTTTATAAATTTCCCTCAGGTTTAAATCCAATTTTACCTGTGCATTTAATGTGATTTCAGGTAACTTGCCTTCTTCAACAGGATTAAGACCAAGTTTATTACCAGCTTTGAAATCCTATCATCAACCCAAAGTCCTAAGATCTTACTTCTTGGTTATCATTTTCTTCAAATTCTAATATTGATATACTTCTTCTCAAGTTATAATAAAGGATTAATAAAGTAAAGTGATAGTTTATTTTGACTAGTACTTAGTTATTTTAATTTTTGTTTTTTTAGTCATATAAAGAGGTTTTAGCTGAAGAGTCCACCAGCACTAATCAAAGGATGGCTGCCACTATTTACCATACTCTTTAAAATTATCATACAGTAATTGCAAAGGAAGAAAAAAAATATTGAAAACATTTTAAATTCTCAACATTTATGATGAACACACTAACATCAATTTAAAGTGGAGACCAACTAACAATACAGCTTCCATGAACCTTTTCTATATTTTCATGGCAATTCTTCTGATGAGCTTTCCTCTTTTGCACAGACTTCATGAATTTAAGCACAATACTAGATTGGTAGTTAGGTCTCACCATTTTGATGTTGAAATTGCTAGATGTAACCATAAGTTAGATGCTAATAGGTTTTCTCTCACACTCCTCATTTATGGAACTCTTCTAACTTCTTGCTTTCCTGTCAAGTATGATCTTCAAAAATTTAAATGCAACATGGTCATCTTCTATCCCCTTGAATCCTGTGTTTTTTTCTTATTCCCAAGAACATTTTCTTAGTTTCTTTCACTCTGAATTGCCCCCTTGCCTTTTAGTGGCTTTATCATCTTGCTTGGGATGAAATTATTAAGAAAAGTGATATTCAACTTAAGAATGGAAAACTAGGCCAAAACATTGTATGTAAAAGAATGGCACTGCATGAAAGTGAAAGTGAAAGAAAGTTATTACAATCACCAATAATGTTATCAAAATTGGATTTGAACACTTTATAAGTTCTAAGTCAAATAATTTCAAGTTAATAAATTTCTCATGAAATTTTATAACAATTTTGTTTATAACAATGAATTTAATAATATATCAATGAATATAAATTGTTCCAATTTTTATAAACCTTGCTTAATGCTACCGTCCAGTTATTTAAAAGACCGTCCAAAAGTGACCACAATAAGCAGGTTTTGTATAACATTTACAATTCTTCATATTTCATTCATAGATTAATAATAAACAATGTATTCAATTGTGTTCTAAGACAGCCAAAACATACAAAGGATTAAAACATTCAAATGTATATATGGTTTCTTTTGTGAGTATATTCTTTTTACTATTAATCTGATTCAATATACAAATCATTTTGAGCAACCAAGATTTTAGGGAGAACTGCAGAAAAACATAACTACTGATTTTTTAATTTATAAAATGCTACTGAATTCTCTCTTCAGGAATGAACAGTCATAATTAAAAAAAGTGTAATAATAATAATAATAATAATAATAAAAAAATAAAAAAAAAAGCAACAAAAATGTGTGAAAATTCTTCTGTCACTGCATCAGTATCAGGTACTGTTATTAGAAAGAACAGACAAACCATAGGATGTTATCTAATTTTTATCCAATTTATGTAGTCCTATCAACTTTGTAGTAATATTGAAATTTATGAGATAAAACAAAGTCAATTGTTAATTTTGGGCTGATATTTCTTTCATCTTATTTCTCTTGCTTTAAGGAATATAAATTATAAATCTTGCTGGAGGTTTATTCATTATTTTTTATCTGTGCTACTTCGTAACAAATGACAGAGTTGTGATAAAAAACAACAGAAATAAGATGAAAGAAATCCTACTCAAAAATAAATAATTGGCAATACTTCAAAAAGATATTTATATAATATTACTAATGTCTGGAAATAAAGATGGCAATCAAGCACTTGAAAAAAATGAAAGTGATCTAGTTATCTTTGAATTGCTTTAGCTAACTGATTGGTTTTCAGAATTTAATCAATAAGGCAACTGCCCCAAAAAGATGAGGCTTCTAAGAATGGGAAATGTAAGTTCTAATCTTGCAAAAGGTTTATTCTTTATTTCCAATCTAAGCTGCTTACCTAAATTGACGGGCCAAATGTTGGAATAAGGCAGATGCCGCAGATAGACCAGGCTTCTAAGGAATGAACATTCTAAATTTACTAGAGGCTTATTTAGTTTCAATCTATGCTGCTTACTAATAATCATAGAATGATTGACTGAGGTTTGCAATAAGACAGTTACCTCAGTAAAACAAACTTTCTACAAGTAAGAAATGAAAGTTCTAATCTTATTGGTGGCTTATTCTTTATTTCCAATCTATGTTGCTTACTAATAATTATACAATGATGCTCTAAGTGTTGAATTAAAAAGCTACTGAAAGAAAAATCAAAGTACTAATCAGATAATAATAATAATCTTATTCACCTTATCCAATTTAAGGAATTTTTTCCTTTTTTAATCTGTAATATAAATTCTATAAATAGAAAGTGACTTGACTTAAAGATTAATAATAGTGACCTTGAGCAACCTTTTAATACCTGTAAGCATATATACTAATTAATCTTTAGATTTTATTTTTGGCCTATCAACGTCTTAACTATTAATTCTTATACAAAAATCTTCAGATACTAAATTCATTAGATGTATAGAAAGTTTTGTCAAAGACTGTAACAGAGCAACTAATAAGGATGGATTCAATACATAAGTAATGGTTTACAAAACTAGTTTGCTATCATCTAACAGCAGTCAACTATCATCAAGCAGATGTATTTGCAAATTAACCTACATTAGTAGCTGTGAATAGTTAATTATGAAATCTAAAACTAAATCCAGTGTCTCCCACAATTTAGACACAGAAATTTAATTTAAGCAATTAACATTTTAACTTTATATAATTTCTTATATAGTATAGTCAGGATGCCCATGGTTGGAATAACAGTACACCTAGCTAAGTTGGTTTCCCAGATAAAGGAAATGCAGATTCAATCCATAATGAGATAGAAAGTCTTATTAAAGATAATGTATGTTCTAGGCTGGTAGGTGTTAATTGCACTGTTAAAAAACATGGCTGTGTACTGAAAACACATGTACCCACTAAAAATAATATTTATAGTAATAAGAGAAAACTGTATAAAATCTCCATTATAAAGGAATACATGGAGGCATGGGTTATTTTGAGCAAATTTCTCCCATTTGGCAAATTATACTGCAGTGTTTCTCTAAAACAAAATGAAATCATAAAAAAGGGATGAAAAGATAAGCACATGATGAATAAATGTCCATTGTTTACTGTATCATCTACCTACCTTCCTCTACAAAGAATACATCATGCTTCAAAATAAGAAAACATTAAATAAAGCTTCACCCACTTAAATCAAAGAGGTAAAGGAGTAATAAAACTAAACACAGAAAGCCTTTATCTTTCCTTCATCCCCTGCCCTTCCCAGCTTTCATACCTTCTTTCTATCCTTCCTACTTGTTCTTGATTTTCCAAATTCTGTTAAGAGAAGATAGTCATTTGATGTCTGTATATTTGTATTATTTTTCAAAGTGCACAGATACTACACTGATTCTGCTGGGAAGCAACACCCTGATCCCAGGCAGAAATGCCAGGAAGCAACACATTGATTGTTGGCTGAAATGCCACAATTTTGTGATATTTGGTAAGTACTATGTGATTATAAGAGTATACCAATTTCCATTCAGTAATGTACAGTTAATAACCAGAGATTAATGAAATTTTATTTTATCAGCACAGATTGAAGTAAAAATTACAATGCACTGGGAAACAAGTCAGTGGAGAATCTTTGTCAATTGAGAAACAGTAAATGAAAAAAGAAAAAAAAAAAAAAAAAATACATGCTAGCATCAGTTATTAGTTTTCTTTTAATATAAATTTTATACTGACAGACCAAAATATTAAATAGGAAAGTGGATATTAAATATGCTCTCTAAAAAAAAATCTATTGAGAAGCAAAACAAAAGCTAATATTTAGTTCCTATATAAACATTGTTTTTGTTGCCACAGCTTTCTAGCTTTGTAATGCTTTGACTGGCTGTCATGTCATGGGTTTAAACATCAGTTTGTGCAGTGGAACGTATCCACTCCATTGCCACACTTCTTTCTTCCTCTGATGATTTCCATAGTTACACAAGGCAAATAACAGTAATGGCAATGGCACTGCTTCCCAGAATTCCTAATCCAAGGCTTCAGATGTCAACAAATGTCAGAAAGAGATTTCAATTCACCAAGGCAGCTATCAGGTTTCTTTTAGCCAAACAGCAAAGTATTCAGCTTAAGCTGCTTTGAAGTAACCATCTAAGTTCTAGTCCCACACACTGTCTACACACTACTGATAACATTATGGGTAATTAACCAATTAACTATTTAAGCAAATGCCCTTGATGAGCTAAACTAGATCTTTTATAAGGAACATAATTATTCCCCTCTAATAAGCAAGTGTTATTCGCATCTGTCAAAAAGTCCCTCTTCTATAAAGAAAAAAAAAAGACATTTACCTGATTTATGCACTGCACATATTGAAACAAAATGAAATCCTAAGAAAAGAAAAAAAGACATCATCCAAGTGTTTATTAGATTCTATTATTATAATTGGTGTTGCAGATTGGAGACATCAAGTTAGGTTTCTGGTTTCAAAATGAGTACAGAGTTTCTAAGTTATAAAAGAAAAAAATGCTTACAGAAGTGGGTCGGGACAAACCCTTACATAAGTAGATTGGAGAAACACTTCTAGAAAAAACTTAAAATTTGAAAACTTTGAATATTAACTTATAAGATATTCAGTAATTAAGATTTAATAAATAGCCCATTTACAGAATATTTCATTAAAAATGCAAATGTTATTCCCAATGAATCCTTTTCCATTTTGTTTTGTTTTTTTTTCCTAATTCATTTACTTTGTTTAATTTAATTTTAAAAAGTATCTTTAAGAAAACTGGATTTTTACTTTATTATGAAACAATTCATTTATGAGCGTGACATTTGTCAGATTTTTATCAGTCACAAACCTTTTAACTGAAGGAAATTCACAGAATACCATGAAAAAGTGAAATGTTAAGATAAAGAAGTGGAAAGAACATAAAATATAACATTTCAACCAGTCAACTCAATTCCCTGCAACTGTAAGCATAATTGACTATAAATATAAGCAATGATAAGATGTAAAACGAACCAATAACTGATTATCAAGGAGCCATCGCAAGCATGAAAATTTAGATGTGAGAGACCTACAGCAGGGTTGTGGCCAAAAATGAAAAATATCACCAAAACTCATTTAATGAAAGGAAGAAAAAAAAAGTTCTCACTATTCAACTAATCTAAAATAGTTGCCGAGAATGAGGAAGTTTTAAGGAAAACAAGAACTATCAAGAAACTGTTGCTAACAAATCAGAAAGAGAGAGTTGAAATTTGGGGACAAATCATTAGAAAAGAAAATTGGAGAATTTCACTCACAGGCCATACTGAATGCAAGAAAAGTAAAAGCAGTAACCTATTTGACAAGCAAAATTTCCTATAGGTTACTTGGGTCGACATATACCTGATGAGGGCTGGAAGGTACAATAGGCAAAACGTTGTTATAACAACAAAGATGAGGACAATTGTTCACATGTGAATAATGGATAGAGGAACAAGTGTGACAAAGAAGAATCAAAGGAGTAAGTATTGCAGAGAATAACGAAAAACAAGAATCTATGGAGAGCCATGATCAACAATGTTATTAGAAAGAGATATGGCTTAGAAAGTGTGTGTGTGTGTGTGTGTGTGTGTGTGTGTATTTTATCCTGGTGCAGGATAATTATATATATAAAAGATTGTCTTCACTATTACTCAAAGTAGATAAGGCAGTATTTTTGCGGTTTTTACTTAGGTAATATATTTAAAAGGTCCTAATAATAATGAACCTTTTTCTTCTATAATGTGTTAGCAGCTAGTGATAACAAAACCATATGGAAGTCATTTTTCTCAAAGGCTTTTATATGAAATTATAAAAGTGAGTAATGAAAATTTTAATGATTTACAAACTATTCAGACATTTTTAATACCGTATTACATTTTAAAGTTAGAAGCAATTTTATCTTGGTTAAATTTTACACTTCTGATAATTTAAAAAAATATGAAATGGCATGCAGATCTTTCTTTGAAAAATATTTAAAATTCAGATTATCCATAGCTAAAAATTATATATTTTAATTTTTTTTTTTTTTCATTTCTCCTAAAGAATGTTTAAAAAGAATATCAATCAAAATTCAGAAATTAAAGTACATATGGTATTTAAAAAAAAAAAAAAAAAAAAAAAACTAACTCAGGCAAGGTAGTTGATGCAACAGGATTATAATATCCATTCCAGAAATCAGCAGAAATAATACATTTTGTATTTTTTAACAAAATAAAATGTTACATTTATCCTTAATTCCAGATTGGACAAATCAAGCAAAAATAACATTGTTTTTCTTAATATAAACTGTCCTCTTTGAAAGATCCTCTCTAGGAAGAGACTTATTCCATTCCTGCCAGACATCTATGCTATTAAACTGAAGTGAAGTAAAAGATGTTACCATTTGGCCAGTATAAGGATTGCAGTCTGAAATTCAACACCATCAACAGCTATGAATGATGGAGTGAACATAGATTGCATTTTATGATTGATGCCAATACAAAACTGGTCAGGCAGAACACCTCCAAGCTAAAAACAAACAAAAAATATAACTTTCTCTCTTTGATCAATGTTTAAATGTTTATTATTAAATGCAGGAAAAAATTTAATGGTGATATAGTGAAGCTTTTCAAATTCAGACATTGTGTACTATCTGGCAAATCAATATATACATGGGTTACATATTTTTCAGAAAAGAGCACAAACACAGAGACTGTGATGAAATGACTTATAACCCCCATAATAAAATTAAAATTATAGGAAATGGAGGGGTAATGCATTTATATCTTAAGCTAAAATTTAAAAAAAAAAAAAAAAAAAAAAAAAAAAAATACCAATAAATTATATATATATATATACACTTAAGCTTTAGACAATCTGCTAAAAAAAAAAAAAAAAAATTATATATATATATCTCAAAAGCACTCCAAAACATGCAATTTCCTGAAAAATGCACATACAAGTTTTATTAAAAAGAAAATAAAAAAGAAAGATGCTGGGATTTTATTTTAAAGTTATTTTCTTAGAAGCACACCCCCTCCCATAAGACAAACTCTATATAAATTACCCTAATTAGCACCCACTTAGCATAGTAAGCAGGTGCTTCAGAACAAAATGAATAGTCTATGGAAATGTAGCTTGACTTGAAGCTGAGATAACTGCACACTTTCTACCAATGTTAGTGGTCAATATTCAAGCCCAGGTAAAAAGCAGAATTCTGACTTTTAAAGCACTCAGCAAACCTGCTCTTTTCAGATGATAATGCAACACATCTTTTTAACCTTTATTACTTAATTTAATAAATATATCAGATGTCTGACAAAGCGAATTTTAACAAAGTAATTTTACAACCTATTTGCTATTTAGGTCCTCATTGGAAGCTCCATTATTGCAGCTCTGCACCAGACTATGTTAAATTTAGTAAATATTATACTATTGATTTAGTGCCAAAGTCAAATCTTCAATGATTTTTCCCTTCCATTTTCTTGGTTGCTTCAATCTAAGTTTTTCAGCTTATAAATACATGAATACAAATATTTTTGTCCTAATCTTGGTTGTTACCACAATCAGGTGATTCTTGATCCAGGTAACCTAAAGGGAATTTCAAACTGAACCCTTTATTTACTCTACAGAGGTAGATCATTTTCATTCCATTGCCCATGTGTAGGGATATCTCATCTAGTTCTCATTTCATACTGCTCAGTATTGCTCGTCCTGTTTCCAAGTTCATACTGCCTGGCCGAGAGATTGAATTCACAATTACTATATCATCAAATTCATGAAGTAACACTAATCCACAAATCTATTGTCCCATAGATTAAATAAAAGGTTCAGTTCAAAATTTCCTATAGGTTACTTGGGTCGACATATACCTGATGAGGGCTGGAAGGTACAATAGGCAAAACGTTGTTATAACAACAAAGATGAGGACAATTGTTCACATGTGAATAATGATATCTCCTCATCCCAGAAATTCACACAAATATTTGTATATAAAATTCAAGAGTCTACAGTGTTTTTTGGGGTTTTTTTTTTTTTTACAAATAGTATTTCCATTTTTATATTAAACCAAAAACTAGTTATTAAATAACAAGAGAATTTGCTGAAATGATTAATTCTATTTCAGGTAAGATTTATTTTTTATCTTCACTCCAACATTGCAATAATTAACAAAATGTATTAAAAAAATTAGATTAAAATAAGTTTTAGCAAATAAACCAAGATAAAATGTTTTTTGTATTTTATCCTGCACCTTATAAATTCATTTCTTCTTTGCTTTCCCAAGGACTAGACTAAAAATATTCAGTAAAAAAAAAGCTTAAAGTTGTACTAATATTGTTACTGCCTAATTGAAAAAGCAATAAACACTTAATAGTAACTATTCATTGATTAGCTTTAATCTTGGAAAGATCGGATTGTGTTTATAATTTTAAAAAATATACCAATAAATTGAAAACAAGCACACACATATACATATAAAATTTTATTTACACTATTTATATTGTTCACAGTCAACTTCATCTTTGTTGCCATATTCACACAGTTTCGTACACTGTACGCTCCAGCCTTCTTCAGGTGATTGGAATTTTGAACTGAACCCTTTATTTCATCTACCTAGGTAGACTGTTCTAGTTCCACATGCCATGCCTCTTCCAGATGTCTCGGTTATCTCTCATATACTCAACTCTCCAAGTTTTTGTTCACCACTGCAGTAGCCAGGTATTGAACTCACAGCTCACTTTTAAAGTATTGGTTGGATCCAGTGACTTGACTCAAAAATAAATCCAGAAGTATTTACTACACAATCAAATTTACTACGCTTTTGTTCTTTTAGTCTTTCAGTACTGGAAATGACAAAAATCAGTGAAGTATCAGTGAGCATTAATCAAAGCTAAAATATTACCTATCAATATGTATTAGGTTCAAGTGTAGTTGTACTAAAATTCAACTATTATTTCATTTCCTCACACAAGCACCAGAATTTGTCATGTCATATATATATATATATATATATATATAATTAAAATAAATAAAATTTGAACATGTTTGCTTAATGAATCCCGTGACATCCCAAATTATATATGTAACAACTCATCACGGCTGAGAGTTTGAGCATATGGGCCTTGTTCAATTACTGATCATGCCAGATTATACATTCTCTTCCATAAACTGTAACTAAGTCCTACTCAGCATAGTTGCAGTACAAATCACAGGCTATCTACTAATGCATACAATAGTAGCTTAAAATCAGTTTAGGTATCTTACAGAATTGCACATCCATTTAACAGACATTAAAAGTGGTAACGCTGTTTATAACATTACTTTCTTGTTCTTCACAGAATGTTCTAGGAATGTAAGCTTGAACCAAAGTTTGTTTGGTAAAAATCTACATTAAATAAGAGTAACTTAAGATACTCAATCAAAAATAATCTAAATACACAATATAAACTATAAGAATACTAAAAAACTTAATCAAGTAAGAAAGTATGCATTTGCCCTGTATACAAAGTACAGTGAATTATATTTGTTCCCAAAAACAGCAATTTAAAATGCAGGAGTTAACAGGTGTATATTGTTTGAAAAAAAGAGTATCAAAGAGAGTTTTTGGAAAGAGTATGCTTTAAGAAGTTCACTTTGAAGCCAAGAAAAGAAGAAATCAAAATAGCGAGGTTACATGTGTATATTTTATACTAAGTCAACCACTGAAATTCTTAGTTTTTCTAATGAACATTTTCTGTAATTAAATAGGAAGAAGGTCACAGATGTCTGTGCCACCTTCAGCCTCATTTCATCTGGCCTCTGTACCCTGCCCTTGTACCCTAACACCTCAACCAGGTGCTGTTTTGATTAGTATAGCAAGCTAATCTTTTGTTTATTCATTCTGCATTCATTTGCCCAATTAATCTACAGCTGGTAGCAGTATTTCTAGTGGAAAAGCAAAGAAAGCTACAATGTGTTTCAAGTGCAAATAAATGAGATGAAAAGAGAATGCTAATCAGAAAGAATGGTGTGAAAGAGAGAGTGACAATTCAGATACAATTATGAAAAACTGGGGGAGAGAGAGAGAGAGAGAGAGGAAAAAAAAGCATATAGTAAGGTGGGAAAGAGAGAATTAGGAGAAATAAGTGGAAAGATGGTTTAAAAGGAGAGAGAAAATATGAAATGAATAGAGAGGAGGAATGGAGAGAAAAGACGACTGGGGGAGGGGGATATAGAGGAGGAATGGAGAGAAAAGACGACTGGGGGAGGGGGATATAGAGGAGGAATGGAGAGAAAAGACGACTGGGGGAGGGGGATATAGAGGAGGAATGGAGAGAAAAGACGACTGGGGGAGGGGGATATAGAGGAGGAATGGAGAGAAAAGACGACTGGGGGAGGGGGATATAGAGGAGGAATGGAGAGAAAAGACGACTGGGGGAGGGGGGTAGAGAGGAGGGAGGGAGGGGATATAGAGATGAGGGAGGGGGATAGAGAGGAGGGAGGGGGATAGAGATGAGGGAGGGGGATAGAGAGGAGGGAGGGGGATAGAGATGAGGGAGGGGGTAGAGATGAGGGAGGGGTAGAGATGAGGGAGGGGTAGAGAGGGGATAGAGAGGAGGGAGGGGGTAGAGATGAGGGAGGGGGTAGAGATGAGGGAGGGGGTAGAGAGGGGATAGAGAGGAGGGAGGGAGAGAAAAGACGACTGGGAGGAGGGGGATAGAGAGGAGGGAGGGAGAGAAAAGACGACTGGGAGGAGGGGGATAGAGAGGAGGGAGGGAGAGAAAAGACGACTGGGAGGAGGGGGATAGAGAGGAGGGAGGGAGAGAAAAGACGACTGGGAGGAGGGGGATAGAGAGGAGGGAGGGAGAGAAAAGACGACTGGGAGGAGGGGGATAGAGAGGAGTGAGGGAGAGAAAAGACGACTGGGAGGAGGGGGATAGAGAGGAGGGAGGGAGAGAAAAGACGACTGGGAGGAGGGGGATAGAGAGGAGGGAGGGAGAGAAAAGACGACTGGGAGGAGGGGGATAGAGAGGAGGGAGGGAGAGATAAGACAACTGGGAGGGGGGATAGAGAGGGGGATGAAGAATAAAAGGCAACCAGGAGGATATAAAGGAGGAATGGGAAAATACAGCTGAGTCATGAGAAAGAAAGGAAGGAGGCAGAAAAAAAAACAGTCCAGGTGAGTGAGAGAATGAGAGAGAAGAAAGAAAGAGCCAAAGAGAGAGAGAAAGATGACCAAGAAAAGAGAGAATGAAGGCAGAGATTCAAGATTTTTTTTTTTTTTTTTTTTTTTTTTTAAGCATTTCACCCCAAGCAAGGCGGGAAGCCACTAGGATGCAAGGGGTTACAGAAAATTTGGAGCAAGATCAGATAGGAGTGATAGAGGAAAGGATGAGGAAAAGGGTAGTGGATAGATCAAGGCAACTGGAGATGGTTAAATATAAACAATTGTATGAAGAAGAGAAACAATATAAAAAATTACAACATTAATAAACTAAAATTGTGAACCTACTGCTTTGATGTGAACACATGATCAACAGAACTTGCAAGTCATGCTTCATTGACGGCATGTTTTCTTTGCTTTTGGTACAATACACAAAAGGAATGGAGCATGATAAAAAATATAGTAGCAATGTAATCTCAAAGTACTCAAGATAAGCAGTCTTTGTAATTACAGTGCTCATTTTTTTTAGAGACAGTATATTAATAAATAAAATGTTTGCTTATCTCTCTACTTAGAGTTTCACACATACTGAAATCCACTCATCAGAAGCAAAAGTATTTTTCTTTTGTGTTTTCTGAGAAATAGATTTCAGAATCTACAAAACTGAGTAGAAACGAGTAAACCATCTACTATATATATAGCTTTGCCTTACACTAGTGCTTGTCAGCCTTTTATTCCTTACCAAGAAACATTCTTCAGAAAGTTGTTTTTACCCAATGTAAATTAAAAATTAAAAGCAAAAAAATAAATAAATAAAATAAAACTAGGGGTGGAGAAGATTGTAATTTTATTTACATTGGGTACAAACAGACGCAAAGGAGACATTTATTAGTACTTACTCTGGAAAGGAAAAAAGAAAAGCATCAAAACTTAAATCTGAATTATAATTGTAAACTCTAATAAATCAGCATCCATAAGCTCAGTTAAGAGTGTCGTGTTCAACCTCTATTAGTATATGGACTTCTGTTTGCATATTTAGACACATCAATAGCACACAACTACATTATTATTTTGAAGTGAAAATGTTTTAATAAATGGCAAAAATACAGTGAAAGAATTAACTTTAAACAATATTTTTATGCTTCTCTTGCATGTTGCTAATTGGCTTAGTTTACACAATAAACAATAGTCCTTACTGCTATTCTTATAACAGTGGTGATGTCAACCCCCTCCTGACCGCTTGTCTACAATCCTCTCTTTGTCAATATTTTCTGTTATAAATGCACAAACTGGTTTAATGCTTGTCTATCAGAAATGAAAAAGGCCTTAAATGTCTAAGTCTGCTATTAGAGCTTTTCAAAATTTTAGGCTTTACCTTCATTTTTATCCCCAATTAAATATTTTTATAATGGCAGCTTTGACTTTGGACAACTATTCTCCAGTTGTATAATTCTTTAGAGAAAATTTTTCAGTGACAAAAACCAGCACTAAAAATGTGTATACTCCATTTTGTGAGAAGTTGGACGAGAATCTGATGGAATTATATATATATATATATATATATATATATATATATATATAACTATTTGGAAAACTTCTATTTTAACATGTTTTCACTGACAAATAAAAAGTGTTTTATTTCCACAAAATCTACATTAGCAAAATAAAATAAGAGTCCCAGTAAGCATGACACTTGATTGATTGTTTTGTTTTTTTTACTTTAACTGTATCATTTATGAAATTATATTTTAATTTCAACTCAGTTTTTATTTAAAGTTTTTCATATTCCATATTGTTTCACTGCTAATTTAATAACCACAGGCAATGAACTGAAATAGCCCAGTTGTATATTAATCATAGGAAATTCATAGATCATGGCACATAATGAATCCTCACCCAAGTAATTATAAATTTATTAAAACAATGCAATCAGTCATGACCTGGCATCTCGACTTCAGTCACATTACCAGTCTTTTCTATAAATATTATCATGACTATTCTAATGAGCCTTCGTTCTTCATCCACTAAGTGTACTAGATTGGCAACTAGGTCTTACCATTTTACTGTTGAACTAGCTAAATGTAACTGCATTTCTATTTTAATAGTTTTTCTTGAATTTCTTGCCTGTGGAACTCTTCCAGTTTCTTGCTTCTCTGCCACCTACAATCTTAAAAAAATTTAAATGCAACATTAATTGCCATCTTCTATTTTCTTGAATTCTGTTCTTTTATTATCCTTTCTCCTCACTAAAGTCTTCACATTCTCTTTCACTGCCCTTGAGTCTTAATGCCATTATTGCCTTGCTTGGTGTGAAATTAATTAAAAAAAAAAATTTTTCCAGGAAAATATTGTAATCACAAGTGCATTGAATTTGTTTCATTTTAAGTCCCTTTTGTGTTCACACATTCTTTTCTATAAATTTCAGTATGTTTCATTGATGCATTTTTTGGAGGGAGGGGTTGCTTGCATTCTATTTGGTATAACTGGTTCTCATCTAAAATTAACTGATTTATATAGATTAAATTTTTTAAGCATTTGTCAAGTTCATTAGTTTGGGTAAAATAAAATTATTTTTCTGATGACAATCAATCAATCGGCAAAATAAAAGTTTTTGAAATTGTCTTACATATTTACAATAATCCACTTTCTAGCTTAGATAATTTAAATAGCAAGCAGGACATTTACAATTCATAAAAAAAAGTAATGCAAAGCCGTTATCTTTAGGAAACACCTCTTAGTTGTACCAGGAAAAAACAATTTTGGAGAGCAAAAGCAGGACTCAGCTGGTGTAATGTCTTTAGTGATCTATGTATTTCAAAATTGGTCATCAAGCAAATTGGGTCAAGTGAACAGAAGTGTTGCTATTGTTTGAGTTTTGAAAGCTGATTAAGTACAATCACAGGACACCACAAGGCAGCTCAATATAGAGAGGTTGAGATAATGCAGTAAAGTCTCACGTTTTTTTGTATATAAAAATCAATTAAAAAAAAAAAAAAAAAAAAAAATCAATAAAACAAGGAATTAATATATAAAAAAAACAATTAATCTATTATGTTGGTGCAAAAATAATGGCGTTTTTTGAAGTTAAAAAATACGTCAAAAAACACCATTATTTTTGCACCAACCTAATAGAAAAATTGATTTGATTGAAATCTTGAACTAGTTATATTAGTGGAAACAATGTCGATACAGGCTATTAATTAGCATCAATTGGTTAAGCCTGATAAGATGAATGGCCAGTGATACAGCAATAACCAATCTTTTATAAAAATGGTCATCAGAAATTAATTAACAATGATTGATTGTAGCAATTAGAGAAAGAGCAAAAAAACTATACAGTAAATACTATATAAGCAAATGCTCTACTTATAAACATGTGATGAAAAAAAAAAAAAAAAAAAAAAAAAAAAAAATCAGTCAAGATTATATTTGTTAAATCAAAATAAGTCAAAATCACAAACCTCAACATAGGCACTTAATATCCCCATGAAATAAATTTAAGTGGCTAATGAAATGAGATGTCTATTAGTAACTACAGTAATTCCCTCTTTATCCACAAGGGATATGTTCCAATAACCCCAACAAGTGTCTAAATCTGTATATAGTACCAAACTGTGTGTGTGTGTGTGTGTATATATATATATATATATATATATATATATATATATATATATATATATAGACATACATACATACACGCGTGCACAAGCTTTTTTTTTTTTTTTAATCATTTCACTCCAAGCAAGGCAATAAAGCCACTACAATGCAAGGGAAGAGAACAATAAAAAGAAACAGGAATTAAGACAAAAAATAACGATCAACATTGAATTTAAATTTTTGAAGATTAAAATTGACTGGAAAAAAGCCAAGTGGAGCAAGAGAAGAAACTATTAGCCTACAATTTACAGTTATATCTAGTTATTTCAACTGTAAAATGATGAAACCCAGTTACCAATCTAGTATTGTGCTTGGATTTTGTAAAAACTTTTATATATAAGTTTTAACAAATTTAAGTGCAGTACTATATATTTATATAAAACAATAAAATAAAAAATGATAGCTATTAATAGTAGCATAATACACATACAATTAACAGAATTTATGTTAATAAAGTGCTCAATATAAGACTAGAGTGATAATTATTGCTAAAATAGAAAAATGTTCAACATTTACCAATGGCCAATGTTTTTTTTTTTTTTGTTTTTTTTTTGTTTTTTTTAAATCACTCATTCAATAAGTATCGAATGTTTTTACTTCTGTTTTAATAATGTATAATAAACTCAATGTCTTTCACAAGCAATTGTCTTTATGTCATATGTGGCATTATAGTAGAGGACCGAATACAAAATTTTGACCCATGTTCTAAATGTCAGATTGGGGGGGGGGGAGTCATTCCTGATACAATCCCATCTACTGGGCTGGACATGTTATTCAAATGATTGGTGGTAGAATTCCTAAACCACTGCTATACTGCCAGCTGTATCATGGCTCCTGAAATATTGACAAACTTGTACTGTGTTTTAAGGATAAACTGAAAAGCAATCTTAGAACAATCACCATCCCTGTATTCTCTGCTGAAACATTTGCCACCAAACATGGACAATAGTGGAAGAGTTGCTATGCAGATATTGGTGGCTTTGAAGAAACATGTCTTGTCCAGCTCTAAGAGAGAGGACACCAAAGCAAGGGAAAGTGTTCCAAAAAGATTAGTTGCAAATCTTACTGCTTGCTTGAACTGTCTTAGTCTCACTTGAGACATAGGCATTAAGTGAGAACTTAAGGTGAGCTGTTCATCCTGTCTATATCAAAAACAATGCAAGGGTTTGATTATATATATATATATATATATACACGCACACACATGCGCGCATATATATATATATATATATATATATATATATATGCACATGTGTGTGCGTATATGTATACATTTGTTCCTATGTATACATGTCTATGGTAAAGTTTAATTCATAAATTAAATATAAGAGATTACCTGTTAGTGTGTTCAGAAAGTAATTAGGCATTTCACCACTATAAATTATGAGTTAAGCAATGAAGGCAGAACCAAGGCCGAATTGTAGAAAGCTTTATCTAAAATTAGTTTATCATCTTTTCTATACAAAAGTGTGTCAGAATTGGGAAAACTTGCAAAAAAGAGAGATTGGGATCCTCGTTAGTTTTTACTCAAGAACCAAACAATGTCAAACCATCTGCCACAATTTGTTTTTTTTTGTTGTTTTTTTTTTTTTTTTTTTTAAACCAGGAATGCCAACCTTTCATTTTTGCATTGCATTGTTACAGGTGATGAAAAATGGGTTTTGCATATCAAAAGAAAACAAAAAAAAAGTGGTTATCACAAAATGAGAAACCAGGGCCAACAGCATAACCAGGTCTCCATCTGCAAAAGTTCTTTCTTTGTGTCTGGTGAAATATAAAAGGTACTGTCCATTACAAGCTAATAGAACATTAAAATAAAAAATAACTTTATTTAACTTTCAAAAAGATGTATTTCTTTAAGCATAAACTGTTTAAAGTGTAGAAGTTGTGGATTGAAATATTTTGGGCCCTTCCAAAATAATGTAAAACAATTTTGCACATATGTTAGTATCACTGGAAAGCCAGTCCTCCATACATTCAGAAGAGGTAAAAATAGGATGCTTATTTCAAGTCAAGTGAATGACAAAAAAATAATGCAAACTTTTTTCTACAGCCACAAATCCTGAATCAGAATGCAAGAAGCATGATTGATTTTTTTTTTTAATTTCAGTATTAACAGATCATCCTGGAGGAGGTTGTCTGTTTTCTCTGCTCTTTGATTCAAATGAGTGAAGCAGTCAAGAGAGTGATGATTTATTTACACCATTCTTAGAACATTAGCATCTGTGAATGATGTGAAGATATAATATAATAAAATAAAAATATTAACACACTTGTCTCATCAAATACTGTTTTTTTATGAATTGCTTTTATTCTTTAATACAACATTCCATACAAAATTTAGGGATGCACTGTTCTTGCTGGAATGTATCTTTATGAAGTAGATGGAGTATCTCACTAAATAAGTCAAAAATCAATTTTTTTTTAACAAATATTTTCCGAAATGTTACCAAGATTGTCATTACAAATATACTTATAAGTTATTTTATGAAATTAAAAAAAAAAAAAAAAAAAAAAATATCATGCACCTTAACTCTGAAAACTATAAAGTTAAAAACTAATATTCAAATATGGAAATATGGTAACAGAGAATTTATCAATACAAGCAAAAAAAAAACAGTCAAGAAAAGTTGATAAAAATGGAAGATTAGTAATAATAAAAGAAAATGTGGCCAAGCTGCACTTGTATGCAAATAATGAAGGACATATCAATGAGTGAAAATATCCTATCAAAGGAAAGGATATGCATCTTATAAGTGATTGATAGACATTTGTGCACACTCAAATACAAAAATAATCAGGACTTTTTCTAAATGAACTTCAGACTAAAACAAAGTTATAAAAAAAAAAAAAAAAATAGAAGCCTATTCTAAATATTAAGTCTTGAATAAAAACTACTTCACAAGAAACAAATTTTATACACTAAGAAAACAATATAAAATTAAGATATTTTCTTTTTTCAGTAAATGTGCTTCAGAGTGATGTGGAATTGCTTTGGATTGAAAATGAAAGCACAAAAACATTTCAGAATATGAAAATTATAGTGCCCAGCGTTAACTCCTTGTAATAACTTTTGGAACGAAAA
Organism: Acanthosepion lycidas; assembly: GCA_963932145.1. NCBI lineage: Eukaryota > Metazoa > Mollusca > Cephalopoda > Sepiida > Sepiidae > Acanthosepion > Acanthosepion lycidas. Next base: position 62,611,559 of record OZ010589.1, read on the forward strand.
TATCTCCAAAGTTGATTTAAAAAAAAAAAAAAAAAAAAAAAAAGACAGACAGACATGAGAAAAAAGAACAATCAAATCTTCAAATTAGTGAAATTTGTACTCTCACTGGGGTGAAGTGGGGGAGGTCTTGGGTTCTTATAAAGTGTAAAATAATAAGGAAAATTGGTAAGAAGAATTCAAATTCAAACCTAATCTATTGTGTTCCCTTTTGCACAAATGCCCTTGAGAAAGGCATAGATCCATTTCTTCTCCACCCCTATTAAGAGTTAAATAGCAGACTAAACAAGGCTCTCTAGTCTTGGGTGGCAAACAATCTAAGAAAAGAAAAACTCTGAATTCAAAATCATAGAGAAGGCAACAGAAAACCATTCCACTATCTTTCTCCAGAAGGCACAGCAATTCACAGATAATAAAGAAAAGGAATCTGGGAGATCTACAGTTACTTAAATCCTGAAGAAACACGGATTTTTTTTTATAGCGAGGGTGGAGAGAGATTAATTGATAGTAAATTTAGTCATTGATAGTCATTGTAGGTTTTTTAAGGTTGCACTAAATTTGCCACTGTAACTCAGTGGCTGCTATCAAGCTTTGTTATGGTAATTTTGCCAGACTATCTTTCCTCTTGATTTACAAAGTTTTATCATAAAGAGTTCAAGGTGGGGGAGGATTTTTGCAAATAAAAACGCAGTAATCTACTAATGGGAAAGCAAGGGTAGAAGGTGGAAAGTAATAATATATAGCTGTGAGGCAGCTGCAATGTCTATAGATATTCCCATAAAACACAACTGGAGAATAGAAATGCCCTTTGGGAATTAAAGTGAAAAAAAAAAAAAAAAATCACACTAACAGCAAGTGGGGAAAGAGGTTCAAAATTAAGGGTATCTTTGTTCTTTAAACGTTTTTGTGCAGGAAAGCGTATGCAAGATCTTGTTACCAACTGAATGAAATAAATGCAACCCCAGAAACCTCTCATAAGTACTAATATTTCACAGTGACTAAACATTTTAAACAATTTCTAACCAGTGGGATTTAGATTCAGACAACATAATGCAATTTTATTCCCAGAAAAGGAGAGATGAGAATCAAGTATTCTGAAATGCAAATTTCATCCAAAAGTGGAATCACTCCCCAACAGCTAATCACAGTGGGTGACTGCCACATAGAGGAACAACATTTAAAAGAAATAACAAAAGCTATGTATTCACATTATTTATATGTGGACATTTGCCCTCATCTTTGTTGTTGTTATAATATTTTTGTCGTTGTTTCCTGTAGCCTTCAACAGGTATATGTCAATCTGGTTAACCTAAAATAAATTTCAAACTGAACTCTTTATTTTATCTACGAAGGTAGAATGTTCCACTGCCCATGTCTAGGGATATCTCACTGAGTTCTTATCAGCTATTGCTTGCCCCGTTTCCACGGAGTCCAAATACCTATCAGTTATGTTATAAAAGCCTACTGGATTAAAGTGTTTATTTGTGTATCGGTAACAGTAATTGCAAGTTCAATCCTTGGGCTAGGCAGTGTATACTTGGACACAACTCCTAAATATCCTCAATAGTTAAAGTATAGGAACAAACATTAGGGGGAAAGAGAGAAAGAAAAAAAATAATAAAATAGAAAATTAGGAACAAAATAATAAGAGTGAACCCTGATCTGTTATATATGTAGTTAATATGTCCATAGCCTTATGATGAACAAAAAAAAAAAAAAAAAAAAAAGCCTTTATTTTATAAATATTTAAAGGTAATATCTTGTTAATATACTTGACCTGACACTTCATTAATCACAGATCAAATATTGATCCATTATATTTTTAGTTTGCATTATATCACTTACAAAATTGATATTACAGTGGTTCTTCTGTATCTGTAGTTTCAGTTACCAGTCATCAATTCCAGAAATTACTTAATAATGGTCCCAAAATGGACAAGTTGTGGATGCCAAAGAAAAATATATTTTTTCATCTAAATAGTAAAAATGTAGAAAATTATTGTAGAAACATTGGATCTACATTGGCCCATTCCTATTAATGGCTTAATCTTCTACAGTTTTAATTACCCATCATCAACTCCAGAAATAAATAATTTATAAAGTTTTACTTAATAAAGGTTCCAATGTACAAGAATAATGATGCTGGCAATTTGGACATGAGAAGCCATAAAACATATATGCCAAGGTGACCAATAAAATGAAAAGGTGAAACAGTATAAAAAAAAAAAATTTCTTGATTGAATAAAGAAAGAAAATATCCTATATTGAGGTTGCTAAGATGTATAAGAATCCTCTTGCCTAACTTTTATTAACTTGTTCTATTTTGTTATCAATTGTAGTTAATCTTTTGGTGCCAAATTTATAAACTAAACTTTACCATAGTTATGTACATATAGGAAAACCAAGTGTGTGTGTGTGTGTGTGTGTGTGTATTTTGCTTTGTTTACATTTCAGGTATGAAACTGAGCAGATATACATTTCGAGAAAAATATGAATGTGTTTTAAAGAGAACCTTGCTTAATTGTGAAGCTCTTCATAATTGAGCAGTCAAACACACCAAATTCGACAGTGGTTCATCCTGCAAAGAGGGATGCCGGCGCAAATCTTGTCAGAGAGCACACTTTCTATATTAAGTTTTGTGTACAAAGATTGGTAGATGAATTAAATACTGTTTAAAATAAACAGAGCATCTACTATATTAGGGGTATCTGCTAATCAACATTTGATGCAAAAATAGCTAAATTCTTATACTGGTGATCTTAGGAAATTGGTGTTGTCAGTAATAATTTCAGGGTATATTCTTTCTAGCTCTAAAATCACAATACATGCATATTTTGGTTCATTCCAAAATAAAAATTAAGTTTATAAACAAATTAAAATCATATTGTTTGGAAAATATATATAATAATAATAAAACATTTGTATTCAGAATAACTTATTAATGGGTTAAGATTTTCTTAAAGATAGACTTATACCAAGCAAACAATCTTACTAAAATTCAAGGTTGTTCAGAGTTTTGCATATCACAAAGTTGTATCTGCAATCAACAAATGAATTTTTATAAATAAATGTCACATTTTATTTAAGAGAAACTACTTTAGATAACATTTTGCAGTTGTCTTCTCTTGGAACAGAATATTCATAGAATGTTTTTGATCTTAAAGAGGAAACAGCAAGAGAATTTACAGGATGTCAAAAACTGTACAACTTTATAAAAAAAAAAAAAAAAATTTACTATGACACTAATTTCTATGGAGCTTGTTCCAGCAAAAAAAAAAAAAAACTATCCAAGTCACCCCACTTTATACTGAGGTGTGGTTCTATAAAGTTAATGACAGACCTTATTATCAGCAGACATCTGGGAAGAAAAAACAAGCAAATCATGGCCAAAGATAATTACTTCAGAATTATATGGCACAAAACCATATTAGCCATTGCTCAGCCTTCACCTTCCAAACAAGACAGGTTTGTTAATTACAAACATATGTTGGCTACACTTGCACAGTCTATATGCAAAAGAAAGTTTGTTTTTTTTGTTTGGGGAGGGGTAATCTTTTTAAGCAGTCTGGCTTTGTAAGATTAACCCTTAACAAGAATTATGGGTAACAGTCCATAAACAGACATCTGTAGCTTCCAAAGCAAGCAACAAAATATGAGAGAATTTACAAAAAAAAAATAAATAAATAAATAAAAATACTTGTATTATTCACAAAGGTAAATTTGATACACAACTGAGTTAAACAGTTTCAGATGCAAAAGAAAAAAAAAAAAAAAAAAAAAAAACTTAGATTATAGCAGATCAGAAGAAACCCCATTTAATTACATTTTTAAAGCCTCTTTGATAAGCATATATTTTGTTTTATTTTTTGTTGTTGGTAGAATCATTCGTAAATACAACTTTCAAATTAAAAAAAAAAGGTAAATCTTCCTTAAACATTTAAAAAGGCAACAATCCCAAAATTAAGTTATAAAAAAAATACTGAATCAGAAATACATTAAATAATTAGAAATCATATTTGATCAAGCTGAGAACTTTTCAGCAACCCCTTGCAGTATTATTGGTAGTTATATAATCTTGAATTTTTATTAGGTGAAGCAGTGTCAATTTTGTCATACTTTGCTTTCATTAATATGGTGCAATACAATAATAAAACATACAATATTATCTCTTTCAAACTTGCAAACATTTTTGAATACTAAAAGAACTTCTGGCCTTCTTCATGTGATTGGAATTTCAACCTGAACCATTTATTTCGTCCACCAGAGTAGATTGTTCTAGCTCCACATATCATACCTCTTCCAGATGTGTCAGTTATTTTCCTTTAGTTTTTGTTCACCACTGCAGTAGCCAGATATTGAACTCACAATTCTTTGGGTTAAGTCATTGAATTCAACTAACACTTTTATCCACTGGAATATGTGTCCTGTTACTGCAGTGGTGAACAAAAACTTGGCAAATTGAGTTATAGGGAGTTAACCGAGACATCTGGAAGAGACATGGCATGTGGAACTAGAACGATCTACCCCAGTGGATGAAATTCATGAGTGGATGAGTTCAGATCGCAATTCCAATCACCTGAGAAGGTCAGCGCATACAATGGCCAAAACATTATGAATATGGCAATAAAGATGAGGACAACAGTCCGGATAATGTAAATAATTATAATATCTCATCTTAGAAATATAGAAAGATACCAAAAGAGCCACTTAATCCAAACAAAGAACAATACACTGAGCTTTTCAGACCTGGATTAGCTTGGATGTCAATATCACCAGTGACAAAGGAGAGCCAGGTAAGAAAAGTGTCTTAACAAATAAGACAATCATAGACAAATGCAAAATTTTAAGAATCTTTTGCTTCAAGAGCAACAGGGAGCTTTCGTAAAAGAGTGACATACTTAATATTTACAGAATTTTGACTAATGAGTATACTGCAGAGTTATCTGACCAATCTCTTAATATCAAAATGAATGAGATGATTATCATATCACCCAAGGTTAATTAAAAGATGCTAATTTCAAAATATAGGATGTGCACTGTGACATAATAGATAAATGCTCAGAATGAGAGTTCAGAGAGCCAGTCATATTCATTAAATTCACTTACATGCAAATACTCTTGGGAAAGATACGAATCCATCTCTTATCCCCCTCAGCTATGGGTCGAATAGCAAGACAGCATCTTCACATCTTTGTGAGTGATAAATTATCTTCCACCCTGCTCACAGACAGGATGTGGCAAGCCTCTCACTGCTCTATTGCTACTCCCATGGAAAGTGCTCTTACAAACTGCATTCCTTGGTTTCACTAGTTCAAACCTTTGTAGCTAGTACCCTCCATGCCACTCACATTGTAGCAAAACACCCTCATTCCCTCTGTATTCCTTTGGTGAGAATTAAGTTTCACTTGAGCAGCATCTTCCTGCAAACCACTGCTCTGTAGAACCAACTCCCAAGAGAATGTTCCCCCCCCCCCGATCACTACAATCTTAATTTAAGTTTAGGGTTTACTGTTATCTTCCCCACCTATCCACATGAATGTGCTTCTTACTCTATAACCCTCTACCTCAAGTGGCCCCCCAGGCCTTGTACAGAGTGAACCTCACTGAAGAAAAAAAAAAAATAAAAGACAAACTGGATGCTATAACCTTGGGTGACAGAAAGAAACAAACTGCAAGAAAATCTTCTACCTAGTCAGTCATGAATCAAGATAGACATGATCACCCAAGTGTGTATCACATATAGCACTCAACTGACTGAATTTCAACATGCAGGAAATGTAGATGATCAAGACAATGACTCTTGACATACATAGTTAAAATCTGATTAAATAAAAGCAATTATAAAAAAAAAAAAAAAAAAAAAAAAATGTTAAAAATTAAAATGAAATGATTATGGTAAGAGCTTCTTGCCTTAGTCTACCACATATACCAACACTAACACCATAAAGTGAAAAGCAGGAAAATTAACAACCATAAAAAACAATATAAACAGAATATTTTTTTAAACTATTATGCCCAATGTCTAAAAAAAAAAAAAAAAAAAAAAATGGAACACTTGGATTTAATAGGTTATATTCCACCTCCATTTTCTACTGCTTATCAACCCCTTTTGCAGGTTATTTAAAACTAGAGAATATTTTTAAACTGTAAAAAAGTTTAAAAAAGATAATAGCTTAGTGATACAAGTCTTACTAATTAATCCATAGCTAGGGAAAAGAGGTAGATTCATAGCTTTCCCAAGAGTATTTGCACATAAGTGAATATAACAAACCCAACAGGAATCGGAACACAGCTCTCATATTAACAATTCGGAGCCATTATCCATTGCACCACCTACACATCCAAGCTGACAACACTGGGCATTTCCAAGCGGTCACCCATCTAGGTACTGACCAGGCTCAACATCGCTGATTGTATGAGAACTGGTGTTTCAATGTGATGTGGCCATAAACCCCCTTAATAGGTTATTGTAAATAAAACTTAAAACTATTATAGATTTTTTTTTTTTTTTTAAAGAAAGCTATAATACCAAAATTTTTATATCAGATGCTATGGTAAGCATTAATGAGTGAAACACTACACACAATGTTATGGGGATCATCAACATTATTTTAGTGCATACCGATTCATATATAACTAGCTGGACCTGTGGAAATTCTACAGGTATTGACAACTAAAATTAACCATTATCTTGAACTTCTGCTCATCTATCACCCTTCATCTGTATCTTCTCATTCCCTTATCCCTTCCAATCTATTGCCTTGCCATATTTTCATCTAAATATTAGTTTAATATGAAAAACAAAATATACATATTTTCTACTGCATCTTCTCTTGTGCTCTATCTATAAAGAATTAAAATGTATCACTTTTACTTTTCCATCCCTACTTGTTTTCAATCTTTTGTTTGTTTCTTGATATCAAATCAAGCCTGTACATCTCATTTATCCCTTCTGCTCTATATTTGCATATTTATTTTTCTTTCATTTATATTTCTGTAGTTTTCTTACCTCCTACCTTTCCTTGTTACACTCTTTTCCTCACTCACTCTACTCAATTTATTCCTACTTAATACTATAATGTAAGTTTCTCAGTCAAAAAGAATAACTGATTCTGCCTCAGATTTGAGAATCACTTACATTCTAATCCAAGATAGAAAAGCACAACAATTATACATATAAAGCAAAATGATAATATAATTGTTCATGTAATGGCAAATTTTTTTTTTTTTTACTGCACTGGTATAGCAAATCTTTAGGGTCATCAATTATACGACATAAGAAAATCTATCACTTTCTTTTTCAAAATGAAACTGCCTCAAAAATTTCTTTACATTCTTATGTACCACATGTTCCTCTACTTCAAACTGAAGCTTTTAAAGCTTTATAAAAGATTGTCATTGAAAACCAAAAAAAGTAATTCAGTATCAAAACAGAAGAGTTTCATCACAAAAATACTCATGTTTTTAAAAATGGTTTTTGCCATACCAAATTGGAATTGTTACCACTTGAATTCTTCTTACAGGATTTTACTTACCTGAAAAACAAAGAAATATGTATTAGATTTCATTGTAAATAATTTTTTATTTAATAAAAAATTTAAAAAAATCACCCAAAATGTCACAAGTATAAGACATCACAATTTAATTATATTAATCAATAGTACCTTTTTAATATTTAGAACCAATTACAAGCACCAAACAATATTCTCAACCATAGTCTTTATATTCTTTTATTAATACATTTTTTTTTTTTTTTTTTTTTTTTAGAAGAGTCCGACTTTAGCTCCAGTGCAATTTATAACACTATTTTTTTCATTTAAATATAAGTCAGAAAAAAAATTTGAACATACAAAAGTGCTCTTTACACAGAATTATTTTTTACTAAGAAATTACATGAAGATTCTAAAGCTGACAAATTTCCAAACACAATCACAAATACAAAATTATTAATAAAATATACTCAGTACTGAAATAACTTCAAATCTTCAAAATATTACTTGAATAAAATGGTCAATGAAAGTGATAGATATAAATCTGTAAAATGATTTGTTAAAGACTATCAAAAAAGTGTTTTAAACATCAGTCTTGTAACAGACAAAAAAAAATGCTTCAAAACTTAAGCAATAAATGCTTACACCTCAGGTTTTATAAAACTGAATATTTTCTTGTTAGATTAACTGTGATTATTTTCTCAAAATAATGAAACTAATCTGTACAGGTTTTGATATGAATAACCATGCAAATATTAAGTGTATACAAAAAAAAATTACAATACCCTAAGTACATAAAAATTATACTTAAATTCACACTTGTGGATTTAACTTTGACATAACTTGCCAAATTAAAATCATATTTAAAACACAAATAAGAGATTCAACTGACAAGACTAACTTAACTAGTAAACAATGTAAAATAGATAAAAATTTATAGACACTTTATGAAGTTTAAAAAAAAAAAAAAAAAATTTAGAATTAGATGTTGCATGGAATATTAGAAAAACTTGATTTATATGAGAAAGATATTTGAGAAATCCATAATCTGCTGGAAACAAATTTACATGCAAACAAAAGGAGTTTATACAAAAAATACAAAGAGCAGTAAAAGATGCTTTTTCTATGCAGATTTATTCAACCAACACAGTATGATGAGTCAATGAGCTAAGAAAACGACAAGACCTACCAGGATTTATTATTTGTAGACAATCTTAACAGCATAACTTATACAGATGGCACTGTGATGATGGCAGGATCAGAATAGAAACTGAAATAACTATTAGACAATGTAGTAGAGGAAAACTAACCATTAACTGTAAGGTAGAATGAATGGATGTCAGCAAAAGAAACAGCCCAAAATGTGTTGGGGACATCAAAATCAAGCAAGAAATTTAACTATCCAGGTAGTGTAAGTAACAAAGTGTGACACACAAATCCAAAGAGCATAAGAACTAACAAAACATGCCTTTCAGAAACTAAACATAATATGAAGTGGTAGGAAAATATCCTTAAAAACAAAAAAGTACTAAACTAGTATATAATACATAATCTCCTATATGGCAGTCAATGCTGAACAATCTCCATGAGAGATGAATAAACTTGAAGTGAAAGTGATGTGATTCTACCAAGTATACCATGGACTAAACCTGTGTAATGAGGAAGTTTTGAGGAAACAGCAATTACAAAGAAACTGCTACTAACAATCAGAGAGAGCTGAAATTTCTGGAATGCATAATTAGGAAAGAAGGCTTGGAGAATTTAACACTCACAGAATATTGAAGGTAAGAGAATCAAGAGCAACTGCAAATTTGAGTGAATGGATGGCAAAAAAAAAAAAAAAAAAAAAAAAAAAAAAAAAGGAGAAAGACAGATGATAAAAGTTACTTAAAGTAATAAAAGCAGAGTCATGATCACCCACTTCTTAAAAGAAAAGAGTCAAATTGAAAAACTTTACTATTTTTGCAGTACTTAACTCTTATAAATTTTAATCTTAACTATGTCATAGCACAACACAAATCTGAACACTTACACATAATATACATATATGCAAGTTCTGTCTGGAATATAGCCAGTCATTTTGAATACATCAAGAATCAGTTGTTTGGCTCTGATGTAATTTGACAATCAACCAGAAGCAACTTGGCTGCATATCTATGAACAAACACTCTTCTGTGGGGTAACTCAAACAGTAAGACACCATTTAGGGAATTTGTGTACTTTGTGACTGTCATATTCATAATCATCAAGAAAGTAAATCTTGAGTCTATTTAGGGATTTTTTGGCAAAAGATGAGTCACATAGAACTGTCAGTACCACTACAATAAAGATTTGACTCAATGAAAAAAAAAAACAAAAAAAAAACTCACCATTGAAATGCCATGACAACTTTTTTTCTCCCCCCCCCCACAAATATTAAATGACCCAATACTTTCCAGACTCAGATGTATCTTAGAGTAAAATTGCAGAAATGTCTCTGTAAGTGCTGATAATTTTTAAGTGACTGAGAAACTCAGGATTAAAAAAAAAAAAATTATATAATTTCTGATGTTTGGTCATTTGATCAAAGTAGATCAAGTAAAGATTTCTAATGTTTGACACCATTAATCAGTAATAAACCTACCAAGAGATTAATTGTTTTAATGCAACACCCAATGACTTTTGTCCAGTCATGTACAACTTACTGCATTTTTTATTTGTTCTTGAAATCAATTTTATTTCATTTACAAGCTAATTTTTAAATTTTGTTTTTCTCTAAAATGTCAAGTAACATCAATAAAACAAGTTACTCAGAATGCTAAACAATTTCTTTTTTATAGGCAAATGAATGAATGAGATGATATTCTTTCATTATTAGATAATTTAACAAATTATTTGAGAATTAATGAGTGAAAAATCAATTAAACACTGAAATTCTTTAAATGGAGAGACGATTCAATGCAGGTACAAAGTTAATTATTGAACTCAGCAAGTGTGTGGCCATCAAGTATCTATTTGTCAGTTTGTTTTGATATTCATGAATATATAATGAAAAGTATTCCACAATTGTAAAAGAAAAAAAATTAAAGGCTAATAAATTCCAGATCTGAAGAGATACAGAAAAGTTCTCAAAACAAACCCAGAAGAGAGTTATGACAAAAACTTTAAGCACCCCTTCATATATAAATCGTAATTTTAAAATTTCTGTGTATATCTTCTTTTTTTTTTTAAATTTGCCATATTTAAAGAGGAAGAGTGCTCAATATCATCTGAGATATTCTTTATAGATAGAAACAGTGCAGACATAGGTATCAACACTGTATAGTGACTATCAGTTTCATGCCATCTTCATATCAGATCTTGATACTTCTTTTGCAAGTTCTATATAGAAATCTGATCACATGAAAGCATATCAAAAACCAGTAGAAAAGTGAGGGAAGTGGGAAACTGACCCTTTCTAGTTTTTTTTTGTTCAGGGCTAATGCTTCAAGTTATTTATAATCATGACCTTTAGCTTCTTTATTCATTTATATATTTCATTTATTTTGTACATTTTCTTTTGTTCTAAATGTTGGTATTTGAAATAAAGTTAATTAGATTTAGGTTATGGGATTTTATTTGGTCATCTGAGTCATGATGTGGTTGTAGGTAGTGTAATAGGAACTTGTTTTCATGTCTGCATTTGGAAATGAGCCTTGATCTTTTATTTAGGAGTTTATCTTGTTTTGTAAAATGTGATTATCACTATTTTGTCCTCTAGACAAAGGTTATATGTTTTGAAGTGGTATTGTAAACTGATGCTGTTTTACTTATTTCATATATTTTGGTTGGTGTTTTTGAGTTTCTGTATCATACATGAAAGGAAACGGTCAAAGCTTTTTATCAACAGTTATAGATGGAAGCCATATTCAAATAGGCCTTAAATAAGTTTCATACATATTTTCCACAGAAATGAGAACTAAAATAAGCTATGCATCTTTTCACAAAAAGCTTCATTAATTTTTCTAATTTGAAAAAACAAAAATAATTCAAATTCTCATTCCTGTTGGAGGAACCCCCTCCCTAATTCACCCTGTCTACATGTGTGTAGTTGTAATCACCCTACTTGGCCAATTGTGAGTTAGTGAGGCTATTTAACCAATTGTTGGAGGTTTTTCAATTCAGGGTTGTCCTTTTTAGATTGGTTGCCACCCAAGTCTATAGGACCCAGTCTATCCAGCTATTTACCCATAGCTAGGGGGAGGCAATGTATTCATAGCCTTCCCAAGGGTATCTGTACATAAATGAATGTAACAAACTCAAGTAGAATTTGAACTTGGCTCTCTGATTTCTTAATTCGTGCCATTATCCATTACTCCACTGTGTCTCCAGCAACAAAAATAGTATTGAGTAAAAATGTTAAGAAAAGTAAGCACCACAAAAATCTTACTTAACCTTTAATGCATACATTATTAATATTACTTCCCTTTTCATTGTATTCTTTTTCAAGCCCTCTCAATTGCAGTAACCTTATTGTTAATTTCACTCAAAGGTGTTTCCTGTTATCATAGCAGGATATGACAACACAACTATGAAATTCAAGCAAATTCAGATATCAGAGTAATCTTCAGTGGCAGGATAAACTTTTTGTACAGCAAATGAAGCCACATACAGCGTGATAAAAGTTAATACAAAGAACAATTGGTCAGCAATATTTGACTTATAACAGCACTATCTTTATTTACTATGGATATTAACCTCAGACAATGGTACAGGTCTACAGATCCCATTTATAATTATATTTTACTCTTAAAAATTTTGAAGGTAAATAAACAAACATTCAATCAAATATTGACTAACAATGGAATTCAGATATTAAAATGTAACTGACGCAGAAAATTTTTCTTGCTTCCAATATTTCTTCCAAAGTGCTTTATTTTTTATTCAATCTTCAAGAGTCTTACTCCTGGTGATCTGATCAAAACTTGTAGACCTATACTAACAAACAAAATTGATTTAACTAAGTTGACTTTTAGAAATACATAATGGCGATTTTAAAGGATAAGTATAAAGTGTATTTACACTATTTATATGAGGACTATTGCTCTCAGCTTTGTAGTTATCACATTTCAGCCGTTGTGCCCTATGGCCTTCATCCAGTGTATATTGATCCAGGTAACCTACAAGGAATTCCAAAATGAACAATTTATTTAATCTATGGGGGTAGATGATGGTTGTTCCTTTGCTCATGTCTATGGATATCTCATCTAGTTTTTATTTTAAGTATTGCTCAGTTACTGCTCACCCTGTTTCTATTGAATACATATTGCCCAACCCAGGAAATGAACTCCCAATTCAGATAAGTATAAAGCTGCATTGGCATTATGCATATAAAGAGATTTAATATCCATTAGTTATGTTGCTGTACTTATAACTCAGTATTTATTAGCACACTATAACTATAGCAAGTGTATAGTTAAAGAAAAGTGACATAATTTCTATAATATCCAAATCAAAATATGTACATGAGACTGGTATTTCAAAATAGCTAAATTAATTTTGAACAAGAGGATAGCTTTTGAAGCTAACAGGTGAAATTACCTAAATTTTTAGTTAATACATTCAACACCTAAGTATGTTAACATTTTTATAACTTTACCGGATAAGTACAACATGACATGAATTACAAAACATCTTTTTTTGAAATGTACACCTTGTCTTCATTTTGTCCTCTACAAGTTGCTCTTATTTTTTCTAGTAATGTTATTTAATCTCACTGGCTTGATTCTTGGCCTACACATGAGAAGAGAAAAAAATTATCCCTTCAGTGCCAGTTTTCAGCACTTCAAATATATGCAATGTACACTATTATGGGGATGATCATTTAATCAGCACCAGTTATAAAGCAGAGTTGCATGCACGAATTTATAAGATTTATTCCACAGCACATGACCAAATGGATAGTACAAATGGAAGATTGTATAGCACCAGTATTGCATGTAGTGTGGGCCTACCTGCTTAGAAAACCAGGATTTTAAACCCTGATCTTTTATCTAGGCTTGACCCTGACCATTTTTTTATCATTTTATTTCAAGGAAAGCCAATAATATGCAAGGAGTTATGGAGTTTGAAAGAATCTGAGAAAAAGAAAAACATTAAGAGAGAACAATATTAAAAGAACAGAAATAAAAACAGATAATGAAGATAATGATTAACATTACATTTAAATTTTTGAAGATCAAAGTTGACTGGGAAGCAAGAAGCCATAAGAGAGTTCCACAAGCAAAAGATACGAGATAAAAAACTGTTAGCATAGAACTTACAGCTGCATCTAACAATTTCAACTGCAAAATGATGAAACCTAGCTGCCATTCTAGCACTGTGCTTAAATTATTAAAATCAAGGTACCAAAGGAAAGCTCATCAGAACAATTACCATGAAAATATTTATAGAAAAGGCACAGGAAAGCTATGTTATGGCAGTGGGAAAGTGGCTGAAGCCTAGATATCAGGTTAGGACTGATAACATTGCAGATTCTTCTTTGGATTTAATAAACAATTTCTAAATACATAGAAGCACCAGACCAGATGTGGCAGCAATATTCAATGTATGGATAAATGGTCAACTTATGTTTACTATGATACTGATAAGAAATACATAATGATTTTAGACACAAAACAGATCATGTTCTCATATATATATATATATATATATATATATATATATATATATATATATATATCTCTTAATATCAAATTACTCTATTTTCATAAGAAAAAAAATAATGAACATTACACTGATTTAAAAGAAAAGAAAAACAAAATGGTTTAAAAAGAGAAATATCTAAATAGTAATAAAATCAACCACGCCTTTTGTTTATCAAATATTACTTACAAATATATACATTTTTGAGAATTACTATTAGTAATCTTGTGCTCTCTCTCTCTGTATTATATATATATATATATATATATATATATATATATATATATATGTGTGTGTGTGTGTGTGTGTCCTTTTCCTCGTCATTTGGTACTACTTGGAGTATCATGCATGTATACTATTTTATATATATATATATATATATATATATATATAGAGAGAGAGAGAGAGAGAGAGAGGGAGGGAGGGAGGGAGAAACTAGAGAATGAATGAAGACAAGTAGTACAATTAAAAACAAATATGCTGAGTATACAATTATGCTACACTTCTTCATTCAAGTTTATAATTATCTATGCAATGACAAGGTTTCTGAGGCCAGAGACTTCTTGTATATACATGCAAACCCCATCAAACTGTTACTCTTACATTTTAGTGGGTCAATAGCTCCAATGACAGCTAATTCAATTATGTAACAGAGTTTTTCTAGGGGGAAAAAATTACTGGCCAACTGATCCACTGGTAATAAATTGTTTAATGCCTATTATCTTGTTAGTCAAATTATTTTACCATTAAAGCCCAATGTGTCTTTAAAAAATGCAAAGGCAGAGAGAGACATGATGTATTTATCAGGCCCTAATGCCAATTATTTCTGGATATGCCAACTAAATTCATATAATGAATTAATATTCAAATTCAAGACAACTACACAGACAAGTTAAATTGCTATATTAAGGTAATTTAGCAATGACCATCAAACATCTGGGAGCCAAACAATAGCACAAAAACTATATTGAATAATCCATAAATGCTTAAAATAAAAAGAATTAAACAAGAAGCAAGTTAGTGGTGATTCTATGCTTTAAAAATGGAGAACATCTTTAATAATGTAGTATTTATAGTCCAAGGTTATAGATGTATAGGAAAAGAGAAATGTTTTTGTTGAACAAACAACTGTACACAATATTATTCAAAAAGATATGTATTTATATAATCTTTACAGGCCCAAAACAGATACAGATTGTGAGTGTGTGTAAAATATCTGATGAAATATATCTGTATAAAGACAAAAGGAAAACTTCAATACCAATGCATTTTGTCCTGATGGAATTTATCAAGGTAAATGTAAGGATTTTATTTTGCAATGGTTGTTTAGAAGTAAAAAAAATATTAGGTTTTCAAAATTTTAAAATTTAACACTCAAGAACTTACTGTCCAATTAAATTATTTTCTCTTAAGTGTGGTGTTCTTTGGATTAAAGTTATGGTGAACTTATTTCTGTGTACGAGTAATGCATCTGATAAATTATGTATATCTTTTTTGCTTTCATAAGTTTTTTTTTCCCTAATATATTGTTTTTGAAAAAAATAAAAATAAAAAAAATAATATATATATATATATATATATATATATAAAGTGTGTGTGTGTTACTCGTGATTCCCCCACCTGATGAGATGTTTAAAAAAGGTTTTCCTTTGTTGACATTGAAACAAAAGTGTACAATTTTGTAGTGGATATGTGCATGTTCTGATGTAACAGTGCATAAGAAATAAATACTTACAGCTCTACTTCTTGTATTGAGCACTGTTTTTAAATTAATGTTTTGAACGTGGAGATCTTACTGTGCGTTCTTCTACATTGATATATATGGCAAATATACAAAATTTTGAAAACATTGACATATTTCAACGTTCAAATAAAAAAATGAGTTTTATTTCAACCAAATCAATGTGCAAGAAAGAACATGATTCACAATAATCATTATGTGAACTACAATGCAATATTTAGCATTTACCATACAAAGAAATAATGAAAACTTTTTTTTTTTTTATCCATAAACTTATAAGAATGTCTGAACAAGAACATTTAAACAAACATAACTACAAGTAACTGTAAATTTTCTGGCATTTCTTTCATTTACTCTTGCCATAGAAATTTGGTAAAACAGCTTACACACATCTAGATTTACACTTTTTTTCTTTTTAAAGAATTACCAACAAAAATGAGTGTTAAACACTATTTGAATGTTTATCTACAATAATAGTGTTTAATACTTTTGCAGTTAAGTCTCAAGAAATAAAGAGAATGCATATATCCTGTTTCATGTGTAAGTTTTATTCAAAATCTAAAAATAGCTTTTTAAAACAAAATTGCTGAGACGCGATGAAGAGGAGAGAGGCAGCTTGCAACGCGATGAAGAGGAGAGAGGCAGCTTGCAACGCGATGAAGAGGAGAGAGGCAGCTTGCAACGCGATGAAGAGGAGAGAGGCAGCTTGCAACGCGATGAAGAGGAGAGAGGCAGCTTGCAACGCGATGAAGAGGAGAGAGGCAGCTTGCAACGCGATGAAGAGGAGAGAGGCAGCTTGCAACGCGATGAAGAGGAGAGAGGCAGCTTGCAACGCGATGAAGAGGAGAGAGGCAGCTTGCAACGCGATGAAGAGGAGAGAGGCAGCTTGCAACGCGATGAAGAGGAGAGAGGCAGCTTGCAACGCGATGAAGAGGAGAGAGGCAGCTTGCAACGCGATGAAGAGGAGAGAGGCAGCTTGCAACGCGATGAAGAGGAGAGAGGCAGCTTGCAACGCGATGAAGAGGAAAGAGGCAGCTTGCAACGCGATGAAGAGGAAAGAGGTAATTTGAGTAATACTGAAGTAGTTCTTAAAACAAACGAGAAACCTAAGAAATACAAAAAATATAAACATACAGAATGGAGTAAAAACAGAAGAAAAACTGGCTTGCTTACTGAAATATTTAAATACAATGAACAAAAAGAGTGAAAGTAAGTCAAGATAGGCATAAAAATTGTGAAACATTAAAATTTCTAACAGAATTAGTATAAAAAAAAAAATAAATGTGTGGGTAGAATTTAGAAATGAATTCCTCATGCCTTCATATATTGTAACTAAGTCATGTTTGCAGAAACATAAAAGGGGAAGCAAGTTGGGAAAGGATAAAAAAAATTAGAGTCAAAAGGTGAAAAATGAGTAAAGGCATTAGATAATTGATAATCTTAGTTGTCAGTACCTGTGAAATTTTTACGTGCCCTGCTAATTATTATTATTATTATTATTACTACTACTACTACTATTGCCACATACCACAATAGCCTTATTCTGTCTGTAACACTTGACTTAATTCCTGACCACTGACACTCTGGGTGCCAAATGTTGATAAAGCAAAAATTATAAATTTTGCTATCATATTTTTGTTCTTACTACCAGAAAGAGTTTATTAATACAGAAAATGACAAAAACTAAACACAGTGAGATTCAGTGGGAAGTGGTAAGAAAACCTAAAACCTTGACTACATATGCTGAATTCAAATGCAGTTGGCACTAAAATATAATGGATTAATTTCATTAATTTTCCCTTACTGTCATAATTCATTGTATTAATCACAGTATAGAAAATGTGATACCAAAATTTGAAAACGCATTGGAATAGCAAAAATGCCTTACAAAAATTAAAGTACTAAGAAACAGAAAAATTTTGTTAGAAACAAAGAAAAGCATGCAGTGGGGAGTGGGGTGGTCAATCCTATTATATGGCAGTGAATACAGGACAATTTTCTCATAGATGAAGAAACGACTGGCAGTAACAGAAATGTGGTTCTACAGGAGGATGCTGAGAATACTATGGATTGAGTGCATAAACAATGAGGAAATTTTATATAAAATGCAAACAAAGGAGCACATATTCAGAATCAGAAAGAGGTGAAATTTCTTGAACATACAATGAAGGATGGCTTGGAAAATTTAACACTCAAAGGAAGACAAATGGAACAGAGGAGGCAACAGCCCACCTAACTGATAAGCTTGTATAAATGCTTAAAAGATGGGGGAATGGTAAAAAGACAAAAATTATTAAGAGCCAGAAAGAACAGGAAGTTGTAGAGAGCCAAGATTGCCCATATGATGAAGGGACATAGAAGAAACAAAATCTTTTTAATAAATCCTACTAGTGATACATGTCACATAAACAACTAATAGATATATATTAATTAATATATAATCAACAAGTTGTTTAACATCTATACAGTAACAACTTGTTGAGCGATAACCAGTATCAATTTCACACCGCTAGAGCCACAATTGATGTCTTAACTGTCGTTACTCACAGAATCAATGAGGCACTGAACAAAGTCATCACGAGGACCATCAACCTAGATATATCAAAGGCCTTTGACAGAGTGCAGCATTGAAGGCTACTACAAACTCTCCAGCTATGGAATCTATGAATAGGCTTTCTTAATTATCAAGTCCTTCCTAACAGAACTTGAAGGTCATTATTAACAATCAGTCATTAGAAGCTCAGGAGATCAATACTAACATTCCTCAGTGTTCTCTCCTTGGTCCTACCACTTTCTGATCTATATTAATGATCTATATTAATGAGCTAACAAAATCTTTAGTGAATAGTTATGCAGATGACAGAACACTTTATAGGCGCACCTCCAAAAGTCTGAATGACCAGAACCTATCAGCATATCTCACTTCTGACCTAAACCTAGCAACTCAAAGAGGGACTTGTAAAATTCAATATGTCCAAAATCAAACTTGCCTGTCTTGATAGAGTTCAAAAAGGTCTACATGGCCTCATGGGTGGTTAATTATTTTCCACCCTGAAACCCCTTTCATAGAGATGAAACATCAAAAGGTTCTCGTTACTATTTCCATAGCAAGTGTTCTGATAAGCTGGTCCCACCAGCCCTGACCTTTGTAGCTTGGATCTGCCATGCACACAAGGATAAAGCATCCTCATTCCCTTCATAATCCGTTAGTAAGACATACATTTCATTCAGATTACTTCGCCCCTAGAACTGCTATTTTGTGGAACAGACACCTAGCAAGATGTTTTTCCAATCACTGCAACCTGTTCAAGTCTAGGGTTAGCCATTATCTTTCCTACATAACCACATGACCTTCACTTACCTTTATGCTCATAAAACACCACACAGTAACACTCTACCTCTCTTCATATTCCATTAGTAAGGATTAAGTTCCACTTAGGCAGCTTCTTCCCTAGAACTGCCGCTTTATAGAACAGACTCCCCGCAGGATGTTTTCCCCAATCACTATAATTTTTTACTTCTTCAAGTCTAGGGTTAACGGTTATCTTTCCTACATAATCACATGAACTTCACTTCTTGCCTTCTCTTATGCTCAGACAATACCACAGAGTAACCCTCTACTTTTTAGTGTCTCTTGGGCTTTGTATTGGATGAGTATAGTATAAAAAAGAGGTTCAAGGTAACTTCAAAAGACATTCCTTGCAGTAATATTTGATTAAACAAAAGATGAGGTTAATGTTCTTAATATTTTGCTGTTTATTCACTTTATACTCAGAAAATTGACTAGAGGCAACTGATAATGTTTAGAAAATGATGTGAATAAACAGTGAATACAAAAATAATCCCATTTCTTCTTTGTTCATTAAATATTGATTATTTACAAGCATGTTAATTTTTTGTCTGAAAAATTGTTCATTAAAAAGTTAATAGTATAGAAAATGGAATATACAAGCTTGATTCAAATTCCAACTGAAGCAGTATATTTGTTTTGCCCTAATACTCTTGGGAAAGGCATAAATACATCTCTTCTCCTAGTTATGTGTTAACTACAAGAACTCCTGCAGAAGGTAGTGAAGGAAAGGACTAAACATCAATTGCAAGAAAACAGACTGCATGTTTTTTAGCAAAATGAACAATTCAACATGCAAATTACAAATTGGAGATACCAATATCAAGCAAGTACAACAATTTAAATAAGTGTTTTAACAGAGGACGGGTAGTGCAACACTGAAATTCAAAGAGGGATTGGGATAGTGAAAGAGGTTTTTCAATAGCTAAACAAAAATTTAGAACCGAAAAATTGTTATAAACAAAGAAAAGAGTACTGAACTGTTATGTAAAAATCAGTCCTATATAAGAGTGAATGCAGGACAATGTCCTCACAGATGAAGATGCTTGAAGCAAAAAGAAATGTGGTTCTACAGAAGGATGCTGAGAATAATATGGACTGAACATGTTAGCAACCATAAAGTTTTAGAGAAAATGGAAACAAAAAGGACATTTATAGTTATCAGAAAGAGACAGCTGAAATTTCTAGGGCATATGAGGAAAGACTGTTTGGAAAAATTTGATACTCACAGTTTGAAGGCAAGCAGGACAGAGGAAATTACATAATCTACCTAGCAAGCTTGTAAAATTTATTAAGAGCTACCAAAAAAAAAAAAAAAAAAAAAACGAAATTGTGTAGAGCCATGATCGCCAACATTCTGAAGAAGCACAACATATAAAAGATAGGTTAAATAGTGGAGAAAAGTAGACTAGGCACTAACTGTAGTTGGCTAAGAAAACAATACTGAATTTGAGACCATTGAGAAGACAACAGCAAACCATTCTGCTGTCACAAGAACAGTCATGATACTGTAGTTAACATATACTAGAAGAAAACTGAAGAGCCATGATCACTTATATCCTGATGAGAGACAGAACTTAAAGAGCAACTATTACTCTTGGTTATACTCAAGAGTTTTTCATTCTAACTCCAGCAATCAAATTGTATCCATCATAATATCCATTAAATGTCCAATAAGTAGCTATTTAAATAGAGCCTTTTTTTTTTTTTTTTTCAACAGATACTTATACAAAATTTTTTTTTTTAAATATTAGAATAAAAAACCAAAAAAGGTCATTATGCAAATGTAGATCAATAAGTCATACACCTAGTTATTAACTGAATTTTAATGAGATTTTCAATGTATAAAGTTTGATCCAACCTTGTTTGACTAACCGTCACTGAATTTGAATAAGAAAAGAAAAAAAAAAAAAAAAAAAAAGGAGAGAGAAGATTACTGAAACATAAGTATTTCTTAAGAAAAATAAATGCCCTTTTCATCAGTAAACTGTAGACTTAAAGTATGAACATATATATTTAATGATTAAGAAATAACATTTTTGCTCTTGTATATAAATTAATGTTACAAGATAAAAATCATCACATTTGCTTTCATAAAGTCTCTGAGAATTAAATGTGTCAGCTGAGATAAGTTTGTCCTGAGTATGACAAACTATATCCAGCAGCAAGGCTTCTGATAGGGAGGTTTTGATGAGCGTGGAACCACCTCTTAATTGTTGTTGTTGTTCCTAGGTCTACCCTAACCCAGGGTGGTAGCATCTGTTAGGGTCCAAGCTATAGGCAAATCATTCTCCCAAACCTGGGTCAAAACACTGCCAGCAATACATTTTCATAGTAAAAAATAAAAATATTATCAGTAATACATTTTTGTAAAAGAAATTACTAATACTCCCAAGAAAATTAAATTTCAGCATTCAGTCAGTTTTGTGCCATGCATGATACATATGTAGGCAATCATGTATCTTTCAATACAGGACTGACACAGCAGATTTTTTTCCTGCAGTAGGTTGCCATTTCTTTCTGTGGTAGACCAGTTGCTATCCAAGGCTATAGAACACGGTCTGTCCTGCTATTTACCCATAGCTAGGAGGAGAAAAGGATTCATAACTTTCTAAAGTATATCAGTACATAAGTGAATGTAATGGACTCGACTGGAATTTAAACTTGGCTCTCCGATTCCTCAATCCGAGTTGCTATCCATTAAATGACCCATAAGGAGTTGATATGCAGCTAAACAAAGTTTTCCTTTTGTTTTTATTCATATTGTCCTTTTACAGATTTAGGATATCTGAATTTTTTTTTTTTTTTTTTTTTTTTTTTTTTACACATATACCTGTAAATAACACATGAATAATCCTGATAGCATATTTGCCAACAGTAACTTCACAGAACCATCTTTTGCAGCAAGAAAGAAAGCAGTGTTTATTATTGTTTATTACTTTCAAGCTGTTTTCAAAACGTTTCACAAAGCCAACATTTTCTAAAAAATATCTAACCAACTCTCAATTAAGCAAGCCTATCAACAAATGAGTAGCCAAGAAAGATAGAAATGCTGTCAGGGTAATTAAGATTCCAGTTGTATTTAGAGAGAAATCTAATATGGTTGGCAATCATCACTTCTGAAGAACTTGTAACAGTTAACACAAGTAAACAGATTGTTGCTGGATTAAATCATTTCATGGTGGAAAATATGGATATGTAGGTGTATGGAGGTGGGTAAAAGATAGAATATGAAAAGAGATGAGTAGGAGTATCCAACGAGAACATGAGAAGGAAATAAAAGTAAACAGAAAAGTACAAGAGATTAGCAAAGATGATGGAAATAAGTAGTGTTGTCAAACCAGGATTACCATAGTGGCAAAAAATTGTCAATTGGGTGCAAAAAAAGATTAAAAAAGCAGGAATATCAAGCAGATAATAGAAAATATACAAAATAAAGGTATCATGAATGTAGAGAAGCTGCAAAAAAAAAAAATAAAATAAAGGAGTACCATAAGGATAAGAAGGAAGGCTTGGGGGGGGGAAAATAAAGAGAGGAGGGATAAAGGAGTATAGTGCAAGAGTTAAAAAAAAAAAAAAAAAAAAAAAAAAAAGAAGAGAGAGAGAGAAAGTTAAAAAGCCTGTGTATGTGGAAGGGGGATCATAAAAAGTGAAAGAGTGGGTAGGTTAAAAGAAAAAAAAATGTTTCAATTTAGGTCAAATGTGACATTATTGATTTCTGTGCATCTCTACTACACATGTATCTTCAGTTGATGAAGCTTATTTGAATATTGAACAGAAGGCTACACATGCTGCCTTTCTGCCTATAAAATGCAACAGGTGTAATACAAGTGCAAACAATGTGTATCCTATAGCTCCCTGCTCAACATTGCAATAATGGATATATGATCTGTCTTATTTCAATTGCAGTGCAGACACTGCTCCAAATATTCAGTCAGCAAATACAAGCAAAAGGAAGTGGAAAAAAAAAAAAAAAAAAAAAAAAAAAGAGGGACATTGAACTTTGTAGAAATATGAAAATAGCAAAATTGGTTTTATACTGAATTTTTAAAAAAATGTATATTTTCTACTTGGTGCTTGTAAAAATAAATTGGTCTTTTTAATCATTATCATACATGGATGCACATCAATAAGTCTACAACTTGATAAAAGTATTCATTCTACACATCAAATATTTTTCAACAATCTCATGTCAAAGCATTTCATTTGTTGGTGAATGGCATAGATTAAATATTATACAATGAAAATTTCAAATCAAAATTCAGTTTACAGTTGTTTACATTTGTAAAAACAATATGCTAGATTTAGCTGACTCATTCTGTCAAGTGAAGATAGCCCAGTGGTAGAGACTGACACCAAATCAGTTGGGTTTCAATCCAGGCTTGAGACATTCGGTTGTCTAGTTACACTGAAGAGCTGTGATACAGCGAAACAGTACTGTCTGCAAACAACATATATATGTGTGTGCGTGAGATCCACAGAAAGACTGTTTCACAGCTCATCAGTGTGGCTAAATGTGAATTACTTTAAGCCAAGATCGAAACCCAACAACAATCTTGCTAGTGACTTGCACATATTGTGTAACAGCAAGGAGCTTGGGTGATATATATATATATATATATATATATATATATATATATATTCATTCATCAGAAATTGTCCGAAGTTCATTTTGAAAGAAAAGTACTAGAAATATGGTCCAAACTTTCAACTTTAAGTCAAAAGCTTAGACTATATTTCCTCCTTGTCTGAGAAGGATTATTCGTAATTTGAAAAAGTTGATAAATCAAATTAAATGACACAAAATGCCTGTTTTTAATAATTATATATATTATTAAAAACAACCATTTTAATCAACAATGTCCTTGTTTTTAATAATATTTGCTTTTAAAGAATATTTAGCAGCTAAATACAAAATATATATCGATAGATGGATGGTGTCTTCTGTTGAGAACAATGGATGAGGTACTAGTAAATTCTAAGTTTTTACTGAACAACCTGCACAAGTGAATTGTTTAAGTCGTCAATTGCCTGTGCACCCACTCTCCATCATAGTCCAGTCTTGGTGCACTGTTTGCTATAAGTCAGATTATGCTCATGATGAAAGTTTTATAGTATATTCATTACTATCTAATAGTTATATAGTCTGAAATAATATTTTAAATAAATTCTAAATCAGTTTCAAATAAATAATTTTCATAGTAAATTGCTAGGAAGCTATATTGCAATTTAACAAGTGCTACAACACACCCAAGAGTGATCTGGAGTAGTACAATATAGATGTGTTCAACTCTCAAAATATATTTCAATGTTCTTTTGTCACAACTTATAAACTTGTAGATAGCATGATTTAATCTTGTTTCCACATGAGAAGTTTATATCAAAAATATAGGTCAACAATCAGCCGCAGTGAACAAAATCCAACTGCTGAAGAAAAAAATTGATGAAAAAAAATTCAACCTGAAGCAATTATAAGTATCCTTCCAAGAGCAGACAATTTTGATCAATTTGATTTTTGCAGCTCTCTAAACAAATTTACAAATCACCACAATGACATTTCTACAAATCCTGTGTTTTTTAGTTTGGTTTGTTTTTTGGGGTTTTTTGTTTTTTTTACAAAAACTACCTTCAAACTGAAATTATTTCTTCCCATAGTGCTAAATACTGAACAACAAGGTACTGAAAAAAAAAAAAAATCATTTAATTACCTTTCAGATCAAGTGAAGAGAAGTAGTTCTTTTACTGCCAATTTCTTTCAAGATTTAGCTCATTCAAAAGATTAGAAGAATTTCAACTAGCCAACTGCTTGTGAGCAAAAAGATAATTTTATAGAAAATAGAAACAGAAAGGATTCTTGTACTTAGAATAAGACAAAGACAGTTGGAATTTCTGGAACACAATAAAGAAAGTAGACTTGAAGAATTTGACACTCATAGGACATATTGAATGCAAATGTTCCAAACTGAGTAACCTAGCTAACAAGTTTGTGTAAATGAATGGCAAAACAAGCACTGGGAGATATAGTACATATATGCATAGATACCAATGATATGTTGGGTTTTTTTCTGAGGCCAGACTGGGATTAATCTGGCACAATGCAAGGAGAGTCCTGCCTGACAAAGCATTTATTATGATTTGAGGTAAGGTTTTACAAGGCTGGGTGCCCTTTCTGATGGCCAACTAAGACACTCACAGTAGTCCAAATACACTGAGTGTTTTTATCAAGACTCCATCCTAGTGCATATATATATATATATATATATATATATATATAGCACATTGAATGCTGGTGTTAATAAGATAGTGCTCAATGCAATATAAGAGAGCTAATAAGTATATATTAATATATTATTCATCACCAGTAGCACAATTTGGTGTTTCATACACAATGCAATCTTCAGGTGTTGAGTAAGAGTCTCTACTCAGCACCTGAAGATTGCGTTGTGCTACTGGTGAGGGATATGTGTGTGTGTGGGCTCCTATAAGGAGCTCATCTGTCCTTTGACAGGTCATATTGCATACTGCAAGGGTCACATGCCACTCTCCTCACCAGCAAAAAGGATAGTTGGGGAGATGGCTTAAATTGAGAGGAATAGTAAGGAGACAAATATTACATAGACTTACAAAGGATAAGAAATAGTGGAGTCCCATGACAACTAATATCCTGAAGGGATGCAGCACATAAAAGAACAAATGAAGTACTCATTCTTATTCTGAGGATATCATCAAATGATGTTCATTTTATTAGGTATTAATTTACATTGAAAATGTCATCTAACAAGCTACCCAGAATTCTTTGTTGACACTGAATATCTCCACAGCTGGCAAAATCCTTTTCCTGAAGATAAACAGATAATCCCGTAAGATCACTTGATGAAATTGTTGTAACTTTAGACACAGGATTTTAGTCTTTTTTAGAAAAAAAAAAAAAAAAGAAAAGAATGTAAACAAGCATAACTATTTTGATATTTACTAAGCTTTAATCATTTTTTTTTAAGCCAAAATAGGATCTTCTGTGTATTTAAGATATAATGAAGAAATATAAATTTAACTGGCTAATTCAAAATTGCAACTTGAGAAAATCAAAGTTCAGGGATTTATTTCTACGGTCATGATGGATAGTTAGGTGATATATGTGCAAACTTCTATGAGAGACTAAAGATCAGCTTTTCCTTCAAATCAAGGAAGAAACGGTTTACTACTTGGTGACATTGGGAATGTCCAGAACTGCAGTTCCCTGTCTCCATAATCTGCCTTACTCCTTCTGTACCTACAAGCCCAGTACTCAGGTCCATTCTTGATTCATTCTGGGTCCTTGCAGACCAAGCCAAACTGGGCTAGCTTTGCCTGTATTCTCATCGACAATGTGATATCCTCATTGATGTAGAGGTCATCTAGGTATGCTGAGGTTGCTTTTTCGACTGCTTTTCCCCCCTCCCCCCGAGACAGTATGCTATTGATGATGGTCTGCATTATTTGGGGTG
Organism: Acanthosepion lycidas; assembly: GCA_963932145.1. Classification (NCBI taxonomy): domain Eukaryota; kingdom Metazoa; phylum Mollusca; class Cephalopoda; order Sepiida; family Sepiidae; genus Acanthosepion; species Acanthosepion lycidas. The sequence continues at coordinate 62,638,283 of OZ010589.1, forward strand.
CTACATTTAGCCCAAAGCCCAGTCTTGTTAGGCAGAACCTTCTGCCATTGAACATTATGATCTGGAATGGCCAGAGTGATTCACTGACCCTAATCTGCAGATAGGCTTTGCAAAGATCTAGACAAGTTTGATTCCTGTTAATGCCATTCTCACTTGCTGGCACACACATCTACATCAGCTGTAAAAGTGACGATATGCTGGGGAATTTCTTGTCTGGTTTGCATTCTGGACATGAAATCAACCAGCCATCCTCTATCCAGGCATGAAGCTCCCACTCATATGCAGCTTGAGATGATGAGGCACAGTATCTGGCCACATGATTCTGTGGCTTTGGTGGTTCCTTGTCCTCTGTCCACTTCCATGTGGTGGTTCATACCTTATGGTACTGGTCAAATTCAGCACTGAAGTCAGGTTGGTCTATCTTCAGCACAACACGCACAGAAACTGCCTCCTGAAACCACACGACTCCTATGCAAATAATGTGGCACCACCCAATAATTTTATGGCATCATACCTGAGCAGCAAATCAAAGCCAAGTGGCTTCTCAGGCACTACCAGTGTATCCAATTCAATAGAGTTTCTGGTCTCTGTAGTGATCCCAACCATCCCAATGACAACACGCATGAGTCTTGCTGTTTATTGCGGTCACCAAGACTTTCCTCCACCAGGTGCTACACAATCCTTTGTTGACTATCATCTGGGAAGAGCGAGTCAAGGAGCACCGAACACAGCAATCAGTTGACATATACATAACTGTCAGGCAGCATGTCACCTAGATGTTTGGGGAAGAGAATGATGCTGATGTCTTGTCCCTGGCCCTGTTTCCCAAGCAATCTCGAGCCACGTGTCCCTCCTGGTTGCACTGGTAGCAATGCAGGTACACTCTTCGCCTCTTGCATTCTCTGGCCGAGTGGCCCTGGCACCTATAACAGGCCATTTCCGTGTTGGTCCTAGTAGTAGACTGTGTGGCCATGATGACCAACTCTTCCAAAACAGTGCTCTCCCTTATAATTGTTTGGGTGTGGTCCAAGAACTGGTCTAGTGGCAATGTGTCTATGCTGGCATTTGCTCACAACAACTCCTTAATGCAAAATGGTAGCTCAGCCAGGAACACATACACCATTGCTCTCTCGGGCAGTACTCCAAACAATTGTGCCAGCATTTGTAATTTTCTCCCAGGCATAGCATCCATGTCGCAAACTGTTTATAGGCTTCCAAGGGGAGCAGGGCAAATGCCTTTAAAAAATATAGCCTTTATTCTTGCCGGTTCTCTTTTTCAGTCTCTTCCATATGTTGGTACACATTAAATGTGCCTCCAATCAGTCATAATGGAATGACATGCTCCACTCTTCACCCCCATTCAAACAAATTAATTCAACTTTCTCAACCCAGGATACAACTGGGGTAGAACCCTTAAATGCTGGAATGAACTTTGGATTTATCATCTGCCATCATCTGTTATATGCCGAAATAGCTTGTAAACTGGTTGGTAACAATAACACTGGTACCTTCTCACTTGTAAGAATTGATCCAGGGAATCTATTTCAAATCTGCAACTCACAAATTCCAACATTGCAATCTGCCAAGCTAGACACCTTTATTCCACTGTCTATTAGCCTGTCTATTTATCTACCTCAGATCCCACACAGCTTTTTGTACACCCAAGAACCTGAATCAAACCACATGTCCCAAATCACACTTAAACTGTTTTCTGCATACTGAAGGATGCGAGTTCAATCCAGGCAGGCAAGACAACTGGTTTCTCTTCCTCTGCTGAACCGGTAAGTTATTATTCCTGCTACATTGATGAAATGCAAGAGATTCAACAATACTATCAGTCCTGACCTGGCATCTAGGTTTCAGTCACTTTCCCACCACCATAAAGTTGCTTAGCTGTGCCTTTTCTATAAATACTTTCATGATAATTGTTCAGAAGAGCTTTTTACTATGGTACCTAGACTTATTTAAGCATAGTTCTAGATTGTCAACAAAGCCTCATTATTTTACAGTTGAATTGGCTAGATGTAACCATAAGTTCTATGCTAACAATTTCTTTTTCTCACATTTTGTGGAAATCTTCTGGCTCCATGCTTTCCAGTTAACTGAGCTTCAAAAGTTTAAATGCAATGTTAATTGTTATCTGTCTTCTCGATTACTCTTCTATTGCTATTTAGTGATATTTCTGCTTTCTAATTCTTTCACACCTAGTAAACCCCTTGTGTCTTAGTAGCTTTACTGCCTTACTTGGGTAAATCCGATAAAAAGAAATACAATATGAGAAAAGTAACTAGTAAAAAATTAATATTAGGTTGGTGCAAAAATAATGATGTAATAATGTTTTTTGACGTTAAAAAATATGGCAAAAAACGACATTATTACGTCATTATTTTTGCACCAACCTAATAATTAACCATAACTACCTGTTATTCAATCTCAAACCAATCAAATTTATTGCATTTTTAGAACAGACAGACAGGAAATTGGTTTTAGCTATAAAACTCTTAATTCACCAAATCTTTTTCGAAGTCTAAGATTGTATGCTTTATTTCTTTTTCAATTCAAAATCAATCATTTTGAAAATTCATACCCATTCTCACAACTTGGCAAAATTTTGAAAATTAACCTACATGATTAAATGGATCATTGAGAGAGATGCCACAATTATTTAAGCACTAGCTATTTCTGTTTTACTAATCTATATTAAAATATGAAGCTAGAAAACATTTTTTGCCACCCATAATAATCCCTTAATGTTAAGACAAATGCATATTTCACATCATTCCCAGGTGATCAGAATTTAAAACCAAAATAGCTCTTAACTTTTTAAAAATGCCCAATGAAAAAAGCTAAAACCAAAGGAATGGTAATCTCAAATGGAATGCATTCCACCGACTGCTGTGGCCACAGAGAGCCTGAGAATGCAGAATTCATGGTTACTCTCCCTTCTGCTCTTTGCTCTCTGATGGTATTAACTGAGTCACACACAACTGAATTATGGGCACAGCTGTTTTATTTCTGAAAAATCAGCCATAATTCAGAGATATCTATAAAAAAAAAAATTCATAAACAGCAAGCAAGAATAATATGCAAAATATAAAAATGATTTGTATGTGTGTGAGAGAGGGGAGAAAGACATAAGAGAAAAGAGCAGAAGAGAGGGAAAGACATAAGAGAAAAGAGCAGAAGAGAGGGAAAGACATAAGAGAAAAGAGCAGAAGAGAGGGAAAGACATAAGAGAAAAGAGCAGAAGAGAGGGAAAGACATAAGAGAAAAGAGCAGAAGAGAGGGAAAGACATAAGAGAAAAGAGCAGAAGAGAGGGAAAGACATAAGAGAAAAGAGCAGAAGAGAGGGAAAGACATAAGAGAAAAGAGCAGAAGAGAGGGAAAGACATAAGAGAAAAGAGCAGAAGAGAGGGAAAGACATAAGAGAAAAGAGCAGAAGAGAGGGAAAGACATAAGAGAAAAGAGCAGAAGAGAGGGAAAGACATAAGAGAAAAGAGCAGAAGAGAGGGAAAGACATAAGAGAAAAGAGCAGAAGAGAGGGAAAGACATAAGAGAAAAGAGCAGAAGAGAGGGAAAGACATAAGAGAAAAGAGCAGAAGAGAGGGAAAGACATAAGAGAAAAGAGCAGAAGAGAGGGAAAGACATAAGAGAAAAGAGCAGAAGAGAGGGAAAGACATAAGAGAAAAGAGCAGAAGAGAGGGAAAGACATAAGAGAAAAGAGCAGAAGAGAGGGAAAGACATAAGAGAAAAGAGCAGAAGAGAGGGAAAGACATAAGAGAAAAGAGCAGAAGAGAGGGAAAGACATAAGAGAAAAGAGCAGAAGAGAGGGAAAGACATAAGAGAAAAGAGCAGAAGAGAGGGAAAGACATAAGAGAAAAGAGCAGAAGAGAGGGAAAGACATAAGAGAAAAGAGCAGAAGAGAGGGAAAGACATAAGAGAAAAGAGCAGAAGAGAGGGAAAGACATAAGAGAAAAGAGCAGAAGAGAGGGAAAGACATAAGAGAAAAGAGCAGAAGAGAGGGAAAGACATAAGAGAAAAGAGCAGAAGAGAGGGAAAGACATAAGAGAAAAGAGCAGAAGAGAGGGAAAGACATAAGAGAAAAGAGCAGAAGAGAGGGAAAGACATAAGAGAAAAGAGCAGAAGAGAGGGAAAGACATAAGAGAAAAGAGCAGAAGAGAGGGAAAGACATAAGAGAAAAGAGCAGAAGAGAGGGAAAGACATAAGAGAAAAGAGCAGAAGAGAGGGAAAGACATAAGAGAAAAGAGCAGAAGAGAGGGAAAGACATAAGAGAAAAGAGCAGAAGAGAGGGAAAGACATAAGAGAAAAGAGCAGAAGAGAGGGAAAGACATAAGAGAAAAGAGCAGAAGAGAGGGAAAGACATAAGAGAAAAGAGCAGAAGAGAGGGAAAGACATAAGAGAAAAGAGCAGAAGAGAGGGAAAGACATAAGAGAAAAGAGCAGAAGAGAGGGAAAGACATAAGAGAAAAGAGCAGAAGAGAGGGAAAGACATAAGAGAAAAGAGCAGAAGAGAGGGAAAGACATAAGAGAAAAGAGCAGAAGAGAGGGAAAGACATAAGAGAAAAGAGCAGAAGAGAGGGAAAGACATAAGAGAAAAGAGCAGAAGAGAGGGAAAGACATAAGAGAAAAGAGCAGAAGAGAGGGAAAGACATAAGAGAAAAGAGCAGAAGAGAGGGAAAGACATAAGAGAAAAGAGCAGAAGAGAGGGAAAGACATAAGAGAAAAGAGCAGAAGAGAGGGAAAGACATAAGAGAAAAGAGCAGAAGAGAGGGAAAGACATAAGAGAAAAGAGCAGAAGAGAGGGAAAGACATAAGAGAAAAGAGCAGAAGAGAGGGAAAGACATAAGAGAAAAGAGCAGAAGAGAGGGAAAGACATAAGAGAAAAGAGCAGAAGAGAGGGAAAGACATAAGAGAAAAGAGCAGAAGAGAGGGAAAGACATAAGAGAAAAGAGCAGAAGAGAGGGAAAGACATAAGAGAGAAGAGCAAAAGAAGGAAAGACCTAATAGAAAGAGAGTGGACATGCAAAAACAGAATAATAAATAAAGGCGGGGGAGGGGGCAAAAACACAGAGAAAGGAACCAAAGTGCAAAATCATGCAGATTATGGATGGAACACAAAAAACAGAAAGTAAAAAATAATGAAATCAATGAGGGGTAACAAAGAAATAAGTACACTTTTAAGCATCATATAATGTAAAGATCAATGTTGGAAAAAAATAAAAAAAAGCTTGAATAAGAGCCATTTTGCTTTCCTTTCCAGAAATCAGAAAGAGGTAACATAAGCAAAATGTGAGATTTTCTTACATACAGACAGACATAGGATCATGTAACTCATTACTCTTAATACAATTGCAGAAAAGAAAAAAAAAATTTAATTTAACACATTTTTATTTTTATTTTAAATAGTCCATTTTCACTATTGACAAAACTTTTCATGCGAAAAAGGAATAAATTCTTTTCTATATTCTCAAGGAGCCAGTAAGAAAGACAAACAGTGATGGCGGGTGAAAATAGAAAAAAAAAAGATTCAATAGAAAATAAATCTAAATACTTAAAAAGAATGCTCATAAAAAGGAATAACTATTAGGAGTATAAATCCTTGCCTAGAATTTCTTTAAGAATCCTAAGCATGTTTTTTTTTTTGGGGGGGGGGGGTTGGCATGAATATCCCAAGGAGATAAATCATTTCTAGAATCATCATTCATTAGAGTTTAATGGAATTTTTTTTTTTTTTTACTAAACAGATGTTATCCTTGGTCCAAAACACTTTACACTATCTCATTCCCACTTCAGTTGGTGCATACTCAGCAAGAATAACTCAAAAATAGAAAAGCTTAAAAAAATAAATAAAATTACATAAAGATAATTGGATTTTTAATCTTACGTCCAAATCAAGCAAAATGAATTATGAGTTTTTCCTTCCCCGCTTCTGTTAGATATAAAAAAGGACATTAAACCAAACAAAAAATATTAGATTGTTATATTTGAGAAAATGCTGAGACAAAGAAATAAAACATTTGGCTCTAAAGGGAACAGGAAGGAGTTGGGTCAGATGAAGGAAGATCCTAGTCAGTGTCCTCCCAACTTCAATCCAGCAAACACTGCCTGAGAGGAGTAGCAAGAGTGAAGATTTGCCCAAACAGAAAATTCAATCAATTCCTATGCCTTGAGATGTGGTAGCCAGGCTTTGGAGTATATTCCTGTCTGGTTCTTCAGAGGTTATTGGGGTTCAACAATGTGAAATTATTCCGCATGGATTTTCCTTACTATATGAACAGATCTTATTATTCTGCCTTTGATTCAATAGAGAATTTTTTTTTTCTTAAGACTATTCAGATATTAGACATTAAAGAAAAATATGTTTGTATGCACGCGCACACACACAATAAACTGACTGGTATTAAATATCTGAGCAAAGCATGCAAGATGGAATATGGGAAAACCAGTTGTTTTTTTTATGTTTTTATATTCTGTTCAATAAAAACATCAAAAGAGTGGATGTGAGTGAGCAAGAGAATACTGTTAGATTTTAATTATGAAAATCAATGTTTTAACATAATTGTTCTGAAAACTTTCAGCATATATATATATATATATATATATATATATATATATATATATATATATATATAAAAGGAAGGTATAATATCTATAATAACTATCCCTATAAAAAAAAAAAAAATACTGAACTCGTTTTAAAGGCCAACCTTCCTGATACCATGTTTTCACCAATTCAGTATTGTCTAGCAGAGAGAGAGAGAGAGAGTGTGTGTGTGTGTACACACACACACATTGCTGAAAAGATTCTCAGACAATCCTACCTCCAAAAATCAGACCAAAATCAAAATCTTTTTGGGAAAGCTTCTTGCTCAAGCTTGAAATTTTTCAGCTCTCTTATAAAATATACATATTGTAATCTATTTACCCAAGTAAGGGGCTAGTAAGAGTGAAAGACTGGTTGGTTGTTTTACAGCTTATCCACTCCTCATGGGGAGTGAAAAAAGAATAAGATTTTAGAAGGAACCAGAAACCCAATCTTAAATAAGAAACAAAGGACAAACTTCTACTCCTAACGCACACACACACAAAAAAAGGCTATAAACATATTTAGTGGGTACATACCTGATTTTTTTTTTAATGTCTGCTGGCCTACAGATTGAATGTCTTTCTAAAGAAAACATGCCTCCCAACAGGAATCAAACCAGTTTTCCCTTTTTAATCTGGTAAACCACTTTACAGCGAAGAGTACCTTATTATTAAGCTACTCAAAGCCAGCACAAATTAAAATACAATACAGTTACATAAATTTATAGGAATTATTTGTACATACTCTATATAGTCTTGAGTATATAACAATTTCCCCCTGTCAAAAAAAAAAAAAAAAAAAAAAAAAAGAAAAACATGCTTTCTCAACCATCATAAATTATTTGGATAAAAAAAATACTAACATCAGTTTTCTTCCAATGTTGGAATACAGTTACCCCAACTCATGTTCAAGCCCACAACTTTAAAATATTTTTCTTTTTCTCCCCAACCAGAACAAAGTAATATGAAAGTTGAAAGAAGTCAAGGGTGACTAGGAGATATATATCTTTCATGAAATTGTTAAAGACTAAAAAGATAATTCATTAAACATATATAAATTCATATTTAAATCAGCCACTATTTTACTACTTGGGATCAATTGATAGATTTAGGAAGAAATTTTTTTCTCTTGGAGTACATAGTGCAAAATATATTAGTCAATATTTGTCTCCAGTATTTGCATTCAAACTATGAACTTGGTTCAGTTTGGAATTGTCTGTAGGTTACCCAAATTGATATACACCTGATGAATTGCCAAAACTTGATAATGACAACAAAAGATGAGGACAATAGCCAAAATGTAAATAATGATAATTCCTCATTCCAGAAATTCAAACAGAAATGTTTGTCCCCATTTTGAACAATGCAGAATTTGTACATTAGAGATCTTATTCTTTCAGTTATCAATTGTAGATCCTTATGGGACTGTGATACTGCTCTGCTATTTACCCAGAGATGGATTCATGCTTTTCCAAGATTATAACCTAATAAGAACTTGCAAAAAAATTCTTTGTCCAGATAGAAATTAAAGACAATATGTAGATAGTAGTGAAGTCAATAATTTTCCATGAGCAGCTGATGACATATTTCATCACTACAGCATCACATAAAAATATCCCTTCCCAAAGTAATTAAAACAGTAAAGAATCCTACAGGACATGTGTATGTTTAAAAATTGAAGCAGTATATGAGACAAATATCTGAGATGAGAAATTTCATATGTTCTTTCTTTTTTCAAACAAAAACTGACAAAATTCCAACAATTTCCATCTACTTGAAACAATAAATATCTGTATATTTGGACATGATGAAATGTCAGATGGAAAGATAATACAGAAAATTTTCTGTGACCTCCAATTAACAGAAGCTAAAAACAGTTTTACTATTTTGTTTTTTCAGTGTAGCCCCTGGTCATCTGGAGACTAAATTCAGTTTGACAGGACAAACCGAATTTATTTGGACAAACCAACCCATAATGAGAGGAGAGATTGGGTGGAACAGAACCACATTCACCTGGGGCTAAGTTTATGATTCATGCATTTTCTTAGTGCTCAACCCAACATCATTTCATATTTAAAAAATAAAGGGTCACTCTGTATTGTTTCAGCAAAGATAGACAACTGGTTGCATCTGAAGTTTCATAACGTGCATTTCTGTTCATAGCTACACCAGTTTCTCTAGAAATTACATCCTGAAGATTCAATTTGATCAACTCAATGACAAGAAATGCTCATGCACACACAATTATCCATCTTTTTATTATTATGAAATTGTATATGTGTGGATATACACACAATAAATTAAGAGAATGGAAAAGAAAGAGAAATGAAAGTGTTAATAACTATTTTACTAATTAGAGAATGTCAACAACATATTTTATTCTTGTAAGAATTGGACTATTTTAAAAGAGAGAGATAAATGTAGAGAGAAGACATGAAAAGAAAAATGGAGTGAAAGATTGATAGAGAAGAGGGAAATACAGAGAAAAAAGGTTAATAAAAAAAAAAAAAAAAAAAAAAAAAGCAGCACATTACAAAAAAGACAGGGGATAGGGAGAGAAAGAGAGAATCACAAAGATCAAGGGAAATATGATACAGAGGAGAGGAAACAAGATGAGAGATAAATGTATATGGAGTAAGAGAAAAATAATCAAATTTTGATAACAGGTAAGAAAAGAGGATCTGGTGAGTAGTTATATGTAAACACACACACACACATATATATATATATATATATATATATATGGTGGTGGCCATGTTTCAATTTTGAGCAATGTCATTGCATGATCCATCTTCAAATATGAGCAGCATCGATCTGGCTTTCTAGTCCTTCCAGGGTCTTACATTCTATTGCACAGATGTGGTAACATTGGGCATCATTTGCAGTAGACTTTGTAACATATACGATGATCCTCAAAATATAAAATGGCTTTATCAGTACCTGCCTGTCTCTCTCAAGAGGTGAGAATTAGTCTAATGTAATAATAGAACATAGAACTATGTGTGGACAATGGAAATAGGTAGTGAAGTGATACTAGAAATATAAAAATGTAAATAAAATCCCATTATATGAAAAGTGTGGATTCATTTTAAGAGTATTTTCCTTTGATACACACATGTACATATTCATAATATACTATTGTGTTCATAAATAATAGAACAAAAATCTTTAGCTTCATGTCTTTTAAGAAATATCAAAAAAACATTCATCAAAATATTGAATAAAACAAGAATTACAATCAATATTTGCCTAAGAAAAATATAGAAAAGAAAAAAAAAAATATACATTTTTTTCTCTTTTTGTGCATATTTGCAATTTATTAACAATGCTAAACTGAAAGATGTTCTTTAGTTAAGGATTTATTTCCAAAATCAATTCATCAGATCACAAACTTGTATTTCAGAGTCACTAATATGGAGTGCATACTTATCAGAGCCCCACAACAGAATAGGATTGAGTAACATGCATTGGTTTTGCTACTGGAAAGATCGATAACAGGCTTACAAATTGACTTTAACAAAGGTAGAGTTGTTTTCCTTAAATAAGTTGTTTTATAATTTCATGTTAAAAAAAATAAAAGAAAGAAAAAAGGCACATGTCACGAATGAAATGATTCTTTTACAGTTAGATTTCAAATATCAAGTATCCATGTTTTGGGCCACCTGCACAAGTAGTGGTGGGAGAGGCATATTAGAGCCTTTCCCAACAGCATTAGTGCACCAATCAGCAGCAGGAATAAAGTTCAAAGTCTAACTTCCAAGAGAATTAGATATTACTGCCATCTATCAATTAAAGTAATTTTTATATCAAGCTTGAAAGGAGGAAATTCTCAATAACCCAAAGTTCAGCATATATGTGCGTGCACACACACTAGATTAAGACTTGTATTTAACAAATCACTTTGGTATATAGTTCAATATATACAACTGACAATATTTTATGATTTAAAGCATTAGAGTCAAGTTATTATAGAGTTTTAATCAGAAATGTATTTTCTATTTAGTGTCAAGTCAGGCTTAGGCCTGCTACTGGCATTATGTAATCCTGTACAACCTGCCTCATCAATGAGTGATTGGCATCTAAACCAGCCACTGCACAAACTTTTCTACTAATGAAGAAGGTGGCATGTCACTCCCACAGAATGAAAAACAAGACCTGTAGATGAGATTATATATATATATATATATATATATATATATAAAGTTAAGATAGGGGAGGTCTCAAGCCTTGAATAGCAAACTTCCTAGAGATAGAGTCTCAATAAAAACATTGTATACTTGGACTAATGTTAGTCTCAGTGTTGGGTGTCAAGAAGAGAATCCAGCCTTGTAAAACTTTACCTCAAATGATTATGACAAGTCTTAGTATGTTGAGAGGCATATGTGGAGAGGTAAGCTGAGATCCTCAGTCAGGCAAGACACACCTTGCTTTATGATGTGAGAAATTAATCCTAGTCCTGCCTCAACAAAAATAAAACTCAGTTATGATAATGATGTTGATGATACTTCAAATACCATCTTTATTCAGATAATAGATCAGGTGGAATTTAGAAGCTACTATAACAGCTGATGTGAAATGGAGGAAGTGAACAAGTAATGTTGAGCAAATTTTGAGTTACACAATCATTAATTTTTTTAATAAAAATATTTTTTGGGTTAGGAGGAGAGGAAAAAAACCTGATGGACATGCACATTCCCCCCCACCATAATTTTTTTTTTCTTTTTTTTTCTTTTAATCATTTCACACCAAATAAGGCAATAAACCCACTAAGATGCAAAAGGTCACAGAGTTTGAGAAAATATGAGAAAAAAAATTATTAAGGAGAGAGAACAATAAAAGAACAGGAATTATCTGCAACAAAAGATACACTGGCTTTTTGGTACATTATTTGTCACATAATGCAAAACAATAAAGAAGACTATCTTATCTAATATACAACTTATGTTTTGTATTAATACATATTCCTTAAACTTTTCAGCTTATAATAGGCTAAAATATTTCTTGATATAATGTGCAAAACTTTCATTGCCATTTGCCTTAGCAAATATAGAACAATCACAACTGTCCTTTAGGTTCCTGTCATGAATGTAACTGAAACAGGTTTCATTCTGGATAGCATTATTATGAAGAGCACAATTAATTTTCATGAAAAATTAAATTTGATTGTGAAATTTGTTTATTGCTTATCAACACTTTACAGGTTATTGAAAACCAGAAAATATTTTTAGATAAGAATTTTTTGGAAATAATTATTTATTAATACAAGTCCTACTAATTAACCCATAGATGGTGGGAGAAAAGATAGATTCATACTTTTCCTCAAGAGTATTTGCACATAAGTGAATATAATGAACTCAACTGGAATTGGAACTCAGGTCTCTGATTTTCAATTCTGAGCTTTTAGTCATTACACCACCTGCACATCCAAGTTTATTGCACCTGGTAGACACAGACTTAACTAAATAATAAATGCTACACTTTGATAAAAGGTTAAAAGTTCTTTTCCCCTTGAACACATAGATTGAAATGGACAAGTCTCTTAACTATTTTTCTCTCTTCCAGGCTCTTTAGTTTTAGTAAAAACATCAAGAAATTGAAATTACATAAAGATTAACTGATAAACCAAAAAGTTAATCTAAAGCAGACTTCACAAAATAATCTATGCATTTTTCTAATTGAGAGAAAAGAATAAAAACAGAGTTATGCATATTCAATTTGATTATAAATGCTAAATATTTCTTTAACAATTTTACAGCAGTAGTTTAATATAGGAGCTGATAAGAGGAAAAAATACTTCTGGGGCCTATCAAAATCAAAAACATGAACCAATTTAATCTGAGTCTTTGTTTTAATATCATTAACAACAGTTTCAATTTAGTGACCATAGTATTAGTGGCCTAGAAACAACTTGGTGTAATCATCAAAAGCATTTGGTTAGCAAGAAACACCTACACAAGTAGGTATGGCCCAAATTTATAAACCTTATCACTTCTGATCTAAGGCAAATATACTCATAGGGAAAAAATATTTGAAAATATTTGTTTTCTTTAAATAAACTTCAGTGATAATTTTAAGAGAAACAGGAAAATTCCCGTTATGAAATGCTCTCAAACATTCAATGCTACAAAAAACATACACAAGGATTTTAATACACTTCCACTCACATTTACACACCCACAGTAGTAGACAGTAAAAGTGTCCTTGTAAATATAGGTTAATGTTTTTGTAACAATGATTAAAATCTATTAATAGAAACAATCTTATATTACCCAAAAGTTAAGAAAATGAAATGACAGAACTTTTCCAAAAAGAATTCAAGAGGAAATTGTAGAATAACGCAAAAACCAAAAGAGAAAAAAAGGATTAGAATAAAGAAAGAGTAAGACCAGAGAAGAGAGACATGAGAGAGAGAAAGTGTACTATATATATATATATAGATATATATATATATATAAATTTGTCATTTAGCTGCTTGATGTTATATTCATCACCTCAACTCCAGAATTTTGTAGACCAACCCTTTAACTATTCAGTAACTCATCGGAAGGTTTTAGCAATTGACTGCCGTTTCCCTCAATTTATTATTTTTATACTAAGTCTGATTTAATTAATTTACGTACTAGTTGGGAGCTCTTATTATTGGTGTTTGGTTGATTTTTTTCTTCTTTTTATGTATGTATTTAAGCCTTAATGTTGGGTTTTCATGCATCCCCACTATAGAATTTAAAAAAAAATATATATACAAACTGGCAAATCTGTATGTAGTAAAATGTACAATTCAAGGTTTCTGAATTGACTGCTCCTGCCTTAATAGTAAGATTATACATACAAGTCTATGCACTTGTATGAAAACAAAGAAAGATTTATTTCAACACTACACTGTACAATATGAAAGAAAGAGTTTGAATTATTACAAGGAAACAAAAGATTCAAAGTAAAAATGAAAGTATTAAAAGGGTATAAGAAAGAATAATAAAAATAATAAAAGGTGTAAAAAAAAGTGAAGAGAAAGTGAAAGTAAGAGAAATAATTTTAAAATGATAATATTAGTTTTCAAACATTAAAGTAACAAAAATAATTTCTGACAAGTTTATCTGTCATCCTACAACTATTGCTTATCCCCAGTTCACAGGTCATTTCACATTTTGTAACTGTAACATGTTCTATGCCAAAGGACATTAACATTTTTGCTACTTTACCTGTCACATGCCAGATTATATATCACAACCCTTCTAAACACACAACTTTGTTTTAATTTGTGCTAGTTTCTCCAGCACACTATTGTTATTAATACCTGCTTTTCAAGATTTTTTTGCATTATTCTTGGCCTACATATGTCAGAGGAAAAAAAAGAAAGTGCTGACACTAAAAGTAAAATAACTGGAACACTGATAAAAGATTAAAAAAATCAACAAGTATAATAAAAAAAAATAAACTGCTTCATCTAAAACACTCAAACAAGACCAGTTCATTATTAACAATATTGTGTAGATAAGAGTATTACTTGAAATTATTCAAAGAATAAAAAGAAAATATTTAACACCAATGTTCAATGAATGCTGGACAATATCCTCACAGATGAATGCTGAGAATACCATGGACCAAACATGTGAGCAATGATGAAGTTTTAGAAACAATGGCAACAAAAAGGACATATACTTAACATCTTCAGAGATGTTTGAAATTTCTGGGGCACATAATGAGGAAAGAGGGCTTTTATTTTTGCATCTTCAAAAGATAAATAAAAGTCAATAAAATATTAAATAATTGCAGAAAATATGTTCATTTGCAAAAATTACTAGGTAGTTAAAAACCAAAAATATGCATTCACTTAGATTTCTAACAATTGGGTCATCCATAGTAGCTGTCATTGCTTTGTCTATCAACAGCCCATCAAATGTTGGATCAGATGAACAGGACCAATCGTTAATAATCGGTTGTATATTATTTTTTTTATGCTATAAGTAATATTTATATCAAATCAGATTAATTTAACTTTAAGTTTTCTAATTTTACTAAAATAACGTGTCAGAAATATATATTTACGTTTTGAAAGGATTTTAAAATAGAAAAATTTGTTTGTTTACAAATTTCTTATAATTAAGAAAATGGCCGCTTTTAAGAAAATTTTAAGAAATCGAAATTAAATTTGACACATTTTACTTAATGGAAATAATAAATTTAATTATTAAACTTTCAATTGAAGCTAAAATGTAATCTTCAAGAAAGATTTTTCATTTTTAAAATTTAATTTTAAACCTTAGGTATCAAAAATTTATGCCAAAAAAGTGGTGGTCCCTAGATCCCTGGTTTCTGCTTAGGATCAAGTTTCCAGTTCCTTCTAGTCTGCTTAAACTCAATACTTCTAACATCTCTCCCTAAAACTCTGAACTTCCATTAACATTTTTTTTTCATCAATAGGAGTAGATAGGCTTGCCTATCTGGTTCACACTCCTCCCCAGTCTTTTGAACAGGGGTAGAGGTTTATCCCTTGTTTCCGGTTAAAGATTGGGTTTCCAGTTCCCTCAAGTCTTTTCATTCTCTTTCGCTTCTGGTGTTCCCTTGCATTTTAGTGGCATTATCACCTTGCTTGGGTTGCTTCCTCTTACTCTGTAACCCTCTACTTCAAGTGGCTCTTGGCTAGGTACCTCCACTTTTTCGGCATAAATTATCGATACCTAAGTTTAAAATGCATTTTTTAAAATGAAAAAATATGCTTGAATATTTCATTTTAGTTTTACTTGAAAGTTGAATCATTAAATTTATTATTTCCATTAAGTAAACAATTCTGGTATATTTCAGATAGAAACTATATACATTGGAATGTCAAATTTAATTTTAAATTTTTAAATTTTCAAAAAACCCCCATTTTCTTAATTTTAAGAAATTTGTAAACAAACACAAATTTATCGATTTTAAAAATATTTAAAAAAATTTCTGACACGTCATTTTAGTAAAATTAGAAAATTTAATGTTAAATTAATCTGATTTAAAAAAAATATTACTTAATTATAGCATAAAAAAGAAATATACAACGAATTATTAACGATTGGTACCGTAATTTTGATCCGATACTTGATCCACGTGTTGATTGACAAGTGATGACAGCTACGACAGATGACCATAAATGAAAATTACTAGAAATCTGAGTGAACCCTTTTATTTTTAGTTTTACTGTTATGTCTATTTATTAGAATAAAGGGACAAAACTCTTTTTATAATAATGGCAATTTCAGTCTACCGTACATGGAAATAAGGAATGTATTAAGTAGAAAAATACAACATAAAAAATTATTTGAAAAAAAAGTGGAATCACTAAATTTATTAAACTTGGCAATTTTGAACTCGTAAATTTTGTTTCTACTTAATTACTAATTATCAAAAGGAAATAAGCTAATACAGAGTTTTGCACGATTTTTAAACTATTATAAATTATTATAATCAAAATGTAAAACAAATAAAAAATTCTTGTAAAATTTAATTATTCATCAGAAAAAATTTATTTCTTCAGGCAATAATGACCTTAATATTACTTATTTACAAAAGCAATTAAAAGCTTTTCTAATTAAGTAATATCATAGTTTTATTGGATTCATTATTTTTCTATTCAAAGCTCATTTTACAAAAGTTGGAACAAATTAGAAAAAAAAAAGTAGGTGATTTACCATCTCCAATGACTCTTACTTTAAACAAAAAAAAATTGTAAGGAAATAAAAAGAATTGAAAAAAATTTCGGGAAAATAAGTAAGTGGGGTGTAACATATTAAAAAAAAAATATTTTTTACTAAAATTTACTAAAAAGAAATATTTCAAAAATAATTTCATTCATTGGTGAATAAGTCCTGAAAATTTCATTAAAATCGGACAATTACTTTAATTTTACAAGAATTTCCAAATCAATGGGTTTTCAACGGGAAAAAAGCGCAAAAAAAACAATGTTATTTTTACAGCACCGCGATGACGTAAAAAAAAGAAAACTTTAACCAAAATTTCGAACGTGTTAAAAAATATTAAAAAATATCAAAAAATAATTAAAATACACTTTGGTCTTTCATCTTAATAATAACATAAGCGTTTTGACGATAAAAATTTATTTTCGGTAAGTTTGTGGCATTTGTTTATTACGCTATGCTGTTTTCCCGCAAAAAAGTGGAGGTACCTACTCTTGGCCCTTGTACAAGGTGAAGATCATTGATAAAAAAAAAAAAAAAAAAAAAATTAAAATATCAAAACTGCATTTATAACTCAAGAATGCACAATCATACAAAACTAATAACAAATATGTATTTTGTTTACTGTAAAAGGTTTTTGATTGTTATAAATGAGAACTGAATTGTTTGCATATTTGCATCCCCATGGATTAGCCAGTAGAGATGATAACCTTTAAATCTCCCTTCATAAAAAAACAGTTCATAGTCTTTTTATATAGTAAGGTTAACCGATAAACAAAATGGATTTCCAAATTTAACCATTTGAGCAAGACAAGCGACTGTCTTGTAACTTATCCCACGATGATACAAACTTAAACAACTCTTTGTTAAAGTAGCCACCCACCTACCCCCAGCAACCACACAAGCCTGGTGACTCTGGTAACTAGAATATCACACTTTGGAAATATAGGGCATGGATTAGAGTGTATTGTTTGGGTCAGTTTCTCTTCAAGCTAATTTCTCATAACACATATATGTAACATTGCCTATTTATATAGATGGATAGTAGCTTGATTTAAGTTATAATCCTGATTGTGATTGGTAGTGGCAATCTGTTCAAGTCTTTTTTCCTGACCTTGTGATTGTACCCAAATCATATATCTTATCTTAATTCTGATTAATAAGAGGTCTGTTTTTTTGTTTTTTTGTTTTTTTTTTTGTTTTTTTTGTTATTTCTTTGTTTTGTTTTGTTTTGGAGAGGGATCCAAGAGCATGTGCATATTTTTTGCCACTTTAAAACAGTGCTGTCTGCTTAACCCAATTCAGGAGGATGAGGAATGGCTAAGTACAATATGACTCTGAAATAGGAGATTAAGTTTCAGCTAAAACAGAGTGGGTAAAATCAAAATAAGGCTTACAATGACAAAGAGCATGACAGCAAAGATAATAACTACTAAACGAGACCTTAAAGACACATAGTTGAAGTTTATTCAGAGGAATAACAAGATAGATCAAAGAGTATTTGAAGATGGTAATCCAACAGAAAGCAAAACTTTTCAACAGTTTAAGACTAATAATTACTGAATTCCTTTATAGAAATAGGTTCAAATAAATGTGTTAATAAGAAATTGACTGAGACTTATAGCTTGAAAATGTTACTATAGTTCCAGTACTTGAAAGACGTAGTCAATCGTTGACAGCTTCATTGTCTAAATATACAGAAGTAAATGAGCAACTTTAAGAATAAATTCAACAGTTAAGAAATCAATCAACATTTGCAAAAAGAACAGAATGGTGAAAGGCAGAACTTTGAAGACAGACAAGAAAGAACATTGAAAAAACAATTACGAAAGAATGCTGTTCTATTTTTAGTGAAAGGAAAATATATTTTCTTTTCTCTTAGAGAATAGACGCCTACACACATACAGATACAGTCATCTGTGCAAATTTCAACACTCTTAAGCCAAGTGACAGTCTTGGCAGAGAGGTGGGGATGCCAAAAAGTTACTGGCCCAACTAACTTCCCAAAATATAAGCAAGAATCAGAATTTTTTTTTTTTTAATACCTTTGTGCTAAGAACTTTTCAGCACTTGCATAAATCTGATACTTGGTGAAATTTAAATAGATGATCATCATAATAAAAAAAAAAAAAAAAAAAAAATAAGCTTTTAATCCTCAATATAACAGTGACTCAATAAATAAAATAAATAAAAACTTAATCTGCCATTGTCCAGATCTGATTTATACTAAGAATCTCATGTCTCAAGTGCAAACAAATTTCATCCTTTTGCAGTTTGAGTGATTTCTAACAGATGGTCAGGTCATGTTAACAGATTTACACTCCCTTTTAAATAAACAAATAATTTGTGGATATGTTTATATAAATAAAAAGAACATCAGGTGCATCCATACATTTGATTATTACACATTCAATTTCAGCAGCAAGAATCAAAATTGGTAAATCCTATTTACTATTTTTTATATATATATATATATATATATATATATATATATGTATGTGTGTGTGTGTGTGTGTGTGTGTGTGTTAATCTAATGTTATTCTGCAAGACATAACTGAAGAAAATGACAAATGCCTTTTTTATATAATTTGTAAATACTCAATAAGAAGAAAATATTCTTCGTAATTTAATGTTTTATTGAATTTTAGAAATTTGGGCTTTAAATTTACTATAATTATTGCTCTTATTTTCTGATAATGTTGTGTATGGTCAACCATATCTACAAAAATCAGCACGTTTAGACACATACAAATAGAAAAAAAACTTTGAAATTCTTTTAAAAATATTAGTGTTTGATGATTTGTACAAAACTTTTCAATCTCATTAGTACATTAGTTTTTACTTAATAAAAAAATCTAAAGGTTGAAATTAATACAGAATCCTAAAAGAATTTAAAACTTTACAAATCATTTTAATTAAGATTTTTAAAAAAAATAAAAAAAATTAATTAAAACAATTCTTGTAAAAATTCATTATTCATCAAAAACAAAATTTTTTCTTAAGAGTGTCCATAATATATCTTATTTATAAAAGGAATTGAAAGCTTTTCTAATTAAATGTCATAATTTTATAACATTTTTTATTTTACGATTCTGAGCAAATAAATGGGGTTTCTGTTTAACAAAAACAAATCGAGGATTTAAATTCTCCAAGGAGTCCTGCTTTTAACTAATATAAATATGAAGTTAATCTATCAGCTGGTTCATGCTCCTCCACAGCCTTTTGAACAGGTGGTTTCTGGTTAGTTTTAAAGTTTTCTTTCACTCCCAGTAGACCATATCATCATACTTGGGGTGAATTGATTAAAAAAATTTTTTTTTATTCAATTTACACCAAGTAAGGCAATAATTCCACTAAGATACAAGGGCACTATTGGAAGTGAAAGAGAATGAGAAGACTTTAAAACGAACTGGAAACCCCTGTTCAAAAGACTGGAGAGGAGCGTGAATTTTAAAGTATGGAAGTCCAAACCTATAACATTAGCATTAAAAGCTCGCATGCTTTAAGTTTTGTCCTCACTTATGGGAGAAAAAAAAATCCCTCTCATATGAAATTTATTATCTGCTCCACCATACATTTTTTTTTTTTTTTTTTTTTACAGTAAAGTTCACCCTGCACAAGGCCTAATGAGGTAGAGGGTTACAAAAATATGTATATATGGATAGGAGGGGAAGATAATGTTGACTCTAGACATTAACAGGTTAAGATTGTAGCAATTGGGGAAATATCCTCCGAGGAGTCTGTTCCATAAGACGGTAGTTCACAGGAAGAAGCCGTTTGAGTGGAACTTACTTCTTGCCAATGCTATTTAAGTGATATGGCAGGTCCTAGCCATGAAGACAAAACTGGTAGAACAAGGAGATGCAGTTTGTCCAAATATTTTCCATTGTAGTAGTGATAGAGCAGTGAAAGACTCACCACATCCTTCCTGTGAGAGAGGTTGGAGTGTGGAAAATAATTCTTCTCCCACAAGGACATGAAGATGCTTTTGGACTATCAATACTGTAAAATGAGGTCGGGGCAGCTCCTGCCCAAATATGGCAACAGTACTCCATTTTTGGCCTGATCTGGCTCTTATAAAAGTAGAGGATTGCATGAGGAGTCAGGTACTTACTGGAGTAGTAAAGGGAGCAGATTATTTTACCTGCAACTTTAGCGATTGATCATATCTATGAATTCCACCCGAGGTTGGGTGTGAGTTTCAGGCCTGGGGCCTCCTCAAGGGGACATTCATTCATTGTGACTGGCAGTAGTTTGGGGTCTGAACAGCAGTGATGGAATATAACCAGTTTGGTTTTAGAGGCATTGAATGTAACCAGCCAGTTTTTATTCCAAATGGAAGTTAGCGTTAGAGCAGAAAAGAGTCACCAATCCCTAATCATCACGACTTTTAGATGTGCACCTGTATATCATATCATCAGCATAAACACTTCCAAATGATTGAAGTATATTCTTATGTAAATCATTTATGTAAACTAAAAAGAGGGTTGGTCCACTGACCACTGGGGGATACCTGTGTTGACTGCTAGGGCATCAGAGGACTGGCTATTAATATCTACATTCAGGGGTCTACATGTTAGAACAATAAAGTTACATCTAGTTATTTCAACCATAAAATGATGAGACCTAACTAGTAATTTAGTACTACACTTAAATTCATAAAGTTGAAGAGGAAAACTCATCAGAACAATTACCATGAAAATATCTATAAAGAAAGCACAGCAGTGGGAAGCCAAGTTGTCAGGACCAATAACACTGCAGATTCTTTGGATTTTATCAAGTATCTCTAAATATATAGCAGTAGCACCAGAGCAGATATAGCAGTAGCACCAGAGCAGATATAGCAGTAGCACCAGAGCAGATATAGCAGTAGCACCAGAGCAGATATAGCAGTAGCACCAGAGCAGATATAGCAGTAGCACCAGAGCAGATATAGCAGTAGCACCAGAGCAGATATAGCAGTAGCACCAGAGCAGATATAGCAGTAGCACCAGAGCAGATATAGCAGTAGCACCAGAGCAGATATAGCAGTAGCACCAGAGCAGATATAGAAGCAGTATTCAAAGCAAGGACAAATGGTAGACTTATAAATATGCAAGATAGATTTTGGCGAGAAAAGTTGTCTAACATGACACAGTGAACCAACTTTCCTAGCAGCAGACCTTGGAATTGATTCAATATAAACATTATACTTCATGTTAGTGAAAAACAGAGAAGGTGCAATGAATCACTATCCTGATGGTTAGCATCAGCCACACCAAAAGAAAGCAAAAACAGCTATCTAGAATGATTAAATAAGAGTAGTTTCATTTTGGAGGCGTTAAAATTAACAAGCCATTCCTTGCCCCAGTTAACAAAAGATTGTATTTTTTTTTTATAGGATGCCAATTTGACATTATTGAAATTACCCTTAAGACCGGAGTAAATAGTTTTATCAGAATAGATACCAAATTGAAAACTGACACCAAGAAGGTTGTTGATAGAAATTAGGAACAATTTAAATCCAAGGGTATAGCCCTGGGAGTACCAGTATTCATACAAAAGGATCTAGAAAAGTGGCCATTCAAGACAACTTTTATTTTAAAATTTGATCAGAATAAATCAGATCAAAAATTTGTTCAGAAATACCATAACTTTTTAACTTGTGAAGAAGACCAGAATGCCAAACTCTGTCAAACACCTTTGAGTTATCCAAAGCAACATCCCGAGACTAACCATTCTTATCTTAAGCTTGATAGACTCTCAGCAGTAACTTAACACATCAACAGTTGACTTAGAGAAGCAAAAGCCATATTACTTGTCTGAAAGACTTTGTAAAGTTCAATGCTTAACCAATTCAGAATCAATTACAAAAGTGATAGAAGTCTAATAGGCTAGTAGTTCGAAGGATTAGATAGTTTGCCAAAGTTCTTAAAGACAAACTACAGAAGAGAATTTTCGACAACCAGTAAAGCAAGAAGCAGTAAGGCATTTATTGTAACATTTAAAGAGAAAAGAAGCTAATTCAGGAGTATATTTGTCAAAGACTATTGTAGGGATATCAAAGTCTACATGGTTTGTGGGAATCCACTTTTGACATGAGAGAGTAATATGCATATTGCACAGTAGAGACCCAGTTCTATGTGGAAAATCAGGAAAAGATACTCTTTATGAGTCAAGAGTAGAATTGTAAGAGTTTACAAGCAAAAGATTCTGCTTTAGCAGCAACAGATAATAACACCTCAAATTGGGCAAAGAGGAGGGAGAGAAGATTTACTCTTATTTTACACACTATTACGGAGGTGCCAGTAGTCACAAAAACCAAACTTGTGTCTCATTCTGTCAGTAAACATAGATGTAGCCTCTTTGAAAATATGCTTACAATTATTATAAGCAGACAAAGAGGCATCTGTTATTAAAAATAACACTTCAGTACAGCTGGAAAAAGGAATTCCTGTGGATTATAGCAGCTGAACAGGAAGGTGCAATCCAAGGAGAAGATTGTGTATTTACAAGAAGATACAAAAGCACTGATGCTAGCTTTTTACCCAAAAAGAGAACTCAATGGGACAATTCTCAATAGGAAAGTTTAAAATTTCACTCCAAGGAGTGTCACAAAGAATATCAAAATGAATCCAAATCAGTATGCTGGTAACAAGAAGTCATCTTGTGAATAGCAAATTCACATCCAATGGCTGACTTACAGCATGATCCAAATTGCCGAGAGGACATATTTTCATTATTCAACAAGAGCTAGGAGAAGCAGTAAGGAACAAATCAAATAAAGAAGCATGTTGATCAGAATTATTAGGAAAATGAGTAGAGAAATCCATTATTTGACTCAGAGACTGACCAATGGAAAAATTGAAAGTTTGAATACTAGAAATATTAGTAACATTAGAATGATTAAGCCACTTGACATAATGAGCATTAAAAACACCAAACAAAAATGCTTGCAGATTAATAAAGAGAGAGAGAGTGAGAGAGCACCATTTCTATATTGTCAGATATTTCATCTATCTTACAGTCCTGAGAAGAAGGGATGTGATAAAGGGAAAAAAGATAGCTCACAGAGTGCAATAAAGAAAGTCGAAAGCACATGAAAGAATGATTCAGAGGATTCAAAAAACAATTCCTTTACCATTGGAAGATTTTTCCTGATGTAAACACCAAGGGCATCTTAGTATCTTTTCAACTAAAAGGAAGATAGCATGGAACAGAGAATTTGGTGGTAGCGATAGAAAAATTCAAATTAGTTTCACAAAGCACTAAAATATCTGGAGAATATTTCAAGAGAAGAGATTCTACACTACAGAAGTTCTTACAAGCACCTCAAATATTGAAGAAAGGAAAGTTGAGAGTAAGTGATTTTTTTGCTTACTGGTTTACTTGCATTTCTTTTAATTGTAACAGTCAAGGAGAAGATTATTTTTATTTTTAAGGAGAAAAAGGTCAAAATAATTATCACTGTCCATCATGTATGTTAATACAAATCAAAGAGAAGGTGGTATAATGCAGCCTCAGGTTTCCCCAATAAAAGTACATGCAGGGACACCTATCCATGTGTAACATGTCACTGCAAATCCCCTGATATTATGCAACTTGACCAGAGCAGCCTATCTAAGTGCTATCAAAGAGTTCAGGCTCTTTACTACCAGTCAGAAATCTACCAATCTGGTATCCTCAAAATGAAAAGTTTCAGCCACTGATCAGATCAAACAAAAAATTAAAACGGTTAAAGGCCATGGAAGAAAAAAAATTACTTTCAGGTCAAGATTTCTTGGACTCATATTTTGCAGTTGAATTTTTAGTTCTTAACATAAAATTTTCTCTGCTGAGCTTCAAGTCAAGAAACTGAATGGTCCACTCCATAACTTTAATCTGAAAACATTTCATTTTTACTTGAACTGTATGCTTAGGATTATTGTCCTATTCATTTATCTAATATCTTTCTAATCTTAACAAGGCCTCGTCAGACAATTGTTGCCAATTTCCTTAAAAAATCTGTTGCATTATCTATCCTTCCTTCAATCACATGAAATAAACCAGTCACTTTGAAAGTAAAACAGACCACTACCAAATTTCATTGTGCTACATGTTTCCTTCATCCCTCCCACTTACAGACATGGCTCACCATACCTTTTACTGAATAATTCTATTTTGGTTCTATGTGACCACATGACAATCCCAAAAAGACTGGCACTTTGGTTAATATTAGTTTAAATTCCAGCAGTTGTCTTTGGTATTTAAGAATAGACTTTATTTTAAAGCTTTTCTCTGATAGTGTTCTTATACTAACAACGAAAGTTTCTAGTATTCAAAGTCCCTGCAATTCCTTGTGAATTTCCCTGTGTTTTTGGCCTTACCATTATTTTCTGAACAATATTTCAAGCTAAGTAAGCTAAAATGTTGCCAGGACATCCAGATCAATATAGATTAGTGTTCAAATAAGACTTTAATTAGCAAATCTTGTCTGACGGTGGAAATTTGACTTTCTTATAATTGATTATTATAATATGACAATCAGTTCTCAAATGTCACGTGAAAACTGTTGTGACTTGGATATGATGATACAAGCATCTTGTCCTTGTAGTTAATAATTGAGTCATATGCAACTGATGTGTGACTGTTCTTTGATAGTTTCTTGACTCCAAACATTTTCACTCAATAATAGCATGTCAAGAAATTAAAAATTATTGTTGCCATGTATAGGATTTTTTGCAGCTCCTTATTTCTAATTCTGATATAGAACATTTCAATGTTCTATTACTTTCTCTCTTACCATATATATTTCTCCTACAAAAGGAGATGCAGGTTTGATCCCAGTCAGGACACATTTTCCTCAGATTTCTCAAATGCACAGGCCAATAGATGTAATATACACTGTTGAAAATATAAATAAATTTAAAATATTTTAAAATGATAATTTCCCACCCCTTGCCAAAAATAAAAACAACAACAAAACTCTGTATATTTAACTGGAAAAGAGCAAATACTATTGAACTGAATCAGACGGAAAAACAAATGTCAAGCCTTTCGTGTACATTTGTTTGTTCTGCTTGGCTTATTTATAAATTATTCTACCATTAGGAGTTAGCAGGAAGTTAAATTGTTTTAGACAGTAGAAAGTCAAAACATTCTGATGATTGTAGGGGGGGAATTATATATATTTATTTTACAATATTAAAACAAAAAGGCTTTAAAAAAGAAAAAAAATAACAAACAAAAATTACAATTACAATTCAACAATTTTAATTGTGTAGCAATTTTTAACATGTTTTGTTTTAATATTCTGAAATAAATAATATTTAGCTCTACTCTATATTGAGCCCTCTTGTAAATTACATGTCAATACGGTGGAATTATAATCTATTTGTTCCCATTTTAATGCAACCTCGGTTCTTGAACATCTCACATGTCGAACAAATTGATTTTCAAACAGAAAATTCGAGATGAAAATGTCTCGATTCTTGAACAACAATGCCAAACCAAGTTAACCCAAATGGAATAATTTCCGAGTCAACCACCATGTTGTATACATTCATTCATGAGCATTTTTTTTTTCCAATTTTATTGTACTGTGACTTTTTCTCTACATTGATACCTATTGGAAATACAGTTTCAGGTTACGAACAGCCTTCAGGAATGAATTAAATTCATGAACCGAGGTTCTACTGTATACATACATAAAGTTTTGGGGATTATTTTTCCCCCACATTTTTTCTAAAAGAAATGCATCAGTATGTTAATAGTAATTTCTTTTATTAATCCCTTCATATTCTTGAATTCTATGAATATCAGTTTTTCCTACAGACACAGATTGAAATTTCTTGTTTTACTTCATCTTTTATTATATCCTATTCTATTAATGGTGTCTTTCTTTTCAGTTTTAGTTCCCATATACATTTTAACAGCATTCCGTTATTTTTCTCTTTCACATATGCTGAAACCTCCTGATGAGTGGAACGAACAATTACACAAAGGTTTGTCTACAAAAATGAAGTAAAGGTACTGAATACAACACCAATCAGCTAAGTGACAAATTTTATATTTGTATTAATCACACACACACACACACACATATATATATATATATATATATATTAAACAAGATTGTCCAAATCTGTACAACCATTCCCCAATAGTTATTTTGACCCTTAAAAAGGGAAACACAAAAGTCTATGCATAGAACTGTTAATGGATTAATCTTTCAAGATGTTATTGTTATAGACACACACAAAATGATATACATAATATATTTTGAATTTAGTACCCATTATCATCATCATCTTCAAATTGCAAGTTATTAGATAGTCACAAGGTGGTCCTTTAATGATAAGACTATAAGGTCCCCTGATGTTCAAATTAACAGAGATAAAATTAAGTATTGATAATGATACTTAAAGGAGATATCTTTGCAGTATGTGTCATCCACATAATTATAAATTTCCTGACATTTCATTGTCTTTAATGAGTAAAGAAAATTAAGTCATTATAAAGGCTGATATACTGTTTTCCTTTCAAAATTCCGTATGTTCACTAAAAAATTAAAACCAAAACAGATGTCAATTTTCAAAATAAAAATGGCTACATTGGATTAAAAAGAAAAATGAGAAAGTGAACAAACTAATTTAGAATATATATTTATCTAAAGATATCAAAATTTATGAGTAATAGACTAATTAGGCAAAAGTGTACATTAATCTAGTTTTATGACAGTTAACAATGTAAACAGTTAACAGTGTAAACAGAGCCATTTGGCTCTCAATCTCATTTCTTAGCCAGACTTGTATCTGCTCAATTCAAAATTTAAAGTAGTTAATCTCTTTATGTGAAATCTCCACAACAGCCAACAACAGCAGTGTTGTATCTGGCCCCTCATCAAGATGTAATCTCCAATAACCAACAAACATAATGTGTGGCATTTTTAAATACACTTTACAATTTCTATGCCAGCTGTGAACTCTCTCCCACCTTTAGAGTTGTTATTACACTGTCGAC
The DNA here is from genome assembly GCA_963932145.1 of Acanthosepion lycidas. Classification (NCBI taxonomy): domain Eukaryota; kingdom Metazoa; phylum Mollusca; class Cephalopoda; order Sepiida; family Sepiidae; genus Acanthosepion; species Acanthosepion lycidas. The sequence continues at coordinate 62,665,539 of OZ010589.1, forward strand.
TTAAGTGAACACTCAAGGGTTTAATGCCCCTTTACATAAAAGATTGCGTTGAGAGAAGAAATGATTGAATAAACATGGGCTTTAAAACATATTGATTTCATTATGTAGCACTAAATTTCTTCAAGTAGATTATCCTACAAATCAAATATATATATATATATATATATATATATATATATATCCAAGGTTCTCAGAGACTGGAATGGATTAAAAAAATGCAACACCTTACTTATTGGTGACATGAAACTGCACAAAGTATGAACAGCAAAGTCATTGGTGGATTTTCACAGATTAGTTTTCTGTTACAATTTGAAAGACCTAAAAGTAAAGCTCATATTCTAATCCAAATCTTCAACTAAAGAAATAAGAGTAAATATATAAAGAACAGATTCATTATCAGCCATGGCAGATAACTATATACAATTCTACAGACAATCTGAACTTGTTCTCTATACAAGAAAAATCAACAGGAAACCTTCAGCTACATTTTGGCAAACAGTTATCAGTAATCCTCCTCTTGAACCTACTTCCATAAACCCAGCCTCCAAACACTAATGAATAAAATCAAGCATATTTACACTACCCACACACTTGCCATGAGTGTTTGTTACCAAAATACAAAGAGAAAGTTAATGGCCAATTCATGGTGAAAGCACTTAAGTCTAATCTGATTGCCAAAGTTAAGCAGTGATGAACCTTTGTAGTATTTAAATGGGTGACCACTAAAAAACAGGAGGTACTCTTAGCAAGCTGTGTTTCATACTAAGTAAAGGTTAGCAAATAACTAAACACATTTGGTAAAAATGTTATTGAAATAAAAAGAAGCTGCAAACACTGGAGTCTCAAAAGATCCCTAAAGTCAAATAGTATCAGACAATATGCATTTAACTAGTTGATCACTTAACATTAGACAATAAATGCACTAAATTTAATAGATACAGAAGGATATAACCCCCCTACACACACACACACACACACACACACATATGTGATATATTTTGGTAACAATTTTTAATTTATAATATTTTGGTTAAAGACCAATGAAAGTCCTTTATGATTTTTTTTTTCTGTATTTTAGACCATATATATATATATATATATATATATATATATTCCAATATCCAAGTACTTTTGGCTTTCATAAATCATTATTAAAGAGTTATCAGTTTCATCATTTTCAAGTATGTAACACTTTGCTGCTGATATGCAATTTAATTGGTCCTTAACCAACTACATATGTGTGTTGGGGGAGATGTATGTACACAAATTTAAAATTTGATAAATTTATGGAGGAAGAGTGTGCAATATCAGTGAAAGCATTTATCGAGACAGACAATGTGAACCAGGGTCTGAAGAGAATGCATAATCTGGCACAATCACCAGTTGAACAAGGTCAGTTTGCTCAAACCCTTGGTTACAATACCTAGTGATTTCATGCTTGCACAACCTTTGATAGTGTCTGAATAGTTCTTCACAAGACTTGAGTCAACATATGGTATGTTTTTTCAGGCACTTACCATTGTTATACATGCTGGATTGTCCACCCAAGCTGACATTATCAAGATCATCATCTTGACAAATCAACCATAGGGAGATTTGAACTCAGGTCTCATGGTTGAAATGCTAAAGTTTAACCACTACCACACACACCAACATTTTTCCAAAAATATTGTTTTTATATATATATATATATATATATATTAGATACAAGAAATACTTTATTTTTCATGTAGCTTTCCATATCTTCATAGAAGGGCACAAATGGTTGGTTCAAGACTGAAAACTATTGGTAGTTGTTGATTGATGGTTATCATAGAAAATGAAATAACTAAGCACTTATAATTTTTTTAAAAATGCATTACATAAGATATCCTTTAGCCTAAGAAATGGAATTCTTAGGATTTTCAAAACTTCATGTTACAGGTCTAAAAATGCTAACACTAGTCAATGGGTTTCCTTGATTTTTCCTATGATTCCTTCTGATACTAAATTCTTAAACAGGAATACCAATACAATGTCATTTTGAGATCATCTCATCTTCTGACAAATGGCACCTGTATTTTGTTGCTAAGGATACTAGAAACTGATTAAAAGAACTAGAACTGACAAAAACTGTGTACAATTTCTATATAGTTACAAACCAACTATCTTTTGCTTTGTACAAAAGAATCTATATAAAAGAAATGAACAAAGTATTCTTTGTCTTAATACACACACACACACACACACACACATGTATGGGGATGAGAATAAAAGAGAAAAAACATCATATACTCATTTATTAAAAGTAAGTAACCTCTTAACAAAAGTACACTGGTCAAGTTGGTTAGTCATAACTTCTGAAGATAATGTCTGATCAAAAGAATTGTAATTAAAAATAGAGTTTCTCATTTTCTGTACATATATACAAAAAATATGAGGGGGTGCTGAAAAGTTCTTAGCCCAAATAAAAATGGATTAAAAATCCTAATGTTCGGTTAGGACTTTAGAAAGTGGTTTTGACTAAAAACTTTTCAGCAGCCCTGTGCCTATGTAGCTATCATTAATGATGTCTCATAACACCCACTTTTTTTTTTTTTTTTTTTTTTTTTTTTTTACACACAAGTAACAATTAAATCAGTATTTTGTTTTAATTAATTTCCCACCAGAAACTTTTATAGAACCTAATTTTAAATGATAGAAAGTTTCCAAACATTTTTTCATTGATTTTTTTTTTTTTTTTTTACAGCTTAACCATTTGCAGGCTAATTTAAAGCCAAAAAAGAAACCTCAGTGGGACAATTCTCAAAAGGAAAATTTAAATTTCACCCCAAAGTGTCACACAGAAAATCAGAAAATGAATCCAAATCAATATACTAATAACAGGAAGAAGTCTTGTGAATAAGAGGTTCATGTCTAACAGATGCTTTAAAAGAAATATCAGATTTTATAGGAGGATCCAAATTGCTAAGCTGGGAGAGGTGATGAGAAACAAATCAAATAAAGAAGCATGTTGCTCAGAATTATTAGGTAAATGAGTATAGAAATCCATTATTTGACTCAGAGACTGAGCAATGGATAAACTGAAAGTCTGGATACTGGAAACATCAGTAAAATCAGAATGATTAAGCCACTAGACATGATGAACATCAAAAACACCAAACAAAAATGTAGATTAATGTAGACAGAGAGAGAAAGAGTGCCATTTCGATATTGTCAGATATTTTTGTTTAATATCTTATATTGCAATAGAATGTGATTTAGAATATAATGCCTACTTTAAAGTGTTTCTTTAGACATAATATTTTTGATCACAGAGTACAATGTATTGTCACTCTCTCAACTGGGGTTAAAAATGAAACTATTTTATGCGGGAAGTCTATCTAATGAGATGTTATATGCACCAGTGTTAACATGGGTATCTATATTCACACACTAGTAGTAACACCAGCAGGATATTGAGTAGAGCTAGGAAAACTGCTGACAAATACCTATAATATCAAATAAGCTTCCAATTGCAGAAGCAGTTGGATTGATTTCAATAAACTTAGTGATTGGTCAGTTGTTCCTGATGATTTGTTGATGAGTGGAATGCTTAATAGTGATGAAATTGCAGCAACATAGGAAAATGAAATTAAGAACCGGAAGGATAATTGTGTTTGATGAAAACTGAAGATTAAGGTCAAAATATTATGTCTTTAAGATGGGTTGTTACTGAAAATCTAATAAATGGCAAGGTTATTACTAAAGCTAGATTTGTAGCCTGTACATCCGAGTGAAATGCAATCAATGTAAAGATTCAATGACATGGTCAAAACAAGCCCTTTGTCTTATTCTTTCCTTTTATCTAATCATTGAATATGTCATACTATAGATACCAAGGCTACATACTTGCAAGATAATAAAATTAATCAGGACACTTTTTTAAACTTCTGAGTTTTTTCACTTGCAAGCTACAGAAATTAAAGCAAACAGCATATATGGTTTATATGATTCTTGGTATATTCATGGTAGATATCATCTTGTCACATTATCTATTAAAATGTGTTCTTTGGACAAGTCATTGTTTATGTAGATGGTAGATCTGAAGGAGATGGTTTCATCTGGATTGACAGTTGCATTTGGAAAATGGCTTGTTAATAAATTGGGAAGCAGGTTTTTGATTGAAGTTCAGCATCTACAGATGTCAGTCCTAACATTATATCAACATGTGATGAGAAATGATTTTAGTATGCATCATTTCTTTCTCTTGTTTAGTTATCAGCATGTTGCACATAAAACCAGTGAACCATTTGAATCTAAACAAAAAATTACCAAGACAATTGGTCAGCTCCTCAAAGAAGACCTGATATTATTGACACATGTGAATTAAGTATATCTTACAACAAAGCAACTATTAGCAATTTATTAAAATCAAATAAGTTACTAATCTATATGTGCCTAATGATAATATAAAATTCTTCCTTTCTACACTCCAGTCAATTGTTTACTTAAGTATTATTCAGAAGTTTCTTTTTCTAATCTTCCTAATGAAGGTTCTCAAGGAGTTTTCTTAATATATTTTAAAGAATGGAAAAAAAAAAAAAAAAAAAAAAAAAAAAAAAAATCAGCATTGTTATATTTACTGGCAAATTCAGCAAATTGTCAAATCAACCTTATCTACTGAGACAATGGCACTACCAGAATTAACAGAGAAAGCAGTTAACATTGCCTGTTGATATACCATTCTTCTGTTAAAATTAATTTCATGCTAGATCAAAGCTTGGTAGATGCTCTGTACTCATCTAAAAGTGTCAGAAAAAAAAAAAAAAAAAAAAACTCTAAAAGGTTGATGTTACTGTTCTGCAAAATGTTAAATCAGAAAGAGAGAACATTTCTTGTGTGGACATTTTACAGAAACTTGCCTTACCAAAAGAGTAATAATAATATCCAGATGGACAACAGGCTTATATTAACAGAGATTGATATTGGGTATAGTGAGGAGAAAAAAAAAATATAGAAAAAAGTTTCAATATGTAAATTGTTTGGGACACAATGATTCCAGTATAAAGCCACCATATTGTCAACCATATTGGATTATTTATTGATCTTAGAAAAGATATTTAGCTCACACAATATATATATATATAGATATATATATATATATATATATATATATATATATACATACATACACACACACACACACACACACACAGCAACAAAAGTAACACCCTTTTTTCTGAGCTGAGGTGGATAGGATAATGTGGAGCAATTTAGTGGACATCACAATCATCAGACCTAGCACCAAACATTTTCTTGTAAGGTGTACTGAAAGATCTTGTTTAAAAGGCTCAAACCAAAAACAATTATTTAATCAAAACAAGCATTTTCTGAAATTAATGTACAAATATGTCAAAATGGTTTACGGAAGTCTTGCTGGTAGGGTTGAGTATTGAATTGAACTTGAAGGAGAATAATTTTGAACACGTTAAATATTTTGTTAATCATAAATAGTTTTAATGTCCCAATACCTATAGATTTTCTTAAACTACTGTCATTTATTTTTGTCCAATAAAAGTGAATATGTAAAGGGCATTATTTTTGCTGCGCACAAACATATGAGAGATTATACATAAGTTATGATTTTTATTGTATTTGTTAAAGTAGATTTTGCACAAGAGTTTTATTTTTTATTAGTATCTTTGTCATATATACTCAGAATGTCTTTCTTCAGATGTTAAGAAACAGAAAGTATCACTATTAATATATATATATATATATATATATATATATATATATATAAATAAAACATACAAATATGGCTGTGCGAAACAGAGAAAATAAGACCATACAGTTAAATTTGGTTTTCTTCAGTCCTTAGCTCAAGAGTTAAAGCAATTCTCACATCCATTTTAGTTGTTCCTACAGTTGGAAGTCTTTAAGTGATGTCTTCTCTATAATTAGGTAAAATTCTTTATGATTCTGTATGTGATGTGTTTTTTTCTTACTTGGTAAAGATTTTTGTGATTCAGCAATCTCAGTCCATAAGATCTAATGAATTTTTTTTTTTTGGGGGGGGGGTCGATTGATTCATTTTCTATGGCTTATAAAATTTGCAGGTTATTTAAAGCCAGAATATATTTTTAGGTTGTAAGAAATTTTTTCTTTTAGATAATGGCTTAGTAATACAAGTCTTATCAATTAACCCATAGTGACAGGGAATTCATAACTTTTCCCAAGGGTATTTGTACATAAGTGAATATAATGAACCCAATAGGAATTGAAACTTGGCTCTTATTAACAATTCTGAGCTATTATTCATTACACCACCCGCACATCCAAGTTTATATTCCTGGTATTCCCAACCAATCAATCGTCTAGGTACTGACCAGGCTCGACATTGCTTAACTTTGATGATCATATGGGAACCAATGTTTCAATGTGATGTGACAGTACGTCATCTGATGAAAGATATGCTTTACATGAACTAAAAGTTGACTTTAATAAAGTAGGAAAGTGAAAATATATTTTATCATTTGTAAGGAAGGATATGGAAAAGTCTATGGATGGTGATGAGTAAGTAACAAGGAAGTCTTAAAAAGAAAAAAAAAAAAAAAAAATTGTCAACAGAAAGAACATTCATACTCAGAATCAGAAAAAGATGGCTGAAATTCCTTGAAGACATAAGGGAAGGAAAGCTTGGAAAACTTGAGCCACACAGGGCATATTGAGGGTAAGAGAGATAGGGGAAGGCAGTAAGCCACCTACCTGATGAGCTTGTTTGAATGGATAGCAGAATGGGTGGCAGGAGCTTTATCAAAGGGATAAATCTGCTATGGGCCACAAAGGATAGGAAGTTGTGGAGAGCCTGATCACCTATGTCCTGAAGGGGCACGACACAGAAGGAAATTTCTAATCATTTTAACTACTTGAAAAAAAAAAAAAACAAAGTAAAGGACAAGGAAGAAAATGTCAAAATGGTTGTCTTAAGTTTACAAATACACACTCGCAAATAGAAGTAAATACATTGGCATATACACATGCACACACAAACGGAATGAATATTTATAAATTTCATAAGTAATGACTGTCTGCTAGAACGGCAAGACAATCTCTGCTGCAGATGCCTGATCAAGCATATGCATGTTTCTTCAACATCCACAGAACCAACCTGTGGTTCATACTGCAACTATACAGACCAGACCTTAATTACAGTTTCTGAGAGAGAACACACAATTTGGCATGATCAGCAACTGAACAAGACCAGTATGCTTGAACACTAGTTTTAAAAGACTTGTGACCATGCTAGCATGACCATCAATAGCTTCTGTACAGTTTTGTGTCCACAATTTCCCTTGAAAGGCTTGGATCAACCTGAGGTATGGTTTTCAGGCACCTCCCAATGGTACTGCATGCCAAGATTGCCTCCTCAAGCTGATGTTATCAAGACATCACCTCCTTGACAAATAAACCATAGTGAGATTCAAACTTAGGTTTCATGGTTCAGACAATTTGGCTAAACACAAATTATTTTACATGCAAGCATATATTAAAAATAAACATTATTGTCATCACTCTTTGTAGCTGGAATAAGCCTTCTTGTCTTTGGGCAAAACAGAGCCTAAAATTGAAGCATATGTGCCTAGTTGTTAGAGATACCAACTCTAAGACAGTAACAACCCCAATGCGCCAAAAGGGATAGTCACAGATCATCTTGATACCACTGCAAGACAGGCTTCAGAGACTGGGTAATTTTTTTTGCCTCTCACACAAGCATGTGGGACTCCATATTAAGCCATTTTTTTTCATATATTTGCTATCAGAGGAGGGAAGGAGAATAAGAGAGAGAGAGAGAGAAAACCGAGATTGAAATGCAGCCAACCAACAAACCATTTACTCAACTGATTAATCAATGACAATACAGCAAATAAAAGAAAGCTAACAGTTTTGTAAAATGACCAAGATTTTAAATTCCTGCCCTACTGTGTCTTAGAGTGAAGAGAAGTGACTCAGCATGATAGTAAAAGCAGGAGATATCTTTTTCATCTTTTCCCATGAACAGAAATTCATTCCTCTGCAATATGCATGGGTGTAGGTGGTTGGCACAGACATACACTTCTGTATGAATATTATATGGCTGTGCACTGGGGTCCAACATATGCCAATGATACTTCATGCAGAGAAATATACAAACTACAAGAATTATACTATTTGTAAAACATTTCCACGTATACATGTAATTCTCACACACTTGTGTGTGTGTATATATATATATATATATAAATGACAATAGGAAAACTGTAATGTTTATATTTATAAATATTGTCTTTTCCACAGGTTAACTCTGAGAAATTTTCATTATATATATATATATATATATATATATATATATATATATATATATGCACAGATGATCAAGTACACATTTTGAGAAATGATTCAATTTTATTGCTGAAAATTATATTCTCTAATCATTGTTACAAAGAGGAAAATACAAAGAGCAAACTTTTGTATGTACTATAAAAATAAAAATTATGCAAGAGGTAAATATAAATTATGATTAAAGCAAGAAAAGAAAAAAATATGGTCAATATTGAAAACAAAATGTTAGACAGGCATTATTTTCATTCTGGAAAATAAGCATTTAGAAGTATGGAAAAAGATAATGAGCATTGATTTTTGAGTAACTTTCTTCATCCTGCTTTTATTTTATATTACAATGTTTAAGCTGACATGTTCTTGATCGGCATAAAATCAGAGTAAAGTCACTTCTAAATCAAATCCCATATCTTGGGATCTCATCTTAAAACAAAGAGTTACTGACAAAAAGTTTTAATATTCTTGGACATAGTTTTACACATTCTCCTTCCATTTTACAAACAAGACTGGAGAACTAATATAAACAATTTGAAAGATAACATAATACTATGATTTCTTTCAACATTTAAAAAAGGTTTCACATCAAAATGAGGAGTCCTTCTCTTGATTACTGACTAGAGAAAATAAAATCAACAGTTTGATCCTGGATGAAAGGCAAAAGAAAGCATTAAAAACATTCAAATTAGCATCTAACACCACAGTATATTTTTTCCAGTTATACTTTTGTATTTATTATATTATTTGTAGACCAGAGGAAATTAAATTAGCAAACAAAAATTAATAATGATAAAACCAATTCACATATACCAAGTATCCATTACTCTTGAAAATATAAATCTGAAAATATGTAAATAAAATACTCATGCATCTTGGTGTTTGTGTGTTTATATTTTTAATTTTGTGCATATATGCTGTTTGTTTTTGTCAACTGAACAGTATAGGAGTGTCACTTGGACACTGTGAGGAAAAGAGCACCATGACGCAATTCACTCCACCAGAAATTTGGAAATAGCATGCTGCACTGCTTGGCAATCACACTGAAAGTTCCGATACAAACATTACAGAGTGTTTGGGTGTCAATCTGAGGACTATGCAGAGCATTCGGAAAGCGTTGGATGAGTCTAATGGTGATTACGAAGGTAAGAGCTTGGAAAACTTAATTGTTTTGATAAAAGAACGCCAGAATTTGTTGGCGAGGGGATGGCTGCTGGAAGACTATGTCTGGCAACAGAACTCTGAACCATGCCACACAAGCTGGAGGACCCAGTCAGACAATTTCTGCGACCACGTCAACCCTTATATCTGCCCACCTAACTCTCCAGGCTAATACTCTCAATTATTATATGTGGGGCGCAATTGAATGAGAAACCAACAAAACTCTTTGTAACACCAAAGATGAACTGAAGGTAAGGATTATGGCAGCATTCACCAACTTAAATAAGGAGACTATCCAGAAGAGTTACAGGAGATTCCGAAGTTGTCTGGTGGCTGTGGTTGAAGCCAATGGGGATTTTATTAAATAAATTTACTCTTTAGTAAGGTCAAGGATTTTTTTTTTGTGTCATTTTGGTAGATATAGCTGTTAAAATGAGATGTCAGTATTATTTTCATTTTTGCATAATTTAGATCCATCACACCCTGTATATTATTTACTGATAAAATATGTAAGTTCACAATACTTACTTATGACTGATTAAAACTTCCATGATGTCAATCTCATCAGATTTTTAACATAAGAACAGTTTTATTTGGTCATATATAAAGTATTCTGGACTTTTTATTCATTGATAATTATTGCTCCAGCAATCATATTGACAAAATTCTGGCCATCTTGACATACATTAAATTACATAATTTTATATACATCAATAGGTATTAATATATATTAGAAAAATTAATGACAAAGCAGAAAAACTTTCTGTGTGATGTTTTGTCCTTCAGGACTTCAGACTAAAATAATGTTTACACTAATGTAACTACACATGCTTATGAGGAAGAGAGGACACTGAAATTTTAAACTTTTAAATTGATTTTTTTTTTAATTATATATATCACCATAAGGGACCATAATTTTGATTTTAAAAAATGCTACTTTAATTGAAAGAGAAAGTAATTTACTAAAACAAGTGTATAGAAAGTACTTTAATTGCTAGATAATTCACAGTAAATTTGTGTCCTGGTTCTTACATTTCAACTTTCTTGGCAGATCAATTATTATCAATGTAGGAATACATGCTAAAAACAATAAGAAACTAAATGAATTTGGTTAGACAATATAACCAAACACAAAAAAAAATTTTTTTTTTTAAATTTAAAAAAAATTTAATTTAAATTTCAAAATTTAAAATTTCAATGCCCCCTCTCCACCATATGCATGTGTAGTTACATCAATACAAACCTCATTTTCATCCAATGGAGTCCTAAAGGACAAAACAAATGGCGAAAAAAATTTTCCCACTTTGTAATTAATTTTCCTAACATTGTTATATATATATATATATATATATATATATATATATATATATATATATATATATATATATCACCAGCAACACCTTTCCCAGACAAAACATTGCAAGCCTCTCGCTACTATCACTATTTCCATGGAAAATGTTCTGATGCTCTACATTCCTTAGTTCCACCAACTCTTAGAGCTAAGACCCCCCCATGCAATGTACCCTTAGGCAAATCCTCCTCATTCCTTTTGTATTCCATTAATAAGAAAGTTCCACTCTAACAGCTTCTTTACCATAAACTTCTACTTTGTGGAAACAATTCCCAAGTGGATGCTTTCCTGACTACTACAATCTTAACCTCTTCATATTTACAGTTAACCTTTCCCAGACATCCTCATAAACTGCACCTCTTACTAATAAAACCTCCTCCTTCAGTAGCCCTCTAAGTGGTTGTTGGGATTCATATAGGATGAACATTGATAAAATACTATATAAATAATCGTGCATATGACTGTTTCACTGAGAGTTATCAACAATGAAAGCAATGGTGTGTAAGCCTTAACCATTAATTGATATAAAGTCGCTTGCATAGACATGATGCTGCACAAGTGTCATGAGTAAAGATCAATTAGGTTAATATAAGCAAGTCAGTGGAACATATGCAAATAGGATATAGCAGCAGGAACAGACAGAATGAGATTTGCGACACTGGAACATCAAATCTGAGATTTGCTGAATTGAGAACAGGTGATAAAAATTTTTAAATGTGGAAATGAACATCTGTCACACCTCACCTTGTGCTATATAATTGCAAAACACATTACTAAAAAGCCTATATGCCAATGCTATGAAAAGGAATTAAGAGAATTTGTGAAATCATGACAAAATGTCAAAAAAAAAAAAAAAAAAAAAATCAGGGTTAAAAGAGTAAAAGACTAAATCAAGAATTCGACTCAACTAATTATATTCTATAATTTATTTATTCCTTTAATAAACAAATTATAGAATATAACGTTTTGGGGTTTTCTTTTTTTTTTTTTTACATTATCTCCTTAAAATAATGAGTCATTATGTAATCGACTACAATACTTTAGGACCAGGTTTGTTTTTTTTAATAGAACCATAAGGAGACTATTTTACATGATATAGTAAAAAGAATGAAAAAGATTTAAAGTATTTTTACAACTACAAATAATCTCGATTGTCTATATTAAAAAATATTTTTTTGTAATCATTTCATCCCAAGCAAGGCAATAAAGCCATTAAGATGCAAGCTGAGTGCTAGAGAATACAAGAAAAAATACTAAGAAACAATAAAAAGAATAATTTAAAAAAAAAACAAAACAAAACAGAAGATACCGATTGACATTGCATTTAAATGTCTATACTAAAAAAAATTTAAAAAAAAATCCTTAAACTATTTTTACCACTAAAATTGACCAGAAGCGTAAAGACACTGTATATTCTGTATCTAAGAAGTTCACATTTTAGATTAACAGTCATACCACATTGGATTCAATCAACTGGTTTCAAATTTAGGGTTTTAGTTAAATTGAAGCTTTAATCTTCAAATTAAAGTAATTATAGATTCTTTACACAATTAATGCCTAACCAGAATAAAGTTCATTCTTAATTAAATCCGAGATGCAATCAATCATAATTCCTTCTGTCTTCATTATCTTGTGTCCCAAAATCTAAAATGATAATTGTATCACTCAACTAGTGAATATGACTACATTTGTGATAAACAACAAAAAAAAAAAAAAAAAAAAAAAAAACACATTCACTTATATTAACCAAAAACATGAATGAATTCTACATTGCACTTTATTCTTAAAAAATATATTAACAAATACACACAAATTAATAAAATAAATCGATGTAGATCCAGCATTTTATGTTTTGCTGAAAAGTAAAAGATCTGTACAAATTGCTGCTATAAATTTTCAAGTTTATCCCAATCTTATTAGCACTTTAACAAGTTTCTTTAAAAGAACCAGATCAGGACAAAAACAGTACTGCTGTCATATGTGGGCGGGAGCTGCCCAGCCCTCACTTTCCAGTCTTGATAGAATCCAAAAGCATCTCTGTGGGTGAAGAATTATTTTCCACACTACAACCTCTTTCCCACAGACAAAATATTGCAAGCCTCTTGCTACTTTATTACTATTTCCATGAAATTAAAAAATGAAGCTGTCTTCTGAATAAGTCCAACAACAGCAACAAAAATAATCTATAAGCCTATATTCTCAAGTGACAAACTTATAATCTCTAGAATGTGCTTTATTACTGTATTAACAAGAGGCACCCTGATGTCTGCAGTTACTACCAACAGGCCATTTTGACCTTGGTATTACATTATTATGAGAACATGTAAAACATTAGCAAATCAAAAACTTGTCACTGAATAGTTATGGTTATTAAAATTCCTATTAACTTTCTAATTAATTTATTAAACTCATGAACAATTATGCTAAAAAATATCCAATGGCAAATGAGATTATCTTATAATAGGCAAGTACTAAAAAAGATATACAAAAAGGGATACATTTCTGTTGAATTCTAATCAGATGTAATTTTTGCATGTACCCTTGGGAAAGGTATGAATCATCTTCTCCCCCAGCTATGGGTAAATAGCAGGACAGACCGGGTTCTATAGCCTTGGATGCCAACTGGTCTACTGCAGAAAAAATGGCAACCTACTGTGACAAAAAAAAAAAAAATTTGTAGATACATGATCACCTAAGCGTGTATCACACATGGCACATAACTGACTGATGTGTTAATGCAATGTACCTAAATGTGACCATGCCACTTTTCTTTAAGACAAATTATTCAAAATATCAAAAAATATTGCTTAATTTTTTTAACCCACTGTACCATGATTATGTAACTAACTTTATTTTATATGCATAACAAAAAAAAGTAGGGTGACCTTGCAATTGAGTAAACATTAGCAAGCTAGTCTAGCATACTACTATTACTGTACAAGAAGTTCAATTCACATGTGGCCTTATGCCAAACTAAAGAAAGGTTAGAAATTATATATAATGTATTTTTAAAAACTCAATGTTGTCAAATCCCCCCATCTGAAAACGTCTCCTGGACAGGTCTGAAGATTGTGTTGAAGCATGAAACAGATTGTCACTACTTGGTGTTAACATCAGTGTCCATTTCTATATTTTATATTTACATACGCTCTATCTCTGATATTGAGCACACTTTAAAACTATCATGTAATTATATATATATATATATATATATATATATATATATATATATATATATACACACACACACGACTATATTATCCTTCAGGCAAGTATAGGCTGCAGCGTAGGGTCCCATCATCAAGCTTTTATAAAACAATGATTCTAATTTTCTATATGCTATAATTTCTAAATACTTTCATAAACTAAAATATCAGTAAAACAAATTCATAATTTTGATTATTTTGTTGTTATAATGCTTGGGTGGGGGTAACTACAGTAGTACTGAAATGTGTGCTAATTTGGTTTGCAATAAATAGTAAAATAGTGGTAATTTCTTAAAGAACATTCTTACTGACAAAAAAAATAGCTATTCAGCTTATTTAAAGAATTTGAAAAGTTTACTTCAAGTTATGTAAATATCACTAAAATATGTCAATTCACATTCAAGACTGATGCAAGCGAATTAGGTGGCTCTGAGGGGAACATATTTAATTACATTAAGTATCAGGGCCGAAGGAATGTCATAATCCGGCCATATATACATACAGACACACTATGAAATAGACACCTAAAGAAGACTGTAGAATGGATCGGCTGAAATGTTATATCAACATTCAATTGTCCCAAACAAAGCATGATAAAGTCTTTTGTACAGAGAATTGTCACTTTTCATTTAATCCTTTAGTGTTCCAAAACATTTTTAAAAACAACAGAAGAGACAATTGGTACACAGATTGTTTTTCAAAAGCAGTGAGAAGCTGCCATATCACCAATTCCCACTTGTATAAGATAAATCCACAAGTTGATCCACCTGGTTAATGATAAAAAATAAAATAACTGACATCTCTCTTCTTACCGACGTAAAGGAAAGACTCAGTGGTTTTGCGTAAGTGAAAATCATACTTTAATTATTAATTTCCCTCATTTCAGAATGTATCAAAATTACATTTCTCAAAATCTCAAGTTAAAATGCCCTCCGCCAAAGGAGGTAAAATAAAATATCTTTCATTTTTTTTTTTTTTTTAGTTAGAATACGATAAACAAGAATCCCACGTTTCTAGCACCCACCATTTTGAAGTTAATATATAGTATTATTACTGGTTGAAAAATTTGTTTCTCTCTCTTCATAACAAATGTCTCAGGAAAATTCTTTTGGGTAATGTCTAGCAGTGGTTTCTTCGCCTTGACTGGACATACCATTAGTGAGCTACTCCATTGCAATGGTATTCCCCCATACAAATGGACAGTAATGAATGTAAGTAATGATGTAGATTTTAGAAAGTACAAGAAGGAATGACAATGTCTCTTCGTCACTATTGTCATAGCAGCATCGATTACGTTTGCGTGTTTCAACTTCCGTCTCTCAGATAGGGGGACACCATTATTGCCACTACTGAGAGAGAGAGAGAAAGTCATTCATTCATATAATTACACAAGACACCACAATGTGCCCCCCACCACCAAATGAACTCCGTAAATTTCAATCAAAAATTATTTGTCTATTTTTCTCCATTTATCCCAGAAGATTCATTTTCGAACACTTAAAACTAGATGACATCGATGTTACATTTTTATTATAATTTAATTTAACTTTTTTTTTTTTTTTTACAACCAAATAACTAAAAGTAAAACGATACTACTTCGGGTGTCCCAAAGTAAAAACAATTTATTTATTGAAATAATTTTTCTACCTCGGAGAGGCAAGTTATTGGGGGACATAATGTTGTCAACGATTAAAAGCAAAAATTTGATGTCCTTAAAAATTAAAATCTAAGCATTTTAATTTAAATGAAAAACCTAGGTCCTAAACACACACATTTGTTTACTTTTCGTTTTCGTCTGCTGTGTGTATAGCTAAAAGTAAAAAAGCTCTGTGACATGAACAGGATCTTTCAACAAAAGCGAACACCACATCCAATATTCTATATCTGACGTGTTTTTAATCCAAATTGTTGGTAATGGCAATGCTATCGATCGGATATATCTTGAAAAATTCCATCCTGTAATTTTAGTAGTCTTACAGACTATATTTTTTTTTAAATCCAATTCTTTATTTTTCTTAGTAATCTAAATAATTTAATTGTTGTCTTTAATTGTTATTTACACAAGATCAGTATTTCAAATGTCAAATTTTGAAATTACGCAATAAAAAAGCGAACAAACAAAATCGTAAAACCGAAAACGTGATCACTCACTAAATTTAATTCTAAAAATGGAAGCATTTTGCATTGCACAAAATTCCTTCCATCACTGCTGCTACTAATTCAGAAGAGAAAAAACGACTGTATGTAAAATTGCCTTGGATAAGGGAAGCAGCAAAATTCGCAAAGACAATGTATGCTGAAACATTAATGATTAATTAATTTATGAAATCTTTTCGCGATATTTAATAGTGTTATTCTCTATCTGGGTGCATTGTAAAGTGCAATTTAAAAAAGATGAAAAAACAAATTGATAGAAGTTGATGCAAGATTTTCGGTTCTTAAAGGTCGATTCTTTGAACCGAGGAAAATGTTATGAAGAGCTTTTTTTGTATTTAAAAAAAAAAATTAAAAAAAATAATTCAAATTTTTCTAATTACCGTATTTTTATTTTATTTTAAACATGCTTGCTTTTTTTATAATTTTACACTGGTAAAAAATAAAAATATTACTTTTAATTTTAATCAAAACAAGTCGAAAACACAGTCTTTCTTTTTTAGTTAGATGTACTACAATACAATAATTGTGTACTGTAGTCTTTTACGTTAACGGTACTCTTTTTTTATACTAACTGCTAAAAACTAAAGACATCTCCAAAATGCCTTACTAGTAAAAAAAATTAAACGATATCCCAAATACGTACATCACAAATTAATTACATATGAACTGATATTTTTTTTTTTTTTATGTATTATTTCTGTTAAAATTTTATAACAATTTTACAAGTATGTTACGTTAGACATGACTTGAGGTTTTTAAAGTGAATAATAAATAATTAACCAACAATCAAAATCAAAAAAGCTATCATTAATTTTTATTTTTAAGCACCGAACTAAGCAATAATTTTTTAAAAGAATCCTTTTAAAGGTATGCATATATAAATTTTGTTTGAGAGTAAACTTTCCTGGATCAAAATTCAAAACAAGTTTATCAATTTTCTTAATTCCACTAAAAGAATTTTTATGTAACCATATCCGCCAAACAAAGCATTTTTCTTTTTTTGGTATAATAATTTATTCAATTGCAATTTTATTAAAAATTTTTTTATCAATATCGAACCAAAAAGTTATTAAAAAATAAATGAAAATAAACAGTAATACTCATTGTTGAAGGACAACCACAAATCTAATTTCGCTATAAAGTTGAATTCTAACTATCTCAATTGTAAATGACGACGATAAGCTATAAAAACACACACACACACACACACACACACACACACAAAACAATTCCCGCTTCGTTTTTGTGATCTAGTCATTCAATATAGGAAAAGTTAACCCTCAGGAAAAAAAAAATCTTAAAACTGAATTTCGTTGGTATCGGATTTATATTCCTATATTGCTTCAATATTTTATTTTATCTACTAAATAGAAAAATATCATTGCGGATTTAACAAGTATTCAAGTGCTGGCTGGGTTTTAACAACTAAAAATACGCAATCTGTTTTGTTTGATTTATTTTTTTTATTTATTGTTTTTCGTTTCACTCTCTTTCTCTCTAGAACCATCACCTAATTCATTATCTTTAGTTTACTTACTACTTTATTAGTCAATGTCAATTACTTGATAATACTTATTAATTATTGGTAATTACTAATTCCAATACTTAAATCATTTCTTATTAGCAACTACAAATCGATGGGTAAGAAGAAGTGGAGGTTAAACTTACTATGACAGGTGTGCCGTGTGCGTAACAAGTGTCTTTATAACTGCATTTTTTGCTCTTTTCTTTTAAATACTAAGTAATAATACTGAACTGAATGAAGAATTTAAAAAGACTTTTTTTGTAGCGCCATTTCAAAATTTTATTTTTTTTTTTATCAAGTTCCGTTTCGGGTTTAAAACACATCATTTTTTTATTAAGGATTATTAATTGTACAAGGTTTTTTTTGTTTTTTTTTTTTGTCAAACAAAAAATGTCTGGTAAATTAAGTTATTTTCTAGAATGCAATATAAAATCAAAATATCAGTCATAGTAAATTGCAGGATTACAAATGCTTCCCTGACAACTACAATCTGGGTTTCTCTTTTTATCCAGGGTCAACAGATATCCTACGTGTCCTTATTTCTTACATTCTCCTTTCCACCTCCCTTACAACAACAATGTCACTCGGTAACCCTCTACCTTGTGTGGCCCTTGAGCCTTGTATTGGGTGAACTAACAATTAAATAAAGTGAATGATAAGTTAGTTAGCAACTAAGTAGTTGAACAAAAGTTTTCAAATATAAATCCACTTTTGCCTGAACAAGATTTGATAAAACGACAACGTGTGTGTGTTTTGAAAGAAAATAAAATGTCTATATCAAAATCTGGTCCAGTAAAAATTATCTGAGAAAAAAAAATAACAATATGAATATAGAATAACTTTTCCTTTTTTCATTGTCTTTATTGAATTTCAATTTCATATAGTTTTTTTTGTTTTTGTTTTTTTTTTTCATCATTTTCCATTTTTAAGAAAAATGTTATCCAAACTTTAAAGAAAAAATGAATTTAAAAAAATAAACTAAAAAACTCAGCAAAACTCAATTAATGGGTTTTTTTTGTCCCTATGACAAAAAACGTGATAGGTGACAGTCATTTATAATTTTTTTCAACAAGAAGTATAAAAAAAAAAAATTCTTTAATTTTTTTACCAATTAATGAGTTTTTGTATGAAATTATCTGCTTAGAAATAATGCGCGAAAATTTTTTTTTTTTTTTGTAAAATTCTCATCTCGAGTCTTTTCTCTATTGCAACTTACGTAATTTTTTTAAATAAAAAAATGTTACTAAGACTTAAGTTAACTATCGAATAGCGATCTCTCGTGAGATACCAAAAGACAGAGTGAATGAAGCACACCGTAAGAAAAATACGCTTGCGTGTAAAAACCTAATATTTTTATCTTAAATCGAGCGAGCTAATGTCATGTGCCAATAATAATTACTTTAGTTTTTTTTTAGACTTAAATAGTAGACAAGATAAAATGTGCCTTTCTTCATAAATCCAACGTTCCTCTTTTTTATGCGTGTTAAGTTACTGTTAGTTTTATGTCGTACATACGTACAATACAATACACATTCTTGTCTATTTTAAATGCTGCTACATCAAATATGAAAGAAAAAAAAATCAATCGATAGATTGATCTTTTCTAAATTATTCTATAACGACTGCTACTTTAAAATACCAGACACTATTTCTTCTGCATGGTATGGGGGCGGAAACCACTGAACAATCGTTTCGTAGTAGTAATATAGTAGTAAAAAAAAAAAAAATATATAAGGACGTTTTTCCCTATCACGTCAATTCATCATCCCATTAAATAAATGGATTTTTGTGTGAAAATGAACAAAATCAGAACAACCTAGTCAGTGGCTATCGTGACTGTGGTAATGCTCTCCTCCACCCAATAAATATAAAATATATATTTGCATTTTTTGACAAAAATGTCTTCTTTGCATCTCCTTGAACGATGACTGTCAGTGTCATCTGTTTAACAAATTTCAAACTGGAGTAAGTCAAGAAGAGTAAGAATTTTCTGTACAGCCTCCCTACTACTATCATTATTGATTGCGTCTGCAAATTTGGCTCAGTGGCAGAACAGAGGACAAGATGCCAAGAATATCAATATCCGCGTCCAATTGACATACATTTGTTTGATTATTTTAAAATAAATATTTAAAAATCCCTGAAGCTGAAGTAGGAAACCCTGTTTAAAAGTTTATAGTGACCATTTTTGTAAAATTCGTAAAAGCTCAATATTGTTAGTGTACTGCTTTTGGTCATTTAATTAAAAATTAAGGGTAAAGAAAGATGTGACATATACAGATGAGAATGTTTTTAAACGAATTATTTCACTTGACAAATTTTTCCTTCATTGCTGTTTGTTTGTTATTGCACATTGAAACACATTCATTAGATATTGATATACTGACTGAACTGAACCTGAAGGAAGAAATACCATAAGAGCAGGTGAACTAATTGACTATTTTTTAAGGTTGGCGATACAACTGCACTAAAAAATTGTTTTTAATTTTTACTAGAAACAAAAATCTCAGACATTTGTTCTAATCTAAAACAAAAGGCGGCATTATTTTCAAAAGTCTACAATACGAAAATAAAAATTCCTGGTTATGACGAATAATGGAACACAAAAGCGAAAAGACTTAAGTTATAGAATAGAACACTTCTTAAGTCAAGTCAATGGATAACATTCCAATTGCTGGATTGATGATACTGATAATTATAATTTCCAAAGTTTTTTTGTTTTGTTTTTTAATGAACAAAAAAAAACCCTTTCCTAAAGAAAATTTTCTAAATATTTGCATAATTATTATTATCAAGACAATGCGCATCTACGAAATCTACCTAAAACAGAAACAATCACTTTGTGAATAAAACCATTAAAGAAAGATCTCTAGTGTTTACTTTTCTTTAAAAAAAAAAAAAAAGTGGGGGGATGCAATGTTATTATTTGACGCACCGTGTACCTGCCAACATTTGTCTTGTTTCTCTTTCAAAAGAAAAAAATATTTGTGTACTTTCTCTTGTGTGAATGAAAGATTTTATCTTCACCACCCCCTACATTTACCCCCCTGTGCATCTGACAAGAAGAGTGTTTAAGTTTATATCCTGGTTCCAGTTACCCAACTCTGAACTCATTTCAACTACTACTAACTGGAAATCTACTTTCAGTTTTAAAATCAAATTGGCATCATTCCGTTGAGAATTTTAGTTTTAAATAATAAATTATACCAAGATAACAAAGTCACGAAGTAGAGAATCTATGACCTATGTGCACTGTTTATTTTTATGTAAGCTTCGCTAGCCACGAGGCATATTTCAACCCTCGACCAACCGAGTCAATAGTTGCAGCACTTAGTAGGCAGGAGTGGTTTCACACTCAACTTAAACAAAAAGTCTCCGTTTTGTTTTTTTGCTTTGTAGTTCTAAGAAGCTTGGTATTTTATGTTGTTTTCACTTAGCGACGTGGTATAAGAGAGAGAAGAAAAAAGTGAAAGGAAAGAAACAAACTGTCCCCCAATTATATCACCAGTCATGACGACGGCGGGGGGGGGGGTAATGTTCAAGTAAAAAAATAAAAAATGGTGAAATGAACTATGAAAAGATTGAAAAGAAGTATGAAAAATTATCATCACAACAATAATAATGGTAGTAGTTATTTAAGAGTAAGAAAATAATTAGTCTCTTCTTTTTAGTTACTGTTAGTAACACTTAGGCTAGGTTATTCAATCAACTCAACTGTTAATTTAAGGAAAATTAGTTTACATAGAACTGAAGGTTAATTAGAGAGAGTTGATTGAAGCTTTACTTCCAATCTTAAAAAAACGAATAAAACACAAAAAAATATGGTCTTAGAAAATTATATATGAAATGCATTCATATTGAAACCTAATTATTTCCATTAAAAATACAAAGAAAAAAAGTGTGTCATTGTCAGTCACACAATAATACACCTTGAAAAACCAGGTGATGCACTTTGATATTCGGTCTACCATTACATTATTATTTAGTACTTTTTTGTTGAGGAAATCCCAAGGAGTCTCTATAACTATATTTAGTGAGATTTTTTTTTTCATTTTTTTTTTTTTTTTACGAAATTCGCAGCAAAACTCAGAAAGAAAATGGAGAAAATATAGCTTCTATATTGGTTGCTGATCAGATCGAAACCAATAAAAAAAAAAAAAAAAAAAAAAAAAAATCAGTGATGACTTAACATTTTTTCTGGAAATTCTAATCTAATTTTATGTTAACAAGTCTCTGTATCGATGAGTTTGTGTAGGTGTTTTTACAGACTGAGTGTTTTGTTTAGTGACATTATTTATTATTTATATTTTTTTATGATGATGGGTAAAAAAAATGAGTTTTACGAGGGAAAAATAAACACCTTTTTTACTGCAGAAATGGCACTATTACTGCCGATCGATAAAAATAAAACAATAATGCGTAAAAAATAGTTTAAAATGAATACACAAAATAAAAATCAGTAATTCTTACAGATTTTTGCTCGTCTGCTAGAGAGAAAATAAAAATAATCACAGAAAAATGCGGGTGTTGTTTCATCTTTTGAGATGATTACAATACATGTGGATTATTTGTGGGTGGATGAAGAACTTTTTTAAAAATAAAGATCCAACGATAAAGTACGGTGGATTTACTGAACAGTGAACATATTCTTAAAGTATTTTGCAGGCTTGAATGAACACTAGGCTTACGCAGACAAGGAGCAAAAGAAACGTTTTCACATTCATTTTTTTTTTTTTTTTTTACCCAGTTATTCTAGTCTTCATTTTTGCGGGAACCCCAGAGACCCGCCCTCTCTACAAAAGAGACTAACAATATGCCTCTCTTTTTTCTTTTTTGTAACGCCAACGGACTTGGCATACCACGACACCGACTGCTCTTATGAAATTAATTAAACAAAAATCCCATATTTACAAATTTGACATAATTAAATAAATTTTTAACATTTTTTTTAATTTACTCCAAAGCCACTGCATTTTTTTTTAAAATTAAAAGACTGTTGTGGAGGGATTTTTGAAGAAGTGTAAAAAAGAAATAGTTTGACTTTCTTTTTGGGGGGTGTAAAAATTCAAATACTTGATTTGTTTTTAGATGATGAAACGTTAACATCAAAGAAGAGAAAAATAGTCATAATATAAAAAAAAATCAAAGATTTTTTTTTGTGTGTCTGTATATTGGGATATATACTGCCAGAAATAAACAAAAAGAAACAAAAAAAAAAAAAAAACGTCATTGTGTGCCAGTAACTCGTTGTTTTGTGAAATCGTTACGAAAATAAGACATTATTAAATTTTTCATTATCAAAGTCAGTCAGCGAGCCGGTCCGCCATTTTTATGAAAGTTTAACATCAAATTTATTAATTTGAATTGGATATTAAAAAAAATATGATTATGAAATAAAGAAACAGTTTTAGCAAAGAAGGTTACAGCGCATGATTTTTTCTCCCACCATTTTTAACACTTCCTTAACGCGCGATGAGTGCTTTGCTTAATGCCGGACCGGCTCGGTGATTGACTTCCAATGACTGAGTGAAAACTTTCATCATGTATTTTTTTTTTTTTTATTTATTTAGTCACAAAAAAAAAATAAAATAAAAATAAACTGTTCCTACACAAGTTTTTTTTCCTCGTAATATCCTCAACGGGTATTTACTTTTAGTCTTTATAGTACTTTAAGTTAGCTAAATTTAAATTAAAAATAGTTGAGGTTAAAGTAAGTAAGGCAATAGTATAGGAATTTGTTATTGTATCTTTACAAAGTTTTATTTTTATCAAAACATTAGAGATTTTTAAAGTTTTTACAGTCACGAATGAAGAAAGACTGTCAGTAACAGTGTTGTTGTAAATAATGTAACTAACTAACACCAACCAAAACAAGAAAAGCATTAACTCAAACTGTAATTAAGAAAAAGAAAAATAGCTTTAAAAAGAAGAATAATCAATCTCTACAGTCTCATCAGCAAGACGTTCTTTTTTAAGGCATTAAAGACCAAAATGTGAAAAACATCACTATTGAACTAAAGTGAAACGTGCAATAATTTCATTCACAGTAAAAAAGTAAATTTTAAATCTAAGTTCTACTTGAGAATGAAGTAAAAAAAGAACATAGGAAAATAAATACTGTCATTTAAACTAAAGTTAAACATAAAGATGGAGAAGAGTTTAAATCACATGATCATGTTGCCGTAAGCAGGTTTGTTCAGAAGAAGCTAGATTTTTCCTTAACCTACCATTTGAGCCATGGCCAAAAAACAGAACATTCATTCAACAATCTATTTTCTTTTATTGATCTCTACAATTAACAAATAGAAACACAAAAAGAAGAAATTATAATCGATTACTTTTTTTAATTCAATTTGATTTGTAAGAAAGTGAAATACCAATTTTTTTAAAATTCTGATATTTTCAAAAACGATCTCTTAAAATTTAATTTACTTTAAGGAGTTATTTATTATAAACAAGGAAATGCTGTCGACAGTTGTTCGTGATGATTTCCAACAAGCGAAGAAAAAAAAATAGACTAATTTAAAAAAAAATTTAACAAACATAATTAGATGCCATGAATGAAATCAATACACAAAAATAAAAATGTATTCGAATGTAATTCATAAATGGTGATTACATTTGAGACAAGTGTAAAATAACGTGTTACACACGTTATTTTACACTTGTCTGTACACGGTGTACAGAATGACGGTATGTAGAATGAATGGTTTATTTTTATTTCCTTACCTCTTCGAGGCTTGTGATGGTATTTTTGCATAGTGGCATCCTGGCCACAAACGTAGAAGTTGTCGGAGAATTGTAGTCGTCCCATGTTTCTCTCAGAAACTCGGACACTGTAATATTTTCGGGCATTTGTTGGGCCGTTTTCGTGTCAGAAGTGAGTAAAAAAAACTCACTCCTTTCGTCTTCTGGTATTTCTTGATAATAATACCCTTCTCCAAAAATTCCTAAGTTTTATTTATCTCTCTCACTCTCTCTCGTTTTCTGTCTCTCCACAAGAAGAAATCGAGCTCTTGTTGATGGTTAAGCTAGCCAAGGTAAAAATCCGTTTTAAAAATCCTTTTTAAAGTCGTCCTTATTTCAATTTCCCGTATTAAAAAAAAAGAAAAAAAACTGTTGCTGTTATCTTTGGTGTTTTTAATCTCTTTCCTTTAGTACCTATATATATACATATATATACTAGTGCGTATAATTACTATCAATATTATTTTTACATGCGTATCATAGTGTATATATATGTATACATATACGTAAAGATGTATTTAAAAACCAAGAGTCTTCCCACACCTCACTTTAACTTCTTGATAGATTATTATTCGTCTTGTTTTTCAAGGCTCTCTTATTAAATCTCTTTAAATCACTCGGGCCTTTTTCTACTTCCTTTTGACCTTCTTGGATTTACCTACATCCAAAAGAGATATAGATATTCGTTTTTTATCTTAATGTTTCTTTTCTATCTCGTCTGAGCGGTGTCTTTTACAGACGACAGGACAACAGCTACTACGACGACAACAGCCACAACTACCAACCACCACCACCACTGCTGCTGCTGCTACGTGCTTCTGCTGATGGACTTACTCCAACGACTGCTGCTGCTATTTATTACCTACTATATTTCATTTTACCAACTAGCCAGGTCTTCAAAAGTCAAAACCAAGTCTTTTATCATTAACCATTTATTATTGTTATCAGGGTTTATCTCTACCTATTTTTATAATCGCTTAAAAAACTGATATTCTTACAACTGATACTATGACTGCATTTCTAAATTAGTAGTATACTATCCTTTTCACTATGAATGACTTCAGTTTTCACACCATTTCTGGTGGCTTTCAGTTTCATTGAAGATCAAGTGGTAACAAGTATTCATTCATAATACTTCAATCAATATTTATTATCCCTAGAATTCTCGCTGGTATTAAATAATGCTATTGTTTGGATGGTCCTAATTTTTCTCATTTCAAATTCTTACAGTTTATTATTACTGTTGTCTGTACTAGAATTATGTGAAATTGTATGTGTAGTATATAGTAACAATTGTTTTATGACTGTAATCAAGGTTTCTTACTTACATAAACAGGATTTTATGCAACTCTAACATTAACGGCTATAATTGTAGATGATATCTGTTTAAGCTTTTTTTTATAATTTTGCTGAGGTTGGAAAAGACTGTTTTAGATTTGCTTATTTATTTTTACTTGGAACATTCCAGTTGTATTTATTAATCTTATTATTTATTTTATTTATTTTTACGCTAAGATCATTTGCCTGGAGATAGGAGATTGATTGAATTTTAGAAAATTAGATATGTTTACATTCATTATAATGCTATATTTTCAGCCTGATTTGTTTGAAAATAGACAAGGTGAATTTTCAGAAAACACTCCTCAATTGGGTGAAAGATAACCAAAAAGTTGTTAAAATGAAAGGTCAATAGTAATGTCATTGGTCATTGGAACATGGTTACTTGAGTGAAGTGATTGCTATTACTATTGCCACTACCATTTCATTGGTTGTTATTATTATATTACCAGCTTATATTAGGAGTTACTATGAACTCTTACTTATAAGCAGTTAGCATGTTTACTTCAATCAATATGTTTATTTTTTTTTCTTTTTGTATTACTTAGCTTAAAACATTTTTCTATCTTTTCTTAAATACA
Organism: Acanthosepion lycidas; assembly: GCA_963932145.1. NCBI lineage: Eukaryota > Metazoa > Mollusca > Cephalopoda > Sepiida > Sepiidae > Acanthosepion > Acanthosepion lycidas. The sequence goes on from OZ010589.1 coordinate 62,691,939, forward strand.
TCAAAAATTAAATATGTTTATATATGTTTATATAGATAGAGTGATCTGTTTTAGGGAACTTTATGAAATAAGAGATAATAAACTGATATCATATTGTTTCTATTGAGTGGTGATCTCAGTCCTCACTGGGTGCCTTATGCCAAAACTAAGTCATACTTAGTAAATAAATAATTATTTGTGGATTTGTGCCAAAACTAAGCTAAAATTTATATATATATATATATATATATATATATATATATATATATATATATTTGATAGTTGTATATTTAGACAGCAATCCTTCGTTTATGCATGTTTCATTAAAAACAGCAGACCAGTTACTACAGTTAAGCTTTTTATTTAATTTTTCTTGTGTTCAAACAAGAGCTTTCTTTTCTGGACAAACTCTTAACAATATTAACTACAAACAAAGCCACAATGTGCTAACCGTATTCAGAAATTAAAAACATCACTACCACACACTAAGACATACACATAACACACACAGTCAATTAAGCTGAAAAATTAAATCATCCTTGATAATGGCTAAAGGTATAGCAGAAAGCGCTAAGAAATATAAAACATTTGGACAGTTCTTACATACCCTTTGTCCAGAAAAGAAAGCTCTTGTTCGAACACAAGAAAAATTAAATAAAAAGCTTAACCGTAGTACCTTGGCTGTCGTTTTTAATGAAACATGCATATATATATATATATATATATGATATAGCAATATATAATTTTAGATATCAACAAATATTATTTAGAAAAATAGTATAACAAATTGTAAAAAGGTTTCTGTGATACATTTCATCCATTAGGATTTCATCTGTCTGATGAAATCCTAATCGATGAAACACGTCAGAAAAACTTTTTTACAATTTGTCATACTATTTTTCTAAATATATATATATATATATATATATATATATATATATATATATATATTGTCAGTATCTGTTCATGTAAACATAGAATAGACATTTTATATCTATTAAATTTATTGATCATTTTTTTCTATGCAAATAACATTTCACAAATATAACTATTTAACAGACAAAAATTCCTATTCTTTTTAATAAGACATATATATATATGGGTGTGTGTATGTATATATATATATATATATATATATATATATATATATATGCATGTGCAATCATACACCCCCATTCTGCTCATCCAAGACTTCCAACACCACAGCTGATCACTAAATTGACCACTTCAATACAGAGCTAATCTTATCCCACATTGTGATTTAAGTTTGATCATAAGGCACCCAAGATTGGATCGTCACAATTATGTTCATGTTGGGCTGATGATGTACAGGAAAAAAAATAACACTTGAATAAATTGAACAAAATAAATAATGTTTTTATATCAGTCCTCCATACAATGATTGGTTTATATCAGAGTTTGCATGTAATTAATTATCAGCATAACCTGCTCCTAAATCAGAAGTGATACTATTGCTGTTGACTTGGCAAAACCTGTTTTGCTGTTTTGGTAAAGTCTGGCACAAGGCTGAAGTCGGAGGCTTTCGTCAGCAGATAATCACATGGGCCTTTCGCCTGTCTCTGATCTCATCTCCATCTCTTCTCTCTTCTGTGATTTGTCTCCAAATTTGCTTCACACATTTGTATTTATTGAGATTTTCCCAAACTGGTTAAGTAAGAGAATTCGATAATTTTGGGGAATTTCCTTCTTCCACTCTCTCATATTATTACCTCTTACTAAATTTCCTCAGTGAACGTGGGTGGCTTATCCACCCCATCCTGGTATTTCAATTCAACTTTCAACCAGGGGAATCAATCTAAATTCATTGTTTACAAAAAATGAAATTTTCGCTTTACAACTTGCATTTGCAGCTGTGTGTCAATCAACATTGCCCCCTAAGTCTGGGTCACTTTTCTATTGTTCAAACTGCTCGACATACAATTCAAGTCGTTTATATGTGAATTAAATCCTCAATTCTTCCCACAGGTTTTTGGTATTAACCCTTCTCGTTTCAATGTCTCTCAGCACATAACACTTTCTTATGTTTTAACCGTGGCAACGACAGATAGTATCACATATGTATGTACCTTTAATATGCATAAATAAAGGTGAATCAATAAATATGTTGCCTAACCCATTATTATTACCTGAGTTTTGATTTGAAATTATCAATGTATTTCAATCTGTACAATTAATCATTACCAATGAATTAAATACATTGAAAAAGAAGTTCATTATCTCAAAAATTATTATTTTGTTGCATAAAATAAATGTAATTTTCATCAGTGGACTATGGAGATTGACTTATTGATGTACTTATATTTTTATAAAGGCCTAATCTTTGTGTGTGTGTGTGTATGTGTGTGCATGCACATGTCATCATTTGTAAAAATTTATCATTGAGAGTAGTCAAGAGATAATTTCTGGGGTGAGGGATTATCATCACTTAAATATTGTCCAAATATATATATATATATATATGATAAAAAATATAGTTTTAAGGTATATTATATTTATAGGTAAAAGTGTCCAATATTATGAATAGACCATACCTAAATATAAGAGTGTACACTGAGTACTGACAGTTTGTTTCATGATGGAATGCAATCTTTCATGGCCTGAAGATTGCATTCAAGCATGAAACAAACTGTCACCACTCTACTATATTGACCTCATTGTACACTCATATATATATATATATATATATATAGAGAGAGAGAGAGAGAGAGAGTGCAATGGATAAATTGTTGTTTAAAGTATGCAAAAAGGAAAATAACACTGATACCTCATTTTAACAGATATATTTACCAGAATTGCACAAAAATATCTTAAAATACTACAGAGTAAATTTATTCAATAAAATCACAATTGGCTTCAACCACAGCCTACAGGTGACTTTGGAATCTCTTGTAAATCTTCTGGATGGTTTCCTTGTTTAAGTTGGTGAATGCTGCCATAATCCTTGCCTTCAGTTCATACATATAATAATCAAGGGCATGGCAGTCTGGGAATTAAGTGGCCAGATGTAAGGGGTGATGTGGTCACAGAAATTGTCTGACAACCATGAGAGGATTCTCCAGCTTGTGTGACATGGTACAGAGTCCTGTTGCCAGACTGTTATGGTCCGGTTGCTTGTACCACGGTGATAGTCCAAGGTAGAACCAATAAAGAAGAACTTGAACACGGATATGGAATAACACAGATATATTACAAACAGGAATATATACAGAGAAGTAGAAAGTGTTAGTACAAACAATCAGGTTTAGTAGTACTTGTCTGAACGCGACTCTGTTTCAGACTGCCTCTCACTCGCTCACTCTGACTGACTGACAGACTCCTGACGGACCTCACGCCAAACTTCAGACTGAACGGTATTTAGTCACCCACCCCCATGAGGGCATCATGTGGCACAAGACCGGTTTAATGTGGGATCTTCGAGCCCGTGGGGTCAGCCAAAAATATGCCCTTTGAACCCGTATAAACCGGTTCAGGGTCAGTTTACCTCCCTGAAGGAGACTCCACCCTTCGGTGTAGCCTCATTCGGGTTCCTCCCCACCCGAAGGCAGAGAGTTCAACCGATCAGTCGATCAGCCAGTCCGCCGACTTCAGACTGAATGGTATTTAGTCACCCCCCCACGAGGACATCATGTGGCACAAGGCTGGTTTAATGTGGGATCTCCGAGCCTGTGGGATCTCCGAGCCCGTGGGATCTCCGAGCCCGTGGGATCTCCGAGCCAGTGGGCTCGGCCAAAAAATGCCCTTTGAACCCATATAAACAGGTTCAGGGTCGGTTTACCTCCCTGAAAGAGACTCTGCCCTTCGGTATAGCCTCGTTTGGGTTCACCCCTGCCTGAAGGAAGAGTGTTCCACCAATCAGCTGATCAGCCGGTCGCCCGACTTTGGACTGAACTCCCTGCTTCCTCTTGAGGCACAGTATTTATTACGTATGGAATAGTCCATTATGTTATTATGGGTAAGGTCCCATAACACAGACATAGGGTCTTCCAGCAGCCATCCTTTTGATCTAGGGCAGCACTACTTCCTCAAGGCACTTGTTGAGTCTGAGGCCCTTACGAACAAATTCAGAAGTTCTTTTCTTATCAGAACCATCAGTGTGAGTTTTCCAAACTGCTATACCTTAGTAATCACAATTAGACTTACCCAACTCTTTCTGTGTCCTCTGCATTGTCCTCAGATTGACACCCAAACTCTGAAATGTTCACATTGGAGCTTCCGGCATGAATGCCAAGCAATACAGCATGGCATTTCCAAATTTCTGGCAGAGTGAATTGTGTCATGGTGCTCTTTTTTTCACATGGTGCTCTTTTTTCCAACTAACATCACTATACTCTGCAGTCAACAAAATCAAAAACAAATAACGCATATGCATGAAATTAAAAATATAAAATAGCGACAATTTACCCATCGCACCCTCTCTCTCTCTCTCTCTCTATATATATATATATATATATATATATATATATATATACACACACACATAGAAGGAGAGAGAGAGAGAGAGATGTATACTTTTTTTAATCATTTTGCCTCAAGCAAGGTAATAATGCCACTAAGATGCAATGAGTTACTGAGAGTGAAAGAAAATGTTAGTAAAAAGATAGGGAAACAAAAGAACAGTATCAGGAAGACATAAGATGGTTACTGACATTGCATTTAAATGTGGCTGGAAAGCAAGAAAGCAGACAAAAGTTCCACAAATGAGAAAAGAAACTGTTAGAATAGAACTTATGGATATGTTTAGCTCTTTCAACAGTAAAATGATGAGACCTAATTGCTACTCTAGTAGTATGCTTAAATTCATACAGTCGAGATACCAAGAAAGAAAGCCCATTAGAAAAGTTGCCATGAAAGTATTTGTAGAAAAGACACAGGGAAGCTATGTGATGGTGGTGGAAAAGTGACTGAAGTCAAAATGTCAGGTCAGGACTGATAACATTACAGACCCTTCTTTGGATTTTACTGAGAATCTCAAGACACAGAGCAAGAGCACCGGACCAGATATGGTAGCAATATTCAATGTATGGGTGAATAGTAGATTTATAAACATGCAAGATGGATTCTGAAAAGAAAAACATATGACAGAGTGTACCAACTTTCTTAGCAATTAATTCAATATAATTATTTCACTTCATGTCAGTAGAAAATGTGAGACCAAGAAGGTGCAATAAGTTGCTCTCTTGGAGGTCGGCATCAACCATGCTGGTGAAAGAAAAAAATAGTTCTTTATGATGGCTAAAAGATAGTAGTTCCGTTTTGTAGGTATTAAAATTTACAAGCCATTTCTTGCCCCAGTTAACTGATTGGAGCTCATTTTCAAGATCAGCCACCATTTTTACTTTATTGGACATATCTGACTTACTATTAAGACTTTAGTAATTAGTTTTGTTATCAACATAAATACTGAGTTGGGAACTGATGACATTGGAAAAGTTGTTGATGGGTATAAGAAACAATAAGGTCCAAGGATAGAGTCCTGGGGGACCTCCACATTAATGTAAAAGGACCTAAAAGAGTTACAGTTGACTAAGACTCTCATTATACTACATTACATTATTAAGAAAGATTGGATCAAGTCAAGTATTTGGCCAGAGTCACCATTGCCCTTCAGCTTGTGAAAAATGTCACCATGCCAAACACTGTCAAACAACTTTGAGATATCTAAAACCACATCCTGAGCCTTGCCATTCTTATCTGAAGCAAGATAAACATGTATGTATGTATGGATGTATATATTAAAGGGTAAAATGCATTTTTTTTTAATCAATTTTAAAAAATATTAGAGTTTGTCTTTTCTTATGATCTATTAAATCAATGCGGTACTATGCTTCATAGTATCTTTCAGAACAATAGCAATTACTAAGTGCCAATCTCCTCTCAAGGTATGATGTGACAGGCTGTACTGGGATACATGGTATTAGCAACAAGGAATGATCCCTGGCCAAAAGATAGATTGCCTTTATAAGGGTTTCATCTGTTCTGCTATTTACCAAGAGCTAAAGGGAAAAATGAATTCATGTCTTTTCTAAAGGCATTAATGCAAAGTAAATATAAACTGTCCCAACCAGAGTTTGAAATCAGATTGCTAATTTCATTCTCAGTGCTATTAACCATTATGCCAAATGCATTTCTATATTTCAGGTTTGGCTAATCTGTTTCTTCCAAAACATGATTTTTAAAAAATCTAAAATCAAACTTATTCTTTAAACAAAAGATAGTTTTTCACAAATCAAAATTTATTTTAAAAAGTTATGATAAAAATTTGAAAAACTTTTTCATTTTAGCTATTTTCTTAATTGAATATTTATAAACATTATTATAGTTGATTATCATTATTATTATTATTGATGTTGTTGTTTTATTAATTTGAAGAATGCCAAATTCCATAGAATGTTATGATTTAAAACGCTATTAACATAGTGATAAATGAACTCCCCCCACAATTTATTAGAAGCTAGATTCCAATTGGAATGACAAAAGAAGATACTTTCATTTCATAGTAATTTATTTTTATTGGTGACTAATTGTAAGAGAGACTGGGTGATGTAGCTATGAGAAGTTGGAGACCAGACTTTATGTCAACATCTACAACTAAAATGATTAAAACTGATATGTACTAAGATAAAAAAAATATGAACATAAGAGGTCACTTAATTGAAAATAACTAATGATCTTTATGACATTAAAAGCAATGTATATCACTTTGCTAACTTACAAGAAATAGATGTACATCACTTTGTAATGGTTCACAAGTCTGTGCCACAATTCAATACTAATGTAATGTGATTCATGTCAGGAAATACCAAATGATTTGAATCAAATTTACTGCAATAAGGAACCTTTGTTCTAAGAGGAGTTTATCTGTGGTGACCCCAATATATACTGGGCTCAGCCTTGGAGAGACCAAAGTAAGCTCTGCACTCAGTGTCACACCAGAACATCAAAAGAGCCAGATGCATCAAAAGGTTAACCTGGAAGGTAACCTCATAGCCCCCAGATGCAAAATCAGGCCTCAAAATATATCATTAGCTTCTTTGATATATAAATATGATGTAATGAATATGCATACACATGGGTTCCCCCTCACAGTAATATGATTGGCTGGTGTCAGCCATAAATACAGACTAATGTGTAGGTACATGGACGATGCCTATTGTCTTTGCCTATTGCCTACCACTACGACAAGGACCAGTCCATTACGGTTACCTGCTAGACTGTCCTAGTCGGTTACAGTAGTGAACAACCACTTTGCTACTTCGAACAAATATATCCTTTTCCAGGACATATCAAAATAGGAGGTTGCTCAGCTGAGTTTAGGATTTGCATATGCAAAACAACAGGATGACAGGAAGTTCTATAAGCATCCCACCCAGTCTCTCATATCCTCTTGAGAAGAAGATCAGAATTTGAAGAAAGTCCTCAAAATCACACACTATCACACCAATGTAAACTGACAAAGTCCAAAAGTGAATAGCTTTACATATGAAAGTTTTAGTTTTATTTTATATTATTAGATGTTACAAGGCAACATTGCACTAAGTTTGGTCCTCATTGCACACCCTATACTTGTGACCTTGTACCAGAAATAAGCAATTTACATCAATTTGTTATTTACAAGAAACAGAAATCTTACAAACAAATGCAGTATACTGAATTAACCACAGGATAAATTTCTTACCCAACATCATCTCTAGACTAATTTAATTTATCTGCTAAAGCTTTGTGGATCTTCTGGGGGTTTTTGGTCTGTAGCTGTAATTTTATATTGGGAAACTCAATGAAAGCAATATGTGATGCTTCCTAACCTCTTCCTCAGATACCATGCACTCCAATTGTGGAGTATGGGGCTACAGTCTCAAAATGCTACACATTACTCTTGTGATTTCTATAGCAAGTAGGTTTCTCTCAGGTTGGAGTTACTAGCTCCATTCCCAACTAGTTTTGAATTCAGAGTTGTTCTCCTAGACTGGTTGCTAACCAAGGCTGTAGAACCCAGTCTGTCCTACTATTTAATCCATAGCCGGGGGAAAATAGATGGATTCATACCCTACCCAATATTTACTTGAAAGGTAATCTAACAAAACACGATTGGAATTTGAACAGCTTGCTGATTTTTCATTCCAAGTTGCTAACCATTGCATCACCCACACATCCTGTCTCTTAATGAGCATGATAAAATAACTTGATCTGAATTGCTTATTCAAATGTCATTAAAATTTAAAATATGCAATATTTAAAAGATGGTTCCTACCATTTCCCATGCATAATTAGCCAAATAAGAACTTAAAGTTAAATCATATAAGTGGATAGACAATGAGTTTCTAAGCAGGTCAAGTTACATTTAGAATGTCACAGTTTTCATACAACAGCCAAACCTAATCAAGAATATAATGTAGATTACATATGATGGGTCAACCATAAAGCTATAGTCAGGCTAAACATTTGCAGTCAAGAATCTGCAGTCTTTCCTGTGTTCAACACAATTCCACTTCATGAAAGAAAAAAGTTCATAATTTTATGTCTCATATTTTCAGAATACCATTTTAAAAACTTCATTCAAAACAGTATTAATGGTTTTTTCAAATTTAAAGACAAATATAAAAAATTATGCTTATGAATTTGTTGTAACCTAGGGAAGGTTACTGAATCGAATAATCAAACAAAGATTGGTAATGAACGATAATACTTAGAACATGAACAACACATATAAGATTCACCAGCAGCGCATAGAAGTAGTCAACTGCTAGAAGTGAGTCAAGTGAATTCTACAATGAATCTCCAATTGCAGACCAACATACTGTATTTATGTGAATGGAGAACATACTCTTTATTGTCCATAGGTATGCTACAACAGAATTATAAGATTTAAAATGAAGACATTTTATAACCTGTAAACTTTAGGAAATCTCTTCATTAAAAATTATAACCGGACAATCAGTGTGTAGCATGTTTTGTCCTTTGGGGCTTCATTGGACTGAATTTATGTTTACATAGATTTGACTACATATGCATATGAAGGAAAGGTGGATGCTGAGAATTTTAAATTCAAAAATTTAAAAAAAATATGTTTTGGGTATATATATATATATATATATATATAATATAGCAGATTTCATTTACATTCTTTTTGTTTCCATTAATTTTTCGTTATTAAATATCCTACATTGTGATAATAGATCTGCCAAGAATGGTGAAACATTATAAGAACCTAAACACAAATTTACTGTGGATGATATATCAATTAAAGCACTTTTCAAACATTTTTGCCTTAGTCAATTGTTTTCTCTTTTAATTAGTGTTATGGTCCAGGTTAGGACCAAGGAAGAACAACACGAACACAAGAGTAGAAATAACGAAGGTATATTACACAAAATAATAATACAAGATGTGGAAGGTGTTAGTATGACTGTCAGTCTGGTTTGGAGTGAACTGCTATCAGCTCGACTCGATTCAACCCTCTCTCTTGACAGGCATAGTATACATAGTGTTGGGAAGAGTTCATTCTGTAGTTATAGGTAAGGACCCATGACAATTAGAGTAGCATTTTTTAAATCATATTTCACTAGTATATATCACTTAAGGATCCTAACAACCACCTAAGATTTATCATCAACTATAAAAACTTTAAAACATGTATTTTAATCACCTCAAAAATACACCATATGTAAAAATAATGTTGTCTATGAATTCTCATGCCCCTGTGAGATTACATTTCCAACACTAATCAAAAAACAGCATTAAAAATTTACATTGAGCACATATGCACTACACTCGCTTGCAGACTGACTTTGTTGGGTTAACCCCTCTTAATTTTTGGAACTGCTACTAGAGGACACTCTCTGGGCTATAAATACTCTGAGATAATTTTATATATACTCTTCTTACCTTATCCACTTACTTGTCAACATGTAAATCTCTCACGGAGAACGTGCTTCCCTTTGGGAAATGCAAAAACAAAATACACATACACAATAAACATATGTATGCACATTCACCCACTTCACATTGTTATGTAGTGGTTTCACAGTGGAGGCTTCTATTTGTACTAAGTCAGTCCTAAAATGGGTTCGACGTACAAAACGTTAACTTGATATAATAGGTAATGATGCAGTAATCAAGTCATGGTGGCTGACACTTTAATATCCGACTAATGGTCGTCTGACATCGACTGACTGACCAACTCACTGCCAACTCAGCGACTGCTGCTACTACTCCTACTTATTATAGGTGGGAGAGTCTATTAACTATAGAATAGGTGTGTTCCAGTATAACACACATACTTTGAACCTAAACAGTTTTCACATTATTTTGTTACATACATCATTGTCTTTGTCATCTCTATACCTTTCTTGTTAATACATTATCATTTGTTTGTACATGTAATGGTTCTTGTTGTTTCTTTGCACTTCTTCACGTGGACCCACATAACAAGTCTGCCATTTTGATGTGGGTATTTCAGAAGACACGTATTATTCCCAATTTCAAGCATGGACATTACGAATGCCCACTACAAGTTAGGAAACACATAACTAGCCTGCAACAATCTGCCACCTGTCGAAACTCAGTGCAATCTAATCCATGCTTACATCGACCAGTACATCATGAATGACCAATATATATATATATATATATATATATATATATATATATATATATATGTAAATATTCTCAGATGGAGTGTCTCTGTAAGAAAGACAAAATGAATAAAAAGAAACAAGCAGAAAAAATATACTTAACCAACATATTTTGTCCTCTGAGGGACTTTATCAAGGCAATGTAGGATTTATTATGCTACACATGTTTATATACACAGAGACGAGGATGTCATTGGTTCATCAAGGCTTGTGAATTTGAGAATGTTCATGAATATTTATCAGATGGTTGAAAGGTCAGTCAAAGCATGTGGAGGGCATAAAGTGTCCTAATTCAAAGTCTAGTGAAAGTAAAGTGAGCAAGTAATATTTAATAATTTTTTTTTAGATGAATATTGTTTGGATTGTGATTAGATTGTTATGATATAAGATAGATATATATATGTTGTACATCTTCAAAGGCTGAAGTGATGGATTTAACTGCTTTCTGTTGATTTTTTAACATATTTGTTGTGTATGTTGGCTTGGGAAAGTAGTAATTCTTTCAGGAAAGGTGAGATTGAGAAAAAAACGAGGCATAGATTGATATTTTGGTAATATTTAATGGTGGCACTCTCAAGGATTTTCATTCTGAGTAAATTACTTTCTCTTTTGATAAGTGTGGTATTTTTTAGATTGAAATTGTAGTCAAATTTATTTGTGTCTGACTAGTGCATTTGCTAAATTGTTATTTATGAAGTTCATTTTGGTTTTATAGATACATTTTTTTAAATTTCTTCACGTTTCCCCAATGTATTGTGAGAAACAGTCTTGGCAGTTTATTTTATATATGCCTACTTCTGAATTATTATTGTTATGGGTGTTTTCAGTTCTGATTAAACACGTGCAGCATAATAAATCCTACATTGCTTTGATAAAGTCCCTCAGAGGACAAAACATGTCAGCTAAGTATAGGTTTCCTTTTGTCTGTTTTTATTCATATATATATATATATATATATATATATATATATATATATACACTCTTGGGCAATATTTAAGCTAGCCCCTGTGGAGGGCTCTTAATTAGGCCTTCATCGCAACAGGTAGTGGGGAATAGATGCATCAGGCAACAATAAACTAAAAAGAACTCAAAAATCATTGCTGCATTTAAGTAATGCATCAATATTAAAGCTTATCTTTTAAAAGTTCAAAATATAATTCATTTGCTACAATCTAATTTAAAAACAATTTATTATACATAAGTCCTTACTTTCCATACAAACAATTATATTAAACTTATCTGTGAAATTAAAAACAAAAAACAAATCACACCAAAAAAATATCATAAAAAATAAGGAAAAGAACATCAGCCTACAACAACCAATCCAAAAACTGTAAGCTCTGCTGGGATGAAAAAATAGCCATAATTACCTTCCCAGATCTAGCTACTAAATAAGCAAATAGAACTCATTTCAAAATGCAGACACAAAAACAAATTTTTACTAGGCTACTTATAAATCAAAAACTGAAAATGAATAAGAATAAATGAAAATAAAATATATAAACAAAAACAAGTAAAATAAATTTACCCAAACAAATAAATAAGTAAACTAACTAAATAATAAACAAATTAACAAACCACAGCTGCCAAAATAACCATTAGAATAATATGACTACCCACAAGGCAATAGAATACACAATGCATCACTAACCTGTATATATAAAAAGTCAAACAAAAACATAACGCACATGGCCCGACGCTGGATGTTAACTTCAATGTCCAATTTTATATTAACATGCCGTATCCTGTATAGTATATTTGAGCAGCAAATTTCTTTTATACATGATTTATCAAATGTGAGAGACAAGGAAAATCTAATAAGTTTTTATAAAGTTTTTCTAATGTTCTTAGATTTTTCTTTTTGGAGGAAGTGCAAAAACTGTCCACAATGATTACTGCCCCAAGTGCTTTTGGCCAATTCATTACCTATTTTTAAGGGCCACATCATTAATATGTTTTTCAATGTTTGTCTTCTAAGATGTATTATGTATCCAACAGACTAATAATATATGACAATTTGAAAATTCCTATTTTAACATGTTTTGCTGGATTTATCAGAAAACAAGTTTTATTTGAAAAAAATCTACAAGACAAAATATGATTCATATTAAGTTGCATGATTTTTACTTTAACTGTAAATCTGATTTCTATAACAATATATTTTATCCTTTATCTATTTACTATATATCTACTTAGATAGATAGATAGATAGATAGATAGATAGATATTGCATTTTATAAATGTAGATAATTATTAAAGCAAATAAAGATTTCAAGAACTTGTTTAAAAAATCCTACCTTCAATTTTATATTTAAAATCCTACCTTCAATTTTATATTTAAAATCCTACATTCAATTTTATATTTAAAATTCTACCTTCAATTTTAATAGTTAATTACTAATATGTATGTGTATATGCTGCTACTAAGTGTATAATATTTTATGTATGTTACTTTTAGTAAGCAATGTCAAACTATCTTTTAGAAAAATTACTTGAGTATTAGCAAACCACTTAGGGGTCAGGGCTTATGTAGATTTTTAAAATCATATTTGGGTTCTTAATTTCATAAGCTTTGGCTTGTGGAAGGTTAAAGTGTTTGAAGTTGCTGGCAATTGACCCTCTTTTTTCGTTAACCACAAGTGGAGGGGGTAAATATATGTTGAGGTCAGATATCTAAAGTGGAGTGACCAATGACTTAATTACTCTTAGAGCAACAAATGACTCACCTGATGTCAGCAAGCCTTTAAAAAGGGAGAACAAAAGAAGAAAAAAAAGACATTCACACATAAACACACAAACACATATATTATAGTACAAAGCCTTGTAGTACTGTTTAATTTATAAAAGAACAAAGGCACTAAAAGTAGATGTCATGGCTCAACTTCTTTTTTATCCCATTGTAGCTGAGACATTGCAATATGAAAAAAATAAGCATTGAATTTACACCTTAAGACCTCTTTGAATTAAAAAACAAAAACAAATATTTATCAAATAAATCCCAAGTGTATAGATTAATGCATAGAAGTGTTTTTTTATAAATTAATGTTCTTTCAGCTATTATATATTTAGAGATTCTTGATAAAATCCAAAGAAGAATCTGCAATGTTATTGGTCCCGACCTGGTATCTTGGTTTCAGTCACCTTCATCACTGCCTTTTCTATAGACATTTACATGGTAATCATTATGATGAGCTTTTCTCATTGGTATCTAGACTTTATAAATTTAAGTGCAGTACTCAATTGGCAGTGAGGCCTGTTCAGTTGAAATGTCTAGATGTAACTATAAGTTCTATTCTAACTGTGTCTTCTCTCACACTTCTAGTCTCTTGCTTTCCAGTCAACTTTGATCTTCAAAAATTTAAATGCAAAGTCAATCACTATCTTCTTTCCTCTTAATTCCTGTTCTTTTATTGTTCTCTCTCCATAATAAGGTTTTCTTTTTATCATATTCGTTCACATTCAGTGACCTCTTGCATCTTAGGGGCTTTATTGCCTTGCTTGGGGTGAAGTTTTTATAATTTCTATCTGAATTTCTAGGATGAGGAGTTATCATTATATACACTATATACATTCAGACTGTTGTCCTCACTTTTATTGTTGTTATCACATTTTGGCCATTGTGTGCTCTATCCTACATCCACTGTCCATGTCTGAGGATATCTTATCTAACTCTCATTTTTAGTACTTCTCGCTTATTTCTCTCCCTGTTTCCAATAAGTCCAAGTTCAGTCCCCGGGCCAAGCAGTGCATATTTGGACTCAGTAGAAGGCAAGCAATAACTGAGCAGTATTAAAAATAAGAACGATACAAGATATCCCTAGATATAGGCAGTGGGACAAGAAAATTCTACCCCAATAGATTAAAGAAAAGGTTCAGTTTGGAATTCACTGTATTGATATACACGTGATGAAAGCTAGAGAATATATTGGCCAAAACATGTTGATAACACCAACAAAGATAAGGACTGTAGTCCAAATGTAAATAGTGTAAATAGTTTTTAAAAATCACTGATATGGGAATCCAGAGAATGGATTAAATGTATTAAGTTAAAAATTAAATAAAATAGTTAAATGATGTTTATAATGTAAAGGATGCTTGCCTGATGTTTGTATTGGAATGGGCTTGTGATTAAGAAATTGATTTCAGCATTTTTAGAAAGATTAAATTTCAATACATGGAGGAATTCAGTATATATATTTTCATATAAAGAAGAACAATACAAGAAGAGAGAAAATTTGTTAGTGTGTACACAAATAGTTGAAAAGGAAGAAAAACATTTAAGGTTTTGCTATTAAGAAATGTATATGTGGTGTGAGATACATGTGTCTATGTATGTTAAGATTTAGTCATTGGCCACCTGGGGGGAAATAACCTTCCCCCATTGAAGACAAGCTCATGTTGGTTCTGCTACATTTTAGAGCAAAAGAAAGGAGGAGTAAGAAAGTGTTTATGCTCATTCTCTATAGTCCTGAAACAGCACCACCTAGCAGGCGCCTTGGCAGACCAGGCTGGAGTAATCCCCATAATAATCATAGTCACACCTTTCAAATTTCATATTATAACTTCTTTTTAAAAATCTCTGCTCTAAAGTGGTCTAAAAATAAGGTTGTATGGTTAATGATGGTATAACAATTTCAGGCTCAATTTTGATATTATAATAAAGTTTTATTGTATATCAGAGAATTGTTGATCAGACTGTCATGTGATTGACAGGTGATCAAGAGACAGTCATTATATTATGGAGCTGCAGGATTATGTAGCAGATTTATAAAAACTTGATGGATCCAACATAAGGGAAGGACAGGGGCCAAATGACCTATAATACAGAGCTGTATTACAATTAGATAGGCTCTGTTCTTTCTTTTTATTAAATTAAGATTGTATTTAGGAAGTAATTGTTGGTGATGAAGAAATTAAACGACTAAAAGCAATTTCTCCTTCTATTTTTCATACAACAATGGTTACAGATTTGAAAACCAGTGAAGAGAGAAGACACAGAAAGCAATGATAGGATACAAGAATAGGAAATGAAAGAAAGGTATCCAACTATGGAAATATAATGACAAAATAATAACATGCTAAGAGAATCACTGACAATCTGTGGTTAACTGGGACAAGAAATGGCTAGTAAACTTTAATGCCTCAAAAACAAAACTACTCTCTTTTACCCACCACAGAGTATCCTCCCTGGCTCCTATTAGAATGTTTGATGCTCAACTTCATGAAAGCACCTCTCTGCACCTACTTGGTCTCACACTGTCCTCTCACCTGAGATAGAACAAATACATTGAATCAATAGCTTCATCTACTGCAAGGAAAGTTGGTTCTCTGCATTGTGCCAGAAAGTTTTTCTCAGCTGAGTATATCCTTCAAATCTATAAATCAATCATTCACCCTTGCATGGAATACTGCTGCCATATATGGCCTGGAGCCCCTGCTGTTTGTTTCAAGGTCAGAGACAGATATGCAATGTGATTGGTCCTGATCTGGCAACTTTTCTACAGTCACTTTCTCACAGATGTGCCATCACTTCTCTCTGTCTTTTCTACAAATATTTTCATGGTAACCGGTAACTGCTCCAACAAGCTACTTTCACTGGTTCCCAAACTGCTACTAGGTTGGCATCTCAGTCCCACCCTTTCACTGTCAAAACTGTTAAATGTAGCCATCTCTTCTACTCTAATGGCTTCTTGTCTTGCACTTCCCATCTGTGGAACTGCCTTCCTCTTACTTGCTTCCCTGATAGCTATAATCTTCAATTATTCAAATGCAATGTCAATTGACATCTTTAGATGCTTTGATCATATTCCCTGTCCTTCTCTTCATCATTTCCTCTTTCATGCCTCTTTACTCTTGCTCCCACTCTCTGTAACCCCTTACATGCCAGTGGCACTGCCACCTTGCTTGGGATGAAATGCTTAAAAAAAATAAATAAAAATAAACAACTGTTAACAAACATAACTGCAGAATTGTGATTGGATTGTCACTGAAAGTTGAGTCAAATGTTTTTGCTAATCATTGTGATTAACAAGTTAAGATCTCAAGTTATACAAATATAATTTTTTCCAAATGAGTTCATTTTTTTCAAAGTTCCTTTTTAATTTGATTTACTTGGAACTAAGTTGTCTATAATAAATACCAATCATGTGAAATGCAAGCTTGCTATCAAAGGCTTCTAAGAGCATTACACAATCTTTCATCTTATACAATGCAGCTGGTCTAATAGAGAAGCTTATTTTGGAAGTAACGTCTCTTCCATTAAAAGTGATGTGAACTTTCCCATTGGCAAAGCTTGGGCTGCAATGGAAAATCTGTCAATAGTCTGGAAATCTACTTGATTGGATAAAATAAAATGAGATTTCTTCCAAGCCATAGACATAGCTGGCTTGCTCTGTGGTAGCACCACATAGACATTGACAAAATGATTGAAAAGGAAGGCTAGATAGCATACATACAAGGTCACATTGAATATCTCCTGGAAAAAAAAAACACAAAAAACAGAGCAACAATAACAGCACCAACAACAACTTCTTACTCTCCACAACTTTCTATCTGCCATCCATTCACACAAGCTCATTAGGTAAGTGGCTCACTGACTTCTCTATGTTTCTTGCCCTCAATATGCCCTGTAAGGGGTAAGATTTCCAAGCCCTCATTCCTCATTTATGAGTCCAAGGAATTTCAACTGCTTTTTCCTGATTTTGAGTATAAAAGTTCTTTCTATTGCCTTTTTCTTTAAGACTTCCTTACTGCTTACTTGCTCTGTCCATTAAATTTTCACTATCTTTATGTAAAACCACATTTCTGTTTCTTCATCTGTGGGAAACAACACCCTACAGAAAAGCAGCATTATGGCCATCTACCTCCCACCTCAAGTTATTTGGGAAAGGTTATTATTATTACTAGAGAACTGTGATTGAGCTTATCAGTAATATTCTGTTCTGGACACCAAAACATGGACATATTATCATTGGTCATCCATTCAATATATACATTAAGTGAATATGTTAAGCTACAGGATGCCAACTTGAAAACCCATCAAGTGCAATGGATAATCATGAAGACTGGAGAGATTTAGTTGTGAGGATCTATATAATTATATATTTTTTTTGGTTGACCCAAGTTGTGTGAGTGAAATTGGGTAGATGGAACCCTTGGGTGCAGTTGATAGCTGTGCTAGCATGAAGTCACAAGTCAACATGGCCATGGTCTTGAGTGTGCTAGCCTTGTTCAAACTGTTGATCACACTAGATAACACGCTCTTTCCCAGAAACTAAGGTCTGCTCAGCATAGTTGCAGTATAAACCAGAGGTAGGCTCTGTGGGTGTTGAATAAACACAAAATGCGCCTGAGCAAGCGTCTGCAATAGGGATTGGCTAGCCACCTTAGTAGACGGGTATCCTTGAATACAAATGGCCAGCTATACTCTGTTTGGTTAAGATTCATAAAAAAAATATATCACCAAGCACCCATATTAGATTACTGATTATAACAGAGGCTTTCAAAAAGTGCATAGCCTCTTGATAAAAAGCATTTATCTTACTGTCTTATATGAATGAAAAGTGTCACTGTTGACACTGGAGTTTGAACGTGAATCTCTAGACAATGGAAATGTAAACTGCCATTTACTATAAATAGGGATATTATGCCACTGACTGGAGGGGTTACAATTACGTGTTGACTATTGTGTTAACCCGGATGTTAAAGTAAAGTGTCCCATGTTTCAAAACAAATTAGTACTTTTCTTAGCAGCTCTACACAGTCATGTATTAGCAGATAAGTAATGAATAATCTTTCCATTGACTCTTTATTTCTTTGTTGTTAATGTACTTTAATTGTGTTTGGTAATTAAATACTTTATTATTTTACATTGAAGCCTTTCTATTATTAATTGTATTATGTACATATGATGGATTACAAAACTTACAAAACAAATATTTATTTTTTTGCATAATCTCCTTCCTTGTCAATGCACTTAACCCAACACTTCTCCATAGACAATGTAGAAT
This sequence comes from Acanthosepion lycidas, assembly GCA_963932145.1. Classification (NCBI taxonomy): domain Eukaryota; kingdom Metazoa; phylum Mollusca; class Cephalopoda; order Sepiida; family Sepiidae; genus Acanthosepion; species Acanthosepion lycidas. The sequence goes on from OZ010589.1 coordinate 62,710,579, forward strand.
GAACATTATACAGTGAACATTTTGCATCATATTTTAGTTTGTAACTGTGTCAGGGTATGGATTTACTGATCCACATTTGTATATTGTTGCTTATTTTTGCAGACTCCTTTTGAAGCACAGGACCACAACTACAAGTGATTCTTTCTATGTGCCATGTCCTTTCAGGACGTAGGTGATCATGGCTCTCCTCCTCCCGCTTTCTCTCTATCCTTGCAGCTCTCAACAAGTTCCTTCCCTCTTCCACTTCCCCCAGACCATGTTCTGTCATCCACTTGCTTAAAGTCACTAGGTATGTCTTGCATTTTTTTTCTCTTGTCTCTCTTTCCCTCTATTTGACCCGTGAGTATCAGATTCTCCAGGCCCTCCTTCCTCATTATGCATCCCAGGAACTTTAGCTGCCTCTTCCTAGTGTTAAGTATAATGTTAAGTATAAGCCTCCTCCTTGTTTGCATCCTCTCTAAGACCTCATCATTGCTCACACGCTTGGTCCATGATATCCTTAGCATCCCTCTGTAGAACTACAGGTGATACTACTGCAATTTCATTAACAAGTGAACCTTTATAAGCCCAGGTTATTAGCCTGTCACCTAAGTTGGACTACCTTACAGGGCTAAAGAACTCAAACTACCCTACTATTTATCCATAGCTATAAGAAAAAGTGGATTCATGCCTTTCCAAATTAAATTAGCATAAAATGAATACAAACTGTCTGAACCAGATTTTGAACTTGTTTTGCTGATAGCCTTAGCCATTAGACTATCCATATGAACCTCTGCAGATTTGTACATATAATTAATTCTTTATAAATTTGTCAAAAAAGTCTATAAAACAATACTAGGAACATTTTACAGCAAACAGAGGTATAAAATAAAGATATCACATTATAGATAAAATATGTTCAGTAACAAATTGCTATTAGGGTATATTAAAAGTATTTTTATTTTTTGTTCATGAGGAACATCTCAAAAGCTCCTGCATATAGGCTTATGTAAATATTCTATATAAAAACAAAAGAAAGGAAAATATGAAGAGCCATAATCACTCACATTCAGAAGAGACATAGCACAGAGAGAGAGAGAATGTTCTATATATGTTATCTTCCAAATAATTAATGGATTTTATTTCTTAATCCAACATATTTTTATTACTTCAAACTTTATTATTAAATGGATACCTGTATTTCATTAGAGCTCTGTTTATTTTAAAGAGTATTTATTTTGTCTAACTTGAGAAAATTTAATATAAACAATGTGCCCTCCAGCAGAATTCAAACGTGTGTCCGATCCAGTGTGCTTTTTCCTCTTGGCTATGCTCTTCATAGCTGAGTGGTTCTTCCTGCAAAGGTGGATGAAGGTTTGAATCCTGCTGGAGGGCACATTGTCTTTTATTAAATTTTCTTGAGTACATAGACTAGTAGATGAAATAAATACTGTTTAAAATAAACAGTGTGTCTACTCAAATATGCATATCTTCTAAAAATAACATTTGAAGTAATACAAATATATCAGATTAAAAAATAAAATCCATTAATTATTTAGAAATTGCTTTGTTTACATTTCAGATTCCAAACTAAGCAGATATGTCTCTCAGGAAATCTGAACAAGTCAATGTGCTTTAAAGGCAAAATAAGAACATGCTTTATTGTGGCACTCTTCATAACCAAGAAGTAAAAGCATTCTGGATCAGATAGTGGTTCCTCCAGCAAATTGGGACACAGGTTCAAATCCAAAATAAATACTGTTTAAAATAAACAGAGTGTCTACTCAAATATGGGTATCCACTAAAAATAACGTTTGAAGTAATAATAATAAAAATATGTTATCTTCCATTGATCCTAGCTCTTCTGAATATTTTTAAGTGTTAGCATTAATGTTCCCTATCTTATGTTTTAAAGTATCATGATCATCCACTTCTGGGCTATATTTCAAGGGACAAGTTACTTAAACCAGTTTTGGGCAATATGATCAAACATTGTTTCATTTCCCTGCACTTCCCAAATTCTGCAAGTAACTCCAGCAAATTTAAGGCCAAATATAAAATAATGACTCAAAATTACAAGAATCTCAATACTTACATTCCCTATTATAACATATGAAACAACAGATATAATTGAATAGTATTAAAAATGATTTGATATATAATAATAATAATGAATTTATGAATTCTTTGATAGTCTTCCTGCCAAACTGTAGTAGAAGGTCCAGCCTACCCCATAAAATTTGATAAGTATCTGTTGTTGGCAACGGAAAGTTGAACATTTGTGTAAAGTCACTTGTGCCATTCTCCGAAAATGTAGGAAATGGTAAATGTTGTACCATTTTTCAATTATACTTTTCCTGTTCTTTGATATGATCCTAAATCCTTTTTACTCAATTTAACTTTAATTCTTTCATTTTAATTTCCTTTTTCTCTTTCCTTTCTCTTCCTTTTTTATTATTTTTTTTCTCTAACTCTGAATACTAAAATCTGATATTCCCCCTGGGAGTGGTCACTCCGACTTATACTGTTAAAACTTAGTATAGTCTACCCCACTGAATACAATACAATATTATGAACTATTCCACCTTTGATATATTAATAAATCCACATTCTTACCAATTTCATTGGTTGGTGGGTGCTCTTATGTCTTCTTCGAGAATCGTCCTAAAGCTGGTAACTTGAACATAATTAACCCTTGGTGGTAAAGGTTAAAATGCAAATCTCTAGCAATTTCAATGAATACAAATAAAATTTCATACCTGATCGGTCGTCGCCCATGTCAACTAGGGCTGTGTCCCTCAGAGAGGAACCAGTCTGAGGACGAAAAATCTGTCACTGGAACAAACTCTTCCACAAAGGAAAAGACACTAGGTCACCAAACCCGGACTATTGCCAACCTTGGACCAAGTGACTCAATACCAACTTGAATAATAAAAAGAAAACAAATGAAATGGTCTCGCGAAGAGTATCGACAAGTCATGACATCCTTCTTCACTGCTCTCAAAAACCCAGCAAAGAACACCACCAATCAAACATACCAAATATGGAGAACTATGGTGGGAAATGATATAAGACCTAACCTCAATCCAAACATGCTTGCCAATGTCCATAGGGACATTATGCAAAACAACAAACACTCAAAGACAGAAATCGATAGGATTAAATTAGATATAAGACAAAATACTATGATCCATCACTTAAACTGTAATGAGATGAAAGTAGAAATAAGTAAAGTGACAGAGGATGAGGTAAAAACTAAAACAAATGAAATACGCATTAACCTCCCAGGAAATAAAATCAAAGACTCTACCTTAAACACAACCTGCAGTTCTCCAGACAATGTCACTGAAGATGACTCAAGGTACATTAAGTTAGAATTCCTTGAAAACCACAAAGCTGAAATCACCGAAGTGAAAAACCATGTCATCAAAGTACTCAGCAGAGTAACTTTCATACAATTGTCAAACAGAGACCAGCTCCCGAAAATCCATATGATCAATTCCAACAAGCACATTGTGAAAATATTCAATGCTACACTGGAAACACTGTTAACAGATAAACCACCGGGAAACATCACAGAAGTTAACAACGTCATATATGCAACAGCTTTAGCAGCAACTCAGAAGCTTGGGGTCAAGACAATAAATAAAATTAACAGAAATAGAAAGCCAGCTTGGAAAGCAAAACTGATACAAGAAATAAAACAAATCAGAATTGAGCTTTCTATATTAGATGAGCTCACCAGAAGCCCTAATATTTCCACACGCAAGTGTAAAAAGTTCAAGCGGAAATATAAAATTAAATCCCTAATTGACATTCCATCAAAAACAGAAATGCTGAAGCAGAAACTTCAGCTAAGGACACAGAGAACAAGATGATACAAAAAAACATTGTAGGTTCTATTGCCAAAATAAAATATTCCAAACAGACTTTAAGAAATTTTACAGGGAAATTAGAAAAACACCTATACATGGCGAAAGGCTACCATCGATTGATAATGTACAGACATTGTGGGAAACTATTTGGAGCAGCCCAAAGAAATATAACCCAAATGCATAATGGATCCGATGTGAAGAAGAATGAATGCTGGATACACCTCTGTAAGAATGGGAAAATATATCTACAGATGATGTTAGGCAAGCTCTAACGAAATCCCAAAAATGGAAATCTCCAGGAAATGATAAGGTGCCCAATTTCTGGCTTTATCATCTCTCATCTATCCATGAAATCCTTGCAAAAACATTATCAATACTTGTAAATAATCCCAATAAATCCCAGAATGGATTACTGAAGGTATTACATACCTCATGCCAAAAACAAATGAAACAGGTGACTCGAAAAATTATAGACTGATAACATGTCTCTCCACAATGTATAAGTTGATCACATCTGTCCTGACGAATCATACTTATTCCTTTTTCAAAACAAACAGCATTCTTCCCCTGGAACAGAAGAGATGCAGGAGAGGTTCATATGACTGCAAAGATCAACTACTGATAAATAAAATGATCCTGGAAAATTGCAGGAGATGACGTAGAAATCTGAGTGCAGCGTGGATTGATTATCGTAAAGCCTTTGATAGTGTTCCAAATTTTTGGATCCTTAAGACTTTGGAAATGTACAAAGTCTCCCCTGTGGTATTAAATTTCCTTAAGCACAGCATGGGAATGTGGAACACCAAACTATACCAGAGGCACTGCCATATCCAATTGTCTAAATATCTGATGTGGAATCTTTCAAGGAGACTCTCTGTCACCCCTTCTGTTTTGTTTGTCCTTAATCCCCCTTACACATGAACTGCACAGCAGTAGCTATGGTTACAAAATAAATAAGAAAATATTCAATCACCTACTCTACATGGGTGATCTCAAACTCTTTGCCAAAGATGACAATGAGTTGAAGGGCCTCCTCAATATTGTAAAATACTTCAGTGACAACATAAGTATGGACTTTGGATTAGATAAATGTGCAAAAGTAACATTCAAGAAAGGTAGAATTACAGAAACACATTGAATAGATTTAGATTTTTTGTCACTAAGATTAGGGAACTGGAGCATGATGAAGCCTATAAGTACCTAGGAATTAGCGAAGGAGATGGCATACAACACCCCCAAATGAAGAAGGTAAGAAAGGAGTACTACAGGCATGTACGCCTGGTACTAAATACTGAGCTAAACTCAAAAAACAGAATATCAGCCATAAACTCCTTGGCTGTCCCTGTGGTGCAATACAGCTTTAATTAATTTAAACTGGACCATAGCTGAAATTAAGTGAATGGATGCCAAATTGAGAAAGCTTCTCACTTGCTACCACATACATCATCCCAAAGCTGATGTTGATCATCTGTATGTGCCCAGATCTGAAGGTGGCAGAGGATTAATTCAACTAGAACTGTCCTACAAAACTACAACAATTAGCTTCCAAAGATACTTGGAAACTACAGAGGACTGGATGATGGTATGTGTCAAAGAACATGAAAGTAGTAAGCGTCTTTACTCTAATAAAGAAAGCCAACAAATTCAAAATGGAGTTTCAAATGGGTGCAGAAATGCAAGTAAAGCACAATATACCAGCTAAAGCTGCAAAATACTTAAAAAAGCAAGCAAAGACAAATGCAACTGACCAGATACAGAAACAATGGCAAGATAAACCGCTTCATGGCCAATACTCTGCCTGTATCAAACCAGCTGATGTAGACAAAACCCGTGGCTAAGTAGTGCAGGGTTGAAAGCTGAAATTGAAGGTTTTATCCTTGCTGTACAGGACCAATGCTTGTTAACTAGGAATTATCAAGCACATAGACTAAAATATTATGTTAGCCCAAAATGCAGATTATGTGATAAATATCCAGAAACAATTGATCATCTTGTATCAGGTTGCACAATATTGGCACCCACTGAGTATAAAACCCAGCATGACAGAGTGGGCCAATATCTGCACTGGAAAATCTGCAACTTCTACGGGAAGGAAACTGAAAGAAACTGGTATGAACACCACCCAGACCTGGTTACGGAGATAGGACCTGTTACAATTCTATGGAACTACGCAATACACACTGACAGAACAATCAAGGCCAACCGCCGAGACATTGTTATTAGAGACCACAAACAAAAAAGTGCCTCCTTATTGATATGGCAGTCCCTGCTGACTGCAATGTGTCTTTGAAGATATTCAGAAAGATGTCAAAATACAAGGACCTTGAAATAGAAATCTCAAAAATGTGGCACATGGGAACATCAACAATCCCTGTTGTAGTTGGAGCCCTAGGATTGGTTGGAAAAGACTCCAGTAGACTAATTGAAGGGATTCCTGGAAGTCTATACCTCAAGGAGATACAAAAAATTGTTCTGGCAAGTACAGCCCACACTTTATGAAGGGTTTTATCTATGTAAATTTTTTTTTTTTTTGTCAGTGGAAAGTGTCATGATGCCATTTCTAACCTTAGGTCCCTGGGCAGGACCCGGAAAGACATGTGTAAACGCCAGAAATTAAAGGAAATAATAATAATAATACTAATACAAGATGATCAAGTGTTTCTGGATATTTATCCCAGAATCTGCATTTTAGGCTCTCACATATTAAATATTGCAGATTATGTGATAAATATCCAGAAACAATTGATCATCTTGTATCAGGTTGCACAGTATTGGCACAAACTGAATATAAAACCCAGTATGACAGAGTGGGCCAATATCTGCACTGGAAAATCTGCAACTTCTACAGGAAGGAAAATGAAAGAAATTGGTATGGACACCACCCAGACCCGGTTACGGTGATAGGACCTGTAACAATTTTATGGGACTTCATGATACACACAGACAGAACAATCAAAGCTAACCACCTAAACATTGTTATTAGAGAGTGCAAACAAAAAAAGTGCCTCCTTATTGATATGGCAGTCCTTCCAGACTGTAATGTATCTTTGAAGATCATCAAAAAGCTATCAAAATACAAGGACCTTGAAATCAAAATCTCAAAAATGTGGCACATGGGAACATCAACAATTCCTATTGTAGTTGGAGCCCTCGGATTGGTTGGAAAAGATTCCAGTAGACTCATTTAAGGGACTCCTTGAAACCCATGCCTTAAAGAAGTACAAAAGGTTGTTCTCACAAGTACAGTCCCCACCTTACAAAGGGCCTTATGTATGTAAAAAAATGTGTATTTTTTTTTTGTTTTTTTTAGTTGGTCAGTGGAAAATGTTATGATGCCATTTCTAACCTTAAGTCTCTGGTCAGGACCTGGAAAGAAATGTGTACACACCAGAAATAAAAAAAAAAATAATAATAATATATCTACATATATTGGAAAATCTGTAACTTTTATGAAAAGGAAACTGCAAGAAATAGGTATGAACACTATGCAGGCCCAGTTACAGAGATAGGACCTGTAACAATTTTATGGAACTTTACAATACACACCAACAAAACAAAGCTAATCACCCAGATATTGTGATCAGAAACCACAAAAACAAAATGTGCCTACTTATTGACATGACAGTACCTGCAGACTATAATGTATCTTTGAAGATCTTCAAAAAACTATCTAAATACAAGGATCTCAAAAATGTGGACATGAGGAAATCAACAATTCCAGTTGTAGTTGGAGCCCTTGAATTGATTGGAAAAGGTTCCAATAGACATATTGAAAGGATTCCTGGTAACCCAAGCCTTAAAGAAATACAAAAATTGTACTCACAAGTACAGCTGACACCTTATGAAAGGCTTTATCTATGTAAATTGTGTGTGATCTTAGGGGTTTGTTTTTGGGTGGAGGTCCTCAAAAAATGCTCAGTGGAAAATGTCATGATGCTGTTTCTGACCTTAGGTCTCTGGTTGAAAGAAATGAGTATACACCAGAAATCAAAGGAAATAAAATAATAATAATAATAATAATAATAGTAACTTACAGCTATACAAGATTGGGTAATATAACTCACAATGGAGCATGAAAAAAGTAAAAAGCTTTATTTTGTATCAAAAGAAGCCCATAAATATGCAAGTGAATTTAGGTTAAATCTCAAAAATTGCAGTGAAGTAGATACAACTGCTACAAAATCAGCAAGAAAACTGAAAGAAGCAAGAAATCTAGGCCAAAAGCAAATAAAAGCTGGAGCCAAAAGCCTTTAGATAGCCAGTTCCTAATCCAAAGCAAACATACTGATATAGATCAATTAGCAACCCACCAGTGGCTAAGGAGTTCAGTATTTAAGGATGAAACTGAAGGGTTTATTCTTGCTGAACATGACCAGAGCCTGCTTACATTCAACTACCAATCTAATATTCTGCATAATAGTATGGACCCAAAATGTGACCAATACTTTGAGACTCTTGATCACTGTATTTCAGGGTGCTCAATACTTACACCCAATGAGTCCAAAAACTGTCATGACAGGGTAGGTCAATATCTACATTGGAAAATCTGTCATCACTACAGGATAAAAACAGCTGGAAACTGGAATGTACATCATCCTGAATGAAATTTGAAGAACCATCCTCTGAGATTTTTCTATCTACACAGACTGAACAATGCAAGCAAATCACCCAGACATTATTAAAGACAGAAAAGTTTGCACAATTGACATGGGCATATCAAGTGACAAAAACATCTCTGCAAAGACTTTTGAAAAACTAAGTGAATAGAAAGACTTGGAGACGGAAATAAAAAAAAAATAAAACTTTAAAACTAAAACTGTTCCTGTTGTGGTTGGAGCTTTTGGTCTGATAAAGAAAGGAACTCAAGAACAAATCAACAAAATCCTTGGTGCACCATCTCTCCAGGAAATTCAAAATATAGTTCTAACAAACAATAGTTCTAACATATCCTGCAAAGAACTTTGCCCATTTAAGTTTTTTTGTTAGTAGTTGTCTTTTGTTTAATTAAATAGAAACAACAAAAATAACATCCTTTGATCACCCTAGTTCATTGGTTATGACTTGGCATGTGAATATAAAACAAATGGAGGTTAAAAATAATTTTTTTTAAATAATAATAATAATATCAGTAGAGGCATAAATAATCTTCAGATTTGGAACAAAGGTCTGTGAAAAATATATTAATATAATATTTTACTTTTTGAAAACTAAATTGTATTTTGCCTTGAGCCTGATCATTTACATAAATATTTCTGCTATTAAAATCAATTCTAGGTGTAGGTTTTCATTTGTTTTTTCCTATTTTCAGGAGCTATCAATTCTGTCAAACATTTTAAAGTAATAATTTTGAAATGTATAACCATACTGGATGCTTGCCCCAACTCTATTTAGATTCCTTATTTTGATATATTCCCATAATTGTAAAAAAAAAATAATTTTTAATAAGGCTTCATTTAATAATAAAATTAAATCTATTATTAAAATTAATAATATTTGTTATTTATTGTTTATTTCTGGACTTAGCTGAGCAAAGGGCCATAACTACACCAAGAAATGCTGCTGCAGGTTCAGCAGCACATGAACTTTTATATATTCAGGAAACTTGAGGCAAGAGATTTGGTTATTTTCTAAACATAACTTAGATGTGACCCAAGACCGAAAGTACAGGGCACCCAGTGAGGATCAAACTCACTACTCAGTCATAAGTGAGACAAGCTTGCTAACCATTACACCATGTTGAAATGCCTCTTGAGGCAAGAGATATGATTCTACAGAAGGATGTTGAGAATATCATGGACAGAACATGTGAGCAATGAGGAAGTTTAAGGAAAATGTAGACAAAAAGGACATTTATACTTAGAATCAGAAAATAGGTGAAATTTCAAGAAAACATAATAAGGAAAGAAGGTTTGGAGAATTTGACACAAGACATATTAAAGGTAAAAGCGACAAAGGGAAACAGCAAGTAACCTACTTAACAAATTGTATAAATAGATTGCAGAGTACTGGGAGAGATAGTGAAGAGGCAAACATTGCTTAGAGCTTCAAAGGATAGGAAGTTGTGGAGAGCCATGATCGCTTGAGTCCTGAAGTAACATCAATTAAAAAAGAAAATGCAAGCCCAATATAAAATATGGAGTGCCTTACAAGAGTAAAAAGCTCCAATCACCCTACAGTTTATCTATAACTGAAGACAAATGTATTCTTGACTTTCAGGAGGGCATTATTGCAAAATGAATGTAAACTATTCCAGGTGGAGATTGAAATTGGTTTTCCAATTCTATTCTCTGTATTGTGAATGACTGGGTCACCTGCACTTCCAACTAAAACATCTATTGTATATGAACAGTATTATAGAAAGTAATACTAGATATTCAGGGAGAAGAAGGAATAAGACTATGGTCAGAATTGAGCTTCTTCAATCATTGGCTTTTGTAGCTCAAGTGGTTGAGCAGCAATTACATTATGACAGGCTTCCCCGAGGGAAAAGATATGCAACTTTAAATCTTGTTGAAAGCTTATTTTATTTCTAATCTGCACTGATTACTCACAGTTGTAGAATGATGGTAATGGAGTGTTTGGAAAAAGATATCAAATACCTTGATCTTCTCTACTCTCCAAGGTTCAATATAGGCATTAGTATATCTGTGATATACTATTAATAACACCATAACAAAAAGAACTAGAATAACCAAAAAAAATGAATTCCAAAAATGAGTTAAACATTGAAAATATTTTATATATAAAACAAGGGTACACAAACATTAGTAACACTAAACACTCAGTACATATATAAGAGAAACCCGGATATAAGAGAGATTTTCTCTGGTCCCAAATTAGAGCCTGTGTTAATGTATATAAAATGGACCAAACCCAGATATAAGAGAAACCCGGATATAAGAGATTTATTCTCCGGTCCCAACAACTCTCTTACATCCAGGTTACACTGTATGGCACAAATTGTCCCACACAAAGAAATTAAAACACTTATAAAAAGGCAAGAATTATGAAAAGGGGATGAATAAAAAGTATGTCTTGTTTGTCACATCTCCAAACAAGACACAGTACAGCAATATATTAGGTTGGTGCAAAAATAATGTCGTTTTCTCACATATGTTACTATGTGAGAAAACGACATTATTTTTGCACCAACCTAATAGTATCTCTTTGGTTCCTCTTTAGGATATATGAGAAGTATATCATCCCCCATTCATAGCAAACAGCAATTAACTACCCCCACCAACTGGCTATCATGTGAGTCTTAAGGGCCTCTTAAGACATCAGTAAATTCTGCCTGTCAAAAAAGAGATAATCCACTTCTGTATCCCTACAATAGTCTGAGTAGTTGTTAGAAAAAGCAACTGAAATTAAAATGAAAGAAATACGAGTCAAAAATTAATAATTGCCTGTGTTTTGCTTAATAATAAAATTCAAGATAATATTATAATTATTTATTATTCCAAATGCCTTTACACATTATTCTGTCTTCTGCCAATTACCAGGAATTGTGTTAGATAAAATAATTATTTTTATTTAACTATCTTAGTTTTCATTTATTCTGTCTATTACCTGAGATTTTATTTTTCATTAATCAAAAATTATCTACCCTCTGAGAAAGTAAGAATTATTAGCTTGTAAAATTTATATAAGTAGAAAAGTGGGAGGAAGGAAAAAATGATAGGAGAAGGAAAAGAAGAAAAGATGGTGGGGAGGAGCAGAAATAAGAAAGAAAAAAGGAGGAAGAATAGAAAAAAAGGATGAAAAATATATGAAAATGAGGAAAAGTAGAATAAAATAAGAGAAAAAAAGAAGAAAAAAATGAGAAACTAGAGAAAGAGAAGAGGAAGAAGAAATGAATAAAAGCAAGCATCCAAATAACCACATATATACAAATAGACCAGGGGCACTTCAAGGTCGTGTATTGGTTAGCAAGCTTGTCATGCTACAACAATTACAACTGAGTAGCGAGTTCAATCATCACTGGGTGCCCCATACTTTCAGTCTTCTACCACATCTGAGCTATGCTTGGAAAATCACTATATACAAATAGACCAGACCTGTAGAGCAAAAGAAGGAATAGTAAAAAGGAAAAGAATGAAAAAATTAGTTAGATGAATAAACCCTATATTTGTAAAACTGTTAAGAGTTCTGAGTTATTTCCTTAGTACCAGATTTGTGACACTACTTACCAAAGAACAAATGTATAAGAAAATTATAGTAAAAGCTCCCTAAAGAGCAATGAATCAAGTCTCAGTATTTTTTTTATTTTTTTAATTGGTTCCACTACAAGTCAGTAAAGCCACTAAGACTCTATGTCTTGTGAAGTTATATCATGAAACAATATAATTATCACTGACTATTTATTATTAATAATATATTTCCTGCCCCATCTGTAGTGGGAAGGGAGGTAAATCAAATTAAGTTAGTAAATTTATAGGTGGTTACTTCCCTTAGTTATTTTAATAATTTATACAAATAAAATATTTATCTGCATTTAGACAATATTACTTCATGTTTCTTAGATTCTAGTTATTTGTTCAAGCCTTTCATGTGAGGCACTCAGATACCTTTTTATTAAGTGATTATCTTGCTTGAACTTGGTCTTGAAATAAGCTTTGTCATCACCATTTTTGTTGTTCTGTTGCTAATTTTTTTCTTTCAGGAGATATTTCCATTTCACTGTTATATTAAACGCATAACATTTTTAACATGAAAAGATATTGAGCAAAAAGTGATTTATATGATACCAGGAGTAATCAATAAATCATACATACTATTGAGCATCTAAAAATATAAATGGAACAGATTAATTAAATGGTTCATTGGCCTCTATTTTAGTTATGAATTTTATATCTCTATTTTATTAAACATTCTTTCAAGACTTTTATTTCATTACATCTCACTATTAAAACTTTCTGACAATTGCCATCATTTTTGACAATGCAGGTACACTAGTTAAAATATAAGAATGGCAATATCTATAAAAAAAAAATGGATACTGAAGAATTAATTACCAACATTTGTTTTTGATTCTTTTTAAGTTTTTGACCATTTTTAGAGAAAATGCTCAAAGTTTTGATGAATTAAGAAAAATAAAAAATTAGAAAAAATGTAAATGATAATGAAGGAGAGAAATACAAAGACAATATAAAAAGAAGGAAAATTACAAAAAGATCAATGTATAGGAGAAAAAGAAAAAGGAAGAAAAATAAGTGAATTCAAGAAATGAAGAAGAAGATAAAAGAGAAAAAGAAGTATGTGGAAAATAAGAAAAAAGATAAAAAAGTTAGAGCCAGAATGGAAAAAGATCAGGGAAAGAAGAAAAGGAAGAAAAAAAAGAATAAGAATAAAGAAAATGGTTAAGTAAAAGAAGATAGTAAAAAAAAAACCCAAGAACAAGAGGGATGAATACAGGACAAATGCTGAATATCCTGATGAATGGTCATTTTGTACAAAATTACTCATAAAGAAATATACAATCACTAAAACAGGCATTAACACGTCCTTGCTCTTTTTCAACCTCTTTATCTCATACACCATATTTGCTGGCATGTTTCAGATGGACATTTTTTGGAATACTGTTTAATGCACTCATGTCAACACACATGGTACATATACTGAACCTTATGTGTGTTCCCTTATAAGTCCAAAGTTGGACAGAGTAGAACATTTGGATACTTTTTTCTATTTTCTTTTTGTCTTACAGGCTGGTGGCAAATATGTTTTCAATCTTTCTGTCTTACATTCAGTCTCTGACATATATTTTTGGTCTCTCACTCTTTTATCCACCCTCTGTATGAATATCTCAATATCTCTCTTGTCTTTATTATTATTCCAACCCTCTCAATGTCCTGCTCTCTTCCTCGTGCACTTCATTTTGATTTATATCTATCTTTTCTTTTACTTTTCTTACTACCTATTTTTTTAATTTTGTTTTTTTTTTTTTACAAATTCTTTCTCTCTCATCTGTTCTTCTCTTTTTCTTTCTTCTACTTTCTTTTACTCTTCTATAAAGTTTTTCTCCCCTCTCACTCAAACACCATTTCTTTTTCTATTTTCTCGTCAATAATTATATTATAATTCTGCTTGTTCCTTAGCACGTACATTAAACTGACGTTACCCCAAATAAATAATGGACTGTTCTGCTTTGATTGTGCTGGAAGACAAAAACAAAGGATATATCAGAGATGTTGCTTGATTTTAGTGGGAAAAAGAAAGAAAGAAAGAAAGAAAGAAAAATGGAGATAGATGGAGGAATAACACTCTCCCATGTTTAACATCTACTTCAGTAAAATGGAAAACCTTGTCAATTTCAAATCTTTTTTTCTTTTGTATCCTCTTACTTATTTAAATAATAACCCGCATCCATATTTATGATTGTGATTTAATATTTTGTTAAAGTTGTTAAGCTCAAATATTTAACAAAACTTTTCATGGGTATTTTATAGTTGCAGAACTCAAAAGAGGTTTATTCAATCATTAATTTAAGAATTAAGATTTCCTCAGGAAATGCAAACAAGAAAACCTGTGAAATTTTCATGGATATTTCTACTCTGTATTAATTCTTACTTTCCTTTTCCTCTTTTGTCTTTCTCTCTTTTGTCCACTCTCTTTCTGTTTTTCTCTTCTCAACTTCCTCTTAGATATTCTCCTTCATTTTCTCTTTGGCATAATGGTAAGACTTTAATCTTTTACCAATCTGCTTTGTAATTAATACTTGTACTTACAAACATTGTGGTCATCTTTATGTTGCACTGTATTTTATTACTTTTGTATATCTACTTCTGATTTGTATCTAAAAATAGATATCTACTTAAGTGAGTTTTTTCAAGTTAGTGTGTATACTTATAAAGATCCTTACTATAGCATTTATATACAGTACTTGTACATGCACACACATGCATATACATATAGATGTGTTTGTGTTATATACATACATACATACATATATATATATATATATATATATATATAGGGAACCACTAATTGGTCTTACTGCTTAGCTACAAAGAGCATCACAGTACAGTGAGGCTCTATTTCCCATTTTAAGAAAAGCACACTTCTGCACTAAGATATTTTTCTCAAAAGCACATAGCTGCTCAGTTTCATAATCAAAACATAAAATAAGCAATTTCTAAAGAATAAGTGGATTTGTCTTTAATCTGATATTTTTATTACTTCAAACATTAAACAAAAGCAATTGAGATCAAGATAAAATCATACTTTCCTCTTTTATGTGGATATCCCAATCATAGTGTCACTACAATGTTATTTTCCAGTTTTTTTCTTCTATGGCTGTAATAATTTTATTGTTAAGGTATTTGCAGTATATCAATTCAGCATTTAATTTCCTTCAAAGTAGTCCCCTTTTGAAGCCATACACTTTATCCAGCATTGTTTCCAATGAAAGAAGTATTGCCGAAAATCCCATTTTGAGATAGTGTGCAGCTGTCTCATTGCATTCTTCTGGATTTCCTTGACATCTTGAAATCTTGTTCCTTTCAAGTGAGATTTTATTTTTAAAAAGAGGAAGTTACAAGGGGTGAGATCAGGGGAATATAGTAATTGTCGAACCTAGGGGATGTTGTGCTTCAGTGAAAATGAACTGAACTGTAATTAATGTTTACATCCTCCAACAACTCAAACAGTTATTCAACAGTCTTCTCAAACAGCTGCACACACAACTGCAATATTTTCATCAGTTCTGCTGGTTATAGGTCCCCCAAAACATGTGGAACTGTTGACATTTTGCTGATCATCTTGGAAACATTTGGCTTGCTTGTATACTTGTGTCTGCTTCATACACACTTCTCCAGACACTTTCTGCAACTTTGCAGGTATCACCAAGATTTTGGAAAATTTGATGTAGATTCTCTTCTCATTTTTCTCTGTCATGCTCACTGATGGAATTTCTGTGGTGTGGTAAGGTGGCCACACTCTACACACTTTCCTTCCAAGCACTGTTATAAACAATAGAAGTGAGTGAGAATGTTATAACTTAGTGTGACTTCAAGGTCAATCTATACCAAGCGGCTTCCCTTTGCATACTCTAGCTCTATTACTATATCAACAGTTTGATATAGTAATGGAACTAGATCAAACCTCGTATATATATATATATATATATATATATATATATATATATATATATATATATATATATATATATATACAGAGAGAGAGAGAGACAGACAGACAGACAGACAGACACAGACAGACAGAAAGTGAAAGAGGTGGGTAGAGAAAGAAAGAGATATCAAGCTTGTGTGTGGTATTTTAGTATTTTTAGTATCTTTGTACAACCAGCAAGCAAAGAGAAAGAGAAGGAAAAGATATCAGACAGATCATTGACAAAAATATATGACTTCATGTTCATAAGAAAGGGAGAGCATTTTAACTGAAGACAAGGCTAAGAATAACTGTACTCAGACCCATGTCCAGTCATCTTGACCCTGTCTTTTCATGAGCAACTGATGATATTTATCAGATGAGAAGAAACAATCACTTTCTCTGTAATCAATTCCCAGGCAAATAGTTGCCATCATAACATTTTAAAGATGAGTGCTTAATGAGAGCAGTTTGCTTAAACAAACACATTGTTTTTATGGTTATATTATTTTTTCTCTTTTTTATTTTTTTAAGCATTGACATATGCAACAATATACTCAGGCAATGAGAACTGCTCACAATTCCTGCTTTCAATATGTTGTGATGGTTTTCAGTAACACACACTAAAATCCTCTTAAGACTAAACAAATAGTAGAGACTATATGCAGTCAGGTGCTTAGTAGCATAGTGGTATTCCTGTCTGCCATACAGGAGTCTACAGTTTTATATTCTTCATAAGAGAGGTGTAATCTATTTTAAACCTTTAATTTTTTGTGTGCATGCATAGAAATATATAGATAAGTGTGTGAAGTCCCAGTTGCTAATAACAAGGAATTTGAGTTGTTAGTGGTCACTGTCTGTCAGGGATGCAGGACAACTCAAGACCACTAACTCAACACTGCTGACTGAACATCACCTACTGAGCACTGAAACAACTCAGGACTGCTCAGGATCGAGACAACTCAGAACCAGAAAGACATAACTTTTTTATAACTGAATAAAAGTAATTTATTAAGGATTAGAACATTAATTAGTAAATATTTTTCTTCAAATAATGCATTTGAAAAGGCATTATATAAAATATGAAGCTTTTTTTTGTTTTTCATTATTTTTAATAAAGTAAATTCTAAAGAAATTTATTTTTTAATTAAATAACTTGATATATAAAAAATAAGAATTTTGATTTACTTTATTAAAAAATAAATTACATTATGATTTACTTTATTAAAAATAATTAAAAACAAAAATCTGCTTCATCTTGTTTTCTATTTTTCGATTTACATTATTAAAAAATAATTAAATCAGGTGTGTTTTATTGAATTATTTTTTATATGTCAATATCACATTCCTTGTTCCAGTGTCTTTAACAAATCTGCACTGTTCTTGCCCTATCTCTGGCCTGATTCTGCTGTGCACTCTGTTCATCAGAGTACAGATGATGAGTTTTGTTATGTGGCTCATTAGGCTGATAATTCAGTGGAGTTCCCATTCATTTGCATCTGGTTTCTTAGGCAGTGCTATGAAAATAGATCTACTGAGATCTTCTGGCATACCACCCTGTTGTAGATTTCATTTATTATTTCTGTAATCTTGTCTATGCCAAAACCATCTAAAGCTGTCAGCATTTCTGTTACAATTCCGTCTGCCTCTGCTGCCTTGTTTCTGTTCAATTTTGCCAGTGCAGCTTCTACTTTGGTTTTTAGAATTTCAGGCAGTTCTGTGTATTGCTGGTTGTTCTCTTTCGTTGTGGAAGAGTTCTCTGATATATTCGTTCCAGCACTGAAGAATTTTTTCCTTCTCTAATATGAGTGTTCCATCTTTTGATTTTATACAACCTGTTGATGAGCATGTCTTCTGTCCTACATATAAGGGACAATAATCCAAATCACATATAGTATCTCTGATGAGCTAAAATGATAAGTATTTGAACAATATAGAGAGTTGATTTTGAAATCTCATTTTTCATGATAACAGTAATTATTGCCTTAAATTAAGATCAAGCTGACTACACTTATTAAATTTGCTCTTGACAAACAAACAGATCATAAAAAACTTTTTTCAACACCAGGAAAAATGTGCCAAAAGTTTAACAAACATTGCCTGTTTGTCCTATTTTACAGAACATGTTTAGATAAATGATTTCTGCCTAAAAATACTATAAACAAAAAAAAGAAAGATCTGACAGTTTATTTTATCACAAGTCAACTACTAGTGCTCTAAAGATCTGGTCATATGTCTTTGTCTTTTTCCTCTCTGTATTTCTCCAACTAATTTTGTTCTTTCTATTTATACCAAGTAATAACTATTTGATTTCTTTGAAAAGTAACCTCAACTGAACAGGTCTCCTCTCTCAATAAGATGTTATAGTATAGAGTAGGTGAGGCTTGCATATGCAATGATCCAAGGAAATATTTTTAATATTGTCTTGGATGACACTTGACAGATCCAGAAACACTTCCTTTGTTTTTTTAATCAGTATCGCTCCATGCAAGGCCACTAAGACACAAGTGGTTGCAAGGTGTGGAAGAATTAGGAACAGAAGCATTAATAATGAGTGGGAAGAGAAAAGTGTAATCAGGATGACTGTAAATAGCGATTGACATTGCATTTAAATTTTTGCAGATTAAAGTTGGAGCTGGAAGGGAGTTCCACAAGTGAAAACTGTGAGAAAAGAAACTGCATAGAACTTATGGCTCAACTGTGAATTGGTGAGGTCTTGCTACCAGTATAGTACTGTGCTTAAATCCAAAAAGTGTAGGTGCCATAGCGAAGAGCTCATCCAAACACATACCATGAAAGTATTTATAGAAAAGGCATAGAAGAATTTTCCTTCTCACTTTTTTCCTCCTCTCTTTCCTTTCCTTTTTCCTTTCCATTTCTTTCCCTTTGCCTTTTCTACAAATATTTTCATGGCAATTTTTCTGATGAGCTTTCTTCTATGATGCTTCAACTTTAAAATTTAAGTGCAGTACTAAATTAGCAGCTAAGTTTCATCATTTTATAGTTGAAATTGCTGTAAGTTCTCTAGCTAATAGTTTCTTTTCTCACATTTTTCACTTGTGGAACTTTCTTCTGGCTTCTTGCTTCCCAATCAATTTTGGTCTTAAAAAGTTTAAATGCAATATCAATCATTATCTTTTTTCTTCTTAACTCCTGTTCTCTTATAGCTCTTTCTCCTTAATAATGCTTTTCTTTTAATTATATTCTTTAACACTCAGTAACACCTTGCAACTTAATGGCTTCTCACTTATAAAGATCATTTCTGACTTCTTGTTTTCCAGTTAACTTTGATCTTCAAAAATTTAAATGCAATGTCAATCATTATCTTCTTTCTTCCTAACTCCTGTTCTTTTATTGTTCCCTCCATTTCTTAATAACGTTTTTCTGTTTCTCCTGTTCTTTCACACTTAGTAACCCCTTGCATCTTAGTGGCTTTATTGCCTTGCTTGGGGTAAAATGATTAAAAATAATAATTTATCTCACTTTTTCCTCTGAACTTTTATCCTATTCTTTCTCTATCTTTATGTTCTGTTAACGATGTGTTGGTCTCACTTATTTTATACTTTTATTACATAATAATGTCCTGTTTGATCCAGTATTTTCTACATCATCTTGAATGATGCTTCAACTGATTCAAAAACTCAGCTTTTCTCTCTGTCTTTCCCCTTTCTCTCCTTCCCCTTCCCATTTTATCTTTTCTTTTTTTCCTATTCTCTCTATCTTTCTCACTTTCTCTGCTGAATTTCTCTTCTTTCTCTCTCCTTATTCCTCTTTACCTCCTATCTTTCTGGCTTTATTTTTCCTCTCTCTATTTGACTTTTTCTTTTCTGTGAGATATGTTACCTTACCTAGAAAGTGTCAGCTCTAAAAAGGTTGGTTTGTTATATAAAAGATTCATATTTTGTCACACCCATTAGAAGCACATCCAGAATTACATATGTATGCATAGTGCAACAAAAACACATACACATATGCACATGTATGCATATGTCTGATATCCACACACGCATTCTGATATAAATATATAAACTCATACTCTGTCTATGATAATGTTTATTTAAAAGCATATGAACTCATTTTACATATTATGACTATTTTTATATCTTTTTTTGAAGATAAGAAGCTTCAAGTTATCATAGATGTATTCAAAGTTAGTATATTATCTGTGCAGAGAAATGTAAACTGTGGGTTGTATACATGCCTGCGTTTCTGTGAGCAGGTGGGTTCATATAGTAATCAGGGTAGGGAGACATACAGATTAATGAGAGAAGAGGAAAGTGACATTCTGTAAATTGAATCTGGAGGGTGGAATGACAAGACATTTGAGAGAAAAAAATAAGTGGAGAAGAAGAAAAAGAAAAGGTGGGTCAGAAAAGTGAAAGAAGAGAAAATGTGGAAGAAGATGACACAAAAATGGATAAGACAACAAAAAAAAAAAAAAAAGGAAAAAGGAGAGGAAAACAGAAGAATGAAAAGTAGGAAAAAGCATAATAAAGTGGTGGAGAACTAAAAAAAGAAGAGCAGCAAGTAAAAGACTGTAAAGAAGCTAAGGCTTAAAAAAAAAAACAAAAGACAGAGATGAAAAGAAAGACTAATTCAAATGAAACAGAAGTAAAAGATACAGAGTGATAAAAAGAAGGATATAGTTAAAGGAAACAGAGAGAGAAAATAGAAAATAAAGAACAAGTTTTGAGAAAAAAGAAATCCAAAAATGTTGAAAAAGAAGCAAAAGAAAGAATAAGAAATAAAAAAAAATAAACAGAAAGAAAATGGAAGAATAGAAATCAAGAATAAAAACAAGAGACAATGACAAAAAAAGCAGAAATAAAGAAAAGAAGATATTGAAAATTTAAATAATAAAGCTGCAATGAATATCAAATATGTGAATACGTACTTTTTCACGTTTTTCATATATTAGTTATTTGATCCTCACTGAAGTCTAACACATCTAAGATAATTGTTCAAGGTCAACTTTCTCTTTTATTTTTTTTATCCTCCATGTTTCATGCTAATTAATACCAGGTAAAATGCTAGGTAAAAATTCTAAATATAAAGCAAATGGAGCTGATGAAAAATGAGAGTCCTCTCCACCTTATATATACTTATTTTGTTATTTCTTTTGTTTTCTTGTTAGAGATTTTACTAATAATCTGTTGATGAAGTTGTTTTTAATTAGTGACATTTTGTTTAATCAACTCTTGAAAAGGAGTGATCAAAAGTATGAGAAAAGAGGTTGAGAACTTGGGAAAAGATATGGTTGTATATCAATATGATTGATTATTATAGCTGTCACATAGATTCTGTATTGGGTAGATAGAACAGTCCGGGAGGTGATTTGATCTAAGAAATGGAAAAACTGATTTTAAACCTTCATTGTCTTGTTGCCAACCCAAATCATAGGAAAAGCTTTGGAAATAAACTGTAAGGATAAAATCCAGAGTTAGAGTCCTTAAGGTAGTTTGTGGCTGTATTCAGCAATATCCTGGTAATTCCTGTGACAACACTGGAACTATGCATATCTCAACACTTGCCTTCCCATTAGTCCTGTTAGGGTCTGTCTACCCAGATTTTTGTTGTCATCCAAGTATCAGGATTCTAAACATTAAACAACAACAACATATCTTTTAAATAAAACATATAAAAGGTTATTTTCTAGAGAAAAAGTATAAGTAGAATGTCAGTTGAAATAACATTCATATATTTTTTCAGAAATGCTCAATTTTCCTTGCAATAAAGTTTGTTTTATAAATGATTAAGTGTTCTTAGAGCTATGTGAGATTATTGTGACTTACTTTATGACTATCAGCCTAATATGTTTGTGAGTTCAGAGACAAGGCCTTAGTCAGCAACTGCTGTCTCACCTCTTCCAGTGTGTGTGTGTGCATGTGTAGATCAAACAGGCTTCCAAAATTGTTTTGAACCCTGAGAACTAATATGCTTCTATTTTTATATCCACAGGGGATCCAAAATCTAATTTCACATAGAGGTGTGAACTTTTTAATACAAGGTTTTAATTAGACTTTTTTTATTTTTTTTAATTTGTATCACCCCAAGAAAGGCAATAAAGCTACTAAAACAAAACACAAGGGGTTACAGGGTGTGGAAGAATTAGGAACAGAAACATTAATAGTGGGCAGAAAGATAAAGGAGTATTCAGGAGACAAGTAGATAGTGATTGACATTGCATTTAATTTTTTTCAGATTAAAGTTGGCTGGAAAGTATGGAGCTGGAAGGGAGTTCCATAAGTGAAAAGTGCAAGAGAAGAAACTGTTAGGATAGAACTTACGGCTGCAGCTAGCCAGCTCAACTGTAAATTGATGAGATCTCAGCACCAGTCTGATATTGTGCTTAAATTCATATAGTCTGGACACCAAAGTGAAAAGTTACTCTGAACAATTACCATGAAAATATTTATAAAAAAGGCACAGAGAAGCAACCTTGCAGTGGGGGGTAAGTGACTGAAGGCAAGCCACCAGATCAGGACTCGTAATATTGCTGATTTTTCTTTGAATCTTATCAAGGTGTTCCTGGTAAATAGCAGAGGCACCAGACAATATATGACAGCAATATTCTAAGCATGGAGAAATGGTAGATTTATAGATATGTAAGATAGATTCTGGAGAGAAAAATTGTTTCACACAACACAGTAAACTGACTTTCTTAGCAGCTGAGCTAGCAATGGATTCAGTGTAGTCTTCCCACTTCATGTCACCTGAGAACGTTAGCGCATGAGAAGGCACAACGACTCACTTTCCTGAAAGTTAGCATCAGCCATGCTGATGGAAAGCAGAGAGGTGTCTCTCATATGATTAATGGGGAGAAGTTTAGTTTTGGAGGTGTTAAAATTGACAAGCCCCTTTTTGTTAGAAAATAATTTCACACTGGCTTGCGAAAATCTTTTTCTTGAATTTGCAGGAGTAGTGAAAGGAGTTATTATTGTTATTTTCTAAATGGTTCAAAAATAACGTGTGTTATATCTGCAACTACATCCACAAGTATTTTAGCAGTATTTTATCCAACAAACATTCTGATGGTATTTTATTGGTTGAAAAATATATATAGAATTTAATTCCCCTAGGCCATTTCAATGATGTGAGGAGGAAATACCTACTGCATGGGTAACAGTCTGTTTCCCTATATCTGCCTATCCAAGCCTTGTGTGTTGTAGAAACAGGAAACAGCAGACTGCTGACAACAAATATTGTGCCAGAAACATTATCTATAGCACAACTATATAATCTCCTGAGACTAACAAATGACCATACTACACATGGTTTTGTGTTGGTAAAATAAAACATTCATACAAAATAGTTTTAGTCAGACAAAAGTAAGTATCATATTAAAGTGGTTTATCAAGAATAAAGTTGGACAACTGAATTAAATGAGCAATTGTATGAATGAATGTAAAAATACCCTCTGTATTAAAGGAAATTGCCCTTTTATTTGTAATTATATTAAGGTGTATCAAAAGTATTCTCATTTTTTAATTAACAAGAGCATCTGCATGTTTTTAAGCTTATGTAATGTGTGGAGGTATGGTGGAGTAATGGATAGCGGCTCGAATTGAGGAATTCCAGTCAAATCCATTACATTCATTTACATGCTAATACCCTTGGGAAAGGTATGAATCCTATTCTTCTCCCACCAGCTATGGGTAAATACCAGGACAGATCAGGTTCTAGAGTGTTGGATGGCAGCTGGTCTACCACAGAAAGAAATGGTAACCTACTGCAGGGAAAAATCTGCCTCGTAAGTCATGTATTGAAAGATACATGATCACCTAAGTGTATATCACGCATGGTAAGCACATAACTGACTGAATGTGCTACATAAAAACAAAAGAGAGAAAAATGAGTAAAGATGAACCTTCATGCCAACAAAAAAATGGAGCCATTTTTTTTCCCTTGATACTGCTATTATTTTATAGTACCTTCACTTCCTCAGCAATGTTTATTGTTTTAAAAGGTGATAACTAGAATTTTAATAAAAACCAAACATATTGAAAGGGAATTTATACATTTTCTTTGTTCTTGAGAATTTACAACAAAAATATTAAACACTATTTTTTAGATAATTTATTTACAAGAATAATTTTATATTTACAGGATTATAAAAACATGTGAACCAACCATAATAAAATATTTATTATTTATCAAGAAATAAATATGAAAAAATCTTTTTTATTCATAAATTTATTAAAATGCTTGTGAATAAGTTGGTTGGTTGATTTTGTTTAGCAGCATGTGGTAATAAAATATGTACATCCCATTTCCCCTCTTGCTTGTAACCATCTACTATAATAAAATAAACATTTTCAAAGCTAAGGCTGAATTAGTCAAATAAAGCTTCTTGTTACTATATTACATGGCATATCAACCTCTACAGGTTATTTAGTGCTGAAATCAAAATAATTTGAACATAATTTTATGGCTTTAACTAAATATATTTGGAAGGCAATTGTATCCCTTCAACTACAGATAAAATGTATTTCTGGTCATTTGGCTTTAAAAATTTATTGTTGGTCATTTTACTATAAATATGTATTGTTGACTATTTTTTATATGAAAATATATTGCTGGTATTTTTACTATAAAAATGTATTTTTATACTTTCATAGTGTTTTGTTTTTTTTGGGGGGGGCATTATTTACCTATAGCTGGGACTCTAACAGGAACTATCATCCCAGGTCAGAGTGGACCTGGAAACAACACCAATTAAGAGGTAGTTCCATGCTCCTCAAAACCTACAAGCTCTCAATCAGAGGCCTTTCTACTAGATGTAGCTTATCGTCATACCCAGGATTTCTTGTGAACAAGAAAATTTAAATAAACAGATAATGATGAGTAACTGTAATTATAAATTTTAAAAAATTGCATTTTCTGAGCATTTTTCTTTCATTTGTTCTCACCATATAAATTCACTAAAATAGGCTGAGAGCATCTCTTCCTCTTACATATTTTCATAATTTTATAATTCTTTATAAACTTTTGAATAAAAAGATTTCTTTTCCAATTTATTTCTTTATAAAATGTTAAATAATAACATATAAAAGATAAATAAATAAATATCGCATTACACTTGGTTCACATATTTTTATAATCTTCTAAATAAACATTGCTGAGGAAGTTAAAAGTGTATACAGTATGATAATAATGAACTATCCCATCCTACCCATTTCAATAAAATTCTGTAAAAAAGCCATCCAATCATTAATATTTCAAATTTAAGTTGTTATTTGCCATTGTCTATTCATTACATACAGTAATAGTAGTATCAAGGGAATACCCATCATTTTGACACACTGTTTTTTGTGGGCATGAAGGTTAAAGATTATCAGAAAACGTGGAGATCCATGAACACTCACATCCAGAAGAAACATAGCACATAGAAAGAATGATCTACATAAAGTATCTTTCTGATGTAATGGAATAACCTGTCACCCCCATGAGTGACTACACTATAGGTAGTAACTACCTACAAGTATCTGTAAGTCAACGGACTACAGAGACTAGCTGAAATCTTTTCAGCTATACGGTCAAACTCTCTGCCTTTGGACAGAGAGGAACCTGGATGAGGCTATGCTGAAGGGAAGAGTCTCATTCGGTGAGGTAGACCGACCCAACCCCATTTTTTTATGGGGTCTACGGGGAATTTTTGCCTGAGCCTATGGGCTCAGATACCCCATGTTAAATCCGGCCTTGTGCCACATCTGACCATGTGGGGTGGTTGGCAAATATTCTAGCTGAAATCTTTTCAGCTGTATTGTTGAACTCTCTGCTTTTGGGCAGAGAGGAACCTGGATGAGGCTATGCCGAAGGGCAGAGTCCCATTCGAGGAGGTAGACCAACCTGATCCCATTTATGCGGGGTCTATAGGGATTTTTTGACTGAGCCTGTGGACTTGGAAACCCCACATTAAATTCAGCCTTGTGCTACATGTGACTAAGTGGGGCATTTGCTAGATACACTAGCTGAAATCTTTTTCAGCTGTGCTGGTCAAACTCTCTGAGCAGAGAGGATCCCCAGATGAGGCTATGCTGAAAGGCAGAGTGTTGTCTTGGGAAACCTGACCCCATTTTATATCAGGTCTACGGGAATTTTTGGCTGAGCCTATGGGCTCAGAGCCCCACATTAAACCTGGCCTTGTGCCACATCTGATCACATGGGGAGGTTAGTAAATATACTAGCTGGAATCTGTTCCAGCTGTGCTGGTCAAACTCTATGCCTTTGGGCAGAGAGGAACCTGGATGAGGCTATGTCAAAGGGCAGATTTTCATCTGGGGAGGTAGACAGACCCGAACATGTTTATGCGGGTTCTATGGGGAATTTTTGGCCAAGCGTATGGGCTCGGATGTCCCACATTAAACTCGGCCTTGTGCCACATCTACACTAGTCGGTGGGTGGCTAGTAAATATTGACTAGCTGGAATCTTTTCCAGCTGTGCTGGTCAAACTCTCTGCCTCCGGGCAGAGAGGATCCCCAGATGAGGCTATGTTGAAGAGCAGAGTCTTGTCTCAGGAAATATTATTTTTTTATACGGGGAATTTTTGGCCAAGCCTATCGGCTCAAATTACCCCACATTAAACTCTGCCTTGTGCTACTTCCTACCTTGTGGGGAGGCTGGTAAATATTGACTAGCTGGGATCTGTTGAGTTTGACTCAGACTTATACGAGAACTACCAACCTTCCAATAGTAGCACTCACTACTGGATTAACTTGCAATGACCTTGTGCATAACTGTTACCTTTATTCTTATTGGTTTTTTACAATAAACCTTTACTTATTTTATCCACCTTGTTTTTCAAGTATATATTCCTATTAGCATGGAATATCACAGTTCCATTGATACTTGCATTTCTGAATGTTTTCAAGTGCAGGTGGTTGAGTTCTCTATCTTATGTTATAAAGCATCATCATTAAAACATGATTGTCATCCACTTCTGGGTTTTATTTCAAAAGACAAGTAACCACTCTTAAATGCTTAAACCACTTTGGGGCAATATAGACAGATATTGTTTCATTTCCTTACACTTCCCAAATTCTGCAAGTAGCTCCAACAACTTTAAGTCCCAGTTTAAAATAATGCTTACCAGAATCTGAATACTTGTATCTGCCATAAACAACATTACTTGAGGACTTTCAAGAGCAGAAACAACTAAAATAGATAGCACATGTAACTCAAAGAGGAAATAATGACATAATCAAGATGTTGATATTCCACACTATTTCTAACAAAAGGTTAGGAAGGAAACTCCCATCAATAATAGAGAGAGCAAATAACAGTGAACGTAAGAAACCTATTTTCCTGAAAAAATTGTTTTAAGAGAAAGATTTTATAAATTTCAATCAAAAGTAACACTGGTTGTTTGGTCAATGAATATCAAATGTTTCTTTATAAGGAAGCAACTAATATTACCATTACTCTGTCTATATCTCTGAGATGAGGTATTATGATTACTTACATTATTTACATTATTCGAACTGTTATCCTCATCTTCATTGCCATATTCACAACGTTTTGGCCGTTGTACACTCCGGTAAGAAAAGAGAAATAACTGAGACACCTGGTAGAGGCATGGCACATGGAACTAGAACAATCTACCCTGGTGGACAAAATAAAGGGTTCGGTTCGAAATTCCAATCACCTAAAGAAGGCTGGAGTGTACAACAGCCAAATCATTGTGAATATGGCAATGAAGTTGAGGATAATAGTCTGAATAATGTAAATAATGTAAGTAATTATCATTACTATTATAACATCTTAACAATCTGTAACATCTTAACATCATTTTAAAAAAATACAATTGAATAATACTACTCATAATATAGTGGAGATCTAAAAACTTTTTAATTGTGTACATGAAATAAACTTTAGATTAAAGGTCCATTAACACACAAATCAGCCATTAAGACACTGATGGATGAAATAGTTTGTTTTATTGGTTTTTGTTTTATGGCATATCAACCCCAATGGGTTATTTTAATACCAACAAGATTTTTAGGATAGGTTCGTTTGAATAGAATATGTATTCTTTGTAAGAAATCAGTTTGTAGATCAAATTTCATTGATGTATTTTGGAAAAAAGGGTTTTTGTTGAGAGTCATGTGTATTGCTGGTAATATTTTTTTTTTCAAAAATATATTGCCGGTTATATTTTTTTTTTTCAAAAGTGTATTGCTGGTATTTTTACTATAAAAATCTATTTTTATACTATCATAGTGTTTTGACCACTGTTTGGTGGATTCACTATTTACCCATAGCTAGGAGCCTAACAGGTGCTACCACCCCATGTCAGGGTGGACCTGAGAACAACAGCAATTAAGAGGTGGTTTCTCTGAATTGTATTCAATGTATTTTAAACAGCCATTATGGCATTGACCATTCACTGAATTGCAACTTTGTTTTCCTTTTCTCAATCACTAAATTCAAAAGGCAAGCTAGATTCTTTACAGTCTGTTTTAGCAAGAAAAACCTCAAAGCAGCTCTTATTTGTATTTTTATTTTTTAATTATTTCAACCCAAGCAAGGTGATAAAGCTACTAAGATGCAAGGGGTTACTGAGTATGAGAGAATACAAGAAAAAAAACTATTAAGAAAAGAGAACAATAAAAGAACAGGAATTAAGAAGAAGATAACGATTGACATTTAAATTTTTGAAGATCAAAGTTGACTGGAAAGCAAGAATCTCGAAGAGAGTTTCACAAGTGAGAAGTGTGAGAGAAGACACAGTTATCAAAGAACTTATATGGTTACATCTTGCAATTTTAACTGTAAAATGATGAGACCTTGCCATCAGTCTAGTACTGTGCTCAAATTCATAAGGTTTAGGTACCAAAAAAAAAGGTTCATCAGAATAATAACCATGAAAATATTTATAGAAATGTCACAGGGAAGTTATATTATGCAGTGGGAAAGTAACTAAAGCTGAGATGCCAGGTCAGGACCAATAACATTGTAGAATAAAACAATTTCCCCATTTACAAGGGACAATAAGAAGAAAGCTTTATATAATGATCACAAAAGTAAGGACAATAAGCCAAGAAAAAATTTGGGAATTTGAAGTTAGCATAAAAATTTAACAGTTTCAACCAGTGACATCTATGGAAATTCCATAATGTATTTTAATAGTTTAAATAAATGAAGTAATATATATATTTAAATAATTGTTGTAGAGTAGCTATCACCCCTTCAGCACTCTACCAGATTGCCTGGCTCATAGCCTTAAATAGTCTACGATTAAGGACTTCAACAGTTGATTAATAAGTTGATACTAAGCTGATTAATATTCGGACTGATCTTACTTCATTTGTCTATACAGCATTTGACCCTCATCTATTCCTTGTAAGTTGTCTTGTTAATTTTTTTTTAGCTTATTGTTCTGTGTTTTTTTTATGTATCCATTAGCACTGGATACTGGTGCTGAATAAGTATCTTAAGCAATCATTCTTCTCTGTGTATCATTAACCTCGACGATACAACAATAATTCAGAAAACCTGAATCATATTATGTACAATTTTAAATCTTGACTAATCCACTAATTTACCTATACTTTTATAATAATAATGCTAATAATAACTCAAATGATATCACAAATGGTGTTGGAGTGACTATACTGTGGAATTTCAAAATCCTCATAGACAGGTAAATTGATACAAATAGACCAGACATATAAAATATTTCAATAAAAGAACTTAATTGACATGACTTGTCCACAGGATGCAAATATTTAAAAAAAAAGAACGTAAAAGCTGTCAGATTATAAGGACCCTCAAATATAGTGATAGAGGAATTTAGTGTGATAAAGGAGAGAGTAAAATTCCTGGATGCATCAGCATCTCAGAGCTACAAAAGTTTACTTTGTACAGAACTGCACATATCCACAAAACCCTCTCCATCTAAATGAAATATCCCATATAGACATTGATAACTCTCCTACAGTGCCCTTTTTACTCATAGACTGCAGAGGGTACTTGGTAATTAGGCACTTAAAATTACTCTCTGGCAATAATAAAAAATGCTCTGATGCTGCATCAGGCATGACTTTCTTGGCTTCTTATCTTAATTGATTGAAGGTGTTAACATATACATATTTTGTTTTGGTAATTTAAGATAGGCTAAAGTAAATATGTAATGGAGGTCTAAACAAAAGGTTTTTGTAGGAAAGTAACATCTTAATTATTCAAGATTGAAAGACAGATTTCTATAAAAGTAAATTTTATCATCAAAATGTTTGCACCATTAATAAGAAGAAAGATTGGAGAAAATTCTAATAGAAAAATTATTTGTGTTTATTGTATAGAACCAGAGATATTTGTTAAAAGCTGTTTATTTGTAAACAAGCAAAAAAATTGTTATAATGTGCATTCATAAATCTTTTAGGCAAAAAAGATAACAATATCTGCCAAAAATTAATTCATTATTGGATTTTAATAAAACTTTTAGTACTTTTTTAGTAAGAGGGATTTTTAAAAAAAAGTTTCCATTTCAACTTTCAGAGAAAAATACCAAAAAAAAAAAAGATTGCATACAGCATATTTAATAAACAAAGACAGCATATAATAAATGCTGTTAAATGAGTACCCAAAACTGTGAAATGGCAGGAGGTTACAACAGATTACTTCATTTATGTGAACTTAACATCACGTTTGGCAAATGGAAAATTCAAGTTTTGCTTTTTGGAACTTTCTTGTAATTTCTTTTGACAAATATTTTCAATCCCTGGATACAAAACCTACAGAGACAAAGAGTCAACTATGCTACAGGTCTCTGTGTGTGTGTGTGTGTGTGTGTGTGTGTGTGTGTGTGTGTGTGTGTGTGTGTGTGTGTGTGTGTGTGTGTGTGCACATACACACACACATATATATATAGACATGAATGAAGAAAAAATTCTTTAAGGTGAGGAGATTACATTCTGAAGAAACTTATCCCAATGGAAATATTTTTCACTTTCTAACTCTGTACATGATTTACATAAATGCAAAACAATTTTTGCTGTCCCAAAAACAACAACAAAAGAAATCTTTTACAGATAACCTTATTTTATATAAAATTTATTTTAATCAAGAAAAAGTGAATTTGAGTTGCTTGAATTCTAATCATTATTTTTTCTTCTTTCTGCTGACCTTTTTCAGGTGAAACAGGTTTTATCATAACTGAAAAACAAAGAGTATTATTTATTACAAAATCTGTTCTGATTTGTATCTTTCTGCTAGAACAGTGTTTCTCAACCTTTTTAAGCACTGACACACCTAGGAGCAAATGAAAATATGGCACACTTAGCAAAATTTTTAAAGGGTATACATTCAAATGTTATGAAATAAAACCATAAATTTTAAAAAATACACACAGAAATATGAACTTACTTTATTTCAATGTTTCTATTCAACTATTTGTGCAGCTTATTTAGTGTGAAACCTGTGTCTGGTGTTTTTCATGATTTCTTCAATTTTTGTTTGAATCTGTGATAAGCAGATCCTCATTTATTCTTCAGTTGAGTGTAGTCTTTCTTGCTTCTTATTTTTAATGTTATTTTAGGTGAAGATGCCTAATTCGCATAAATAAGAAGTAGAAAATTGCAATAAAACTGATAAAGCCTAAAAAGGCTTTATTTGTTTTATTGCAATTTTCTAGCTAAAAAGCTAATGTGAAATAAAAAATTTAATCATCATCATCAACCCTTCGACTTTTGTAATTGTAGCATGGATTCAAATGCAGAAGCCACACTAACTTTTTTCCACAACAGTCTATTAACAGCAGCCATCAGTAGTTCTGATACAGTCATACCTGTCCATTTCTTTAAATTGTCCAACCAGTTTTTGCACTGGTGCCCTCTCCTATGTCCACCTTCAACGGTGCCTTGCATGATTGTCTTGTACAAGCTGTCATGCCTTGTAATGTGTCCAAACCACTCCATTTTTCTTTGTTTGACAGTGGCGAGAAGAGGTTCCTTGTGTCCCACAAAACTTTCAACCCTTTTCCACATAAATTCATTGGCTTTTGTTCCCAATAGAAAATGCCAAGGAGTCTTCTCGTGAATTTGTTCTTAAACACTTGGATTCTTTCCTCTGATACAGAGTCCAAGTTTAGTACTTATTCATTTATTCAAATACTAATGCTGTAACATAACTACACACACACACACACACACACACACACACGTGTGTGTGTGTGTGTGTGTGTATGCCATGACAATAATCCATGACACACTCAAGAGGATTGCTGTGTCATGGCAATAAGTTAGGCTCACCTTATGTCAACCACAGGTTGTAGAAAATACACAATAGTAACAGCAACAGAAGTTAGCAGCTAGTAGCAACAGTAGCCAACTAGAATCTATATAAATTTGTGCTGCCAACAGAAACATTCTCTTTTGTTGTTTCCCTTCATCTGTGGTATTTCTCTAAAGCATAACAATGTAAGTATTATTTCTCTTGTTTAAAATGTAGACACAGGGACTCTCTGGTGAGCAGAAGGCATATATTTCCACAATCAAACTTTTGCTATTTTATTCCTCTAAAATTTCAGTCCATCTTAAATTTTTCTTTTGTTCTGTCTCAAGTGGTATTCTTACCTCTTCAAGAAATAGAAATATCACAGTGAATAAACAACATGGTAACAAAGGATAAGCTCTTGTTTTTAATTTCACTTATGCTATATTTCTACTCCATGCTGTAAATTAATAGCCTGAATAAAGTTGTGATAAAAAGCAACTAAAAAAGATGAAAACATTTTATAGTAATTATCAAAGTATTTCCACTGAAAATCCTTTTTAATTTGAGAACATCCTCTGAATAAACATATTTTACTAACACAAACGAAAATAAATCACTTACCATTTAAAATCATTTATAAATTAATATACACTTAAAAAATAGTCATTATCTTTAATTATATATACATACAGATTTTGTGTGTGTGTGTGTGTGTGTATAAAACGGGCTAAATATAACTTGTCACTAATAAATTAAAAATCATGCACACTTTTATTTAATTAGTGACAAGGCTGTAGTAGCAATATATGGTAACAAAGCTACATCTTAACAGATGTGTTCATTACATATACTTGGTTTGGGGCACTTTCTGTACACTGAGGGTCTACTCAGGAACCCAGCTATTACCTCCAGCTGAGTTTCATTTAGCTAGCTTAGCACAACTCATCATGAAAATAAAAATAAAGCTCCATTTCTCAATATTTACTGACAAAATTCAAAATGAAATATAATGGCCCTAACTCAGTATATTTATCATATATTTTGATGTTTTATGTTTAGAATAAAAATTTAAAACAAATATGTTTTAAATTTATATTCCTTCACAATATTCTCCATCTTTATTATTAATAAGCTGAATCCATAGAAATTCCATGGGTGTTAGCAATTAAGATTATCCATTTTCTTGTTTGTCTTTCAACCTTTGTCATTCTCTCTCTTGTCCCATACACTTTGTCCTTGTATTTACCTAATGTTATACAAACATGGATTAATTTTAAATGTGAAAAAGGAATAAAGAATACTCAAATATTTTCTACTGCATCCTCTCTTTTATCATTCTTTGGTTCTATCTTTGTTGCCCATCTATTGTTTTTACCTAAATTTTCTACAAACATGGATGAATTTCAGATGAAAAAAAAAGAAAAAGAAATGCACAAATATTTTCTGCTGTACTGTCTCTTTTATCTTTCATTTGTTTTGTCTCTCCACAAAGAATTTTAATCTATTCCAATATTTACACCTCTCCATCCTTACCTTCTTGTGTTCGTTATCTTTTAATATTCCAGCCAATAAACTTGTCTATATTTTTCTTTGATCTCTATCCCTTCCCCACCTCTATGTATATATATATATATATATATATATATATATTTATTTTTTCCTTTCACCTGATCTTCTTTTTGACTTTCTCTATCTTTTCTCCTTCACACTCTCTTTTCCTCACTCCTTTCATTTCATTTTTACAATTCTTTCTTGCTTAATATTATTCTGTGGTCTTTCAGAATGTATAACTGATTCCAACTTAGAAAGTCTAGGGATTAGGCAGATACTACACTCTAATCTTAGGTAGAAAATATAATTGTACATAAAAACAAGCAAAATTATAGAATAGATTTTTAATTAACATTTCTTAATATCAGTTACTTTTTAATGTAGTTTCTCACATTGTCATTTTACAACCATTACAATGTGAATCAGAAATAACAATAGCCTCTCCTGAGATTCAAACACTCATCTCTTTTACTTCAAGATGACTTTTTTAATATGTGACAGCTGCTTTGCCAATTAGACCACAGAAACAACTAATGACTGAAGCTTAACCATATTTAATCATATAACTTTAATTCTTTATTTTCTCCAAGTACTCAATTCACTGTCACCTTGAATGTTTATGCACATGAATAATATAAGTCACAATATTATCCTGAATTTATTAGATGAAGCATTGTCAGTTGTTATTTATTTTTCAACTATTTTTTGTAATATCCATTATGCACTAATATTAATATCCATTATATACTAACATTTTTGCAACTATCCATTACACAACATGGCTAAATATACTAGCCGAAATCTTTTCAGCCAGACGGTTGAACTCTCTGCCTCTGAGCAGAGAGGAACCCAAATGAGGCTCTGCTGAAGGGCAGAGTCTCATTCAAGGAGGTTGACCAACCTGATCCCGTTTATGCGGGTTCTACGGGGATTTTTTAGCCAAGCCTACGGGCTTGGATAACTCATTAAACTCAACCTTATGTCACATCTACCCTCATGGCGGTGGGGGACTAGTAAATACCATCTAGCTGAAATCTTTTCAGCTATACGGTCGAACTCTCTGTCTTCAAGCAGAAAGGAACCCAGACGAGGCTATACCAAAGGGCAGAGTCTCGTTTGGGAAGGTAGACCAACACGATCCTGTTTATGCGAGTTCTAAGGGCTCGGTGTCCCACATTAAACTTAGCCTTGTGCCACATCTACCCTCATGGTGGGGAGGGGCTAATAAATACCATCTAGCTAGAATCTTTTCAGCTATATGGTTGAACTCTCTGCCTTCGGGCAGAGAGGAACCCAGATGAATCCCCGTTTTTATGGGGTCTATGAGGAATTTTTGCCTGAGCCTATGGGCTCGGATACCCCACATTAAATTCAGCCTTGTGCCACATCCAACTGTGTGGGGCAGTTGGCAAATATTCTAGCTGGAATCTTTTCCAGCTGTGCTGGTCAAAATCTCTGTCTCCGAGCAGAGAGGATCCCCAGATGAGGCTATGGCAAAGGGCAGAGTCTCGTCTCAGGAAACAGATACCTGACCCCATTTTACACAGGTTGAATGGGAATTTTTGGCTGAGTTTGCAGGTTCTGATGCCCCACATTAAATTTGGCCTTGTGCCACATCTGATTGCATGGGGAGGTTGGTAAATATACACTATCTGGGCTCTGTTACTCAGATCTTAGCTGTTGTCAAACTCTCTGCCTTTGAGCTGAGTGGAACCTGGACGAGGCTGTGCCAAAGGGCAGTCTCTCATCTGGGGATGTAGACAGAACCGAACTTGTTTATGCAGGGTTACGGGGAATTTTTGGCCAAGCCTACAGGCTTGGGTTTACCCACATTAAATTCGACTTTGTGCCACATCCTACCTCCTGGGAAGGCTGATAAATATTGTCCAGCTGGGATCTGTTGAGTACAACTCAGACTTGCGCAAGAACTACTGACATTCTAGTAGTAGCACTCACTACTGTATTGACTTGTGACGACCTTTTGCATAACTGTTGCCTTTATTCTTATTGTATTGGATTTTACAATAAACATTTACTTATCTATCCACTATGTTGTTCAAGTATATATTCCTATTAGCACGGAATATAAGAATTGCAATCCATTATACACTAACACATATACAAGGGTGGGCTGAAAAGTCCATAGGTTGACTATGAAGGAGTGATTCTAGAGCTATGTGTTATGGTCCAATTCCTTGTACCACGGTGATAGTCCAAGGTAGAACCAATAAAGAAGAACTCGAACACAGGTATGGAATAACACAGATATATTACAAACAGGAATATATACAGAGAAGTAGAAGTGTTAGTATGGACAATCAGGTTCAGTAGAGAGAACAATGTAGTCTCAACCAGTATCACTATTCCAATGTCTTACAGTAATTGTCTTAATGCAACTCTGTTTCGGACTGCCTCTGACTCGAATCTTGACTTGACTTAAACTACTGACTTCCTGCCTACTCCTGAGGCACAGTATTTATTAAGTATGGAATAGTCCATTATTATTATTATGGGTAAGACCCCATCACACTGTGGAACTTTGCAAGCATTACTTTCAACTCTTCTTATTAATAACTGTATTGTTTCTTTCCAGGTAAACTGTAACAATAAAATATTTAACTTTTTTAATCTAAGACAATTTTTTTCATTACAATATCTAAATTGTCTATTCATGTATCATAATTTCTGAAAATGAAAAGTTATTTTATTTGATTGAACCTAAATTGCAATAATTTTTTTGCATTTACATGTTAAGTTTTTACCTCTTATACTAAAGTGTATTAGACTAGACTTGTTCTTTGATCTTCCTTAGGTGGATATTGCTCCTGAAAATCATTGAGCTTCATCTCGTATTATTTTCTATATATATCTTGATATATCTTCACTAATATTCATAAATCCATGTGTCAAAGCTATATTCTGATTTAGTAATTTCTTCAGACACACTGAAAAATATACAGAAAAAAACATGAATATATACTGAAAACTAAATACTAGTTCTAATGTACACTAAATGATTATCCCTGCCAATAAATTTGGAGAGAGGTTATGTATTTGTAGCATATAGGTATTCCAGGATTGAAATGGATGAAGTTGCTGCTGATCACCAGTTTTTAATGGATAGAGTTTGTTGTTTCAGCAGTTGCTGCTGATTGTTGCTGGCCTTGTTTTGATGGTGAAGGCATTTACTGCTAATTCCCTTTAGGGTAAATAGAAGGTGAAAAATTTATTTACTTATCCTTAGTGCCTGTGTGCCTGCGTGTGTGTGTGTGTGTCTCTGTGTGTGTGTGTGAATAAGAGAGAGAGATGTTCATGTAGTTTGTTTGAAATTACCTAGTTGGTCTACCTAGGTGAGTCTCCCTGGAAAGGTGGAATTTCATGTTATTGCTACCAGAGCAAATAGGAGAGAAAGAGGGCTCATATCTGCTCCTTTTATATTTCACCTAGTGGGATGTCCTGTCTGACAAAGAATGTAACTGCCACATATTAATCTACGTTTATTTCTCCAAACATTATCTCCAAAAGACATCAGTGAATTTCAAGTGTGAGCTATGAGCCAAGGAACAATTGATTACAATTGTGGGTAGACCATATTAAATTTTGTACAATTAAATGATATTTCAGATGTTTAAAATAATAATGTAAAGTCTATAGAAAAATAGGGACTTACATTGAATTACATATAGAAAAATAGGGACTTACATTGAATTATATATAGAAAAATAGGGACTTACATTGAATTATATCTATAAACTGATTTTCTTTTTTTAGTGACAATATCAAAGCACTTTTCAGTTATCTTTTTGACATAATTGATAAACTTTTGGTTTTACTTTCATTTTTATGACCAAAATATTTTAAAATGTTCTTACTAAACTGAAATGAAATTAGCTAGGCACGTTTTAATTCCAATGCAAGGGCAATATTGTTTTATCTGTTTTGTTTAAAGTTTATATTATCATTTTAATTATAAAATTTTTTATCTAATTTGGAAGAATATAACAAATTTCTTAAAATTTAAATCAGACAAAAAATGAAAAATTACAATATTAAAGAAAATGGAAAAATATGACACTGGTTTGCCACCCTCAAAAAATAATTATAAAAAATTAAAAACTAAAAAATTTTATAAATTGAAGATTTTTCAAGTTAAAAAATTAAATTAAGAATATTAAAGCTATCTGAAAAAATTGATTTCTAAGAAATTAGTACTAACTCAAAAACTGTTTTTTAAAATTCAGTAAAAGTTAAAAGTAATTCTCAAAAACATCATCTGAAATGTGATGTGATACTAGTTTCTGAGAAAAAGCTTGGTTCTTTATTTCCTTGTAAAAATCCTTGAAAAATGTTGCCTGTAATCTAACACAGGTTCCTTCCTGAATTATCTTTATTTTTTCAGAGCATATGGGCTGAATCTACAAATGAAGACATATGATACAAAAAAAAGCAAAAGACAGAAACTTACTTAGTGGCTGACCAGACTCAGCATGTACTAAGCTGTGGAGCTCTGCTAAATTAGGTGTGGAAGATAGATAAATAGATATCAAACAGAAGTTTCTCCATAAAAAATATGAAATAATTCACTTGTTGATGGTTTTTATCTATGATTTGGACTGAATTAATGGGTGTCTACTTCTTTGCCTAGAAGTGTGTGTGTCTGTAAAGTTAAGTGTAAGTTATTCTGTCTATAAAATAAAAAATATGAAATAAGTGAGTACATATGTGAGATAATATGTATATATTTCAATAGGATTATAAAGGTGGGGAATATGGGGTCACACCAATCTTCTGAGCCAGGAAGGAGGTGTCTGTCTGTGGAAAATCCTTATACAATATCATTTTGAGGGTAGAGGGTAATAATACCATTTAATGTTGAATTGGAAAGTATGAAACTATTCCAACAACAAAACAGCACTCCATGACTATTAACAGACGCTCATGCATAAGCATGTACATAAAAATATATGAACACAGATATGTAGAGAGGGAGAGAGAGAGAGAGAGGGAGAAAATTCTTCCTATTCCAATAAATATGCTTAAATGTTTGTGAATGTATATATTGAATGTACTATATATATATATATACATATATATATATATATATATATATATATATATATATACATATATATACATATACATATATATATATATATATATATATATATATATATATATATATATATATATATATATTCAATAAAGGTGCAATTAATTTACAAATTCATGAATTATTCATACATAAAACAAATACAAAGGTTAATGATTAAATGGCGAGAAATCCATCTTCGCAAACAATTCAATAATATACAAAAAACCCGAATCTGTTTATGAATGAAAAGATCCTGTTTTATAAATTTCCGTTGCATTAGATCTTTTTATTTTACAAGCTTTCATCTGTTCCTACAGACATCCTCAGGTATGAAATAGATTGTGTTCTTGTTTTTACTCTCAGTAATAAGTGGACAAATGAAAACAAATTTATAAAACAGCAAAGTAGCAAAGTAAACAAACTCTCAGGAGAATCTAACCTACAAGAAGTTGGTACAGGACACACATTCTTTTAGATAGATAAGCCTGTAGATGAACCTAGGACGGTAGTTGTTGGGTTTGCTATTCGCACATCAATCGTCAAGATCTTAGACACACTTCCACAAGTTGTCAATGAAAGGATAATGTGTATCCACCTAAGACTGTTAAAAGGGCATTATGAACCATACTTAGTGTCTACGCACTTACCATGACTCATACTGATGAGGTGAAAGAAGCCTTTTATGAAGATCTGGATAGAGTGATCAGAGAAACATCTTAGAAGGATAAACTTATCATACTTGGTGATTTTAATGCATGTATTGGATGCGATTCCAATGTCTGGATAAATGTGATTGGTAAACATGGCATAGGGAAGACAAATGCTAATGGGCTTCTTCTCCTTGTGTTAGGTAGCGTGCATAATCTGGTGATTACAAATACCATATTTCAAGGTGCCAACAAATATAAGACCACCTGGATGTACCCACGATCCAAACAATGGCATATTCTCGATTACATCATTGTATGACAAAGGGATGTCCATAATATTCGACTAGCAAGATCAATGCGAGATGCTGAGTGCTGAACTGACCACAGGCTTGTCAGGAGCAAAGCATCTCTCACTATATCCCTGAAGATACCATACTCTAGACTGAAACCTCCTCAACATTGCAGGGATCAGGGAAAGGCCAAAATAGGAGAAACTACAGGAAAAGATTGAGGAAGCATCTCTCCCAGATGAGATAGTTGACATTAATGTGGAAGCAGCATGGAAACAGCTCAGAGATGCTATTTATTCTTCCAGTACAGATGCCTTGGGCTTGGTCAAATGCAAGCACCAAGACTGAGCTGATGAAAATGATAGTGAGATCTCAGAGATTCTACAAAGGATGCACAACACCCACAAAATCTGCATCAATGATAAAAAGTGTACTACTAAAA
The DNA here is from genome assembly GCA_963932145.1 of Acanthosepion lycidas. NCBI lineage: Eukaryota > Metazoa > Mollusca > Cephalopoda > Sepiida > Sepiidae > Acanthosepion > Acanthosepion lycidas. The sequence continues at coordinate 62,750,779 of OZ010589.1, forward strand.
AACCATCATACCTCAATGCAAAGTCTACTATCCAGTTGGAAGCTGCACCGGATGAAAGGCTCATGGTGGGATAGGAAGTCCAAGGAGCTCCTGGAAGCTGCTGACAAGAACAACACCAAGCTGTTCTATGAAGCTCTCAGGGTTGTTTATGGTCCCAGGGCCAGTGGCAGTGCACCTGTTTATTCATCTGATGGTGAAACACTTCTCACAGATAAGACTTTGATTCTCAACTGATGGGCTGAGCACTTCAACACTCTTCTGAATCATCCTTCATGTCAGATGAGGCCCTAGGGTCTATTCCCCAAAGGCAATTGCTTGAAGAACTAGACTATCCTCCTTCTTCAGACGAGGTTGTAAAAGCCATCAAACAGACCTCTAGTGGGAAGTCTCCTGATGTAGACGGTATCTCTGCTGAGATATTTAAGCACAGAGGCATTCACCTGAGAAAGAAATTCAGGCAACTGTTCTCTTTGATCTGGAACAAGAGTGTCATTCCACAAAACTTTAAGGATGCCTCCATTGTCCATTTGTACAAACCCAAAGGTAACTGGACCATATGTGACAACCACAGAGGTATATCTCTTCTATCAGTCACTGGGAAGATACTGTATGTGTTCTTCTAAACAGGATCTTGGAGAAGGTCGAGAAGTCTGTATACCTAGAATCACAGTGTGGCTTCAGTCTTGGAAGAGCAACTGCAGACATGATATTCTCTATGAGACAGATTCAAGAGAAGTGCAGAGAACAGAACAGAGACCTCTACATGGTCTTTATCGACCTGACCAAGGCTTTTGACACAATCAACTGCAGTGGCCTTTGGATGATTCTCCAGAAACTTGGCTGCCCTGAAAGGTTAATTTCAGTAGTCCGGTCCTTTCATGAGGGGATGCCAGAGTACAGGAGTGTAGGGAATCATCTGATCCATTTCCTGTTACTAATGGCACCAAACAAGGCTGTGTCCTTGCTCCAACCCTGTTCTTTATTGTTTTCTCTATTATGCTGCTTGACGCATTCCACAATCTAGACAAGGGGGTTTGCATAAAGTTATGGTCAGACGGGGACCTGTTTAACCTCAGATGACTTCAAGCCCATACAAAGACCATAATAATGCTGATCTGTGAGCTATTTTATGCTGATGACTGTGTCCTTGTGGCCCACACCCTGGAAGAGCTCCAGTTGATAACATCCATGTTTGCTTGGGCATCGGAAAGATTTTGTTTGACTATCAACATAAAGAAGAATGAAGTCATGTATCAACCAGCTCCTGACAAGAACTACACCAATCCCCTTGTCTATATCAACACCATTCCTCTAAAGTCAGTAGAGAATTTCTATTATCTAGGATGTATTTTGTCAAACTCAGTGACTATAGATGACGAGGTCACACAATGGATTGTGAGAGCAAGCACTTTTGGAATGCTTAGACATAGGCTATGGAATGAACATGATGTGAGACTGAGAACCAAAATCATTGTATACAAGGCCGTGGTTCTCAACACGCTTTTGTATGGTTGTATCATTGCCATATTAAGCTTCTCAAGCAGTTCCAGCAATGCTGCCTGCAATCCATCTGCAGAATTAAATGGGAGGATAAAGTCTCTAATGTCAAGGTTATAGAATGATGTACCCAACATAGAAAGCCAGATAATCAAGGCACAGCTTCGTTGGGTGGGGCACGTATATTGGATGGAAGATTCAAGAATTCCCACTGCAATCTTCTTCAGTGAATTAGAGCACGGCAACAGATCACTAGGCAGACTGAAACTGAGGTACAAGGACACTGTTAACTACAATCTCAAGAGATGTGATATTGGCCTTGCTAGCTGGAAAAGTATTAACCAAGCCTACGCAACCTGGAGAAGAACTTGCAAAAAGGTCATCAATGTCTTCGAGAACAGGCATACCAGTCTTCTCATTGAGAAACGTGCCAAGTGGAAGACCAACAGTAGCACTCAGAACCCATTTTATTAATGAAGCATTTGCAATAGGGCTTGTGGCTCTAGAATTAGGCTCTACTCTCACAAAAGGACTCATCAGTAATGTGTCAAGAGAATACTCATGCATTGGCTCACAACACAAGAATCCATAATATAATCCATCCATATATATATATATATATATATATATATATATATATTATTTTTATTATAAGAGTTTATAATAAAAACATGTTGAAATTGCTACACAAAAGCTTTTATGCTTCTATATTTTGATTGAACTTCTTCAGGAGATGGTAAGTAACTGGTGATTAAATGATATTTAAGAAAATTTCAAAAGCAAAGTGTTAATCAGATGTAAAGTTAATTTCAACAGAAATTTAAAAAAAAAATTTTAGATTCAGGAAGCTTCTTAAAGGGGCCGTTAGATAAAATTAAAAATGTGGAACATCTATATAAGATATTAATAATACAGTGTAACCCGGATATAAGAGAAACCCTGATACAAGAGAGATTTTATCTGGCCCCAAATTAGAGCCTGTGTTAATGTATATATAATAGACCAAACCCGAATATAAGAGAAACCCGGATATAAGATACTTCTTCTATGGTCCCAACAACTCTCTTATATCCGGGTTACACTGTACTAACTGGATGGTAATACATAGCAATATTAAAGCTGAATTAACAAAGTAAGATAATTACTCGTAGAGGGTGGACCATTATTTACTAATAAATTATGACTATAAGAAATGGTAATATGTAATTTTTTTAAATTTAACTATATTTTAAGGTAAAAGATAAACTGTCGGCAATTGACAGTTAATTCACTCCTTTGGTTTAATAACCTGTAATATTGGACCAAAGCAGACAAAAGCCAGTCTGGTGGAGTGCATGGGTCCAGTGGGGTGAGGATATGGTGTTACAGTTTATGTCCTAAGTATTATCATTCATTACCAACCTTCAAGTGATTATTCTATTCAGTAACCTTCTCTAGGTTGCAACAATTACAAAAATTACTTTTTCCTATTATTCCACATCAATTTATCTTTCATATGTATTCATTTATTTTTAAGCAATTAATGGATTTTTTATTCAACATTATTTCCTACTATTAGGAAACATTTATTTTGTGGATACCCATGTTTGAGTAGACATCCTGTTTTATTTGTATCATTATAAAAATTAGATTTACAGTTAAAGTAAAAACCAAGCATTAAGCCACCTAATATGACTTATATTTGTCCCACTAATGTAGATTTTTTTGTAATAATAATAATATTAATACAACTAAAAATAGATGTGAAAAATAGATTTATCCAACAAGCATTTTAATATGAAATTCTTCAGTTGGTCAATCAGATTATTAATTGAACTTTTGTTGATTTATTGAATAATGCAGATTTTATTGAAATAAAATACTTTTAGTTCATTGACATAACTTGTCAAAATAGAGGTTTTCAAATAGTCTTGTATATTTATTATTATTCCATTAGATTCTTATCCAATTCCACACACATAATGACTGGCTGCTAATTTCTGAGTACACCAGTCTATTCCATTTAAGATGGCAAGCTAATCTCTGTTACAGATGCTCACTTGGACACATTTGTCTTTTTTTCATTATTCACAGAACCAACCTGTGACCTATACTGTAACTATGTTGAGCAAACCTTAGTTACAGTTTCTGGGAGAGAGTGTATAATCTGGTGTGATCAGTTGTTGAACAAGGCCAGAACACTCAAACCCTGTCACAATGACTTGTGATTTTTTGCTAGTACAATCATTGATGGCTTCTGAACAGTTTTGTCTACCTAATATTACTGACAAGGGTTGGGTCGATCCATGGTATGGTTTTCAGTCATTTCCCAACAATGCTGCATGCATCTTCCCCAGATGATTCCACATACACACACACACGCACACATATATCAACGTCACTGCAAAAGTAGTTCCATTTATTTTATTATGTTAGCACACATGTCAGAGATAGATGTTGGTTGTTATGGTAGTAAAGGCTAAATCTTCCTGCCAATAATCTATACTTTTTGTTTTGTTACAAATAGCAATCGGGCAAAATGAAATTTGATATGAACATGGATATGAGGCAGAGGTGTATAATTGAATTCCTCCCTGCAGAAAAAAAATTGCTCCCACTAACATTCATCAATACTTGCTAAACATCTATAAAAGCCAAACAGTGGGTGTAAGCATGGTTAAGTGGTAGGTAATACATTTTCGCAGTAGGAATAGGGATGTGTGTGACAAGCCACATTCTGAGTAGCCAAGCACAGCTGTCACCCCACAAAATGACAAGCATTTCAAAAATGCATAGCCAATGGTGATAACTAAATGAAAAGAAAATTTTGCTTGTTTTGTAGTTGAAAACTTACTCTATCCAATGATGTTATTTTGCTCTCTGTGTCTCTGGAAATAAATAGGCATTATGTATTACTTTTGGATGATCCTGTGTGTGTGTGTATGCACGTGTGCATGTGTGTGCATGTGAGTGTGTGTGTGTGTGCACACAGTGTGTTTGTCTAAATATGTATATGGAGACCTACATACTCATGTATATATAATTATGTACTAGAGGGTTTTACAATTCATGGTTCAGTACCGTTCTTAATCAGAACAAAATTACAAGTTGGTGATTGAAACGCTGATGTCCACCTAACAAATTTATATGGTAGCTGCCAAAGCTACTGAGTATTTCTTAAATTAGAGAATTTTTTAATACTTATTTTCATCACATTAAAGCCAAATAATGCCTTTTTAAAGAAATGTAAACAGATCAGTGGTGTAGGCTAAAAATACCAATTCCTATAAAGCTAGGAGAGTGCTAAATTGTTGAAAAACCTTTTGGCTATTATCTATAATAATGAAATGGGTTAGAGTTTTATTTCTGAATTAGTATTTATTTTAATAATTGATCTAGCAAAATTATTAATCTGCTAACATTTTAAAAATGCCATAAAAATACTGGTTTACCCATTAAAAAAAAACAATTTGTATTCCTGTATATTATTATTCATTTATTAAATAGTCACAGCCAATAATGACATCTCAAATTTCCAGGAACCAGTTCTGTAAAGGCAGGTAATCTTTAGGAACCTATTCTGCTTATTTTCTTTTCAATCTGAGAATGGAAATGAATCATTTTATAGTATCAAAAAGAATTAAACTATTTTGATAATAGAAAACATTTATTTATTAAGATATTGCCCAATTGAAATTCTGTTCTCATCATATTTCTATTCTGTTTCTTTTTTACTCTAGTGTCATCTGCTGTTATGGTTTCTTAGATACATTCAAACTGAATTGCTGCAGTTCCAAAGATCCAATGGAAGATCTCTCAAATTTAGGATTAGAAGATTTGCCACATTTTTAATTTCAAGACGATTTCTTTTGTCAGACTAAATTATGTTCATCATAGAAAACGCTCTTTCAGCCTCTGCAGAACTTACAGCAATGGTATTAATTATATTTTTAGCTATTATATATCAACTATTAATATATATATTTTGGATAATCCATCAACTGGTTTGCTAAGGTTTTATAATTTCAAGATTCAGTTTTCACAAACTGGTAGGATGCCACCACTGGTCACAGCCCATCATATCCCTGATCAGGTTCATTAAACAAATGTGTCAAAATTTTCAATCACTTTAAGAATTAAATAGATATGATGCAGGAGCTATAGTACTGTCAATTATGATAAAACCTTATTCAAGTGTGTCATCTTGGGTACCATAACTCACAGTAGTGATGGGTGTTACTTTATAATGGATGCAGTTGTTTAAGAATTTTGACAGAGTGTAAAAAATTGATTAAATCAAAGTGAATGAAAATAAATGAATTTAAAACATGGAAGATTTTAAGTATATTTATATAAACAACAACATATAGGAATTAAGTCCTATATATATATTTTAACCAATAAAATCCCATTAGATGGTTAAGTGTTCAAATTTCATCATGATCACCACTGTTGGTGTCCGTCTACCCAGGTTTTTGTTGCTGAATATCGAGATTCCAAACATTTAACAACACATTTTTAAATGAAACCAGAAAAAATTTATTTTCTGAAGGAAAAGTAGAAATAGAATGTCAGTTGAAATAACATTTATTTATTCTTTTCAGAAATATACAATAGCAATAAAATGTTCAAATTTCTTTGCAATTTGTTTTATAAAGTAATTAAGCATTTGTAGTGTTATGTGAAATGACTTACTTTTTGCTGCTCACCTGTCTTTTACGGTGTGAACGAGCTGCAGCTTGTAAGATGTTGTTTGCAAGCATTTTCTTGCCACACGCCAAAGCGTTGTTGTAGGAATGAGTTTCCAGACTTGCTCTTTTTATGAATTTTCTAGGGCTTTGCAAAAAATGTTTTCCGAAACTGCTCAACCATCTCTTTCGATAATGATGGTCATCCAGATCTTTTTGTCTCTGCATGCACAACCTTCATCATTGAACTTTATTTTGTGACATGTCCAAATTTGCATTGCAGTTGGTGTATTTGTAGTGAATTCTCTCACAAATGCACATTGCACAGTCTTGTTCGATAGTGTTCAAGCATACTCTTGTTGGTAACAACACATAACAAAGGTCATTTGCTGAAGGAAAAGTAGAAGTAGAATGTCAGTTGAAATAACATTTATATATTCTTTTCAGAAATATACAGTAGCAATAAAATGTTCAATTTTCCTTGCAGTGTAGTTTGTTTTATAAAGTAATTAAGCATTCTTGAAATATGTGAACAGACTTACTTCATGACAGTCAGCCTAATGTGTTTGTGAGTTTGTAGACAAATGGCTTAGTTAGTGGTTGCTGGTTAATCTCTTCTATTGTGTGCATGAACAAGGCTTTAGTTGGTAGCTGTTGGCTGTGGTCTCTTCCACTGTGTGTGTGCATGTGTATATAGACATGTGTAGATCAAACTGGCCTCTAAAACTGATGTAAGCCATAAGAAGCAGTACATTTCTATTTTTATATCTATGATAGGATTCAAAATCTAATTTCACATAGAGGTGTGAATTTTTTAATACAAGGTTTTCATTGGTTAGAAAAGAATTTCACACTGGCTTGCAAAAATCTTTTTCTCAAATTTGCAGGAGTGGTGAAGTGAGTTATTTATTATTTTCTAAATGATCCAAAAATAACATGATTGTTTATCAAACAAAACATCTGATGGGATTTTATTGGTTGAAAAATATATATATATAGAATTTAATTCCTATAAACATAATTCAAGAAGAGAGAAAAATATACTTGCGTGTATAGAAATAGACAACTGAAATTGAGATACTGAAATCAGAAGGTGGATTAGAATAGTGAAAGGTGCCTTCTAAAACCTAAGCAAAGTATTAAGAAACAGGAAAATTTCATTAGAAACATAGAAAAAGTGCTGAATTGTTATGTAATAAGGGTGCTTATACTTAGGATCAAAAAGAGATAGTTGAAAACTCTAGGACACATAATGAGGAAAGAAAACTTGGAGAATTTGACACTCATGAGATATATTGAAGGTAAGAGGGATAGAGGGTAACAATAAGTAATTTACCTAATGAACTTGTATAAAGGGATGTCAGAACAGGGAGTAAGAGGGATGGTAAAAAGATAAAACTTACTCAGCGGTACAAAAGATAGAAAGTTGTTGAGACCATGATTGCCCATATCACTGCAAAGTGACACAGAATATAGAAGAAGAAATGCCAGCAAAATTTTAACTTTTCTTATGGTGCAATGGACATAAGCTTGAGATAAGAAATCAGGGAGCTGATGGTTTGGTCTATTTTGTTTTACGGCATATCAACATCAATGGGTCATTTAATGCTGACAATTTTTTTTTTTTTCTGGTAATATTTTTGTTTTGTCAAAAATCTATTTCTGTTAATATTTTTTTCCTCAAAAATGTATAGCTGGTAATATTATTTTTCCAAAAGCGTATTGCTGGAGAAACCTATAGCTGGTAATATCATTTTTTCAAAAATGTACAGCTGGTAACATTATTTTTCAAAAACGCATTATCAGAGGCCTTGCTGTTAGATGTAGTTTATTGTCTTACTCAGGACGCGGATGTAGTTTATCATCATACCCAGAACGCTCAAGGAGCTGAGTTTGAATTCCAGTCAGATTCAGTGCATTCACTTACATGCAAGTACCCTTGGGAAATGTATATATCCATCTCTTCTCCCCCAGGCTATGGGTTGACTAGCATGACAGACTGGGTCCTATTGCCTTGATTGGTAATCAGTCTACAGCAGAAAGAAATGTCAACCTACTGCAGGAAACTCTTCTGCCTAGTCAGTCATGAATTGAAAGACATAATCACCCAAGCATGGCACTTAACTATTTCTACCCACTGGCTTTATCAAAACTCCACCATTCCACTACTTAGCTTTGGTCATGTTCTAATTTTTGAAATTTTTTTATCTAAAATTTATCTAACCTTTTAATGCTCATTATTCCACTAGTGGGACATATTTGAAAACATTTTTTTAAGCCAGATAGGCATTCATTTTGATGATTTTATTTGTATCAATAATATAAATGGAAAAGACTAAAGTACAATATGTACTTACACATGTTAAAATACAATTTATGACTTATCAATTTATACTGATATTTTATTTACTTTTAGGATGAACTTCAACTTCGATCTGCATCTGGCCTCCCGGTTGCCGAACCAAGACACCAAAAGTATGCATGCAAAATCATTGATGCTATGACGTCAGATGTGTGCAGTCAGAAAGACTGATGCAGATCATAGTTGAAGTTCATCCTAAAAGTAAATCTTCCATTAATGATTAAACAGGGATTTGGATTTACTTAGAGAAGGAGACTTATAATCAACAAAACCATTCTTCAGATGAGTTAATCCCACACAACTCTTTATTTCCCCTAAATTTTAATAGCCATCACCCCCACCTATCTACTATATTTTATTCTCTACTGTCCATGATTTCACTTTCTCACCTTCTTGATTGGAATCACCCACTTTATATCATCATAGTATCTATCACTAATGCACCTTTACATACAAGCTTATGTAATAAGAGTGAAGATACATATTGATTTTGTACAATTATTTATATCTATACATGTATGGCGGTACATATGTTTGTGTGGGCTTGTGTGTATGTAGATAGCTATATACAGATATGTGCATCTATGTATGTACAGTTTTTTCATTATTTTATTAATTTTTTTTATTTTATTATTATTGTATTTATGATTGTATTTTTTTTATTTTATCATATTTTATATTTTATTTTCTTAAAATATTTTTTAACAAAAGATTGTGAGTTTTTATCAATAATTTTGTTCCTTCATATATTTTTTATTTTATTTTATCCTATTTTATTTCATTATTATATTTTCCTTTTTTCCACCTTTTTTTCTTTTTCTTCCCTTTCATCACAAAATATTCTATATTCCCCTTGCTTTCAACACTAGACCACATGATCTGTCAATTCTTGCTACATGCAAGACGAGACATCTCTCCTCCTCCCCAACCTATAACTCTCTTCATCAATGTTTGCAATCTCACTTCCCTGCTGACACACTACTAACAATAGCTCTGCCTAGCATTTTTACACCAATCTAAAATTAAGTTTATTTTCTTAAAAAGTTTTGCATATCAAGTCATTATCTGGCTTTGCTCCTAATATGATTTCCAATGTAAAATACCTTATCTACACTACAAAAACACCTGTCGGTGAGTAATTCCTATTTCTCAGTTTGATCCTTGGATCATTGATAAAGGACACATGTGTGTCTGAAAATTCCGGTTAAAACCTTTCTTTCCATGTTTCATTCCTGTCAAATGGTTGATATTTGATAAATATTTATCGTACTAACTAAAGTGGTATATTTTTGTTTGTCCTTTATTTTATTAACCAACTTATCTATTCTACATATAGTCTCTCTTTCACTCTCCCTCTATATATATATATATATAGAGAGAGAGAGAGTGATAAAAGGCCAGTAAAAGAAATTCGAGAGATAAAACAACAAAAATAATATTGATAATAAAACTAATATTTATTGTATACTAGTATGACTTTTGACCAAATGGAAGCATGATGAGAAAGATTTAAAAAATCAGAATATTCAGACACACCTGTGTCCTTTCTCAATGAGACGAGAAATAAAAAATGAAGCGGGATTTTATTTTCTGGAGAATTTTTTAATTAAATATTATGTTATTATATCTACATATAAGAAGCATATGTGGACAATCTTATATATATAAAGATATATATATATAAAAAAAAAAAATGACAACATGCATACATACATATGTATGTTGTCATTTTTTTCGATATTTTTTTTAAGTGTCGTGGAGATATTTCCTGTTTTGTCGCTTTATTGCGTGTTTATATATCTAAATATGTCTGCGTTTTTGTATTATAATCTGATTCTGTATGTATTGTCTTTTGCAAGATTTCATTCACCCTTGCCCATTTTTTGCTTCAAATGTATCCAAGTTGTCATGGAGTTCAGAGCAGCATTAGATCTTAATGTTAATTCCAACAAAAACAAAATAGAAAAACATATGTATTTTTTTTCCTCAGTTTCTTTAAATAATTTTATAATTTTAAACTTAATATAGATTAAATTTAAAATTGGTAATTTTTAATTTTATAGTATAATTTAATATTTATTAGTTAGAATTAATTCTATTTTAGTCTAACCCCAACAATAAAGCATTAAATAATTATTATAACCTAAGTCCATTGTCAAGTTTTTTGAATTCTCATATACTTGTATTTTGATTGGTTATTCCAGCTTATGTAACAGCGTTTCCCCTAGCGAGGGATGAGTGATTGATTTGAACCTTTTAAAACCCTTTATTCTACATTCAACACCATCACTTGATAAGACACCAGAAGTGTTGAAACAAAATGGCTATTTTTGTAGTGATCTTATAACATATTTATGTTATAATTTTCGAATAAATAATTATATATATTTTATTTAAAATCTGAATTACTAATGATTCTACAATAGCGCAACCTAAATCATAAAGAAATGGATTGTCAGTGGTCAAGAATTAATGCTAGCATTACTAATTAAAGATGGCAATTATATGTATAATTGAAGGTATGAGATATCGTAGTGGTTAACTACATGAAAAAGAGATTACTTATGTTTACTCAGTGCTATTATCTTGACAAACATATTTCTTTTTCATCATTCCACTCCAAGTAAGGCAATAAAGCCACTAAGATGCAAGGAATTACTGAGTGTGGGATAATATGAGGAAAGAAAACATGAATTAAGAAGACAGAGATATTGATTAACATTGCATTTAAATTTTTGAAGATCAAAGTTTGCTGAAAAAAAGGAGCCAGAAGAGTTACACCAATGATATATACAAGGTACAAATCCATATCACTGCATTCTGTCACATTACTAGATATCTTAGGTAGGTTTATTGCCAATGATTTTGAGGGGATGCAGCCATCAAGTTAGTGGTAGCTGCAAGTAAAAATTTGCACACTAAAATTAGTTCATATCTTTTTCAAAAGAGTAAGGCAAATGATTATGGGGCAGGAACCCCTCCCCCCCAACTCCTTGGCAACAGGCCTGATCTTAGCAAAATATATCTCTGGCATTTAATTATGGTTGATATATAACACCTTTCACCACTGCCTACACATGTGGTGTAACCACGTCTTAGTTGTCTGGTCCTCAGGGTCTGCACGGGTCAATGCTAATGCTGGGCCAAGCTGGTTGTGGGATGCAGGCCTCTTCGATCCACATCAGCACTGCCCACACTGTGTTCTTGATCTCAGTGTGGTAGAAAATTGAAGGTCATAGTTTCGCAGCACTGGTTCAAGCTGAGGTGGTTACTATATTAAGGAAAAAATTATCTTCACAATGAAAAATAAAGCCAGAGATTTGTGCAGTTAATCTTCAATTGATTTATATAACTCTTGGTACAATAAAAATTAACCCTTCCCACATCAATCTCTATAGTGACACTGGGCCTTGTATAAACTTCTGGGGATTCTCCAATTTTCATTAATTCCAATAAAGGTTTTTTGTTCCCTATTTCTGCTTTCTTAATGAACTTTCCAAATTTGGAGAATTATCCACCTTCCTTGGGAGTAGTCACAGAGATTGCTTCTCCTTTAACTCCAACCCACTTCACTTCACATCTTGCTCCACTACTCCATGCAGGTGAGGCTAAATTCTGCACCTTCCTTCTCGGTATTCTAACTCTGCCCACTTCTCAGGGCTGGTATAACTGTTTTTGTAACGAATATAATTTCTAAAGTGCATAAGAGAAAGAGTGTGGTCTATTTGCATAAAATTTCAATTCTTACCTGTTCAGTGAAAACACAAACCAGATCACCTTCTCAGTTTAACCTTCCAAGCAACAGATAAAAATTATTTCCCAATTTGTTTTCATCAATGAAAATATATTTGTTTACCTAAATTCTCAACAAAGAGACACTACTTTCTAACCTTGGGCGAGTCACCAGTAGTGGAAACATAAACCAGATTACCTGCATGTTATGACAGATCAATTTTCATAATTGTAACCCTTGCAGCAGGTTCATTCTCTGTTTTCATTTCTCAATTTGTTTTCACTAACAAAAATATAATTCTCATCTGCTTCTCTTTTTGTCAATAACATGTGTTTTTCTAATTTTTCAAGAAAGAGATAAAGCCATTTCCCAATTTGCTTTACCCACTATGCCAGATTTTCAATAGATAAAAAAAAAAAAAGTAAACTCTTGGTACATCTTCCAATTTGTATGGTTGAGGCAACTCAGAAGGCTCTTGCTTCAGTTCCACATTATCAGGGAAAATGTTTTCCCTTCTCCCTTTCTATACATCTTCTAGTTTATATTTCATTTTGGAGCTTAACTTTTTTTCTGCTTAGAATTAATGTTTAACCACCTCACAGCATCAGTGTCACAGAAAGTGGCATGCTGTATCAAACTCTAGTGGAGCACACATTTTCTTTAAGATTTCTTGAGAGTGCAGGGTGATAGTTATAATACAGTCTTTAAATAAAAAAGAATGGAGTGCATATTTCAAATACTAAAAATAACATTTGCAATAAAAATAAAATCATTAATTCTTTCATAAAATAAAAAAAAGAGAGAAGAGTTTTATAATAAAATTATATATATTTATATTACTTGAAACATTATTCTTAGTGGATACCTGTTTACTTTGACATTTTGTATACAAACTCAGCAGATATACCTTTCAAGAAGTGTGAATGAGTGAGTGCTTTAAAAGCAAATAGAACAGTTAAAGCAGCCAGATCAAATGGTGGTTTCCCCTATTTGAATTCTACCTGAGAGTACATTGTATAAGTTTTCTTGAGTGTGCAGGCCAGGTGATGAAAGTCTAAAATACAGGTATCTACAAAAAAATAACATTTGAAATTGGCATTAAATATATATACTTAACCCAGTAAAGAAATAGTGGCACTTTATCTGAAGATCACATTGAAATAAATCTCATACCAGACACTTCTATATATTTAGAAGTTTTGTTAATTTCATATATAGTAAAAAGCCAGAAAAACTGTTTTCATTCAGATCTTTAACTTATCCAAATTTATAATTACTTAAATAACATGTGCTATAAATGCTAACCAAAGAGAAGACACCTTTGATTGCAAGTAACTTTATTTAAAGGGAGATAATAAAAGCATTTACATTCCAAGTAGATGGAATATTTAACAAAATTTAATATATTTTTTTTTTTGGGGGGGGGGGGGTCTTTTCTTTATTCTGCAAATAAATACTTTTTTAACTTGTAAAATAGATACTTCCATGCACATTTTTGGTATGGAAAATTAACAACACAAATCAGTTAAAGGCTTCCTATCCAATGCTCATAATATTAAAATAGCTTTGTTCAAATTTGTATTCATTTAGATTAGTTTTTGCTTTTAACAAGTAAAAATTAATAGATCGAGCTCATTCATTAAGTAGTTTTGCTTTTTGCTCACAAATTGCAGCTATTAAAGATAGAATAAGTACAGGGTATTCAAGCTAAATTTGACAGTTTTTTTTTTTTTTGAAAATTGAATATCTAAGCCAAAAATCAATTTACTGGAAAAATAGAAAAGTGGCATACAGGTTATAATCATCAAAAGACACTTCACTCAAAGAAGCATTTACCACAGCCTAAATTTGACTCCAGAATCTGGCACAGGGAGAACCTCAAATACCTCCTTAATCCTGTCGATTAGATGGGCCTTGGGGCTACAAGCAGTGTGGTTGGTGTCTTTCTCAATCACACCCCTCACATAATCCATGGGATTACAATCAGGGGAGTTAGGGATAGGGAGCCAGACATTGGGGCTGGTGAAGTTGTAAAAATTATCTGAACAATCACTTCTGACCCTTCCTGGAACTGAATCTTGTGCTCACATATGGTCTTCCAGCATCCACCCTCTCCAACCAAGATGTTAAGCAACTCCACATAGCCATCCAAATTGAGCCAGAGACCCTGTTTGAAGATGTGGGGTAGCATAACATCACTTTCACTGAAGACACCCCAAAACCATCAGTCTCTTCTACAGAGGGTCCTGACAAAGTATCTTTTAATCAGAGAAGAACCAGATTATCCCTGGTTCAATTGGAGGTTTCACCTTGTTTAAGAATTTCTTAGCCAGACTGTTTTCTTAAGCCTTTTCTGCAAGAAGTTGACCATTACACCTCTTGTATGACTGATAGCTGAAGTCCTCATACAAGGCCAACTTCAGGGTGGAAATTTCAACAGCCATTTTTCCTGCACCAAAGCCTACAATTCCTGGGTCTTCCATCACTTTCTCCTACACTTGTTGGATTAATTCTGGTGTGCAGAGGCAATCAAAATGTCTGCTGTGTTCTTTCCTACAAACCATGGCTGCCTGCTTTCCAGTTCATGTCTTATTGTTTTTAGTGCTCAAAAAGCATTGAGCAGCTGTCATAATTGCAACATTTTGATACCTGGCAGGAATCATGATACAGGTTACCCTTTACCAACAGTCAGGCAGCTTCTACTTGTCTATGTCAGTTAACTTTGACCCTCTAAAACTGTAGTGATTAGTTTTCACAATGCCATTCACAGATATTCCAAACCAATTTGAAAAAATAAAAACATTAAACTTTAGCCCGAACACCCTGTATACAAACAATTTTTCACAAAGAACATTCTTGCTAATTTCTGTAATGAAGTCTGTAATGATGAAAACATTTATTTTATGTAAAGATTATGTAGACATAATCTCGTCTTTTCAATGCTCTTAAGTCAGTAAATAAAAAAAGTGATTAAAATTCATGACTATCAAGATAGTAAAGAGCAAATTACTGGATGAAATTCTAGGATGAGGAGTTAGCTTTTCCACTGAGTGCACACTGCAGGGATTGAACTCATTAAAGTCTCCAAATTCACAAACCAAAAAATGGAAATAGGACAAGCAATAACAACACACACAAAAAAAAAAAAAAAAAAAAAAAAAAAAAAAAAAAAAAACAACAAAGATCCCAGGACACAGGCAATGGAATGAGAACAGTCTATCCTCAAAGATTAAAGTGTTTAGTTAGAAATTCCCTGTAGGTTATGCAAATCAGCAAGCACCTGCTGAAAGTCAGAGGGCTGAAAGTGATAAAGATTTAAATAGTCCATGTGTAGATAAAAAAACAAAAAAACCCTGCAATATTTGTTAATTACCACTAGAATGCCATCTCTAATACCTTAGACTTTCTAATCTTTGAGGGCCACTAGTCTTGCTTTCAAAGACAATTTGTTTTTCTTTGCAAGAGAAAAAGTTCTTTATTGGAGGGAGCTGATAAAGTGTTCTACCATGCAGTAATTCTACAACCACACCTGGTCATGGAATGGATGATGACGAACATAGTAAATATCACCGGGTTCACTCCGACCAAAGTTTTTTGAACAAGTGTCAGAGGTGTATCCCTTGTTCTGTTTAGGATTGGATTTCTAGTCCCTAGAAATCGTTTTTATTTTTTTTCCCATTCTTTTTCACTTTCAGTAGCCTATATGGTATTAATTATTGCCTTGCTTGGGGTGAATTAAGTAAGAGGAAAAAAAAAAAAAAAAAAAAAAAAAAAAAACAACTTTGAATAAAGGGCAAAGTTTCTTTATACTGATCATTTCAACTACATCATCATCAGCTTCTCAATACTTTTTAGGTACCTCCATTAATTTAGCATACTTAAGGTTTAAAATGAATTTTTAAAAATTCAAACTTTTTTGAATCTTTCATTTTAGCTTTAATTGAAAGCTTATGAATTTAAAATTGAATTTAAAATTTACTATTTCCAGTAAGAGAAATTCAAACAGAAATTATTGATTGGTTAAGCATATTGAATAGAAAGTTCTAGTCAATATTCAAGGGAGGCCAAATACAAGTAAACTCATTTAAATGAATTTCCATTTGTGAATCAACAACTGGAGAGAAGAGTAATAATGCAAATTTATCAAATGTTTTTGTGAATTGATTCAATGACAGCAGTAAATGATCAACTAAAATATTTAATAACCACAAACTGAAGGTTGTTGATTATGCCCCAGCTTAATGTTTTATCAATTACAGCCCAGATGTTGAATATGTACATTCCTTTCATCAACCCTATGTTTACATACACAAGAACAAATTTTAGCAGTAAAATACAAGAGATCTAGCGTGTATTTTTAACACTGACTGCATTTGAACCCAATATACATTGAAAGCAGATTTGTTTTACTCCGGTCCTGTTTTAGTCATATTTTGCATTCATTTTAGTTTGGCAGTAAGAACTAAGATTTAATGACAAAAATAGCATTTTAATTTTAATGTCATGGAAGTTAACATTTTGGGAGGAGAGGAAACAAAAAAAAAAAAAAAAAAGCTAACAAACCAATAGTGCTACAAGTTTTTTTTTTTTTTTTTTTTAACTGCGAAAGTATTGCAAAATGGCCGACCCAACTAAGAAAAAACAATTTTTGAACCAAAGTTTCTATTCTGGCTTTAAATGATTCAGGAGGAATTAAGAAAAATCATTAAAATCCAATGTTTAACTGATTTATTTTCTTTGTTATAGAAGAGTATATATTAAAAAAAAAAAAAAAAAAAAAAAAAAGTCATGCATTAATATTTTTTTTTAAAAAAATAACTTTAATTCTAAATAACACGAAGATGATTTGTAGAACTGTCTTCTTTAAAAAGATAATTCAGAGAAAGTTTTTAACAGTAAAGTGTTCTGCTTTAATATTTTAATATGCATGAGGGAGTGAACAAACAAGTGTATTCCATTTTATGGAAAGAAATAGAGAGGAAAAAAAAAAAAAAAAAAAAAAAAAAAAAAAAACAAAACACACAACCCTCAATTTCAGTGCCATTCCTCAGATTTATAAAGCGAGATGAATAACCGATTGGTACAACAATGAGGCAAATTTATTTTCTTGAATGAAATACAATGACTTTTATCCAATGCCATATCAGCACCATAGAGTTATTTGGCTGACAGCACAGAAGGGACTGGAAATATCACAAAATTAAGCGCTGCATCAAAGTGATAAAAGGGTAAATATTCCTGTAAATGTGAGAAGAGCAGGATGTAGGGTTACAGACAAGCAGTCCCCAACAGAAGGAAGATGCCACAGCCAAGAGGAGCAACGGCAACTGTAAATGATTAAGCAAATTTCCTTACACTGGTTCAACGGACACAAGTAAGCTGAAAAGTAAAGTAAAAATTGTTATTGTAACTCCATACATAGGTAAAAATTTAAAAAGTTTAATATTTTAGTGTTTCCTGTCAGTATATAATTATGACAGGCACTTGTTTTATACCCTTCCTAGTTATAATTTCATAAAGAAAAAACATTACTTTAGTCTGATTGTCCTAAAAAGGACAAAACATTACAGAATTTTTTTCCACTTATCATTCATTTGCTGAACATTGTTCTGATATGCGTCATATTTTAACCCTCTCCCCCTACATAGGTAACAAAATTGTTAAGGGAGTTTAACCCAGAGAAAAAAATATATACTAAATTATCACAAAGTTATTGGATTAGATTAAAAGAATAAACTGAAGATTAAAAAAAGAAAGTGGGAGAACACAACTAAATAGTCATTTCATTTAAAAATTTATTTTTGCTTTTAATTCATTATCTAATGAGACAAAAACTTAGCAATTAATGACAGGAAAAGACAAAAAATGAAAGTCAAATTTAGTTTACTTACAACATCATCAATCTTCATAATACTTCTAACAGTTTCTGCTGCCAAATAGACAGCACTTTGAGATACTAACAAAGGTTGGACCACATTTTCTTCTAAGATATTGGTTATAGCACCCTAACAAAAACATGAAGTAAAAATAATCAGAAAATAATTCAGAGAATTACAGAAAAAGACATCAGAAGCAAACATTGATATCCACAACATTACATTTTGTAGCCACAGTCAATATAAATATTGTAAAATTAAAATTTAATACTAATTTATTTGTAAAGGCAGAATAACAGCACATTTTTAAAAGGTTAAAAAAAAAAATTCAAGGAATAGTTCAAATGCCTGGTTCATTTTTATTGTACAATAAATGAAAAAGCGTTACCTTTCTAACATTAATGCCAGTGTTTTTCTCTCCTTGGGCATGTCTATTCCTCAGTTCTGTAACTGTGGAGACTGGGTTAAGGCCAGCATTTTCAGCTAGAGTAAAAGGAATAACTTCCATGGCTTCTGCAAAGGACCTGAAGCAGTACTGCTCCATCCCTGTGAGGGAACTGGCTATCTGCATCAGCCGTAAGGCAAGGTCAATCTCTGGGGCTCCTCCCCCAGCAATCAGGGCTCTACAACAAGACAAGAAACTGCCGAGTTAAATTTGTAATGGCTTAAGGGATTTTGATGACAGCACAGCTAAGATTTATGAACAAAAGGAAAAAGTAAAAACTGAAAAGCTCCAATTGAAAACAATTTAAGTACAGTTTTGAGAACAATGAAAGAATATTCTATATAAATTTTTTGGTATATAAAAAAAAAAAAAAAAAAAAAAAAAAAAAAAAAAAAAAAAAAAAGCAGACAGGCAGTATTAATAAGTCTTTATAAATAACAAGCACATAACAAAAACAGTTATTGCTTGAGGAATCTCAAAGGAGTTTAAAAAACAAGAAACTCAATCCCATATAATTCTTGGTAAATATTATGACTCCTTATAAAATACCTGTAAAATGAAAAGCAGAGTTCACATTGAAAGATTGATAAAAACTTTTTTTTTTTTTTTTACTTAGAAAATTCAAAATAGTAATAACCTCTTCTTGACTAAGCAACGAATAACACAAAGAGCATCATGAATAGATCGATCAGCTTCTTCCAAAACTAATTTGTTGGAACCACGGATCAACACAGTTGTTGTTTTGCCTTGGTTGGCAATGCCAGTAATCTGGGAAGAAAGGAAAAAAAAAAAAAAAAAAAAAAAAAAAGTATTTATTGAATAAATTGTCAAAGTATTACTCCTAACATATTCACTCTTATTCTAGTGCGTTTCTAGTAAATGGAATTAGATCTTCAGTTTGCATAAGAAGAACAGTAAAACTGAATTGAAATGCACAAATTTACCAAATGCTTTGATAGCACAAGTTGTAAAGTTCATGCACACTCTTGGTTTTATAGTATGTGAATTTAATGCTATCTCCCTTCTGTTTGTTATATACAAATAGAGCAGTAAATTCACACAAAATAAAACATTGGTTTTGTGAGATGGAACCACAGGTATTAACTGATAGGTTTTGATAAATTCAGATCTATCAAGGGTCAACCTCCAAAAGATAGAGAATTTATGCTTTTAATTTTATTTTACATCTAAATACAAAATATGCATAAACGTTTGTTGTAGTTTGATTGAATTTGTAAAGAAAAAGAAATAATTTGTACCTTAACAATTTTGCCACCTCCAGTATCTGTCTCCTCAACCATTTCAGCAGACCCAAGACTCTCTGGTACAAAGTGGTCCAAACTAGCAATAGGGCGACAAGCTAAACTCTATAATTAAAAAACATGAATTATAATTAATAGAATATTTTTCCATAAGCAATATAAAAAAAGAAAGCAGGCATATAAAGACCTGTATGAATGAGCAAATTTAGAATAGATCAAAGAGCTTGTAAGTTAAAAATGATCAACATAACCATAAATTTATTGAAATAAAAAAAAAAAAAAAAAAAAAAAAAAAAAATTTATAAATAGATTCTTACTTTCTTTGAAAAAGCGAGATTAACAGTGATCAATAATTCAGATATTTCCAGAGGTTCCCTCCCCACCAGTGCCAAAGTATCCTAAATAGCCACTAAAACATTAGTTTTACAAGTAATTAATGGGTTAGAAAAATGTTAACTGACAAGAAATACTAATAATCATTAAAACATGAAAAAAAAGATTAATATAAAATTGAAATTACATAATTAACCAGAGTAATAAATTGAGTTTATATCAGCAAATCATTAAGAAAACATACATTGCACCCGTTTTCATCTAGAGAAATTTAACTAGTTAAAAGTAGAAGCCTTGTTCATTATTGAAAGTCATATTTGCAATAAAACTTACTAACATTTTAGATCAAAATTTTCACCATTCTACAGGGGTAGAAAATTAGGTTTATAAATAGCACTGAACTTGAACACAAAAGTTTTGTGGAGTCAAATTCATACAAGTTTTTTGTCTAAAAGGAATTAATCTATTTGCCTATAACAGATTATAAAACGAGGCATTAACTTGATCTTATATTTCTTAGTTGAAATCTTCATCTATTAAGAAACGGTAATCATGGAAAGCACTTTGAAATACAAGAAAAGTAAAAAGTGAAAGAGAACTGTACCCTGCAGATAAATTCTATATCTTCCCTTTCAATATCCTTGATGACCATTATTTTCATTTTAGCAAGGAAATGAAGTGCAAGATCACTGACAGCATCTCTAAAAAAAAAAAAAAAAAAAAAAAAAAAAAGAGTAAAGAAATAAGCAATAAGAAAGAGAATTTGGATGCAAACATGGAAACTTTTTCAGATTCCCACCCTTTCATTGTACACAATTCTTGTAGCATGGTTTTGAAATAACAGTCCAACAAAAAGAACAGTTTTTTTTTTTTTTTTTTTACTTTAACACTGTTTAAACATTGTTCTTGTGTGACCACCGAATTTATTGCAAGTAGCAAGTAAATGAACAAAATGCCAAAACTATGTAAAATTATCAAGTAACAATTTAATGAAATAAAATAGAATCCAATCTATTTTCTCTATATAGTAATCCCCCACTCTCCAGTGTGGGTCGGACCTATGCACTGTACATACCTCTGTGTGTAACCAGTGCATGTTGGCAGTCATTAGCATCAGGTCTAATACAAAAGATATATCGTGCATTTCATCCTCTGCAATATTTTTTATTTGCGATGACAATAGTCATAGCCTACCCCTAAAATGTCGGTTGATACATCTAAGAAAAATAAAAGCCCCGATTTCTATGGAGATCAAGATCAATATTTTGGATTGTCTTTGTAAAGGAGAAAGTGCAGCATCCTTGAGTAGATCTTTCTGCCTGAATGAAGCTACAATAAGAGCAATCAAAAGGAATGAAGTTGCCATTAGGAGATCTGTAGCTTCTGGAACAAAATTACCTGCCAAGTCACCATCATATACACGATTAAGAAAAGCTTTAATACAGATAGAATAACCCCACCAAAAAAAAAAAAAAAAAAAAAAAAAAAAAAGAAAAAAAAAAAAGATACTCGAAGATGGTAAAATCATAAAACAGATGGCATTAATTACAATTTTACAAGATTAATAATCTGGAGTCATCAAGTGTGTTACAAGTGCTTAGTGATAAAAAGATCCAAGTTAAAGCCATACACCCTAAATGCATACTGGAGATAATTTCGTCCAGAGTGTGTAAAGCCTAAAAATCTTGTATCTAATATAAATATGAAAGAATTAAATTTTGATATTACTTTGCCACATCAGATTGGCAGAGAAGGTTTTGTAGAATTAACAATTGACAAAGATCCTAATGAAAAACAAATTATAGAGTATTTCAGAGAATGTATACGATTCCATAGTACAATTCTAGAAGGACTCCAAACAGCCAATATACTTTTCTTACAAATGATAATGTTGTAAGAGCTGTGCAAGTCCAATGTGATTTGAAAATGATCATGGCATATTATGAAGAAACTTTATTCGAAACCAATGAAATGAAAGATGTTAATTTTATTCAAGATACACATGAAGATATATTGCCATTAAATATTTCCATTAATGAGTGATTTTGTACCATCAAAAAATAAAGTGGACACATTTACGGTCTAGTAATGACACAGAGATATTATATATATATATATATATATATATATATATACACACACACAATTTGTATAAATGTAAAATTTTTTTCATTAAATATATTTGGATGGAACTTTTTTTTTTTTTTTTTTACTACACAGTCTCTGGAGCATAAAATGCAATCATTGTTTAAAGTCAGCTACAAAATGTCCATGTACTTTTTCTGAACTACATTCTGAGGCAACAAGGATTCTGTCTTTTGTAGCAAAAGCGGATCTTTATGGTGTGCATTATTTCACAGGTATTTTTGGTCCATTAGCAAGTAAACAAGATGAAAATATTTACCTTAAGATAGATTTCTGTATGAGCAACACATTGCATCCTGCTTTTTTTACTTGCTTTACAATATTAAGAATGTACTGTCTTTCTTCTTTAAGAACACGATCCATCTGAGTATAATCAGATACTATAACTTGATTATCCATCTAGAGAAAAGAAAAAGCATTTTTAAAAGGTATTGTTTTTAAAATATTGATTGTTTGAAACAAAAAAAATTAAGGCAAATACAAAATAGTCTTGCAATATAAATTTTGAAAATGTTTAAGGATCACTGATAGAATTATTATGCTCAAATGTAAAATAAAATTCCAGTTACTCACATTAGTTTTAGGAGGAGAAATACAAAACTGGATAAGACCAATTTTAGCTTTCTCTACACGGGAAGGACCACCATAGCCAGCAGTTTTCTGGGTGAACACAAGACCATCAATTAATTCAGTGTCATCCACAGTGCCACTAGAACAGAAAAGTTTGAAAAAATACATTATTCTAATGAAGTAGTATTTAAATCTTGCTATGAAGGAGTTGGAATATATTCCTTAAGTAAATATAAAAAAACGTTTAAATATCTTAGATGTAACAATGATAATTAACAGGCAATTTAGGGAGATCTTATGCTTAAAATATTTGCACCTGAGAGATTTACCTATTATTTCTTACTATTACAACTTTTTCAAAAATGTCAACCTGTGCACAAGGGAAGCAAAAACAAACAAAAATTATCAAGAGAGAATAAGTCATTTGTGGGAAATTACTTAGAACAAAGAAATATGCTTAATTCCCTTGTCATGTTACTTTTTGTTATTGTTTTGGCCTCTGAACAGTCCAAGTGCCTTTACTTTTTAAAAGTTGACTCTTGGATCATACTCATTCCGTCCAAAACCTTTAACACATAATATCTGCACATTTAACATTCCTATTCTGATCAGTGCAGGATTTGAGCATATTACATATAGTGATTCTTTCAACCATCTTATTCTCTAGCATGGTTCTGGCAATTATTTTAACTTTACCCCAGAGGTTGAGTTTTTTTTTTTAACCCTCCACACATGATCAGCCATTTCTGAGATACGAGTCTATCCATGGATTACAACTTTCTGGTGTTTAATTTTTAAGGGGAAAAGAGTTGGTTTCCCCCCTTCCACCCATTGTAATCTATGGAGAAACTTTGGAAAAAAAAGAAAAAAAAAAACCGGCAAATCATATTTAGAAGAGTTAAAATAATTGACAAGAAGTAACACTTGATAAGATGGTTAAAGGAATCAGCACATATACTATGCTCAAATCAGGTTATAGCAAGCCAAGCATAAATATCAATAATATATGGGAACCACTGATCAGAAAAATGCATCATTTGATATCCTAAAACTATGCAAACACTTGATGTGACATGATTGGGAATGAATACACATACCGACAACATTATAAATTCTATAACCCATTATGGTTGTGAAGGTTTATTGGACAAGAATGTCTGACTGAGCCCATCTCTCATATCTGTACCCACAACAAAAAGTACAATAAAATATTTGAGTAAGGACAGTGTATATAGAAGCCAAAATATTATAATGCAATAAAAAAAAAAAAAAAAAGAAAAAAAAAAATTTAATCTGGATAAAGAAATACAGTGAGTGAACGCTTTTGAAATTAAGTAAAGACAAAAATTATTTAGAACTAAGTTAAACAAAAAGCATAATTTAATTTGAAGAAACAAAGTTATAAAATATTAAAATACCAAGAAAAATTAGGCTTACCCTAATTTTTTAACAATTTTAATGTCATTAAGATCCACATTGTGTGCTGTGGCAGGGTCAATCACCTTCATGACAGCATCAACAGCAATGGGAGCAAGAATGTTGGAATACTGTGACACTACCTAATGAGATAAAAAGAAAGTTTATCATTAAAGAAGATTAACAATAATAATAAAAGAAGCATTTAAAATTGTTTAGATTTTAAGTTGTGATTTAAAATCTTGACAAAATTAAGTAGACAAGTATATGTACTTTAGAATTTAAAGCTGTAGAAGCACTTTTCAGTAGAGATTCTCGATCTGTCAGCTCCACAGGAGAGGAAATGTCTTCAAGAATATCCATACACATGGTAGCTGCTTTTTGGAAAGAGTCTGATATCTGTGATGGATGAATACCTGAGAAATGAAAAAGAGAAAAAATTAAAACAAAAAAAAAAAAAAAAAAAAAAAAAAATATCAGATTATATAAAAGAAATACAACCACTTTTATTTGTAAGAAAATGTACAAGGTGAAAACAGTGAAAGAATTATAGAAAAAACAACCCCCCCCCAAAAAAAAACAAACAACAACATTCCGCTATCCAAACTATCAGTTTCATTAACATAACTAGGTCATGTAATAAAAGCATTATGAAATGACAAAGAAAAATATGCCTTTCTAGAGAATTTTGACAGTATTTTTGTGGAGGAGAGAGAAAAGGAAATTGTATCTATATTTAAGCTAATTCTGATTTAAAACATAGGGTAAAATACAAACACGAGGAAGTAGAGATTTGTCTTTATCAAATATGCACACGTGTTAAAGAAAAAAAGAAAGTACCTTTTTTAAGAAGAGCAGCAGTTGCATCCAACAAGCTTCCAGCAAGAACAACAACAGATGTAGTTCCATCACCAGCTTCAACATCTTGAGCTTTAGAGAGCTCCACAAGCTGCAGAATAAAATTATAAAATGTACTGAAATAAAAGAATTCATTTTCATTCTATTATGACAATGTATTATTTACAACTAGAGTATAGCACAAATATGTTAAGTTGAAACATTGCTTAATAAAATTTCATTGCAAGCAATAGAAATGTTACTAATACATAAAGCTGATGAGATCTCCAGAAAACTGAACTTTATACACACACACACA
Source organism: Acanthosepion lycidas (assembly GCA_963932145.1). Taxonomy (NCBI): domain Eukaryota; kingdom Metazoa; phylum Mollusca; class Cephalopoda; order Sepiida; family Sepiidae; genus Acanthosepion; species Acanthosepion lycidas. The sequence continues at coordinate 62,776,241 of OZ010589.1, forward strand.
CACACACACACATATATATCTTACCATTTTTGCAGCTGGATGAAGAACTTGCATTTGCTTCAGAATAGTAGCACCATCATTGGTAATGGTCACATCTCCATTTCCAGCTTGGATCTAAAAATCAAATCAGAAATTTTAGTGAAAGAACACAAGAGGGGGAGAGAGGAAAAAAAAAAAAGTTCTGAAAAGTTCTCTCCAACTATCTACCTAATATCTATATCAAACACCAGAACTTTTTGGAGGTGGGTATGGGCATATTTCTTGCCAGACCAAGAATTTCCAGTACCACTTGCTTAAAGTGTGATTCTCTCAATGGCAAAGTATAATGTAGATTATTATTATTTTTTTTTTTTAACTGGAAGGGAGTGACTGCCCATTTCCATCAGGTAGCAATAAAAATGTCCAAGAGCATTTAAAGTGGTTTAGATTTCAAGATGTGATTTAAAATCTTGAATTGACAAAAATCAAGTAGACAAGTTCATTAAAACTTACATTTAACAGCTCCCTAAAAGAAATTAAGGATGTATATAAAAATTTTCCAAATCTATACTACTTGAATACATCCCATGACAGCTAAAGCTAAAATGAATACTTCAAAATATCCTAAACAATCAAGATATGACAAACCTTCATGTGGTAAAACAGAAATCAACATTTTCCTGCAATAACATTCAAGTTATCAAACAAAGAAATTTCTGAAATATTAGGTTGGTGCAAAAATAATGACGTAATAATGTCGTTTTTTGATGTATTTTTTAACGTAACCCCCCCCAAAAAAAAACGACATTATTATGTCATTATTTTTGCACCAACCTAATAGTTAACTCAACCATTAATGAATGAAGCAAAATACATTTATATTAATGAAACTGAATTGGTGGTGATGGCAAAAGACTAATGATGTAGTCATTTTCAGTTCCAATAATAAATTGCACAAAAGAAAAATGCTTTAAATGAAACTGTTCTTTAAAATAGAACTGCCATTTTTTTTTTGCTGAGCATTCAGGTACATTCAATTTTAGTTAAACAAATTGAAACTGCTCAGAGCATGTCTTTCAAACATCATCTATGTTAGCATTTCAACCAACACGTACATCATAGTAGCAATAAGAGAAAAAATACTTTTAAAGGGCAAATAAAAACAAGTTTTCAGTATATTTGATAGCAGAATCCATTTGATTATGACATTCATTTTAACTTTTTTTTTTATTTATATTAAAAATGTTAAAGATACAGATTTGTTAGTTTTTAATTAAAAATTAATGTTTTACAAAGTCAGTTTATATAAATGGAGTCTGCCTACATCATAGATTGTATATCTTTAATGGATAGATCAAATTTAATTTTTATATAAAAACAAAATGAGCATTTACCATCTTATCCATGCCTCGTGGTCCCAAACTTGTTCGAATGGCATCAGCAACGGCTTAAAAAGAAAATATAATCAATATATTTATAAAACTTGGAGTTAAAGAAACAGATTAATTTAATTCCAACAAATCTTCAAATAAATACAAGAATGTTTCTCATTTATTTAGATATGATCAATGATTTATTTTTATAGTTTATTAAGCTTTTGTGTTATTTAAAGCTGAAATATTTCAGATTGTAAGAATTTTGTTTTGGAGAGTGAATATTGCATTAACTTTTATTTTTGATATAAAAAAACTATTTTTCCAGATACAAGTCCTACTATTTGACCAATAGCTGGAGAGAGAAGATATGGAGTCCTACCTTTCCCCAAAGGAATGTACACAAGAGTGATTTATTTATTCATTTATATAACCTATTCATAGATTAAAGGATCTTACAGGTGACATTAATAGGTTTCCAATTTTCTTGATATACCAATAAATACTCAACTGATGAGCCAATCCACAATTAGATTAGCAATTATCAATGTCATTTCATGAGCTAAAAATTTAGTCACTTTTACCTTGATGACATGAAAGTTTCAGTGTCTTCAAATGATTATCAGAGTTGTGATAAGATTTTTAAGAATCTTTAACCATGTCAAGATTAATTTACAAAATTTTTACATGTAAACATTAACCCAACCAAATAACACAAATCAACTGAATTCAACCCCAAATTGATAACATGAGATTAAATATTCAGTAGGCGTTTTTGTTGATTGTAGTGATTGCTTTCAAATTGTTTTCAATTCAAGAGTAACTTAACTAAGGCTTTAAAATCATCATTGTTATTATTCAGCATAAAAGGTAACAACTGGGTTTAACTTTATAACACAATCCAAAATCAGAATTATCAAAGTTTTACTAGACATTTTCATTTAAATAATCAACTGCATGTAGAGAAAATATTTTATATTTTGATATTCTTTGGTTCTATCAAAATTTCAGAGAAAAAAAAAAGAAAAAAAAGATAAATTTTCACTGACATAGAAGAGAAATTAATAGTTTTTTTTTTTTTTTTTTTTTTTTAACTATTGTGGAAAGAAATATTAATATACATGATTTCATTCACTAATCTTTCAACTACATAGATACACAAAATTCTCAAAACCATTTAATTCATGGAAACTACCAACACATATACCCACATAAAATGCAGTGTGCAACATTTTTCTAGATAACTAAAAGAGTTTATTGCCAAATTTATATGTAGTTGACTCTTGTCGTCATAATGGAAAATAGAATTGGGGCAATCATGGATTCATTTGAAATTAGTATGCCTATAGAATCAACTGTCTATTTCTACCTTAAATGTTTCCTGTCCTGTGAACTTTGGAAAGAGGCAGGGAGGATTTTTCAAGGAAATCAGAAAATTACAAAACATACAAATATTTTAGACCTAGAAAGGTGAATTATGTAGCATTTTAAAGTACTCTAAGATCTAAAACTTGTTTAATGTATTTTATTTTTTACCTAATTTGACACATCAACAGCCTTTCTAAATTTGACAAATAACTGAAATGTAGAAAATTTCAAAGAACAAATTGGAACTTGGGTTGCAAAGATCTTGAATTAAAATAATATCTAAAGATGTTAAGTTAATTAAAATGGAAGAAAAATTATCAGGTTTCCTCCCTTTAACAGATTACCTAAAGTAAAATAATATAAATATAAGTAATAAAAAGGTAAATGATAAAATAGCCTGCAATGCCAATGGTCATCATTGCTTTATAAAGTAAATGATCATTAATATGGTATGGAATTAATTTCCTTCAAGCTATTTTCGTTTGCAGCTGAAATTTATTTGTGATTGCATTGTACTTTGAAAAAGATTTTTTACATAATACTATTGTTTTCTTTTTATGGTACAGGTAAACACGTAGCTATATAATTTATAATCATCATTGTGCCATAAATTATCCAGAATACTGACTTTGCACAAGTATTCACACATTTTCATCTGGCATATCTTACTATTTTGTTGTCTTATGATAGGGAAGTAAAATGGAGTTTTTTTTTTTGTAGTTGGAAGGGGGATTTGTCTTATTTGATTTACATATTTTTGAACAATTAAGCTACATGTCACTTGACAAATATGTCTATAACTTGGCATATCTTACCACTAGGATTTTTACCCAACCTTCAAGGTAAAAACCATTCCAGCCCTTTTTAAGTTGAAGACATTCCACTGGTGTACAGCAATCTGTCATACCACAGAATTCTCAATTGAATGAAGGTCTGGATTTTGATTAAGCTAAACTTCCTAAACTTTTTGCATTGGCAACACTTCAAAATTCTGCTATACATTACTTGAATTTTGTTAGTCAAGCTAAATATAAAATTCAATAAAAATATTTACCTAATAAACCAAGGAACAGGCAATTACACTAAAGTAGTACAATACCAGTTTGTAAAGCTGTGAATTAGAACATTCGAAAACGGGCTTTAGCCATATGCTTACGGTCACAGTCCTGCCGGGAGATGAACCTCAGTGTCAATTTCAAATCTCTGAAGACTAAAGTGTTTAGCAACATCAATTGTTGTTGCAATTCCAATCAGTTTTTACTGATAAAAAATGTTCCTACAATATGATGCTGTCACCATCCTGCTTTAATGAGGGGATGTTTCATTAGTTCATTGGGAAGTATTAAGTTTACACTAGGCACGGCATTTTCTTTGCCCCCCCCCAAAAAAAAAATTTTTTTAGTCTCAGCTGACTATCTCTTCCATATGTTTGCGAGCCTTTCACATTTTATGTGAAGTGTAGCTTAAAGTGATTCTATAAACAGTCTCATTTCCACCTCATTCAACATTGATCTCTTCATTGCCTCTCTGATTTGGTTCACAAGTTTTAGTCGGCAGTCAAGAGAGAGATACCAAACTCAGATTTTTTTGCTATGCCATAATCTATTCATTTTTTAATAACAGAATTAATGATGCTCTGTGAAATGTTTGAAGTTGTAATATTTTTTTTAGCCTAGCTCTGTGTACTTTTTCTACAACTTTTCTCCCCTCACCTGTTTGGAGTGTGCCATGGTTAGTGGTATTGCAAGCTCTGATTTGAGAAAAGGTTTATATTTATGTCTTAATGGTAACTTAGCCAGCCTCAATTACTGATCCATCTGTTTGAATAGTCCCTTTCACCACAATTACACAAGCTTTTCAGAAGGTGTACATACACACACACATTTTATATATATTATATATATATATATATATATAAAATAAAAACACAGAGATCATGTGGTACTTAGACTGCATACAGGTTTAATTAAACTTTTGAATTTAATTAATTGCTCCAGATTTTTAAAGACTTCATAACAGTGGATGAACGGCACTTTTCAGTTTTATTTTAATTCTACAACACATTTCGAAGTATATTGCATGGACCGATTACATAAAAATAAAATAATGCACCAAATAGAGTGTGGGGAGGTAAATACTTTTGAAAGCTCTTTGGCCTTGTGACAATCAGCTTTTTTTTTTTTTTTTAGCCTTAAATTTTAAATTTGTTGCATGATTGATAATTGCAGTTCGGTTTATTTATCAGGCAATATACATTTATTAAGAATTATTAATTTTTCCATTTCATAATTTGTAGTTTTCTTCAATGTTTCAAGTAAGCGAAAAAAAATTCTTTTTTAAAACTGTTTTTAGCATTAATGAAAATATGGATTTAAAAGTAAAATAACAGAAAAGTCTATTTTACTTTTAAAACTATAGATTTTTGTTTATATTCAAATTCTTGAGATTTAAATTTTAGGTAGAAAAAAAATACCAGGCTTCTGAGGGGGTGGGGGCTAAAATCAGAATGAGCAAAGAACAGAACAAATGAAAGGTTACTTTAGTTTGCTGTATATTAAAGATTAAATTATTTACATAACGAAACCAGCAAAAGAATTAAAACAAAGATTGGTAGAAAGAAATCAATCCAGTTGAATTCATTTTTTCTAAAAGAAGCCTAACATTTTTTCTCACATTTAGACAATGAATGACTAAGTAAATTTTAATATTCGATTTTTAAATATTTTGAAGTAAATGCAAAGGTAGTCTAACGTTTTAAGTAGTATATACGAGATGTAATAGTCGTGTTTTAAATTCTTAACTTATATAATTCAAGAAGAAAATGAAACGAAATCGCTGCACCGGCCGGTTGTAAAAATGGTAGTAAAATGGCCGAGCTCATTTATTGGTAAGAAGTTACGAACAAACGAAATTAGTTTTAAATTGATTTACCTTTTGATGCAGTAATATTGCTAAAACGGATTTGAGTTGGTTTATCTTTGTCTTCATATTCAGACTTTTTCCCTCTTTTTGAAGCAACTGGTTCTGGCATTTTGGAAATTGAGTAAAGAATTAGAGAAAGAAAATTCGGCAGGCTTTAGCACATGGAGCGACTGCTGAACCTTCTAGAGATAAAATGGCTGATCGCGAACTCTCGAGGCAACGAGAAACAACACAATTTTAATTTGGTTTAAAAAGAAATATTCACACATACAATTAAATTTATTTTTATTTTAAAGTTAAAATAATAACCAAATATATATAAAATATTTATTTTTTTCAATTCAATTTAATTTCATTCGTGACGTCATTTCGCGTGTTTTTCGGGCGGCAAAATTTGTATTGGTGTGTTCTCTTATAACAACAGGCTGCATGTTTTCATACGTTGCAAATCGTGGCTTGGGTTGGAGAAGATCCAGTAAGTAACTTATATTTGAAGTAAATGCATTTTCTTCTTTTTTTTAAAAATATTGCCAAAGAATTACTTTGGTTTGCTGGTCAGTCATGCCTTGCCTCCTTTTATTCATTGACACGCACAGTATATAACTTTTTATTTTGTAGAAAGAAAAAAAAAAAAAAAAAGTAGATTGATAGAATTAATTAATTGTTAACTTTCTAAATATTAACATTTTCTTTATTGCCAAAACTTTTTGTTATCGTTGATATTCAGTATTTATTATTTACCAAATCATATTGATGGGTCACAAAATTAATAAAAACTAAAAATTTCTAAGGATAATTTCCCCTTTATGGCTGTAATAATTTTTAAAAAATTATTAAAATAAAAATAAAAGCAGTCACTTTTTTTTTTTTTTTTTTTTTTTTTTATTTAAAGTAATTTTAAAAAATTAACAAATTAAACACACAGTTTGGACATTTACGTGCATATAGCTTCATTTTGGCAACTTTTTTATCTGATGAATGTGTATATTTTTATCGCTCTTTTTATACGGCTTTTTTTTTTTTTTTTTTTTTTTTTTTTTTTTTTTAAGTTATTAAAAAATAAATTCTACTATTCGGTGGTATTTTTATTTTGTGCGTAGATGTGGTAAGAAAGATAGGATGTTTTCTCTTTTTATACATAATATAATCAACTTTTTTCATCCCAATCCTAATTCAGTACATTTTTGTAAAACTTTGTTTAAATTACACTTACAGTCTTGCTTTTTTAGTTTGTTTCGTTTTTTTTTTTTAACTTTCGTTAAAGTTTATTAAAAGATATTTAAGATAATTAAAATTTATGTTAGATTTTATCAAAGTTTTGATTCAAAACTAATGAAAACTTTCTATGCTACTCGCTGACTCCATCATGCATTTAAGGTTTTAAAACTTTTTTTGTCTGCAAAAATATTTCAAGGAAATAATGCGGCACAAAGAAAAAGAAAAATTACTAAGTTTGTCGGAAGACATCTTCGTTGCTACTTAATTCTATCTTAGCTTGTCACATTCGCTGATTCGCTCAAACAATTATTTTATCACATCTCGCCGAAAATGAATGCCGCTCTTTATGACAATTCTACAGCTTCTCCATGAAAAATGTAAAACATTCCCCCCACGATGTTGAAGTTGTGATGGCGGGGGCTGGTGCAATGCAATGGATCTCAAAAAAAAAAAAAAAATGTCATGGAATTAATTAGTAGAGATCTCCAACCTTAACTAAATTTATATACGGTGTCAGAAAAATAAGTTTATAATCATCTCTTCAGTACATAAACTACCATGGCTCTTCACACATTCCTTTCCTTTAATTAATCTATCAGTTGCCATGATGGTTGGGAAAGATAGTGGAGTAGTTTCTCGTCGTCTTCTCAGGTTTTGAATTCAGAGTAATCTTTTTTTCTAGAATAGCTGCCACCCTAGGCTTGAGAGCCAAGTTTACCCTGCTATTTTTAACCCATAGTCATGGGAATGTAAGAGTATACAAAATAAATAAATAAAATGAGAAGGATTTTAATTCCTCTATGAACTCTCCAAAAGATTGCTGTCATCTGGTTATTTATTACATTTAACTTAGTTTGGGCATAAGACTACAAATATGGAGCACCAAGTGATGATAATATCAGTAATGAATGATCTACAAAACCAGCTTGTTAATCATTACACCATGAGGCACCTAGATTTCTATCATCTGATAGCTGATGTGTATTTTAAAAAAAGGATGGCCTTATATTTTTTACCCTCCTTCAAAATATGTTTTCTTCCTGCACATTAAAATTTGCATTATGACATTTAAATTGGATGTCTGGAAACTATTGTTTTCAATCAACATCAATTAATATGGATTCAATTTAATACAAATTCAAGAACTAATAATCTTATACAGGATATAAAACACTATTGAGAGAGAACAATAAAAGAACATGAAGAAGATAGCAATTGACTTACATTTACATTTTTGAAAATCAAAGTTGACTACGAATCAAGAAATTTTGAGTTGTGGCGCAAAAATATAGTTCCTGTTATATTCCGTGCTAATAGGAATATATACTTGAAAAACAAGGTGGATAAAATAAGTAAGGGTTTATTGTAAAATCCAGTACTATAAGATTAAAGTAACGGTTGTGCACAAGGTTATCGCAAGTCAATCCAGTAGTGAGTGCTACTATTGAAAGGTCAGTAGTTCTCGCGTAAGTTTGAGTTGTACTCAACAGATCTCAGCTAGATGGTATCTAGCAACTGCTCCACACAGTCACATGTGGCACAAGGTCAAATTTAATGTGGGGTGCCTGAGCCCATAGGCTCAGCTAAAAAAATCCCCATAGACCCCACATAAATGGGATTGGCTCTGGATGGGACTCTGCCCGAAGGCAGAGAGTTCACCAGCAGCTAAGACCTGAGTAACAGATCGCAGCTAGTATATTTAACTACCCCCCACGAGGGTTGCATGTGGCAAAAGGCCAGTTTAACATGGGTTCTCCAAGTCCTCTGACGGAGCCTCGTTTGGGTTCCTCTCTGCCCAAAGGCAAAGAGTTCGACTGTTTAGCTGGAACAGGTTGCAGGTAGACTCTGTAGTCCGTTGACTTACAGATACTTATAGGTACTTACTGCCTATAGTGTAGTCGCTCATGGGGGTGACAGGTTATTCCATTACATCAGTTCCAAAAGGACTAAAAAAATTATATTGATAACCGTTCACTCAGTAAGTTCAGCAATAACAATTATTTTAACCTGCTATTAATTTAAAATTGCTTCTCTCATTCTCAGTTCTTTTTATAGTGTAAAACCCAAAAGTCTCATTGAAGACAATGTTTGTCTTCTGCCTTTTGATTTTCACTTTAAATTGATATTTAAAGTAATAAATCAGAAGGAAAAGAAATCTCCCTTCATACAATCCTTTCGTTCTCCACCGTGATTGAAACAATAGCTAATAAGCACAAATATATTACCTTGCTCTTGTCCAATGGTAGCACTATATTGTTGCACCTGGCCATGATAACTAAAGTTAAGAACTGTTGGATTGAACATGTGGAACATAGTCTTTGATAATCTTGCAGTTAAATATTTTCCAGGATTTTTTTTTTTCCAATTTCTGTGCTCTTGTGAATTGATGACAGTTTGTGAAAAACCTTTTACCTTATCACCGTTTTTGTTGAGGTTTTTTAACTTTGATACTTTTATCTTAGTATATAGGGTAGACTATGAATTGTGACAATATTGATTTATTTGATCATCTTGGACACCTCCCTTCTCACTACTACTTGATTGGGTATCAGAAGCTGATTATAATCTAAGCTTTCCAAATGATGACATTCATTTTGGGGTCTTCAGCCACCTTCAGTTTGGTACTCGTTTATTTAGACTGGAAATTTTTTCTTGGTATACTCTTTCCAGTCTAGGATGTGTAAATGTAGATTATTCTTATGAGACTTTGGTTTTGATCATCTTTCTTGAAGATAGGAGCTTCTTTCTTTTTATGTGCTGTGTCCTTTCAGGGTGTAGGTGATCATGGCCCTCCACTTCCCCCTATCCGTTGTGGCTTTCAACAGGTTTTGCTTCTGCCAACTCCCCCAAGCAACACTCCGCCATCCACCTGCCCAAACCCGTCACGTATGTCATGTGCTGCTTTCTCCTGTCTCTTTTTCCCTCTATTTGTCCTGTGGATATCAGATTCTCCAGGCCCTCCTTTCTCATCACGTCTCAGAAATTTCATCTGCCTCTTCCTAAGTATAAGCATCCGCCTTGTTTGCATCCTCTCCAAGACCTCGTCATTGCTCACATGCTCAGTCCATGATATCCTCAGCATCCTTCTGTAGAACCATATCTCCATTGCCTCGAGTCTCTTCTTCATCCTTGAGGATACCGTCCAATATTTGCTGCCATCTAGAACATGTCACATAGCAGCTCAGCACTCTTTTCTTTGTCACCAAAGAAATCTTCCTGTTTTGCAGTACTCTGCCAAGCTTTTGGAATGCATACTTGGTCATCCCAATCTGTCTTCGGACCTCAGCATTGCACCTACCGTCCTCTGTCAAATCACTTCCCAAACATTTAAACTTCTTTACATGCTTGATTTTAGTGTCCCCAACCTGCAAATCTCATTTTGGGCTCATCGTTTCGTTTTACTGATGACCATGCATTCTGTCTTCTTGTAGTTTATGGTTAGTCCTTCTCGCTCGCGACCTTCTGTGGGAGGTTTTGTAGTTTCTTTTCCATGTCTGCTATCAGTACTGTGTCATCTACATATCTTGTGTTAGTAAGGTTGTGATTGCCAATGATGAATCTTGGTAGGATCTCAAGTGCCCTCACTATCCTGGTATGACAATAAACTATGTCCAACAGCAAGGCCTCTGATCAGGAGGTTTTGATGAGCGTGGGACCACCTCTTAATTGCTGGTGTTCCCAGGTCCACCCTGACATGGGTTCGTAGCACCTGTTAGGGTCCCAGCTATGGGTAAATAGTTAACACTCATACTTGTGTAAAAATAGGTTTTAATACCAGAAATACTTTGTAATAAAAAAAAAATGGTTCAAATATATATGTATACATACATATCTTTTTACTAAACTATCGCTATGAATCTATTTCAAAATTTTGTTGGCATTAAATGGCATAAAACAAGTCAACCGAACAACCAAAATCCAGTTCTCTCAGAATTGCCTCACTGTAATGGTTGAATAAGTCTGGTGAGAAAACACATCCTTGCCTTATGCCTGTTTATATTTTTGTATATTCACTGAGCTTATTCTCTATGCTGTTTGCTGCCACTATAGGTTCTTGGTTATTCTGATGTCTTTCCTGAATATCTCAAGGTTGCTGAGCAGTTCTAGTGGGTCCTTGTGGCGTACTTTGTCAAATGCCTTTGCATAGTCTATAAAACATAGATACACATCCTTCTGCATCTGTATTGCTCTTTCTGGTAACATTCTAGAAGATAGGAGCAAAAGAAAAAATTAGAAAGAATCCTGTTTAAGTTACTGCTGTAATATTTCAGTCTGTTGCTCCTATTGTCAACAGATTGAAATATTACAACAGTAACTTAAACAGGATTCTTTCTAATTTTTTCTGTGTAGTTAGAAGAGGAAATTTTGAAACCACAAGTTGATATTTGCCTTAAGCTTTTTGATTACCTCTGATCAACTTTTTTTTTTTTTTTTTTTCTTGGAAGATATTTTAGAATATACAATGACCATCTTTGCATACTCTGCTTTTCTATGTGAGGGGAGTTTAGAAGAAAGTAACCTTTCCTTGTATTCAACTAATTTGTTATGGTTTATCCTGATTCCTGAAACTGTCTCAGACATTGTAATCTCTATCACAGTACTGCTCAGCCAATGTACACTTGATTCGATGTCTTTTTCGCAGCTGAGCCATGCCAATTTCTGACCATTAAATGAAAGGAAATAGAACCTGTTATCTTTTATGGTAATGTCTACTACTCCCATCCTGCAATCTCAAGCTTGCCAACAAGAACCAGCTTACTAACCAACAAACTCACTAGGAATGGCTATCAAAATATACTCCATTAATCTCTTTTGATAGAATAGTTTTAGCCACTTGCAATCAAAAACCTTGAAAATCCTAAATGTGTCTGGGTGATCCTTAACTTGGCTTTCAGAATTTATATATTAAAACTAGCTAACCAGAGACATCCCTCATTAATGGCATTGCAAACATGAAAAATATATCTGGATTTGAATACCAATCTTAGCTATCAGCATTTCAAGTAAATATTAACTTTGTTGCTCTATAAAGGTGGTGTAGATGTAGTTAAGGGGTAAATTGAAAACTTCTTTGATGGAATTCTTTTACTTAATAGTATTACTGGAGAAGTTTAAATTGTAATGTGGCCTTTGGTTACATCACAATTACTCAAAACTAAAACTTCAAATTAAAACAGAAAAGAGATTTATTAAAAGTTAAAATTGGATGGCATTTAAGCTAGCGGGGAGCTCTTAATTGGGCCTTCATCACAATAGGTAGGAAGGAGTTGATGCAATAGGCAGCAATAAACTACAGAATAACTCAAAATTGATTGCTGTATTTAAGTATTACATTAATATTTAAGCTTACCTTTTAAAAATTCAATGATAATTCTTCTGTTGCCACTTAATTTAAGGACAATTTGATGTATGTAGGTCCTTACTTTCCATACAAATAATTTTATTTCAGGGGCGACCTTCGCTGGATTTTGCAATTAATTTTGATTATTCCCAAATTTATTTGCAAATTATAATTGTTTTCATGCAAAAAAAAAAATCACATAAAAAAAATGGCTGAAACAATCACAGTAATGAAAACTTTGGAATATAAAATTTCAGGATTGCAGGTCTGGATCTGGCCTGGAATGTTTTTAATTTGCTCACAATCAGCTTGATTCCAAAATGATATGATACATTGGGCTTTGTGTTGTGAAGTTGATATTAGCACTAATCAGCTGCTAAGTCGTACTTCTACTTGGTTAGTCTCAGAGACCACTTATTTTGAATGTTCAGTTCTGCTTATGCAAATTATGCATACTAATTTGCTAGTATCACTACATCTCCCTAAACCTTAAGGGCTTTATCCCTCTCGTAGCTCTTGTACTCCTGATATTTTCGTCATTCTGCTCTCTTTCTCTCCCTCCCGTATTTCTTTCCCTGGGAGACCTCGATCTGTCCCGGTCTAAGCTGTAGTCACATGTGTCCTCTTGCATACTCCGGTCTTCATCTGAACTTTCAGAGTCCTTCTGTCCTTCTTCCTCCTGCATTGTTTCCTCTGACGTTTCCTTGTAATAGTTGTCCTATCAACTCAATATCAGATGAAACTGACATCTCTTCGTCATTTCGTTCTTCCTCTTCACCCTGTGTCCTTATTTGGTCAGCATGGGCCAACACACTATCGCCATTCTCTCTATTTATTATGGCTGTATTATGGCCTTTTTGCATTATGAACTCTGCTCCTTCCATATCTGCATCCTTGCTTTTTTTATACCACATCTTTTCACATGTAGAGTATGACATAGTGAGCGGAGCTCTAATCTGTCTCCCCATTAGAGCTGATGGGCTTTTGAGTCTTCCCGTGTGTGGTATGGTCCTATAACTTAAAAGCATCCTCGGTAGAAAAACTTCTACTTTTTCTTTTTGCTGAGAGCATGCTTTCAGCCCCTTTTTTACAGTTTGAACCATCCTTTCTGCTATGCCTTTTGATTGAGGGTGATACGGAGGAGTTTTATATGGTTTACACCCTATTTTCTCTAACCATACGTTCAGCTCTTCATCGCAAAATTACGGTGCATTATCCAATACCAAGGTTTTTGGTACACCATTTCTAGAGAATATGACTCTTAGAATTTGCTTTATAGTGGAACTTTTCCTGTTAGCAACCCTTATTATTTCAGGCCAACCTGAAAAAGAGTCCACTAATATCAGCTGGACAAAAACAGAAATCCATGATTATGGAAATTGCAGAACTAAAGACCAAAAAACAGAAGATTTACTCAAGTCGGTTGACAGCTATGCTGCGGAGAAAGCCAAACTTCACACTTATCGCAAAGTCCAATGCTATTTGAAGATCTGCAAAGGACAAATCCATAGATATATCAAAATTGGAAGAGCTGCCGAATGCTAAACTAGATGTACTGAAAAAAATGTTATCATTGTTTTCTGTGCCCTGTGCAGCAAAAACCATTAGTAGGGTAGCTAAAATGTATAGTCATTTTTTGAAAATTTCTATTTGTAGTTATGATCATTTAAACCACTATACATAACTTCACAGGAAATGTGCAACAGTAAAGAATTTTTGTGATATTCATAAACCATGAGTAGTCTAAATAGCTGAAATGTGTAGCAGTAAGAATTAAAGTTTGTAATTCAAAATTTTCAAGTCTAGTAGAACTCCAAACAATGTAGAGTGCTGCACAAAATGTATAATATAACGAGGTCTGCATTCAGTTGTGATTTAGCCTTCAACACTCTGAACACTGCTTTCAACTGATCCATGTGACATGAACTATTGGAATGAACTGTAGCTTTTAAACATCTCATCTGTCAAATTATTAAATGATAAATCACAAAGTTTGTGTTTTTGAAATTGATGGTCATTCACTGTGTGTGTGTGTGTGTGTGTCAATTCCAATCCTTGAAATTTTAACATAGTCCAAGAATTTTTTTTACACAGATCTGTGGGAAACCTGTATAACAATGTCTCCAACTTGTGGTGTATGCTCTTCTTCATTTGTGATAGTTATCCTTGTCATTGTTAACTGAAATATCTTGGCAAAAATCACTTGCTATTTTCATGCTGTCCATAAGTTATCTTCCTTAGTAATTTCGAGGTATTTTTGTACTGAGAATTGTAGTAAAATTCAACAGAATTCTCATTTATTCTTTACACCTGGTGAATTTTGAGTGTCCCATGTATGTAAATACTGTCATCAAAATCTGGATATTGGACATCAGATTTGTCAATTGACATTGGAAACTTGGTTGGCTTATTCTGCAAAATGGTGTGCATTTTGAATCACTGCTTTAGTTTGACTGAACCACCTATACTGTAATTTGTCCTTAAAATTCACCATCTTACCACAATTCCCGGTTATTTCCAAACCTGGAAAAAAAAAAACAAAGATGAAAGACATGTTTTGATCTAAATTGGGAACAGCATCAGTCACTCCAAAAATCCATTATTATTATTTTTTTTTTTTTTTTTTTTTTTTTTTAGTACAGGTTTAATATTTTTTGAGAATCCTATAAGTTTATTATTGCAAGAAAAAAAAGCTTTGTTCTTTTCATGTAGTATTTGATTGAAAATAATGGCATCTGGTATAACATTCAAAAGTGTTTTTATTTGCTGTTGAATTTTCAGCAATAATTACAGAACCTTTAACATAACAGGCTGCTGTAAATGCTTTATGTCCTCAGTATGCACTCTGGATTTCATGCCTTTGTTTTCATAATTATGTGAACAATCTCCACTTATAGCTTCATCGCCAAAACTTTTCTTTATATACTTTAATGCAGAGAATTGTTGAAAAATGTTATAAACATGGAGCTTGAATGTTTTTTTTTTTTTTTTTGTTTTTTTTTTTTTGTGATTTCATCTAATGCTTCTGCTATTGTTGCACTTGACTGTTAATTCAGCCTTCTGGTAGAAATTACTTTTTCACGCCTATTGGAGTATCTAATTTTTTTTTCAATAGATTGCAAAATTTGCACAACTTCTTTAAGGATATCTGATCCAGGACATTTCATGTAGGCATCATTATAGCAATTGAACTATTTTATTGAACATGCTAAGTTCTGAACAAAACCTATAGCATCACTAGCCAAATATGACGATCATGATGATTTGCTTTTACTAGACTTTTTTAATAGAACTCTGCAGCAGTTCCATATTATCGTACATGCAGTCATCCTCTGGTGCCTCATTGGTTGATGTTGAGTGTTTTTCACTGATTTTCTGAATTGTATAACCCAATTAATTCTTTATATGTCCACAAAAGAGAATGTTAGTGATTTGAAAGATTTTTCACCATTGTCTTTCCCACCAATACACTGTAACTGCAATTTTACATGATGGCAAAACCAGTCAGTTTCAGTGAACCATATATTGTTGTGGTTATGTAAGTGCACCTGGGATGTCCCAAGTTGGTCATTCATACTCATTACAATATACCAAAAACTTAAAAAAAAAAAAAAAATATATATATATATATATATAAGCTGACAACTTAGGCATACATGTAATTTTGGCATTATGCAAACATAGGGTGCATAAAAAAAGGAATAGCTAAAAAATCTATTTAAAGTTCAAAATATCAACGAGTCATACATAATTCCAGACAGCAGACTTTCATATTATCTTATGAAAGAATGTAACCTAGATAAAGTACTCAAAATTGGCTCCAGTTTTTGTCAAGGAAACACCTTAACCCATAAAAAATCATGCAAGCACCAAACAAAAGTTAAATTATAGTCTACATTTGGGCATAGAACTTTCCAGAACTATAAGCATACACTACAAAAAATGTCTCTAGAATGTTTTCTCCCCGGGGTGGGGGGAGTAACTCATGATGCAGACTAAATTATAATATGTAAAAATTCTGCTTACACAAGATAAAATCAACAATTTCTAGAATTTCTCTACATTTAAAAAAAAAAAAAAATGAAGATTTGTATTTCTGTCCTTGAGAAAAGTTATTAGTTGTCATATTACGGTTGCCATTTTAAAAAATTTTTTTTTTTTTTTTTTTTTTTTTTTTTTTTTTTTTTTCAAAGGTCTTATTTTGGCCAAATAATTCTATTCTAGTTTGAGGACTTGCACTTGGGATATCCTTACTCCAACCACCTCTTTTATTAAATATTCAAGAAATTACCTTCCACTCATTAATTTAGGCTATGGGCATTCTAGGATAAAGTTTCATTACTGAGAATTATAAACCATTTCCACTCCCCCTTTTTATTTCAACCAACTCTTCTTTCAGCTTTCCCTAATATTAGTTGTTAAATTCAGTTCTTCAAAAAGAGACATGAATATTGTCACAAAGTACATTTGCACCCTCTCATCAGATAGCTGAAGAATATGTGGTGGTATGGAGGTCAAGTTTTCTTCCCTTCCCTAGAGAAGAACTATAACAGATCCTGCTGATCTTAAAATTAATTGTCTGTTTGCACTTGATGGGGAGGTCAAGCTCACTACTGAGTCCAAAAGAGAGGACAAATTTATTAAAATTTGAGTAAAATATTGGATTGGTCATAAAAATGTTTCCCTACAAGCTGTGTGTTTGAGACCCATGGTATAGTGTATGCATAATTTATCTGCACAGGGAAATCCAAAAGTTTGTGATCAATTTTATTTGAATATTCATTGTTTTATGGTCTTGGCTAAACCTGCAATACTTCTGAGGTATGCTCCAATTTCTGTTCCTCATATTTCTTGAGATTTATTTATGAGATCAGGCATTGAATATAAATGTAGTTATTTGTTACTCTGATGCCAGCAAATCTTTGCTTGTGAGTTATGTAACCACTCAAAATGACTGGATGAAAATTAAGCTATAAGAATAATTTGACTCTAAGATGAACATGAGATGGGTAGTACAGACTTCCAAGGTCATTACAGGTCAGTTTAAGATCAAAACTGCTATTTATGGCCAAACTGGAGTCTTTTTATGTACCTATCTTTCCTCTCTCTCACCCCCCCCCAAAAAAAAAAACTGGAATTGGTGAACAGAATTAAACCTGAAGCTAAGTTAGTCTGTATTTACTCATGGGAAAGACATTAATAAGAATGCAACTGACTTTGAAAAGTTCTTGAATTAAGGGAAAAATATTACAGATTACTGATTTATATACTTAATGTATTTTAAGTTAGTGGGGATTAAAAAAAATTGAAAATTAAGAATGGAATTTATATATATATATATATATATGTATATGTAAACAATAGAGATGGGCAGTTTAACTGAAAAGCCAACTATTTTCAGTTTCATCTTTACACCGTGAAACCACGTCGAAATTTTTTACAGGACCAAAATCATGATTTTTTTTTTTTTTTTTTTTTTTTTTTTTGTGTGCTATCACTACTGAGTGACTCTATCCAAAGAATCACTATTGAAAAAGACTTTCTATTGTTAAAGTTAAACTTTATCAACATTTATACCATTGTAAGAGAAAAACAGTGAACAAAAATATGCTAAAAACCCTTGACTAGTTTTAGGAAATAAATGTGAAATCTGTTTACAAAAATGAAGGGGAAAAAAAAGAAATATGACATGATGTCTGAAATCTATTTGTTTCAGTTTTTTAAAAAAAGTTTTGCAGTAAAAATTAAATTAACAACAAAATAACAAGTAAAAAATAAAAGTTGCTGGGTTTTGTCTTTATGTTCAATTTTATGACATCGTTTTGGATGTTTTTGTAATTGTTTTCTCTAGTAAGCCAATCACAAAACAAAATTGTTGTAAATAAGAAAAATGAGATTTTTTTTTTTTTTTTTTTTTTTTTATATATAAACTTGTTTTTTATTTAGGGTATGGACTTAAATTAGATATAAAGAATAATTAAAATAGTTCTTAATTTCACTTTTGAAATGTGTATATTTCCAGATGTGCAAGTCTAGTGTAGTAAAATGGTTTTTCTACAAATTAAATTATGTTTCTATCTAGCAAATACTTTATTTTTTCTAGTTTTAGGTGTAAGTTTTAAACTCAGTTTTAAAACGTGAATATTTTCAAAATTGCAGGTCTTTTAGTCCAAAGTAAAAATTCTTTTTTAACCACTGGTCAGTGTCAGATAGTAGTTTCAATAATTTGAAAGCTCTTTTGCCACACATTTATTACTATTAGTTGCTTCTTTTTTTCTTTTCCTTTTTTTTTTTGGAGGAAAAGCAAAATCAGATATTGTCTGGAAATGCTATCATTACACAAGAAAATGAATGGCTTTTCTTATAAAGCAAAAATACTAAATTGAAAACCCCAGTATCAAGGATAAAAATGGAAACCAATACCGAAACATAAATTGCCAAACCGACCAATTCTAGTAGACAATATAGAAATCAAGACTTCATGCTGATTGTCACTTTCATGCTTTAATGTGTTCTGAAACCACCATGCAGTGTTGTTTACACTGTTTATATTTGTAAACATTTAATCTACTAAATTGAGCAGTCTTCCTCTATAAATATAGAAAATTTTAAATAATTTATGTGTGTCTATCTGTATACAGGGTGTGACTGATAAATTGTCATTTAAATTATGCAAAAAAGAAAATAACACTGACATCTCATTTTAACAGATATATTTACCAAAATTACACAAAAAATATCTTGAAATACTAAAGAGTAAATTTATTCAATAAAATTGTCATTGGCTTCAACCACAGCCTTTAAATGCTTTCAGAATCTCCTGCAATGCTTCTGGACGGTCTCCTTGTTTAAGTTGGTTTGTACTGCCATAATCTTTGCCTTCAGTTCATCTTTGGTGTTACAAGGAGTTTTGTTGGTCTCTTGCTCAACTGCACCCCATACATAATAATCAAGGGGGTTGCAGTCTGGGGAGTTAAGTGGCCAGATGTAAGAAGTGATGTAGTCGCATTGTCTGACAGCCATGACTGGGTTCCTCTGTTTGTGTGGCATAGGGTCTTCCAGCAGCCACCCTTTTGACCGAGGGCAGCATTACCTCCTCAAGACACTTGATGTAGGCCTCCGTGTTAAAAGCATTAGTTCTCTTTTATCTTCAATTCGCTTGAAGATAAAACAGAACTAATGCTTTTAATTTAATATAATTGAATTTGAAGTCTTTGTTTTCTTTTTTTGAAACATGGTAATTCCTGTGTAGCGATGAAACCCTATTTTTAAATCAGTTAATTTATAATATATATACACACACAATCTCGTATCCAAAATCCTTAGGGCTGGTTATATTTCGGTTTTCCGAGTTTTCTGCTTTCAGAAATTCAAACAATATTCTAGCAAAAATATATGAATACTCACACCACAATGGATAAATATTACATTTTTTTTATAGAGTAATATACTGATAAATAAAATAGAGGGATAATTAAAACTGTAAGTAATAGATACATTTTATTTATTTCAGGCAAAAAATGACTAGTCTCACTTAAAAATGAAGAACATCAAATGATAAGCTAAAAATATCTGCAGTTCTTTTTGGATGATTGTGTCCACTAGGAGAAGTGAAATAAAAATATTGTTTGTTTTTAAGAGCAATTGATACAAAGTATAATGAACCCATGTGATTGTATTTTGAGATATTCAAAAATCTCAGCAAAGCCAGTTACTTCTGCAAGTCTTGTGATATTCTGTTAACATAGGCTGGATCAAAATCAAGATTTATTAAAAGCCATGATATGACACAAAGGCAGTAATTCTCACTCCTTGAAGCAGTCAGTTAGCATTACTTGAAAAAGAGATTAGAGCTTGCTCTGATATATGGCATATTTAAGAGTTTAAATATACCAGTAATGTTAGAAATCAAGGAATGCTCTAATCTTTCTTTTTCATGTAATTCTAATTGACTGCCTCAAGGACAGTTCCCTCAAATACTAAAGCTACTTTTAATTAAACTTGGGATTCCTAAAGTGGGTGGTCCTCACTACCTTGGTAGGTGGTAGAAAGATCTAGGGGACATGTTAGAAAGGGGGGGGCTGGGGAGTAGCAGAAACAAGTAATAGGTTTATTATTTTATTACAAAATCTGAGTCCTTTAAACTTACGGAACATGTATGCTTTAGAAAGAAAAAAAATTAACAAGGGTTATACATAATGTTATTGTAAACTTTTTAATCTGAAATTAAGGTCCAAATGTTTGTATTTTGTTGATGTTATCAGCACTACATGCCAGCCGGGGTTTATAGGTGTAGCAATATAGCCATGGATGCTCATTTAGCAACATCTAATAATATTTAAGAAAAAGTAAAGTGCATGTGTGTTTTACCATTTTAGAATAGTTGTGAATTTGCAGTATATGTAATATGAAAAAAGATCTATCTTAATATAGGTCATATTTATCAGCTGCTAAGAAAGTTGGCTCACTGTGTCATGTAAGACAATTTTTCTCTCCAGAATCTATCTTACATATAAGTCCACCATTTGTCCATGCTTAGAATATTGCTACCACATATGGTCCAGTGTCCCCGCTATTTACCTTGAGCTCCTTGATAAAATCCAAAGAAGAATTGGCAATATTATTGGTCCTGACCTGGTGGCTTGCCTTCAGTCACTTTCCCACCACCATGAAATTGCCTATGTCTTTCTTATAAATACTTTCATGGTAATTGTTCTGATGAGCTCTTTGCTATGGTACCTAGACCTTTTGAATTTAAGCACAGTACTGGCATTAGGATCTCATCAATTCAGTTGAGCTGGCTAGATGTGGCATTAAGTTCTATACAGATTCTTTTCTTACACTTCTCACTTGTGGGACTCCCTTCTGGCTCCATGCTTTCCAGCCAACTTTAATCTGCAAAAATTTAAATGCAATGTCAGTTGCTGTCTACTGTTCTCATGGTTACCTTTTTCTCTTAGCACTCATTATTAATGCTTCTGTTCCTAACTCTACTGCACTCTGTAACCCTTTGTGTCTTAGTGGGTTTACTGCCTTGCATGGAGTGATGCCGAAAAAAGTTAGTACTAGGAAGAACTGCCCATACATCACAATAACAAACTTTGGAGATAATCTTTATTTTACTTCTTAGTTTATAAATGTTTTTTTCTTCAGCCTGCTGCAGACCTGCCAGATTTCCTCTCCGGTCTATATTAAATGATTTCGTATGTTCAGCTGATGACATTTACGGACATTATGATACGGTAAATATTGTCATCTGTGTTCATTCTCACATTTTTGTCTTTCTACTAAATGCAGACATATCTTCCACTCTTGTGTTTAACTCACTGTACCTATAAAAAAAAAATAATAATTGTTTAATTAATGCCTGTGATTCTATTTTTCTAGAAAATTCTTTTTGTATTTTTTACTTATTCACTCACAAACTTTTTGAAATAGATTTAGTAGAATAGAATTTATGTGGATAGAAAAATTCCTGGAAAATCAATTTTGTGTTATGCTTTGCTTTATCACTAAGCAGCACCCCATTTGAGATGAACATTGGCATTTTTAACTTGTAAGCAGAATTAAAGGTATAAAAATTTTCCTGTTATAAGCTTGCTTGATTCTGACACTCAGAATTATTCTGGGGCTAAAATACTGTTCTGAAAAAAATGTCACAGGAACAAAAATAACACACTATCCAAAATAATGGACATCTGGAGATGGCTAGAGAGTATTTGACTGAATATTTATAAGTAAAGATGAGATCAATTAACCATTAGCGCTCTGCATCATTAATATTAATTACTTTTTCACTGCATTCTTTTTCAATGCCTCTCGATTGCAATATACTGATTGTTAATTTCACTTAGTTATTTTCTGTTGCCATAGAAGGATATGACAACACAACTATGAAATTCAAACACTATTCTTCAGTGGCAGGATAAACTTTTTGTACAGCAAATGAAGTCACATACCTCATATACAGAGCAAAGGTTAAGTATGCTGTCATCTTTTATTAAATGTTGTTATAGAAGTTATCTATGATTATTTTTCAGGATGGAAATATTCCACCTTTGGCCTGCTGTTTCTGCAGAAGTAAGTTTGTTTCTCTTGCTTTTTCTCTTTGTGATACCCCCTCCCCATGGTGAATTACATCTCGGTTTACCTGGTAGATGAATATAAGAATGCCTAATACTGTTTATCATATAAATATTCAGTTTACTCTCCATACATACATTATCAGTATAAAAACATGGCACTTTTAACCCATAGACTACTGGCATCAGTTTAAACTGGCACTTTTTTTTTTTTTTTTTTTTTTTTTTTTTCCTCCATATGTCTAAACCAGTAGTTCCCAAACTTTTTTTTCTCTGCGCTGCATTTTTGGAATGAAAATTTACTTGGGCCTCACCAAATTTTATGTGATGAAAAGTAGATTAAAAATAAAAAAAACTGGGAGAGGGTTAATCATGGATTCTAAGTCAGAACATTATCATTGATAAGTCTTGCCTCCAATTTGCGGACCCTAGTTACTGTATTCTTAATATAATGCAAAAATATCACAATGATAAAATCTGTCAATAATTATTTATAACTATTTATACTAGGACTCATACATGCAATTTACAAGTAATCCATAATGATATTTTAAATTTATATTTATTTTGGAGGCATGAATTTTTTTAAACAGTTTCTAAATCTTTGATTGTCTCTCAATCATTCCACCTCACCTGCTATTTTCTTCTCCTACATCGTTTGGGATCCACTGATCTAAACTATAATTATAAATTATAATTTTGGAAATTGAAAAAATGCAAACTTTACACAAAGTGGTCACAATTTATGGAAAGCAGAATTGTTAATTTAAACTGACATGAGGATATGGATTAAGAGACTTTATATAAAAGCTTTAATTCTAATATTGGTCTAATTTTGCTTGTTTGTTTTGAAATATTTAAAACAAACCAGCAATTTTCTTTTAGAATATTTATAAATATTTTTCACTCTTGCCAGCTCAAAGTATGATAAACAATTATTGAACATGTGTAATTGCCAAAGCATTGGGATCACTCAACAGAAAAACGATGAGTTTTACATGGCTGTAGTTGAGCATGTCAACTCACATATAACCTAACAAAAGTTTCATATGACAATTCTTTAAATTTTGTTACATGGGGTGTTTTAACTGTTTTTATATGGTTTCATTGGATAAATTTCTCCCCTCCCTGTTTCAGCTCCTGGTGTTTGTTGTGTTCCTGAATGTTCATAAATCTTCAGGGGTACACAAACACGTCTCACATGCTGCATTCAATTTCTGTGTGCCTTCTGCCACAATGTCTTTGGGGTCTTAATTTCATTGTCTACTGTTTCTTGAGTAGTGGCATCCACCTGCTAATGTTGATACTCTGCTTATTGGGTCATCCAGGCGCAGTATGTGAGCACATTATTCCAGGGTTTTTTTTTTTTTTTTTTTTTTTTTTTTTTTTTTTTTTTTGCAACACTTTTTTATTTTTATTAATTTGGTCTTATTCCACAAAGATTGTTGTCTACATGTTCCTCCATGGTCAGTCATACCAGAGTTTAAAGTCTCTGCCTGTTACACCTTTCTGGTGTTCCTCAAACCTTATTTTTTTACAGGGCACCCAGTTTCACCTTTGTAATCTTTACCAAAATTGCAGAGAATATTATACATGCAGTTCTTGTTCGTGTTTTCTTTTAATTTAAGCTTTACTTCGGTGTGGTGTCTATGTAGCATGGGGCCACTTTAAAAGTACTTTCCTGTTGTTCTGTTATATCAAATATGTAATATTCACCATAACTTTACTGAGTAGCTGTAAACAGATTTTGACTGGTTTTTGACTTTGTGTCTCTGCTAATAGTTGCAGCTGATATTATTGTTTGAAAGCTAGTTGGATTATTCCATCTCAAATCAGCCAATGGTCATAGGTGACCCTCTCTAAGAAAAAAAATTGGCTATTTTCAGGTCATTTATAAAAATAAAAGTACATGACACACCTAAGCTGTTTATATTCTTGTAATCTATAGTAAATATTGTCACCAAGTTTCAAATTTGTACATGCAGTATCCTTGGAGCTATAATGTCAGAAGTTCATTGAAAGCCTTATATAGCAGAACATAAAAAATACAGTGGAATTTCAAGGTGCTCTGATTTTAAAAGTATTAAAAATAAAGATCTTTCAGGTTTATCCATAAATTTGATCAAAGAACACCTGTGTATTTTCCTGAGAGGTTTATCTATGACTGGTTGATTTGGGATGTAACAACTCGGATGTAATAGGATTCAACATTCTAGAACAGAGTAAACACCTGAGGAAGATCAGTAAATACAGACAAAGGGTTGTGAAAAAGCAAATAACATTGCATAAGATGATTCTTTAGGAAATTAGACTGTAGTTGCATACCTCAGTAATTGAGTGAAATCAAATTTGTACTTGTTAGTATATGGTGTAACTAAATGTTGTTGCTGTTAACAAGAACATGGTGAGAAAGAGAGGCTGCATCAAGGCATATATAAAAGGCAAAAGTTCACATCCAGCTGGGTTTTGTTTTACAACTACCTAATTTTAAGTGGTTAAGAACAAGGTAATTTACAACATTAATAAAACAATACACATAAACGGTTTATAACTATTATTGTACACATTCAGCCACTAATTATAATATTGTTCACATTTCTTTTTATAGGATATAACTTATCCAATATATTGGCTGTTTCTGATGAGAATGGTTTTATTACATTATTTGACACAAACCTTCCTGGGAAGAAATCTGTGCTTAGAAGTAAGTAAATTTTTATTCTTTCAAAATTTAATTTGTTTTTTTTTTGTTATTTTTTTTTGTTTGTTTGTTTTTGTTTGTTTTTTTGTTTTTGTTTGTTTGTTTGTTTTTTGTTGTTTTTTTGTTCTAATCAATTTAGAAAATCAAAATGTTTACAAAGGGATTGCTGAAAAGTTCTTGATCCCACTTACAGTCACATCATTGAATATCTATTTTTCTTTTTTTCCCCCACTTTCCTTTTCATTTTTCTCTAGCTTCCTATTTCTCCTCATTTATATCTTCTTTTTCTTTCTTTCTTTCTTTCTTTCTTTCTTTCTTTCTTTCTTTCTTTCTTTCTTTCTTTCTTTCTTTTTTCTTTCTTTCTTTTTTCTTTCTTTCTTTTTTCTTTCTTTCTTTTTTCTTTCTTTCTTTTTTTTCTTTCTTTCTTTTTTTTCTTTCTTTCTTTTTTTTCTTTCTTTTTTTTCTTTCTTCTTGTTTTTCTTTCTTCTTGTTTTTCTTTCTTCTTGTTTTTCTTTCTTCTTGTTTTTCTTTCTTCTTGTTTTTCTTTCTTCTTGTTTTTCTTTCTTCTTGTTTTTCTTTCTTCTTGTTTTTCTTTCTTCTTGTTTTTCTTTCTTCTTGTTTTTCTTTCTTCTTGTTTTTCTTTCTTCTTGTTTTTCTTTCTTCTTGTTTTTCTTTCTTCTTGTTTTTCTTTCTTCTTGTTTTTCTTTCTTCTTGTTTTTCTTTCTTCTTGTTTTTCTTTCTTCTTGTTTTTCTTTCTTCTTGTTTTTCTTTCTTCTTGTTTTTCTTTCTTCTTGTTTTTCTTTCTTCTTGTTTTTCTTTCTTCTTGTTTTTCTTTCTTCTTGTTTTTCTTTCTTCTTGTTTTTCTTTCTTCTTGTTTTTCTTTCTTCTTGTTTTTCTTTCTTCTTGTTTTTCTTTCTTCTTGTTTTTCTTTCTTCTTGTTTTTCTTTCTTCTTGTTTTTCTTTCTTCTTGTTTTTCTTTCTTCTTGTTTTTCTTTCTTCTTGTTTTTCTTTCTTCTTGTTTTTCTTTCTTCTTGTTTTTCTTTCTTCTTGTTTTTCTTTCTTCTTGTTTTTCTTTCTTCTTGTTTTTCTTTCTTCTTGTTTTTCTTTCTTCTTGTTTTTCTTTCTTCTTGTTTTTCTTTCTTCTTGTTTTTCTTTCTTCTTGTTTTTCTTTCTTCTTGTTTTTCTTTCTTCTTGTTTTTCTTTCTTCTTGTTTTTCTTTCTTCTTGTTTTTCTTTCTTCTTGTTTTTCTTTCTTCTTGTTTTTCTTTCTTCTTGTTTTTCTTTCTTCTTGTTTTTCTTTCTTCTTGTTTTTCTTTCTTCTTGTTTTTCTTTCTTCTTGTTTTTCTTTCTTCTTGTTTTTCTTTCTTCTTGTTTTTCTTTCTTCTTGTTTTTCTTTCTTCTTGTTTTTCTTTCTTCTTGTTTTTCTTTCTTCTTGTTTTTCTTTCTTCTTGTTTTTCTTTCTTCTTGTTTTTCTTTCTTCTTGTTTTTCTTTCTTCTTGTTTTTCTTTCTTTCTTCTTGTTTTTCTTTCTTTCTTCTTGTTTTTCTTTCTTTCTTCTTGTTTTTCTTTCTTTCTTCTTGTTTTTCTTTCTTTCTTCTTGTTTTTCTTTCTTTCTTCTTGTTTTTCTTTCTTTCTTCTTGTTTTTCTTTCTTTCTTCTTGTTTTTCTTTCTTTCTTCTTGTTTTTCTTTCTTTCTTCTTGTTTTTCTTTCTTTCTTCTTGTTTTTCTTTCTTTCTTCTTGTTTTTCTTTCTTTCTTCTTGTTTTTCTTTCTTTCTTCTTGTTTTTCTTTCTTTCTTCTTGTTTTTCTTTCTTTCTTCTTGTTTTTCTTTCTTTCTTCTTGTTTTTCTTTCTTTCTTCTTGTTTTTCTTTCTTTCTTCTTGTTTTTCTTTCTTTCTTCTTGTTTTTCTTTCTTTCTTTTTTCTTTCTTTCTTTTTTCTTTCTTTCTTTTTTCTTTCTTTCTTTTTTCTTTCTTTCTTTTTTCTTTCTTTCTTTTTTCTTTCTTTCTTTTTTCTTTCTTTCTTTTTTCTTTCTTTCTTTTTTCTTTCTTTCTTTTTTCTTTCTTTCTTTTTTCTTTCTTTCTTTTTTCTTTCTTTCTTTTTTCTTTCTTTCTTTTTTCTTTCTTTCTTTTTTCTTTCTTTCTTTTTTCTTTCTTTCTTTTTTCTTTCTTTCTTTTTTCTTTCTTTCTTTTTTCTCTCTTTCTTTTTTCTCTCTTTCTTTTTTCTCTCTTTCTTTTTTCTCTCTTTCTTTTTTCTCTCTTTCTTTTTTCTCTCTTTCTTTTTTCTCTCTTTCTTTTTTCTCTCTTTCTTTTTTTTTCTCTCTTTCTTTTTTCTCTCTTTCTTTTTTCTCTCTTTCTTTTTTCTCTCTTTCTTTTTTCTCTCTTTCTTTTTTCTCTCTTTCTTTTTTCTCTCTTTCTTTTTTTTCTTTCTTTTTTCTTTCTTTTTTCTTTCTTTCTTTTTTCTTTCTTTCTTTTTTCTTTCTTTCTTTTTTCTTTCTTTCTTTTTTCTTTCTTTCTTTTTTCTTTCTTTCTTTTTTCTTTCTTTCTTTTTTCTTTCTTTCTTTTTTCTTTCTTTCTTTTTTCTTTCTTTCTTTTTTCTTTCTTTCTTTTTTCTTTCTTTCTTTTTTCTTTCTTTCTTTTTTCTTT
>OZ010589.1:62806363-62943863 GCA_963932145.1 Acanthosepion lycidas
GAGACTAAGCACAAAAATATGTCTGAAGCAGGATTTACATCAGGGTGGTTATTGGAATGTATACTTTTACATATAATAAACCATTCAGCTTTGAAATCTTTTATACTGTACTTATGGACTATAATGGATATGTCCCAATCCGCATAAATGCAGTAGAATATATTGTATTTGAATTCACTGGGATTCACTTTGATTCATTTCTAGCAGTTGATTGCTTACTACATGCCACTGGTGACTCTTGTATGTTGTTCCTGTTATAAATATTAGTGTTCATTTCCAACCTTTGTTTTGGTTATTCTTATTCAGTAACCTTTTCTTAGATTATAACAATCTTTCAGTGTATGTTTTTTTTTTTTTTCAAATGTTTGAATAGGTCTTGAAAAAGTCAATCACCATAGCACAACTACATTATGTGCCTTGCCATATTTGAATATATTACAGATATTTTTCTTTACACGTCAGTAAAATACATTTTCAGTTGTTTGTTCCTTTTCAAAAGATTTCTATTCACAAGAAAAGTGATTTGATATTTAAGCTGATTTTGCTACAACCTGAGAAATCTGCTGATGCTTTCTGATTTTTATTTAAAATATATATTGACAAATCATTTAGGTTTGCTTCTTATATTTTTTTGATAATTTATGCAATTAATTTTCTTGTTTGTAATTGATTTAAACAATTTTAGGCAGCAATGCTAATTTTCTCTGATGAGGTGGGGTGAAAAAAGCAATTTTAAACAAATTATAACACCTATGCAAATTTTTTAACGTAATAATTTAATCATTTATAACCATATATTTTTCATTATGGAGTCATCAATGAAGTATTAGTATCCAAACTGAATGATTAAGATGTATGGCTGATTTTTGGGATAGTTCTTTATTACATTACATGATGGGAAATACAGCATAACTGAGATACTGTATCATAATTCTTAATGTCAAATGAATTTGTTTCTCTTTCTATGTTCTAGATTGGAATGCCCATGGTAATGCAGTTTTTGATTTGACTTGGGTGGGTAATACTGAAAACCTTTTAACAGCATCTGGAGACCAAACAATAATATTATGGAATACACCCTCAATGGAGAGACTTCAAATTTTTCGGGGCCATAGTAAGAGTGTCAAGTCCGTTTCTGTGAAACCAAATGATCCTGGTAAGAATTAGCTTTTCATTAGACACTAATAGTTAATTTTTGATTTGTTCAGTATATGCTATTTTAAATGATGTTTAAGAGCATTAAGTCTTATATGCCATAAAAACATATTTTATCAACATATCATATATGCAGGGGCTACTAATTAACTTCTGATATGTCACAAAGTTAACACTTTGTAGAAATGTTTTGTTTTTGTGAAAAGAATGTGCATTAATAAGCTTTTTTTTTTTTTTTTTCTTTTTTTCTCTTATCATTTCACTCCAAATAAGGCAATAAAGCCACTAAGACAATGGTTTACTAAGTGTGAAAAAATATAAGAAAAAGAAAACATTGAGAGAACAATAAGAAGAAAGAAAGAACAGGAATTAAGAAGACAAAAGATAAAGTTTAACATTGCATTTAAATTTTTGAAGATCAAAGATGATTGGCGAGCAAGGAGACAAGAGTTCCACAAGCGAGAGAAGAAATGTTAGTATAGAACTTCAGTTACATCTAGCCATTTCAACTGTAAAATGATGTGACCTTGCTGCCAATATGGTACTTTGCTTATACCAAAGAGGAAAGTTCATCAGAACAATTACCATAGAAAAGGCACAGTAAAGCTACATTACAGCAGTGGGAAGTTGAGATGCCAGATCTGGACTGATAATATTGCAAATTTCTTTTTTGGATTTTATCAAGAATCTCTCTAAATACATAGAAGCAGCAAAAGACAAGATGTAGCAGCAATATTCAATCCATGGATAAATGGTAGACTTATAAATGTGTAAGATAGATTCTGATGAGAAAAATTGTCTAGCATGACATAATGTACCTACTTTCCTAGCAGCAGACCTAGCAATTTATTCAATATAATCTTTCCACTTTGTCAGCAGAAAATGTTAGCTTGAAAAGGTGCAATGTGTCCCTCTCCTGGAGGTTAGTATCAACTAAAATAAAAATATAACAAAAATTGTTGTCTAAGATAAACTTCGCACTTCTACAAAACAAATTTTTGTAAAAAATCATGGCAGATGAATTTTTATATGGAAGTTTTACTTAAAAAACGAATTTAGAATAGTACAATTTTTATTGCAACAAAATTAAAATTGTAGTTATATTTCAATGTAAACGATTTTATTTTTAGAAAAAGTGCAGAGAATTTGAAAAAGGTTTTGCTACTCAGGATAGCCCTGTAAAATGTATAAAGTAACATTTTGGAATTAGTTACTATATAACAACTGGTATATTGAAATAGTGTTACATCAAACTAAAACTGATCAAAAAATTATGCAAAATCTGATTGTTCGTATGAGGGATTGCTGAAAAATTCTTTGCACAATTAAGAAGCCCTTTTGAAAAATAAATCTAGTGTGTTTAGATTTTGGAAAGTGGGTCAAGCTGAGAACATCTTAGCACCACCACATAATTTTTTAGCTTAAATTGTAATATTTTTTTTTAACACCATACTAATTATAATTAACTTTACAATATATATATATATATATATATATATATATATATATATATATAGTGTGTGTGTGTGTGTGTTATTGGATTGGAAGCTATTTAAGAAAGGCCAAATTGTATAATAAAATTGTTCTTTTGTACATTTTTATAAGCTTGTATATAGCATTTTAGGGAAGCCTGTTTTACTTCTGGTGTGGTATATTTGTAAACTTGTTTAATCGGAACAATACAAATTTTCCTTTCTAAATGTTGATAGTGAGAAAAGAACCAATAATATATACTAGAATCTTTGTTCTTCCCAAAGTGCACTCACTAGATTACACCATTTGAAAATCAGGTATTTTAATTGCTTTAGATATTGAATCATTTTATTTATATATATATATATATATATATATATATATATATATATATATATATATATATACACACACACACACACACTTTTTCCTCCAAGTGAAGTGGTTTGGTTGTGGGTTTGTGTTTATTTCAGTTATCTTCTGAAAATATTCAGATGACCTCAGAATTAAGGGAAGAAAATATGGGAACCCAACATAGATAATGTATTAAATGTGAGCTGGTAACTGGTATTTTGCCATGGGTAAATGTGCTAATTTTCTGATTGAGATATATTGTATATTGATTTAATTTGGATTAAAAAAAAAAAAAATTTTCTTTCTTTTTATTTTTATTTCATATGTTAATTATATTTTTCACCTTCCAGCTGTTTTCTGTTCTGGTTCAAGAGATGGACAGATCTTAATTTATGATATGCGAGTAAATTCAAAAGGTAAGATCCTATCTCTTACTTTTAAATAGTGATGTCATTTTAGTTACAAGAGGAGAATGCAGGCAATGAAATGCGACAAATGTGATTTTATATGGGGGTCTACAGGGAATTTTTGGCTGAGCCCTTACATTAAACTTGTGCTACATCCTACCTCGGGAGGCTGGTAAATATTGACTAGCTGGGATCTGTTGAGTATGACTCGGACTTATGCGAGAACTACCGACCTTTCAATAGTAGCACTCACTACTGGATTGACTTGCGATAACCTCGTGCATAACTGTTACCTTTATTCTTATTGTATTGGTTTTCACAATAAACCTTTACTTATTTTATCCACTATGTTTGTCAAATATATATTCCTATTAGCATGGAATATAACAGTATGTATGGGGTTCTTTCTTGTTTTAGGGAATTTAAGATAATTATCTTTGTACTGGCAGGATAGTTTTTTTTATGTAAAGACAGTTGGTAGAAAGATGAGAAACAGCAGGAACTGGAACAATTTGTTTCTTGTGAGAGACCACTTTTGTAATAAACAAAATAAATATTTTTTATTTGTATATTTTTTAACTATGCTAATTTATTTTATTGTGCGTGTGTAATAGCACATTGAATGCTGTGCCAATAAAATAGTGCTATATATATATATATATATAAGCATCCAAAACTAAGGGACAAAATTTTAAAACCTAATATTTGTTAGAAATAACAACTGTGAAAAGCTGAAATTTTGACAACTGGTAGTCGTTATCATCCATAATAACATACTAAAATTTGAATCATTTGCAAAGGATAGAAAAAGAAATCCCACTAACACGGAGGATTTGTGGGTGAAGCTTCAAGAAGAATGGTCTAAAATTAATATCGAGGATTGTCAATAACTGATTCGTTCTTGTAGTCGAAGATGTGCAGCTGTCATTGAGAGCAAGGGCTCATTTACTAAATATTGATTGTACGTGTATTTTTATTGTTTTTTTTGCCGTTTACATTGTTTTTCTCAATTTTGTCCCTTACTTTTGGACGTTCCAAATTTGAAAATAGATAAATAATTGTTATAATTCTTTTTCTATCCTTTGCAAATGATTCAAATTTTAGTATGTTATCATGGATGATAACGACTACCAGTTGTCAAAATTTCAGCTTTTCAAAGTTATTTCTAACAAATATTAGGTTTCAAAATTTTGTCCCTTAGTTTTGGACGCTACTGTGTGTGTGTGTGTGTGTGTGTATATATATATATATATATATATATATATATATATAACAGCTATAATTTATATTAATTAATATACATTTCAGATATACAACTCAGTTTTGCTACCAGTTAAAAAATATAATGAAAAGTTTTTTACTGCCACATCATCTGAATAGTATTCTTAATACTGGGAACATTTTATTAATCAAAACGTTGGATACAAAAGTATTGTCTCAATTAAAAATAGAAATTTTAAGGTACCTTTCATTCGACACTTCATCAGAAGAAAAATCATTGGAATTAAGAAAAGCTACTGAAAGGAAACAAACTTCCTTGCAAAAGAAAAGATACAAAGTGGGTGGGGGGGGATGCCCAGAACAAGATGAAGAGGGCTGGTTTATGTTTCAGCTCCCTCTGCTTATACAGTCAGACAAGACGCGTTGATAACAACCTCCTTCAAGATGTTAGGATGGTTTCTCATCTGAGCACTGCACAGGATAGTGTGCACAAAGAAAAATTGAATGTTCTAATTCAGCCCATTTATGATGGTCTCTGCTCAGCATGGGTTGGCCAAGTGGTTGGTTGAAGTTCTTGATCCTGTTTTGCAGTATTATTCTGGTGTTGTATTTCAGACTTGTTCCAGTTTGTGTCTGATATACGCAAATTACAACATACTGTTGACACAGTTTCTCATGTCTTTTGATATTTGTGGTCTGTTCATGAATGTCCCTTTTGATGAGACGATTGATATTTGTGCTATTTGTATTGTGGCCCCTTAAAGCCTCCATCTTTTCCTGACAGTGTCTTTGTTGAGCTGATGTAGATGGCTAATAAGTCTGTCTCTCAGCTTTGATAATAACATATATCAACAAATTGGTGGGGTAGTGATGGGTAGTCCTTTGGATTTCTTATGGCTAATATTTTTGTAGGGTTTTATAAGAAGCAATTGTTTCATAAGGTACCTAAACCATACTGCTATTTCCGTTATGTTGATAACACTTCATATCTTTTTCATCACATAATGAGGCAGATGGGCTTTTTCAATATCTAAATGGTCTCTACTCGTCTTGACAATTTATGATGGAGGTGGAAAGTAATATGTTACCTTTCCTGGACATGCTGGCTGAAAGAAATCCTACTTCTTTCATCACCATCATATCTATATATATATATATAGGAAGTCCACTTTTATTGGGTTGTATCTCAGTTAGGACTCATTTGATCCTAAGTCGAGGAAAATTAACCTTGTCAAAACACTTACTCATCATGCATTGATATGTTTGGAGTACAAACTTGATGCCGAATTTAGGGAAATTACCAATATCTTTCTTGTTAGTGGCTATCCGGAAGGTGTCATTAAAACAAACGTTAGACTTAAAATGTCTAAGTTTAGTGAAATTAAAACATTTCCTGTCTACATTAGATTACCTTGGACTGGCTCTTATAGTCAATCATGTGCTAAGATCTCTTCAACTGTCATGCACTGCTCCAATTCTGTAATAGTACAAAACATGTTTTCTACTAGGAGTGCTTTCCCATCTGTCCATGAGGATGTCTTGCCCACTAATCAACAAAGTTCTGTTATTTATTGTTTTAAGTGTTGGTGTGAGTCTGACCCTGTGGGTAAGACTATCCAATGGCTAGAAGTGCTGATTGCATAGCATATGCATGGCTTTATACCTAGACATGCTCCATTAGCATCCAGGAACTCAGTGGTGCACGAGTCTACTATTAGGGAACATTTATTGAGTTCTGTCACTTGTGGGTTCAATTATTCAACAGAGTTCTTCTCTGTGCTGCACAGGTCTCAAATGAGACACCATCTTAACATCTTGGAGGGTGGTTGTTATCAACATGTCTCATTCAACTCTATGTAGGCAGAGGGAGCTGAAACATAAACTGGCACTCTTTGGCCAGTTTTTCCCCAGCTTGTCTCTTTTAATTCTATTGCGAGGAGATTTGTTTCCTTTCGGTCAGTCAGTTATGTGCCGTGCGTGATAGACACTTAGGCGATCATGTATTTTTTGATACGACTGATGAGGCAGATTTTTCCCCACAGTAGGTTGCTATTTCTTTCTGCGGTAGACTAGTTGCCAGCCAAGGCTATAGAACTTGGTCTATCCTGTTATTTAACTGGGGGGGGAGAATAAGAGGATTCATAATTTTCCCAGGGGTATTAGCATGTAAGTGAATGTAATAGATTTGACTGGAATTCGAACTCTGCTCTCTTGTTTCTCAATTCGAGCCACTATCCATTACTCTACTGTGCCTCCTTTCACTAGTTTTTCTTAATTCCAGTGATTTTTCTTTGGATGAAAGGTACTTCAAAATTTCTATTTTTAATTGAGATGATGCTAAAATGTTTCCTGTTTTAATATATATATATATATATATATATATATATATATATATTAGACTTGAATAGTGAAATAGAATTAAATATTGCATGATAAAGCTTGTTGATAATGCACCTAAATTAATAGTAAATTCCATCCTTATGGGAAGGAAAAGAGGATTAAAAAGATTGGGAGGATTATAAGCTTTTACCTGTAATGCAATGAAGAGTAAGCTGATTTCGTGGGGAATTAAATTTATTGTTCAATTAAAACTCCCAAGATTGATGAGATCTTTCTTATTTCTAAGCTGCTGTTACTAATATTATTATAATCTCTCTAATAAGAGAGGAAAATTGTTCTGTTGCTCTTCTCATTGCTTATCAACCTCTGACCCAGAGGGAATACTTGACAAGAATCAAGATTAGGAAGATGTAAAATACTGTAGTTTTGGGGGTATTTTGATAGTAAACATGTACTGACTCCAAATATCTTGAAAATGTTATCTTCTCAAAGTTGTGATGAGAAAATAGGGGGGGGGTCTGATAATTTTAGAAAAATGTAACTAAAATCTAATGATCAGAACATGGAACAATTTCTTTTAAATTTTATAAAAAAATCTCTCTCTATACCTTCCCCCTTTCCCCCCCCCCATCCCTACCAACAATGTGTAGCAAATATAATTCAAATAGCTGTTGAGATTGTATGTGTCTGTGTACACACACACACACACACACACACACACACCTTGGTATTATACACCTCACTTTAACAAATATCAGAAGCAACTGACAAAATGTAGAGCAGCCAACTCTGTCTTGTAAACTATGGATAGTTGTGGTAACACTGGATATAATCTGCTTCGCGAACTGACCACTAGTTGGCAGGCTATCACTTTGTTTACACCACTGTTATCACACGTGTAGCTTATTGATCCATGGTTTTTCTCTCTCTCTTTCCTCTTTTTTTTTTTTCAATATGACGGTATGTTTGAGTAGTTTTATTTTCATCATTTTCTATAACCATGTGAAAAGGGGTGAATTTAACATTTGCATAAAATAGTGTATATTTACAGTGCCAGACTGGATAGTGTGCTTGATTAAATGCACAGTATTATATTATTCCTCTTTCTTTTGTAATGTAATTATTGTTATTAGCCACTACAGACTTAGTGTCGGTAATTACGGACAATTGGTATTATTGGACCAATGTTTACCCACTTTTATCTGTTAACATGAGGTATGAGTGTATATATACATCCAATCTAATAGTGGGTAAGTGAATGACAAATTGAAAAAAATTGGTTGATGCATTTCATTCCTTTTCAGAATTAAGACATCAGAAGTTTCCCTTTTTTCTTTTACTTTTTTTTTCTTTATTCACTTTTTCATATGATGGACTCTCCTGTCAGGTTCGATGTACAAGGTTCTGACAACGACAAACTAATTATCTGCATGACTTTTGAGACAGGGTCGAGACTTGCACAAAGGACCAAAAGCAGTACACAAGAATGTATTGTATCCATGTGCAGCAGGAACACTGTTAGCTGTCTTATTTTGCTTTTGTGTTTCAATCAGTTGAATGATGCTTATTTCTTGATGGTACATTATTCCTGAATGGCAACTGGAACGATACTCTGATCTCTTCATAGCTACCTCTTCAAAGTTCTTGAATGGAATGTTGACACAAGAAAGGTTACTCTTCAGTTTATCTTTATACCTGAGCAAAGGTCTACCAACATTTCTATGACCACTATGGCGTTCACTGTAAAAAAGAACTTTTGGTATGTGATCATCACTCATCCTTGCCACATGGCCAGCCCAATGTACTTGTGATTGCATTATGAAGGTCTTGATGGTACCAATCTTGCATTTCTCAAAAAGGTCAGTATTTGACCCTCAATTGTGAAACGTTGGACCACAGATTGTACGGAGATGGCCTTTTATGGAAGATATGTAATCAATTAGTGTGCCATCTATAAGGTGTCCAGGTTTCAGAGCCATACAAAAGAGTTGACAAAACGACAGCTTTGTACACTTGGATTTTAGTGCAAAGCTTTATTCCCCTTTCACCCCACAATCTATGAAACAGTGAACCAAAGAAAGCACTGGCTTTTGCAATTTGATTGACAATCTCCTCATCAAGTGACTTTTTCATAGCTATATATATATATATATATATATATATATATATATAGCTTTTGTGCACACTTTATATAAGTCCATCATGGTGTTTACTTTTTTAATTTTTTTTTTTTTTTTTTTTTGTAATGATTTAGGATTTATTTTAGAATATTTCGAGGAAGGATGGATATCCTGGTAATGAGAAGTTATTGATTTTTATTTTCCATTATTTTTAATTTAGTAATGATCTTTTTATTCTAACTTGTTTTGTTGCTTCCTTTTCAAAATACTGACACTATTATTATTGTTATTATTATTATTATTATTATTATTATCTATTTATTTTAGCATACTAATACATTTGAATTTATAAATCTTCATCATTTTTTGATAGGTGGCTACACAACAAATATAAGTGCAATAAAAAATGCACACACTATATCACCTGTTTTTAATTCTCGCAAAAAGACACGGACACATCTGACTTGGAGAAGTAACAGCACAAAAAATTCTTTACTCAGTGTGAGTATCTTCAGTCTACTTCAATTTTCAAAAACAAAATTTAAAGCCATATTCAGTTGAGTAGTTGCAAAAACAGGCTTCTTGAAGCAAAGGGGAAATGAGTCCTGCTGAGAGGCTTATTCTTTACTTCTGATCTGTACTGTTTATTAATAGCTATAGACTGATGTTTTAAGTAGTTGCAATGAAAAACAACTAAAAACTAAGATAAGAAAAAAACTAGGCAAAAAATTGTTAATAGCATTTAGTTTAATAACAGACAAGCAATTAGGAGGAATCACCTTTAAGTTTTCAGAACAGTATCCTTCATCAGAAATATTTTATGTGTCATGGCTTTCCACAATTTTCTATCCTTTCTAACTCTTAGTAAAAAAAATTTTTTTTTTTTTTTTTTTTTTTTTTTTTGCCATCTCTTCTAATCCCTGTCCTGCTGAACATTTACACCTACCCATTAGGTAGGTTATTCACTTTCCTTGGTCCTGCTTGCCTTTAATATGTCCTGTCTGTTAAATTTTCTAAGCCCTCTTTCCTTATGTGCCCTAGAAATTTCAATTATTTATTTCTAATTCTAAGTATGTGTCCTTTGTTTCCATTTTCTCTAAAATTTTGCCATTGCTCACATGTTCAGTCCATGATATTCTCAGCATTCTTCTGTAGGACAATATTTCTGTTCTCAGTTTTTTCTTCATCTGTGAAGAATATCTTAAAAGTAAAGATATGAAAACTTTTTTTAATGCACATTCTTCTCCAAATATCACATTGGCAGCATGGATCAGGAATAAGCTTTCTGTGAATGTAATTTGACTCTCATTCTTTATTTTTAATTCATTCACCTGACTTTTAACAGTTGTAGAATGTAATAAACATCCTAAACATTGTGAAATGGAAAAATAAGATGAAATAACTAGTCAAAAATAAATCATCAAGCCATATAATAATTATCAACATGTATTTATATATTTCCTGTCCCATCTGTAGTGGGAAGGGAGGTAAACGAGCTTCTTAAGTTAGTAAATTTATGAGTAATTACTTCCTGAGCAAAATGAACTGTTCAATTAATCAGTTCCTTTACCCTTACATTTCTTAAATTGCAGTCTTATTTGTTCCATTCTTTCATGTGTGGCACTCAAATACTTTTGTCTATTAAGTGATTGTCTTGCTTCAACTTGGTCTTGAAATGGGCTTTGTCATTCTGTAGCTAATGTTTTTCTTCTGAGATATTTCCATCTCACTGTTATATTGAAGGCATAAGATTTTTAACAAGACAAGATATTGAACAAAATATGATTTATATAATACCAAGAGGAATAAATGAATCATAGATACCATTGAACATATAAAAAGTATAAAGAGAATAAATTAATTAAACTGTTTATTGGCCTCTATTTTAGTTGTGAATTCTTTATCTCCACTTTATTGAATCTCACTACACTGTTTCAAGAGTTTTATTTCATTGCATCTTATTACAACTTTCTAACAATTACTGTCATTTTTTTATAGCAGTTACATCAGTTTGTAATGACAATGCTTCAACTTGGAAATTTTTGAAAATTATTTCTCCTTTATTTTAATTTTAGATTTTTTTTTTTTCCACCCTTTTCTGCACTCTCCTATCTCTTTGAAGGCTATGGTATACAGCTTCTGGAACTGTTATGGGTTTGATATATCATAGCTTTTTTTTTTTTTTTTTTAGGATAATAATGGTTTAGTGATACAAGTCTTACTAATTCATCCACCACTTCAGTCTTACTAATTCATCCATAGCAGAAAGAAGTGGTGGATTCACAGTGTAATTTTGCTGCACGATAATATTGCAAAAATTGTTACTAAAGTTGAATCTGTTAGAGATAGGAGCTTTATTTTACTTTACTGATTCACCTGGCCTTAATTAGTTTTTTCTTAAGATCACTTCTTTACAAGTTAGAATCAAATTGATAAAGCCGTCAATGAATCTGTTGGTTCTTTTAAATGAAGAATCCTCTTTCTAGTAGAAAATTGTTTGCAAAATGGAATAAATGTGTTTGGGTTCAAAGAAAATATTTTGATTGAATAAATGTTTTTTCCATGAATTAAAAAAAAAAAAAAAAATTTCATCTGTGATGAATTTCTGTACAAAATCATGTGAAAAAAAATATTTGGAATTGGATATTTCTAAAAACTAAAACTTGTTTTCATTCATTTTACTTGGTACTTTTTTCTTCTATTGATCTTTATAAATATGTAAATTTCAACTGTATCATAGTGTGAATAAGATGAGTCTTTGTAAAGAGAACCTGGCTTACAGCCATCATGTTGAAAACCCAGATCACATGCAATCACCAAAGTTGAGCAACAGTGACCTTGGTCAGTACCTAGATAGGTGACCGCTTGAGAATATCAGGTGCTATAAACATGGTGCTGTAATGGATAATGACTTGGAATTGTTAAGCAGAAAACCGAGTTCCTATTCCAGTTGGGTTTGTTATATTCATTCATGTGCAAATAAATTGGGAAAGGTATGAAGCCACCTCTTCCCTCAGCTATGGGTTAATTAGTAAGACTTGTATTACTAAATCACTATTATCTCAAAAAAAAAAAACATTTTTTATTTCTTTTTTTCTTTTTTTTTTTTTCTTTTTTTTCTCTCTTCTGGCTTTAAATTTAACCTGCAACGGGTTGATAACCCATAGAAAACTAATCAATCAAAAGAAACTAATATTTATAAAATTAAATGTTTATAGCATGACTTTTAAATGATTTTTTTATGATTAGTGGGCATGTGGGTGGTGCAATAAATAGTGACTCGGAATGAGAAATTAGAGAGCTAAGTTTGAATTCCATTTAGGTTTGAATTTAAAGGAACTATTTTGTATTTTCAATTTTGAAAGCAGATTGTAACCTTTTATATTTGAAAACTAAAGTTCCCTTTATTTTATTTTACAGTTAGACCGACATAAAAGTGTAACCAGTGTTTTGTTCCACACAGATCATCTTATAGTTTCTGCTGGAGCTGTGAATAAGTTTGTATTTCCTCTTTTTTCTTTCTCTTTTTTTTTTTTTTTTTTTTTTTTTTTTTTTTCCCTCCAATATGTTTGAAAAACATAAATTTATTATGTTGGATAATTAAGAAAATGGGAAAAATTATATGTAATGTTTTATGCTTTAAAAGAATTTATCAGACCAACATGATGTTTTTATTGATGAGGTCATATGTGTAGAGGGAATATCAATGAGGATGTCAGTGATAATTATGCATTATCATTGGACACGTCTAGATGCAACAGCCAAATTGATTTCATTCCATTTCCCAATACTTTGGTTGTTTTTTTTAAAAAGAAGAAAAACAAGCATTGGGTAACTGAATGAAAATTGGTTGACTTGCTGTTGACCCTAGAAATAAACTGTTTCTAAGTTTTACTTAATATGCTGGCTACAAGAGGGTGATTACAAAATATTACTTGAAACACCAACTTTATATTAGCCAACATAGGTAATAAAAATGTTTTGGTAAACTTAAGCCGTCAGGCCCACAAAAAAAAAAAGTAAAAAAGACAGTTTTCCTTTCGCATCACTATTATTTTAACTACTTTGAATCATTGGCAATGTTTATTGTTTTAAAAAAAAATTATAATTGTAATAAACTTAAACATTTGAAAGTGAATTTATACATTTCTTTGTTCTTGAGAATTGACAAAAAAAATAATAAACACTTGATTTTTTTGAAATGGTTAGCAAAACATAAGCTAATTGTCAATTGATTCAAACTTTATAAAATGATAAATTTTCATATTTCTTTATAAATTGGTAAATGATAAATATTGCATTAGTTTTAATTGTATTAGTTTTTAGAATGTAAATACAAAATTATTTTTATAAGTAAACAGTCTAATAAATAAATAGTTTAGTATGTTTAGATTTTGTTGCAATTCTACTCATCGCTTTTTAAAAGAAAAGAATAAGCATTGTCGAGGAGTGACGGTAGTTAAAATAATAGTGGTGTCAGGAAAAAAAAACACCCTTTTGACAATCTTTTTTTTTTTTTTTTTTTTTTTTTTTTTTTTTGCCAGTACATAGGTTTCAGTTTTCCAAATTTTTGGCTGATTTATAGTTTCTACTGAAGTTTTAACATTGTTTTCACACTAAAAGAGAATACTCATTGGCATCTGCAATGAAAATATATCAGAAAATGCCAAGCACAAGATAACTCTTAGTTGGCATCATAATAAAAATCTTAT
Source organism: Acanthosepion lycidas (assembly GCA_963932145.1). NCBI lineage: Eukaryota > Metazoa > Mollusca > Cephalopoda > Sepiida > Sepiidae > Acanthosepion > Acanthosepion lycidas. Next base: position 62,820,146 of record OZ010589.1, read on the forward strand.
GGTTGGCAGTCAGTGTATTAATAACGATCACAAGGCATAAGAGTATTGATTCCAGTAATTGAAATATATCAAAGAGAAGCCATGAAGTGTTTCCTTTGTTGTTATCCCAACATTTTGTCCATTGTGCTCTTTGGCATTCTTTAGGTGTCTATTAATCTGGTTAACCTTTTGGGAATTTCAAACTGATCCCTTTAGATTAAATAAAGTCAATAGTAAAAATATAACAAAGATGAAGGCATTAAACCAACTGTAAATAGTGTAAAGATGAGTCTTCATAAAAAGAAACTGTCTTATAACCCCATCAAGTTGAAACATCAGTTAACATACGATCACCAAAGTTAGGCAATGTCGACCCTGGTCAGTATCTAGATAGGTGACCACTTGAGAATACCAGATACTGTAAATCTGGATGTATGGGTGGTGTAATGGATAATGGCCTGGAATTGTGAATCAGAGAGCTATGTTCCAATTCCAATTGGGTTCTTTATTCATTTATGTGCAAATACACATGGAAAAGTTACAAATCTTCCCCCCTCCCCCCAAAGACTTGTATTACTAAATCACTATTATCTCCCCCCAAAAAAAAAATTTATTACAATCTAAAAATATTTTCTGGCTTTAAATTTAAATAACCTGCTTGTTATAATTGGTGACATGTAGTCGATGTCATGAATAAAGATTTGGAATGAGAAATCAGTTTGATTTTCTAGTTGTTTATTACATTACATTAATGCACAAATACCTTTGGGAAAGGTATGAATCCATCTCCTACTGCTAGTTATAGGTTAAATAGCAGGACTTGTATCTAGAAAAATTGTTTTTATTCTCAAATTGTTAACGCAATATTCCCTTGCAAAAAAAAAAAAAAATTGTTTCCCATCCAAAATGTTTTGGCTTTAAATAATACATAAAGGCTTGATAAGCCATTAAAAAATCAATCAGTCATTATGGTTGTTCTGTTATTGATGGCACTGTTATTGTGCCTAATTTATAAATTAAGGTTTATAATAGTATTATATCAGAAGAAAAACTGTACATGTTTTGTCATTTCTGTCATCCATCAAGAGTCTTGGAACTTATCCCTTGCAGGTAAAGAGGGATTACTGTACATCTAGATTGGATTCTTCTTTTTTTTTTATAATATGCATAATATTTTTAAAGTATTTAAAAACTTTTATTTTTATTGCAGTCATATAAAAGTTTGGGATTTAAGAAAATGCAGCAGTTTGCAACTGAATCCAACTCCTGTTCAAACTTTCTCCTCCTTTCAAAATGCTGTTAGAAATCATGGTATGTTGATACGTTCAAGATGTCCATTTTTGTTTTGTGTAAAAGTTTACAAAATGCAAGAATAAAACCATATTTACGTCCTGGGTATGATGGTAAACTATGTCCGTGTCCTGGGTATGGCGATAAACTACATCCAACAGCAAGGCCTCAGATAATGTTTTTGGAAAAACAATGTTGCCAGCTATACGTTTTTGAAACAATGTTGCCAGCTATACGTTTTTGAAACAATGTTGCCAGCTATACGTTTTTGAAACAATGTTGCCAGCTATACGTTTTTGAAACAATGTTGCCAGCTATACGTTTTTGAAACAATGTTGCCAGCTATACGTTTTTGAAACAATGTTGCCAGCTATACGTTTTTGAAACAATGTTGCCAGCTATACGTTTTTGAAACAATGTTGCCAGCTATACGTTTTTGAAACAATGTTGCCAGCTATACGTTTTTGAAACAATGTTGCCAGCTATACGTTTTTGAAACAATGTTGCCAGCTATACGTTTTTGAAACAATGTTGCCAGCTATACGTTTTTGAAACAATGTTGCCAGCTATACGTTTTTGAAACAATGTTGCCAGCTATACGTTTTTGAAACAATGTTGCCAGCTATACGTTTTTGAAACAATGTTGCCAGCTATACGTTTTTGAAACAATGTTGCCAGCTATACGTTTTTGAAACAATGTTGCCAGCTATACGTTTTTGAAACAATGTTGCCAGCTATACGTTTTTGAAACAATGTTGCCAGCTATACGTTTAATAGTACTGTATATTTAATATATGTACGTGTACATACATATATATGTGTGTGTGTGTGTATATGTATATATGCGCTTTGATTTGGCATTAAATGACCCACAGTGGTTGATATGCCATAAAACCCAACCAACCAACCAACCAAAACAATATTTGCATTTTGTGTTCTCAATCAACATTACCTTAGTTCCTTCTCTTTTGTTTATTTACCCATGTATAATTTCCTTCTACAGCAGGTTGTTTTCTATGTTGTTATTCATTTTTATGTAAGACCTTTGCACTTAGCAGAGTGTGGCATCTGCCTGATTTCTGATCCTTTTTGAGTTGGAATCAATTTCGTTTTATGAATGAGAAACCTACATAATTATATTAAGTCAGGAGGAATTGTAAAAAGCAAGATAGAGGGAAGAGGGTGTAATAGAAGGAAGTATTAAATAAAAAGGAAAAAAATATAGATATATAAAGAGGTGGAGGTATGTAAGAAAGACAGATTTGCTGGTTATCAAGAGGCAGTGAGTGAAAGATGGAAAGGGTTATATATATATATATATATATATATAGACTGCTGGTTGTTGACTTTAATGTCCACTTTGTGCAATTATTAGTAACTTGGAATAAGCAACTGCAGTTGAAATTTTGGTTGCTACTGATTGGTATTAAAAACACTTTGGAAAAGCAACAAATCTATTTTTGCACTGTCTTATTAAATCTTTTTGATAATATTTGTCATAATGCAATTAAGAAAAGATTGAATATAATCAGGACACAAGCCACTAGATTTGAAACAAATACATTCACAAGTCACAAATTCTTTAAAATGAGGTTTTATATCATGTAATGAATAATTGCTCACTTTATTTTAGTCTTATGAAGTTATTAGGTATGTACAAAAGTTTCCTGCAGAAAAACTTGTGTTCAATTATGTATTGTTTCTAGTTTTCCAAAATGGTAGGAGGAATTTTGGATATATTTCATATATATTCCCTAAATGGGTAACTGCTGTGGAATATAAAGTATTGTAAACTTGTGTGTGGTGTAATGGATAACAGCTCAGAATTGGAAGTCAATCGTGTTCATTATATTTGTTTTGTGCAAATACCCTTGAGAAATGGATAAATCCACCTCTTCTCCCAACTGTGGGTTTATTAGTAGGACTTGTATCAGTAAATTGTTATCTCCAAAAATTCTTACAATCTAAAAATATTTTTTGGCTTTAAATAACCTACAAAAGGTTGATAATCTATAAAAATTCATATATTCCTTTTGTGCTAATCTCTCAATTTTGGATATTGTTCAGTGGCTCCGGGTTTTCAATATTACAGGGTGTTTTGACTGAAATAACCCCCCCACCTTCTTCTTCTTCTAAGGAAAATGCAGTTGTTAGTCAAATGTTTTTTAGGTAATGAATTTGGTGGTCAAGTTGAAAATGTTCATTTAAAATCTGGTCTTCATCGAAATCCATGAGCTGTTTGCAAGTTGATTATTAAAATGTCAACTGATAAATTTTTTTTTTTTTTTTTATCATATAATTTTGCTGGTTTCTTAGTACATATGTACTATTTTAATATACCTGTTTTCTGCCCACAAATCTCAGATATACAATGGGCCATTCCTGAAAAATTGCCTAAGAAATTTCTTTCATTTTAGTCTATTTTTTTTTTTTTTTTTTTTTAATTTTCAGGAATCACAAATTTGGTATTTGATTCAAGCTATACAAAACTATTTGCCAGCTGCAAAGATAACAAAATTTATCAATATGATTTTGCCAGTTATTCACCTCGTCCAGGTATTTTTATTTTTATTATTTTATTTATTGCTAAGCTGATTAAGCATTGATACTCTGAAGAAGTAGAGAATGAAATATATCTATTTGTATTGTTTGTAGGTTGTTTTGAGATGATAGAACTTTGATTGAAATTGAAAATTACATATACATGAATATAATTCAAAACTGCCAAAATGAAAAATATTTTTCTCATGACCAAAGTTTGAAGTTCTGTTTTTGTTGGTCTAATAAATAATATTCAGAGCAATTTTAACCCTTTAGCATTCCTGTAAATATTGGCTCTCAAATTTTCACGGCTTGCAATCAGTCTTACAGTTTGTGTGACTTCCTGCGTTATTTGCAATGATGTTGAGATATATTATAGCAGAGTATAAATGAGGTGGGTTACAGCAGGTTGAACACTGAGAATCGATATTTATGGGCACGGATTTTGGCAGATTGAATACTAAAGAAAAATAAAAGGTTAAATCTTAATTTTAAGAATATGAAAATTTTTCAACTAATCGAATAAATTATTTTTTAAAATAGATATTAAACTAAATAAATTTAATTGATGAATTGGTTATGGGAGTTTTTATTTCTGTTATCTAAATGTAATATAACTGAAAAATAATTTTGAGCATACTTAATTTGATGACATAATCTTGAGTCTTGAATAAAGTGTCTTGAGATAGTGAGAGGTCAAAATTTAATCAGAAGGAAAATCTGAAAAGTTTGGGGGTGGGGATAAAACCTGGGGGCAAGGGTAACAATTGTCTAAAGGTTTTTGGTGGTGGTGTTTGTTTTTTTTTTTTTTTTTTTTTTTTTAATCTTTTGGAGGTGTTTGTTTGGGGGCCTAACTTTTTCCCTCCCTAGGTATAAGTTATTACATACCATGGATTTAAAAGAAAAAAGAAAGAATTATTTCAGGAGCCAAGATTGAAATATAAACTAGAATGTTAGGTATCTGGATGACAATTTTCCGAAAAATGAGCAGATCACATTTCTTGTGAAGTAAAAATCATACAGCACAGATGACTTGACATTTTTTTCATTTTGAACTTTTGGAAGAATTTGTATTGACTGTCCAGTTATATTTAACATGTTCTTGACTCGAACAACATGCCTTATTGTTTGTTGGCTATGCAGTATAAAAGGCAACCCCAATTAGAATTGCCAGATGTGGCTATTGAATCTGTTTTTTTTTGGGGGGGGGTTGAATTTTTTCTAAGGTAACTGCTGTGTCGTTTGGTATGGAGAGACTCGTTCAAAAACATTTCTCTAGTCTTGATTATATTTCTGCTTTGCAGTGAGACTTTATACTTTTCTGCTAAGGGAAGTGGGTATTTGAGAGAAACGGTTACCATAAATGACACATCGGTGCAGACGGTGCATTTTGACACTAACACTTTTTTTTTTTTTTTTTTTAATAAAATTAAGTCATAATTAAAGTAAATAAAAACTGAAAAATCATTTTTAATCTCGGAGAAAATCAGAAAAGGGTAAAATATCAGATATTTTATCTTTTTTCTTGAGTTTTAAGCTATTGACATTTAAAGAAATGTTTTAATGATTGATTAGAAGTCATAGTTATAGGGGTCAAGATCAGTATTCAGAATCCACTAGACTTGATGCCAAAACATTGAAACATCTTACATGGTCTTGATTTTCTTTTCTTTTTTAATATTTGGGAAAATCTTTGAGTAATGATTGATAATGCTCTTGTTCATTTGCAGTTAAAATCTTCCAGGGTTTTGAAAATGCTTCCTTCTACATTAAATCTTCCATCAGCCCATGTGACCAGTACCTCATAAGTGGATCACATGACAATACAGCATATATATGGGATGTATGTACAATTTTGTCTTTAACTATTACTCTGTATATTTCTTAGATAAGTGAAAATGTGTTATAAAATTTTGGGATTGTTGGATTTTTTTTTTTTTTTTATTATTATTTCATGAGTGAAGCTAGATATAAGATTTTAAAAAAGGAGTTAAAATAGTTAATTTAAATATTTTCTGTGTGTGTACACTTGAAGGATCACTATTAATGCTTATCTTTGCTTTGTTGTACAAGAGGTACAGAAACATTTTTAACTTGGTTCACTACTCAAAATCCAGTCAAACACCAATTTTGTTTATTTAAAGGTTTGATTGATTTGTTTTTTTATAGTTTATCAACCCTTTGTAACTTATTTAAAGCCAAAATATATTTTACATTGTAAGATTTTTTTTTTTTTTTTTTTTTTGATACTGCATTAAGAATATTGAGAATAACAATGATTTTTCCATACGCATACCTTACTATTTAGACCATAGCTGTAGTTTATTTAAAGGGTTATGAACCTTTCAGTATACTATATATATGTGTGTGTGTACACACACAGTGAATCCAAATATTATAAGCAGCCACTAACTAATAACTGTACAAATCAAGGTTGAAGTATATAAGCAGCTTAGCTTGTCTCAAGTGCATCAATTTGAATATTATGAACAAGAAAGAATATTTGAGTAACTTTGAAGGTCAAACTGTTACAGCTAGAAGACAAGGTTAGAGCATTTCCAAAATGACATGTCAGCAGTCATCCAAAAGGAAAAAAAATAGGTGGCAAAGACATTTATACAAGAAGTGAACTGAAGATATCCTGCCAAATATAAACTAGCAGTAGGGCTACTCTAGCATGACTTGCAGGTACCTTTAGTCAAGGTGGAAGAAAGAATATATAATAATGCAAAATACATTGATCATTTTGCATATGAGTACCCATATCAACTAATTTTTATCACCAGAAGTGTTTTCATTGGGTATGCAAGTCTCAGAATTGTCTATTGTACCAATATTTTCAAATGAATCTTAACTCTCTCCTGAATAAGGTTAATGGCTGAGCACATTGTTCTGGAGAAGCAATGGAACCAAAATGCACTGTAATGAAACAATTTAGTAGAGGCAATGTGATGGTTTGGGCAACATTCTGCTGCAAATCACTGGGTCCTATCATTTACATGGAAGTTACCACCTGTCTTCCCTTTATGGTAAGTCTACTTTGATGGCAATGACATGTTTCAACAGGACAGTGTGCGCTGCCACATTGCATGAGATGTATGAGTATGGTTTCAGAAGCATGAAGAAGACTTCATTTCTTTGGTTACCAAACTCTCCAGATCTCATTCCCATTGAACATTTACAGAATGTATTGAATCAAAAAGTTTGCTCTGCAGAATTCCACCACATAAGTTACAGTAGTTAAGGTTATCATCACACCATATCCCTTTAAAGAGTTGTTTTGTAAACACATGGGGACCAACACCTTAAGCAGGTAGTCACAATGTTTTGGTTCATCTTGTGCATAAACCTTTTTTTCTAAGCATGGTTTTCCACTTTCAGATTTTTTTTGTTAGTCTAGAAACGAAATTTCAATAATATACCTGACTCTATTTTCTGTTATTACGGCACTAAGCAGCTAAACACGTTCATTGTACATCACACGCTCGCACTATGGCCCTTATATATATATATATATATATATATATATATATATATATATATTAAATAAAAACAGACCACTTTAAGGTTCCATGTAATAAATTATTTCACCACAGCCCTTTTAAACGACTGCGGATCATCAGACTTTACTTCCAAAACCTTTTGGAAGTAAAGTCTGATGATCCGCAGTCCTTTAAAGGCTGTGGTGAAATAATTTATTACATGGAACCTTAAAGTGGTCTGTTTTTATTTAAATTATTTGCTCTGGATTTTATCCTCCTTAGGTTTACCTATACAGATTACCTAGTTTTTTTATAAACTATATATATATATATATATATATATAACAATGTGTTCAGCCTTCTCTTGGATTGATATATTATTCAAACTTTACACCAACACTTTTTTATAAAAGTCATAAGTAAGCTTAAATATGAACAAAATTAAACCACAAATATCACAAAATGGTAATTATATAAACTTGTCTTAAGACAGACCAGAAACTCAAGTACAAATCTTCATCTGTACTTGTGATCATCCGAGGTTGAGAGCTATTATTACCCAACTGTGCATCATACATGCCAGCTAAGCAAGCAAGTGTAGCTGACTTATTTCACTCAGGTAAAGGTTTATCCTTCCACTGCATGTGACTTCTATCATTGAATGATAGTCTGTTTGAATTTTGCAGTTGTGTTGTCATGTCCTTCTATGGCAACATTAAACTTGATTAAGATGACAATGGGGGTTATTACAATGAAATAGGAAGTAATATTTGTGAACAATGCAGTGTGCTAATGGTTATGAGGTTTCTTGGACATTGATGGTGTTTGCTACCAAGTCTTGACAATAGTAAAAGAGAACTCAAATTTCTGTGACTGTCTTAATGTTATACCAAGTAAAATTTAGTAGACATTATAAGATCTTAAAGTTTTTATTCTTTCATCTATCAAATTTATTATATTTGCTATATTTTTTGTGGGGCCAAGCAGTTTTCAAACATGAAATATTTTTTGCAAATCATTTTCTAGATATTTTCTTTATTTCATGATACCAAATGACCTAAGCATGTTTAATAGAATTCATGTTGTCAGACTGACTTTGACACAATCTTTCATTCTAGCATTTTACACCTTCAAAAAAGATGTAGATTGTCCAAATATTCACTGTTCACCATTGGATATTATTGGAAGTCCCTCCTGAAGAATGGATATTTTTTTGTAAATTGTTATTCTCCATATACCCTAGGAGCCCTGAGCAATCAACATTTCTATACCACAGCTGAAAACACATCATATTTGATAGTGAGCTGCAGATGGTGAAAAAATTTGGTTTAGTAATTTCAATACTTGCTTTTCTGCTGTACAAAAAAGATAAAAATAAAATAATGTTACCACTTCTCTCTCTGCAAGTAACTTTCAAAATTTCTAATTAGGTATTCTATAAACTATATACAAAAATTGTTTAAAAGACTTGTAATCAATTCTTTAGAGTTATATAACACATTTGATTCTTATGGTGTTTTAAATTAGGAAATGAAATGTCCACAATTCTAATTTGAACAATTTTCTATTTTTAGATTGAAAACTCTTCTGGTTATCCATGTACACAGTTGACTGGCCATACAGCAGAAGTGACCACTGTAACTTGGTCACCATATGATTTTGGCAAGGTAAAATTTGAAGATTTTTTAAAAAAATTCTTTAAAGAAGAAGAATCTACTGAGGTGCCATTAAATCTTTGAAATTAATATAGAACAGCATTTCCCAACCTTTTCTTGACCAGCGCCCCCTTTCAAACAGTCATTTTGTCGACAACGATGACGCCCCCCCCCCCAAATTAAATTTCAAAGATACTGAAGTTATCTTTCATAGAAAGATAACCCTTAGACATTAGTGCAAAAATAATTTTAATATTGTTTTCATTTCTATTATAAATGCCAGTGATGAAAATCCTACAAAAAAACTTATTTGATAGCTTATCTGAATGTTTTCAATGTGATGGTTGACTTTGGTGCTTACTGGCAAAGGCTCTTACTCTAGGTTCCATGCTTCTTGGAAGTAATTGTAAATCACCTATTTTTGTAATTTGCAGACAGTTTCTTTGTTTAGTAAGAAGCTCTAACTACATTCAGCCAAATAGGAAGTTGAAAAAGCAATGAGAGTTTGATAGCTTCCCACAGTACTTTCAGAAATTTCCTTTTATAGCCAATATTGAATCATTTTTGAAAATCTGAAAAAAAATGAATACATGCCCACCACCACCTGAGTATGCCCTGCCTCTCCCCCCCCCCCGAATGAAATAATAAAAAAAAAAAAAAAAAATTCCCAATGCCCCCTTTCAACATAAGTCCACAAGGCGGTGCTATTACCCACTTTGGGAAATACTAATATAGAACATGGCACCAATCAAAAAAGCCAAGTCTTGTTTTAGTACTTTCTTTCTTTGTTAGTGTTTTGACATATCCTGACATTTATACTTGTGAGTACATTTATAAATTATATAAATATTTATCAAGATTAAATTGTTTACAATACTAGAAAACATTTCACTTTCTAGTTTTATTAATCTAATTGTTATTATGTGTTAATCAATTTTGTTTGAAAGACTTATTTTCTGTATTTTTTGCCTTTTTTAAGATGTTTTGTAACTTTATTACTGACAAGGAATTTGTGGAACATGAAATGTACAATATAAAATTTGTATAAATAGTTGAAAATTAAAATGTTAAGTAAATTAATAAAAATAAGGATTTATAAATGGAATTGTGATGCCAGCTTGTAAAAAAAAAAGTCATAGCAACAGGTATAATATTAACATGTACTATGGCTAATTTTTTTGCCATTTTAGTATTAGAAATAAAATACCATATAATTTGCTGTTTTATGATTGATAGCAGCCCTCATTTTATGTGAATGTAGAATGGAGAGAGAAATAAACACAGAATTTCTTGATTCCAACTGGATCACTTAAAACATTAAGTTTCAAGTCCATGGAAGTAACAGGCAATTCAGCTGCCAAGTCTGCACAAGAAATGCCTGTTGACAACTAGATTCAAAATTTTGTATACAGATGTAAAAATAAATAACTTTGTCCAAAATAAATGGCAACTGAGCTGGAACAACAGTGCACACAATAAACTCCTCAGTCAAGCCTACTTTGAGAGTAGGAGTTATAGAATGTTTTGATGACCTTTTCCCAATTATCTATTTACCTCAAAAGAATCCTCCATTCATTTTACCCTACACTTGAGGCTCTGTACACAGTGAAACATTTTGATTTTGTGCCCATATAACAAAGATTTTACAGTGTAAACAATATAAAAGAATTGTTTGAAATAAGCGTTATACTCATTTTTTTTATTTATTTATTTATTTTTTTTTAAGGTAGTGAGTCTATATTTAAAAATATAATGAAATAATAATAAACATTATCTCAAACACTGTCCTAATTGTGGTTGCCATATTCTAACATTTCTTGGAGCAAGTTGTGTTAATATTTGCACTGTGTACACATTTTGGATTATTATCCTTATCTTTGGTATTGAGTTCACAATGTTTCTGAAATAGGACATTATTATTATTTACATAACGTAGACAACTGTTCTTCTTGATTGTTGTATTTAGAGATGAGGAATTATTTATGCACCTTTGACTACAGTTGTCATTTGGTTGCTACATTCACAGCATCTATGAGATGAGTCATTATTTGCACCTGAACATTGATATGCAAACCAAATGTGATTGCATATAAACACTGACACTGTTAATTACATTTGGACATTGACAAATGAAGTGTGGTTTCAAAGAAAATGATTGTAGTGGAATATTGAAAACATGACTAATTATGATTTGTGTTAGTAGGATGTAGAATAATATCCAAACAAAAGGGGTGATAATGTGACAAAATGTAATAACTTGGTGAATCAATTTGTTTCACCTCTTTATGGCAGGTATCTTCAGATCAGAATGAAAGATAAACTCGTATGTAAGGAAAATGTGTTAGAATTTTTGAAGACAGTAATAATCTTACCAGATGCTATACTCAGTTTTTTTTTTTTTCTCCTCCCTGTATTGAAGTCATTAATGTCTGATGGATTTTAAATTAGCCCAGTCCAAACTTTTTGGCTATAACATCTTATAAAGACATTTATTAGCCATTCCTCACAAATTCCAACGCACTTTGCTTACACATAGGTTTGTGTCTCGTTCTGTCCTGAAGATGCCTCCCATAAAGAGGTTAAACACATTACCAGAACAAACTTTTACGCTTTGTCTCAATAGTTATGATTGTAATGAAACATTTGCAAAAGAACCCAGTCTGGAAACAAATAACCAATAAGGTGTTGGTATGCTGTTAAACAAAATAAATTGGTCCACGATTCTTGTACCAAATTTCTCAATGCTTGAAAAGAGAAATTTCATGAAGGCTTATTGGTAATTTTGTCCTGCCAGTGTGTCTTTAGTTGGTTACATGATCTTTCATCAAATCATGTTATGAATATGAGACCCGTCTTTTTATTACAACAGAATGATCCACTTTGATTACATTGCTAAATATTCTTATATTATTTTGTACTATTCTCATCTTGGTTGATATAAATGTTATTATAGACACCCTGTTTCAACCAATTACCCTCTGGTCATCATCAGGTATCCATTGATTGGCTGATATGGGATATCTGTTGATTATTGTGATATTTTATGCTTGTGATGTCATTTATTGTTAATTCCTGCTGAATTGATGTGTCATTGCCAGATCTAAGAATTAAACTCATGGCCACTAGATGACAATGTCTTTTGGGACAGTGATATAGTGAATATAGGAGTTGGTTATACATGTATTACTGTCATCTAGTGGTAAGAGTTCAATTCTTGGATCTGGTAGTGATGCACCAAATCAGCAGGGATAAACAATAATTGATATCACCGGGGTAAAATATAATAATCAACAGATATCCTAGATAAGCCAATCAAGGGATACCTGATGATGGCCAGAGAGTACTTGGTTGAAACATGTCTATAATAACGTCTATATCACCCAAGTTGAGAACAATAGTTCAAAATAATACAAGGATATTGATAATTACTCATCTCTGTAATTAAATTATTGCTAAATATATTACAAATTTAATGGTGCATAACATCAATTTATTTCTTAATTTTGTAGATTGCTACTCTGTCAGATGACAACACATTAAGATTGTGGAGGATACAGCGTAACAGAAGATTGATCGAAAAAGATTCAAATTGGGGAACTGCTTGCAAATATAACATTCCATTTTGTGAGTATAAAATCCTTTTCTTGCATATGTAGCCTTATAAGTTACTTGCCTTGGCTATTTTGTGTGCAAATCTCTAATAAATAGATGAAATTGAATTGATTAAATAAATCTACCTTTTCATTTATTCATTCTGGTCTCTCTTCAGTAAGATCTTCACCTGTTAGCTTTTCTCCGACAAGGTGCCTGTTACATGTTTTACTCTCTTCCTTATTAACCTTTACCACAATGTCTTTCTAGAATTGTTCCCCCTGTTACTGCTTTTTTTTTTTTGGGGGGGGGGTGCAAAAACATGAACACCTACTGTTTTAAAAATTATAACTTTTTTTTTTTTTTTTTAATTTTGTCAAAAAAGTGATGTCTCGTGTTTGCATATGAGAAGACACTAGCATTTGCTTGCTCTTTCTTTCACCCGACTCATATTTATTTGTCTCATTGATGAATAGTTATTTCGTTGTTTATAAATAGACAAAATAGTTCGCCTTCAGAAAGTCTATCAGATATATCGATGGTTGCCAGTAGCTTCCATAAAATTACTCGGGCATGGATGATAGTAGTCGCTAGTGGTCATCGTCGCTTTCCTCCACATCACTAAACGTGATTATCATCTCCGACCACTTCATCGTTTATATCCACTTGAGTAAAGCCTTCAAAATCATCATTGGAGTCCTAATCAAAGAAAAACTTCTGAATAAAGGCTTTGTTGTATATTCACATGTCCATTTCTGTTTAAAAAAAATTGCGAAAAAAATTAACGTGGGTTTAATCAATGTTCTACCTCGTGTAGAATCTAGAAAAATTCAAAATGGCGTTGGAAAATGGAAGTTTAGCCTTGTTCCAAATCAGTAGTAGGTGATTTCCAGCTTAAAATACTGGAAATAACAGTTGACAAATGTTCATTTATAGCAACCATCTCAGGTGACAGAATGCACCAAGAGTAGTGAAGGGAGATAATTCTACGGTGATTATTGTCGCCTGTCATTTGGTAAAGGTTAAAATGCATTGCAGAATTTATCTAATTTCTGCTACTTAAAAAAAAAAAAAAAATATTGAACAAAATATAACTAAGTTATTTTATTTTTTACAGGTGACCACCCTGTGATATTGTCACCCAACTTTTCAGATTTAACCAATGAAAGGCCTTTTCCTGTAACTCCAGATCCTCAGAAACCAAGCCAGTCGTCATCTCCACCTTTGTCTTTAGTGGGTTGGTTAAAGACAAGTGCTTATCCAAAAAATAAGTATGATTACACTCCGATCAGCGAAAGCCCGGAAAATTCTGAAGCCCCAAAGAGTTGTGAAAGTTCCCAGTTGAAACAAAATAGCTCTGTCAATGGAAAAACCAAAGTTTTTGCAAAGAGAAATCTTCAAAATTCCTATGAGTTACAGTCTTGCAGCAATCCAAGCAAAAGATGCAAGATTCTTCGAAGTCCTAATCAGGGTGATGAAAAATTAGCTATTAAGCTTGATGATGTTGACACTGAAGATGGCCAGACTGAAATAACACAATGGCTTAATGAACATAGTGTATCTGATATTGAAAGGGAGTCTCAAGAGGAAAACCTTTCACCTTGTCAAGCAAGGACAAAGCAAAATCGATTATCAGAAGTAACTTTTGAACAGACTCCCACTAGTCCACATGCAGATGGAGCACTTCAAAAAACTATTGTTCAATCCTTGATTCCTCTTTCTGCAATTCTCAAAACTCCTACAAGACAAAATCTTCACTCAAGATCCTGTCACTCAGCAAACAAAAAACATCACCCCAAAACCCCAAACAGTTCCCGCAAAACTCCTCATAAATCCTCCCCAGTGGTGAGTAAAACTCATTAAAATTTTTTATCTAGTGTAACACTGGTTTGATGATTTTTTGATTTATGAACATTTAAAAATGACTACTGTGTTTGATATTTTTTACTAAAGGCCAAGTCACAGTGCATCTCTTGCCCATAACATGGAGGTCTATCTCAAATCTCATCATTCCACTGGACGCAAAGATTTTGAGTTTGGGTATGCAGTAGTTCGCTGTTGTAGTCAGCTTAAGAAATTCAAAGAAAAGAGTAGGGATTAAGAGCATGACTTGGCTCAAACAGTTAATCCTCCTTATCTTGGAATATGTTTTCTTTAAAGTCTTATGATTAATTTATATAATTTGGCAGACCATCAGATCTATTATTTTCCACCTCATTAACAAGGGTGAACAAAATGATACATGCATTTTTATTTTCAAATTATCAACATTAAAACAGTTTTAATGAAGCAACAATCATCTCTAAACTGAATTCTGAAACAAAATTATTTTGTTTCATGTTTGTTTGAAAATAACTTATTTTATTGTTTAGAATTAAAGTAACTATTGTCATGTTGACTTATTTTGTCATAAATATACTTTTTTTTTTTTTTTTTTTTTTTTTATAATCATGAGTAGAAAAGTAGTAGAAAAAATATTGACTCTTAAAAATATATGGTTTAGTCACAGGGTTAGTTAACATTTTGTACACCTTGTTTATGATTTCTAAATATTGAATTAAATTTATTGAATTTAATTATATTAACTTTACCTAAATGTTCTTAAATGATTTTTTATTAATTTTTTTAGCATAAAATATCATGTTTGCTCTTATTTTGTTTATTAATGGTAAATTAAACTAAAATTCAACAGGCTGTTTTAACCTTTATCACTCTGTATGTGACTTCATTTGCTGTACAAAAAGTTTATCCTGCCATTGAAGTTAACTGATCTCTGAACAATGTGTTTGACTTTCATAGTTGTGTTGTCATATCCTTCTATGACAACAGAAAACAACTTTGAGTGAAATTAACAACAAGGATACTGCAGTTGAGCTGCCTTGAAAAAGAATGCAGTGAAAAAGTAATTAATATTAATAATGCAGAGTACTAATGGTTAATTGAATTATTGATCTCATCTTTGTTTATAGCATTTCAGTCAAGTACTCTCGAGCTATCTCCAGATGTCCATTATTTTGTAAGGAAAGTAATATTAATAATGCGAGTGCTAAAGGTTAAAAATACCATTTTAGAAAGAAAAACAAAAATTACTCATAAAAATTTAGTTTTATCAATATATTTGTTATGAATAATATCATAAAAAAAAAATATATTAACTCCTGTAACAATAATTTCACATTGTAAAAACAAAATCAAAAAAAAATTTACTCGTGAGAGTCCTTCCTGGCAGTAAAAAGAAACTAAGAGCTTTATATCTCTTTGGAACAGCTGTCGAAACAACAAATTATTTAAAATCAAACCCTCTCTAAAGAAACAACTAACTGAACACAGAAAATCACGCAAAGAAGTGGTTTTATCCCGTATTCGCATAGGACACACGCACATAACTCACTCCTTCCTCCTAAAAGATGAAGATCCTTCTAAATGCATAGCATGCCAGGAGGCTTATACTGTGAAGCACTTCCTGCTTGATTTCAGTGACATGGCACATATTCGAAAATTATTTTACAACGTGAACAACTTGAAAGAACTTTTCGAAAAATCAAACCCCAATTTGATCTTGCCATTTCTTAGGAAAGTTGGTCTATATAATAAAATATAATTCCAATTTGGTGTCTGATGATGAAAGGGGAAACTTTGATACTCGCTAGGTGAGAAATTTTTCAAAGAACAATGCACCTCTGAAAACTAAACTGAATTTTTAAAAACAAAAAGCAAGACATCGAAAAAAAAGGAAAGGGAAGGGAAAGTCTTTTTGAAAGCATTTCAACCTTATTTAAAGAAAAAGAAAACAACTGTTTGGCCGTAAATGATCCCTAGCTGATCGATGGGTCGTTAAGTTTTAAACAAACAAAACAAACAAATTTATATCTCCTAAGACAACAGGAAGATGGGCTGCAATCAGATGGTTTTGTGACCAATCCAAAATTCCCATGTATATAGGATTTGACAGAACCTTAAATTCTGCTGTATGTGTTAATTCACTACACAAGCAAATCGAGTCACTTCTTTAAAGATTGCTAACTTTTCTGTCTCAAGCTAGTAGTTATGAGCGAGTGGAATGAATCTTTCAGCTTTTTGAGGCCTTCTATTCATCCTCTTACATATGTTTTCTCTTAGTCATTGTTAAATTTATCTTTTATTCTTTTAATAAATTGCTTTCAATAAGAGATGGCTTATTAAAGCTGAAAGATCTGGACTCTACTACATGTATCCAATGCATGGGTTACTTTCACAATGCCTCTTGCCCAATTTTCTATTGACATCTTGTTAACTATTGCTAGTTACCTTCAAACACCTTAAATAGAAAAAAAACTCTTAAATTTGTTGACAAAATAACGTCGGTCATCATTTCTGACAAATCTGAGTGCTAATTGTTTTGACTGTCACCTGTTCCTATTCAACTTGACTATATCAACAAAATAACTCTCTTGTAAAATCTACTTATTAAACTTCACCTTTGTTTTTCTAAGATGCTATATTAGTATATAGAATTTATTGTGATTTCCCTACAAATTAATTTTGATTAATGCACTTACATCTTTTATCCATGTTGTAAAATAAATGGTGGCCATATTACAGTAATTTTATAGTTGCATTGGTTATATTTTCTGCCTGAGTAATGTAATATTTTTCTCTATATAATTCACTCTGTTGTCAAATATAAGAAATTTTCCTTTTTAAACCATTAAAATAAACATATCCAAAAAATGGTAACATGAAACAAAAGAAATAAATAAATAAAAAAAAAAAAAGAAGCAATGTATGAGCAACCTATTTGCACTACTTACTAATGGGATTCTGTTATAACTTAAGGCAGGTTTACTTAATGGTAATGAAACATGTTTCCTGTGACAATAATAATGGAATATCTCATTAACAAATAGGGGAGATCAGACTGTATTACCAATAAATAGTAATATACTGTTTTATATTATAGATATGTTAAAGAAGCCTTGGTATGTGTTATTCCAACTTAATTTTGCATAGGTTTTTTCCATTAAATTGAGTTTTGTAGCAGTATTAAGGTTTTTTTTAACATTGATTATAAAAACTAGTCGGGTCATGAAAATGCCATGTTATTTAAATCTGAGTTGTCCTCCTGAACTGGCTGCCACTAAAAGGTAGAGAGCTTAGTCTACTCTGTTATTTAACCCATAGCTGTGGTGGAAAAGAAATGGATTCATGTCTTTCCCAAGAGCATTTGTGTGTAAGTGAAAACAACAAATGAGGACAAAATTTGAACTCTGCTCAACAATTTCACTTTTCAGACCAGTATTTTTTATTTTTAGTTACTTTCCCAGGTATAAATTTTCAATTATAATTCAGACCACAATCTTTTTTATTTATTATTATTATTATTATTATTATTATTATTATTATTATTTATTAGATGAAGAATTATCAATTAATTTTCAGTTAGTACTTCTTTAAAATTGCAAAGCTTAAAAGCATTTAATTTTTCAATGAAAAATTTTCATTTTATTTTCTTTAAATTGAACTACTTTTTATTACAGTTTCAGATTGTTGTTTTACAGCCATGAGTACAGAGCCATGGTTTACGAATTCAATTTATTACTACTGGTACCATTAGTGTTATGAATAGGTGTTGAATATATAAAAAAAATTCTGCTCTCTGTAAGGGTGGATTTGAAAATGGGTGGAGGGATGCTTTCTTACCCACCTCCAGATCTGTGAGTGAAACCAACTGAATATTTACCTAAGTACAGATGCAAAAGGTTTTTTTTATTTTTATTTTTTTATTTGAAAGACTATGCCATCATTGTGGCAGTTTGATCAAATTGTGACATTTTTCTTTTTTGTAACATAATACTAGGTTAAAAAATGTAGAAATTTGTCACACTGGAGACTTATTCTTTATTTCCAATCCATGCTCTTTATGGATGACCATAAAACAGCCTTAAAACTTTTTTTTTTTTTTTAGTTCACCCCAAGCAAGGCAGTAAAGTTGCTAAGACACAAAGAGTTACTGGGTGGCAGATGAATTAGAAAGAGAGAAACATTACTAAGGAGGGAGAACAAAGGAAGAGTAATCAGGAGCACAGTAGATAGTGGTTGATATTGTATTTAAACTTTTGAAGATTAAAGTTGGCTGGAAAGCATGGAGCCAGAAGGGAGTTCCACAAGCAAGAAGTGCGAGAAAAGAAACTGTTAGCATAGAACTTAACATTACATCTAGCCAACTCGACTGTAAATCGATGAGGCCTTGTTGCCAGTCTAGTGGGAAAGTGATTGAAGCCAAGATATCAGATCAAGACCAATAATATTGCTGATTCTTCTTTGGATTTTATCAAGAATCTTTAGATATATAGTAGGAGCACCAGGCTATATGTGGCAGCAATATTCTAAGCATAGACAAATGGTAGACTTATAGATATGTAAGATAGATTCTGGAGAGAAAGATTGTCTAGCATGACAGTGAGCCAACTTTCTTGGCAACTGACCTAGCAATGGATTCATTATAGTCTTTCTACTTCATGTCGGCTGAAAATGTTAGCTTGAGAAGGCATAACATGTCACTCACCTGAAGGTTAGCATCAGCCATGCTGATGGAAGGCAGGAAAGAGTTTCTCAGATGATTAATAGAGCTGTTTAGTTTTGGAGGCATTAAAAGCCATCCTTTACCCAAGTTAACAACAGACTGAAGGTCGTTTTTGACAGCCACCAATTTGACCTTATTGAGCTGATTGGACTTATTATTGAGACAGGAGTAAATGTTTGTTGAGATGATGAATCCATCAAAGTCATTAAGGAAAATTAAAAACAAGTAGGACCAAGGATAGAACCCTGGAGGTTACCTGTGTTAGTATAAAAAGATCTGGAAGAGTGGTCATTTTGGATAACTTTCATTTCACAATTTGATGAGAAAGACCGGATCTGTTAAAAAAAAAAAAAAAAAAAAAAAAAAAATTGAAATTAAAATCTTATTATAATTTTGCTTGTTCCTCCTTTAGTTTCTTAGCATGTATGTTACTCCCTACCAATACCTGATAAATAATTGACTGTTATTTTTTGATCGCATGGATAGCCAGAAATGACGCTACTTGGTTTCAGTGAGAAAACAAAAGAAATAATGGAAGATACAAGTGTTTAACGGCTGATTCAGTGAAGTGGGAAAAGTTGTCAATTTCAGATATTTTCATTTGTACCTTCTTACTTCTTTAAATAATGACCAACATTGCAATATTTTGTTAAAGTTGTTAAGCTCAAATATTTAATGATGCAAATAGGGGAATTTCTATGGATAATTTTGTTGAACTCTATATAAGTTTATTCAATCATTAACTTAAGAATTAAGATTCATCAGAAAATTCAAATAGGAAAACTGAAATTTTCATGGGTTTTTCTAGTGAATGAGATAATAGTTGAAAATGAATAATTCATATTTTTTTGTTTTGTTTTCAATTGTAATATGCAGCCTAACATTATAAAGAGAATGGGAAATTTGTCCCGGCTTTCCCACGTGGAAAGATTGAGGTTAAAAAAAATTGCGACAAAAATCAAATAAAAATGGCAAGATTAGGGCAGATGAATAAAGAAAGACTCAAAACTCCTGCTCGGTGTGTAACAATAAAAGAAACCCTTTATTTACATGTACAAAAAAAGGGTAATGGGATAAACACAATTAGGAAAGAGAGAGGAATAAAACTTAAAAAGAGAAAATGTTCATAAAACTAAAGGGATTGCTCAAAATATTTCTCTGAGTGCCTAAAAGTTCTTTGAGTAGAAGGTTGTTAAGGGTTAGAAACGCTCGGTTTTCTTCACAGTTCTTGTAAAGTAGGAAAATGTCGGTAGATAGGAATTCTGCAGTTGAGTGAGTTCATAGGTTGACAAAAGAAGTCTTGTAGGTGAAAGGAGGCAGCTTTCAACTGGTCTTTAATAGTGGGCTGACATTTGTTCTCTACAGCCCTTTAGTAGGTAGTTCTTTGTTGAAACTAGTTCCAAAGTTGACTGGCGTTCTCTATTGCCGACCTTACAAATGGTGGTTGAACTCTCACTGCCAAATAGGTGAAGATTCTCCAAATTTATGGAGGTCTGGGAGGCTTAGAAGAATCAGGGACTTTTCCCTCCAAAATTGTTATACAAATTTCCTGGACCCTTCATGGGTCAGAAAATATATTCTTTTCTCTGATAAAAATCAAGGCTTTGGGAGCCGGTTATTGAAAATAAGGAAAAAGGCTGAAATGAACAAGCTGTGAGGTTTTCCTTAGACTTTACGGCACCATAGAAAGAATAATGGTGGTGGAATTCCTTTTTATATTTTCTAGCTCACTTGACAGAAAATATATTATCTCTGATAAGAATCAAGGCTTTAGGCGCCAGTTTTGAAAGTAAGAAAAATGGTTGGAGTGAGGATTGGAAAAATAGGCTAGAATGTGAACTTGTAAAATATTGTATTCGTGGTTCTCTGATTAAATTCCAGTAAGAGAAAAATATTGGGGAATGCTGTTTAAGTACATGCCAACATTATATGGAAGCTGTGTTTCATTTAATAAACTACACAAATTGGCTTATTCAAAGCTGCTTTTTTTTTTTTTTTTTTTTTTTTTTTTTTTAAGAATGCTATGTAGATATTTAAGCTAAGGTTGTCATTGATAGAATTTTGAAAAAGAAAATTTCATTTTAAATAGACTGATTAGTATTTTTTTTTTTTTTTTTTTTGTTAATCTCTGTTCATTTTGTTTTCATTTTCTTTTCAGGTGATGTCTGGGAAACAGTCAATATTATCTTACCTGAACACAAATGGATCCCCGAGTGACTAATTTGGGTTATATTATTTCTCAGATCTGGATTTCTGTTAGCTTGACTACTGTTGCTATTTACCTATTAATTCCAAGGCTAATTAAAACTTTTAGCTATCATGTTCCTCAGTTTTGTAGTTGTTATCAGTAACAATGAACACAAAGTATTATTTTCATTAAAACATCCATCAGATAATTACACCACATCTCTCTCTCTCTCTCTCTCTCTCTCTCTCTCTCTCTCTCTCTCTCTCTCTCTCTCTCTCTCTCTCTCTCTCTCTCTCTCTCTCTCTCTCTCTCTCTCTCTCTTTTTTTTTCTTTTTTTTTTTTTTAAGCAACAAGCCTATCACTTGATTTTTATTTTTCATGACTTAATTTTACAATAAAAACAAAACAATTATATAAAACTAGTTAGTACTTGGCTTTTAGTTTACAATGTAGTATCCTTCAAGTAAAATATGAAAACATGCATATAATAGAAATTCTGCCCTTCAGTCAAGAAAGGAGCAACTGAAAATCATCTGTTCAATTCAGTTTATCCAGATTGTGTAATATTAGGTTGGTGCAAATAATATCGTTTTTTGACATTAAAAACTACGTCAAAAAACGTATTATTTTTGCACCAACCTAATATTATGTGTGTATGATATATATAATTTCCTACTACTAATGTTATTTCGTGTGTGTGTGTGTTCTTTTTTTTTTTTTTTTGTCCTCGTCCTATGTGAATTACATCCATTGGCATGTACATTCAAGAGGCTGAAAGGAAATGTACTCTCTGGCAGGGTTCAAACGTGTATCCCCTTTCTTGTTGAACCCCTGCCAGAGAGCGTACTTTCTTTAAGTCTCTTGGGTGTGCCGGGTGGTGTACACTTTTGCCCGTTGTTGTTTTTTTTTTTTGTTTTTTTTACACACACACGGGCATTCATTTGGAGGAAATATATCATAAATTTATTCATTTCTTAGAAAGTACTTGTGTGTGTGTGTGTGTGTATGTGTGTGTATATATATATATATATATATATATATATATATGCACACACTCACAACTGCTGCTAGTACAATTTTGATGAGTATTTTTGTACTTATTCATATATAAGGTAGTATGTTTAGGTCCAAAAAATGTAAATGTTGAACAAATATTTATGATTTGAATTTTTTCAGTCATATTTCTGGTCATTATCAAATTCCAAGTGGTCATTGTATTTGATGTTTGTGCATCATAAAAAAGCTCAATCTTAAAGGGCAAGAAAATTCTAAAATCATTATTACTAACAATACTTACTCACAAAGACAATCATTAAACCATATTAATGTCATCTAAAAAATTTTCATTTTGGGACCAAACATCATTTTCATTTTTCTATGTATTAACTTTCCATTTGTCTGATCAAAGTGCCATTCATGCACATTAATAAACATGGAATACTAGGCATTAGCCTGCCACAAGTACTCGTAAACAATACGCGTATACTATATATAACATTCATTAAACTGGCTTCAGATTTTAGAAGCTGTAACCATAAAATCAAAATTATATAAGGTCATCAGTTTTGGAACAGTGACGTTAAATGTATTTAACTGACAATATATTTCGCCCAGTATGTCATCCTATATGTGATGTCATAATACACAATGGTCAACACTGAATTAAAAACAAAATATCAGGGCCAGGTTTACAGAACCCATGGATCTCAATAACCAAAAATATGTCTAAAATCACTTGATGACAAAAATTTGTCCAGTATTTACATTCAATTAACTATAAAAACTTCTTTTTTTTTTTTTTTTTTTTTTTTTTTTTTTGTGTGTGTGTGAGGGAGTGCTGAAAATTTCTGAGCCTGATCTAGTTCCTAAAATCAGTATTCTAATTTTCAGTTATTAAAATAGTGATTTTGGGATGTTGATTGGGTTGAGAACTTTTCATCACTCTCATGTGCAGACGTATAGGTTTTAAAAAAAAAAAAAAAAAAAATTTAATGCCTTTTTACTTTTAAGATTTCTTATTTACTAATTGAGTCATTCTGTGTCAAATCAACAAGGGTTATGACCATTGCTGATACAGATGTTTTTTTCAAATTTGGTACACTTATAGAGCTTCATGTTAAAAATTGAATAGTACCATGATTCTCTTGATTTTATAACCATAGTTCTTATATAAATATTAATCAGCATTCAAAGGGCTTTCTAAAGATATACAACTTGACCATATTGAGAGATATGAAAATGTTAGCACATAGTGACAAACACCAAAATTTTGAATTTATGATGCACAGTCAAAAATTCACAAAATTTTGTACATATCTTGCCATAAGGCTGACATATTTGTTGTCAAATTTAAAAAAAAAAATTAAAGATACTTTTTGAGAAATTAAAGGTCTAATGTTAAGATCAAGATCAAATTATCTTATTTGACCCCTAAACAAAAAATAGATTACTTTTTAGATCTATCCAATTACTTTAAAATGGTATATAATTTAGCTTTGTAGATGAAAAAACAACTGAGATATTGATATTTAAACTTTGTAACTATTTTCCAAAATTCACCTTTTTAGCAAGGGTCAAAGGATCATGTCTCTGGAGCGCTTTGACTTAGAGAGGTAAAATAGGTAATATTCAATTTATACCATGAAGCTCTATAAGTGTACCACATTTGAGGAAAAAAAAAAAAAAAAAAAAACCTGTCAGTGATGGTCAGACCCTTGTTGATTTGACATGGAATGTCACTATAAATAACTTTAACAACCAAACTTTAAGTTTACACTCAAATTCAATTAAACAATAGCATGTTGTAAACGGTGATCAAGTTGCTTTTTATATAGAGGTAAAGGATTTTATACAAAGTATGGCGATTGAATAATGAACTGTACTTAGTGCATGTAGGAACTGTCAATGAGAAAGTATAAACAATCCCTGAAGGTTTCAGTTGACTCGCATTTCCATTTGAATGTCATCTGTTACTTGAAGTAGAAATGTTTTATTGACATGTAAAAATGATCACTTCAAAATTGAGCACCTTATCAATTTGAAATTTTTGGTGTTATTCAACAAAACAGCCATTTCTACACAATTATTCTTCATACTGAGTCAACAATCATTTCAAACAATTTTTTAGAAATAAATTTTTCTGTCACCAGTTCTTAATGTACAAGAGTAACCATATTTATCATCTTTGACATCCTCTAGACTTTTATAGGATCTTTTGTGACATTCATACTTCCTCTGTGATCTTCAGTTAGTATTATTAAGATTCAGTAACCATTTTCTTCAATTTCACCAAAATTTCCAAGTGATGCTTTTGCTTGATTTGTGAACCAACCATTTCATAACATGGGAAAACATATCACTACTTCAAGTGATGTGTAACAGTGAACTGAAGGCATGCATAGATGACTTGAACTTTCTAAGTTTATGCTCGCTCCTTGGTCAATTTGTATTATATGGTTCATGAATTTATTTTGTGGTTCAACTTAGATGCACACTGGATTATTATTTAATAGTCACATCTCGTATATTCAACCCGAGTTCAGTTTTATTGCAATCTCTGGTTTATTACTGTCAGAGAATGTACCTATATGTAATTATACAAATTAGGTTCAGTTATAAAATGGGTTTTCATGCATGAAAATATTTAAATCCTCTTTTATCACAATCACATGACCCCTAACCCATTAAGGTCATAGGGACACCACATGTACTGGGCTATCTTGGGCAAGATAGCCTGGCAGAGCCCAACTTTCTCTGGGCTGATTTGAATTCAGTTTTTCCTTTTAGACTGGTTGCCAACAAAGACTTATAAGACCCAGAGAAGAGATACCTTTCCCAAGGGGATTAGCATATAAGTGAATGTAATATTAATACCCTTGAGAAATGTATGAATCCATCTCTTCTCAACAACCCCACCCCCACCCCACCAAAGGTATTCATAAATAACAGGACAGAGACTGGGTCCTATATCCTTAATTCAAATCCTCTTTGACAATCTACAAAATGCCATATTGATGTTGGAATTAATAAGGTGTTAGCAACCGAGTCAGATTATTTTTCTTAAAAGAAAGATACCTGAAGAAAAAAAAATAAGACTGTAGTCCACTGTCTCTTCCTACATGGCATAGTATCTATCATAACATATGAAAATATGTTGGTCTTATTTGACCTTGTTTAAGAGGTTATTTCTGTATCTGAATAATCTACTTTGGTAAGAGAATTCATCTGCCAATAAAAATTAGAATATTTTTATTTTGTATCCAGTGTTTTGTTTTGCTTATTTATTTGTTTTTTTTTTTTTTTTCTAGTTACTGCTTTTTCAGATTTTATTTCAGAAGATTATAGAAAATCTCAAATGTGTTTGGCCATTTACATGAATGACCTAAATAATTTTAGTAAGCAATTTCTTAAAATTGCTTCATAATTTTTTGAGATGCACTCATGGAAATATTGACAATGAAAAATCAAATAAAATGAAGGGAATTACTTTAAAAATCATCTTATTTCAATACTTTATTACACTTGTAATTAAACTTTTCCTATTGTTTAGTTAGCAATAACACAAAACAAATATTGGGCATTTTATGAGGGATGGCTGCCCAAATAGACACAAAATTACAAACATCTGTCATGTTTTGATAATTATTTGAAACATTTTGAACCAGAAAAGTTGCAAATATTCAATGAAAAATGGTTTGCTTATTGCATAAAGGCTTCATATCTGCCTAAGTTATGTTTCAATAAAAAAAGAAACATCAAAATTACAACATGGTTATTGGTAATTCCTTTATTTATTGTTCATTAAAATAATTATAAAATAACATTTGGAGTGGAACAAAAGAATTTTAGAAGCTAATTTTTGAAAATATTTAAAAAAAAAAAAAAAAAAAAAAAAAAAATAATGAATGTTTCTTGTCTATATACTGTAATTCAACAATATAGACCCTTGAGCTGGAACCAAATATGAGCCCTTGCAAGTCCAGGGTGTGTGTGTGTGTGTGTGTATATATCTATATATATATATATATATATATATGTTGTTAAATGTAACGGACAACGAAGGTCTATTATGTTTTATCATGAGCCATTCCAAGTCTCATATAATGGCATTAGTTTCAAGAGAAAATAAAGACAAAAACTGTCCAACATTTAGATATTTCATTATTTTGGTCGTCAATCTAAACTTTTGGCTCACATGAGCCATCATCAGAGTGGTTATATGGACATAACAACAGATATACACTGTCAAAGATGACATCCTGTTTTGTTTACGTACAGGTTTGCAATCCTATGATAATGGTCACGGAATAGCAGATGGGATTCGTAAATTCATAATGCAGTTCTATGATGTACATGACTACGTGAAAGAAAGAAACGTTATCAACAGAACCACGTTTTCTTTTGAAACAAAAACCATTATACAACACTTGAAATGGCTCATGATAAAACATAATAGACATTGTCTCTTACATTTGAATAATGATATGCTGCCACTATACACTAAATTCACACACCCACACACACATATATATATATATATATATATATATATATATTGTGATATTATGGACATTGCACCAAGCATAACGTTACTAGTACTGGTCCTCAAATACAGCACACCTGTTGTCTTGGTTTTGAATATCATATCAGGTAGTTTGCACTTCAGTGAAGGTGGTTTGCATTTAGTGCAATAAATTTCGCTTCAGGATATGTTTTCTAGTGGACTCGCTTGTTTACTCACAAGGAATTTTTGTTGGTCTGAGTGAGAATTTGATCAGCTGTTCCTCTATATCAATTGATCCAGATGAAAGGGTAAATGTGCCAATCAGAAGAAAATGACTCTGTTGCAAAATTATTAACAATTTTAATTAGAGGTGAAATGTAAAATCGTACATCCCTTTTCTTTTCTACTTGAGGTACTGAGAGTCATCTTGGTGAATTACTTTTACAGTGATCTTTTTTGAATGCACAATGTTTGAACAGTCCATGCAAGGTTTTCTCTCTGCAGGCATCTGATTCCCACTGATGTGCACCTTTGTACACTCACTGATACTTTATTTAGAAACCTATTCATTTGATTTCAATGTAATTTTGGAAAATAAGAGTGATAACTACAGAAAATTTAAAGCCAAAATATCTAAAATTCAATAAAATATTAGATTATACAGAATATTTTTTGAAATTTTGAACATTACTGAGTACTTAAAAATTATATATAAAAGGCACTCATGTTATATTCCTCAAATAAAGTTTCAGAAAAGTATATTTTATTTTTGGAAGACTTTTAATAAAGAGAATTACATTTTGATGATAGATTGCTAAAAAAGGCACTAAAATAAAAAATTTCAGCAATTTTGAAATGAAAACTCCTTCCAGTTAAATTAGTTTTGAAATAGAGCAAAGTATTTTTCTTATTGGAAATATTAAATTTAATCCATTAGCTTGATTTGTTTGTTTGGGTTTTTTGGCATATCAACCACTGTGGGTTATTTAATGCCAAATCCAGTTTATATGAATTTTAAATGCCTATTTTGTATGGAATAAAAAATGTATAGCTGGCAACATTATTCCTTTACAAAAATGTTATTTTCAGTTTTGCGTGACAAGATTTTAAATTTGCATATGTAAACCTTTTCAAATTGGTTGAAATTGTACACTTACAGTTAAAATGTCATTTTTGTTTTTTATTTACTTCATTTTGAAGCATATAAAATACTTTACTTTTTTTTTTTTTTTTTTTTTTTTTTTCAAAACCTAGCCCTCAGAATAGTGTAATGAAAGTCAAACTTAGGGATTTATGAATCACTTTCATTTCTGTCAATAGAAAATTTCACTGTTTTCTTTTTCAAAATTATACCAAAAAACATTTTTATAAATAAACCTAAATGAGTGAAATAGCATTTTGACTCCTATCATTCATGAGTTATATATAATTATGCAAATCCAGTTGTTCCTTACTAACTGCTACTTGAATTTAATAACTTTGTGATTAATTTGTTGTAAAAGCAAGTACAACTTTATAGTAATATTTAGAAATCTAGTTGGAAGGATTCTGAATTTATTAATTTTTCTGTTATTTAGTTTTTTATGCTTGGACAACTTTTACTTTTAGACTCTCAGATCAAATTACTTTCAGATGAAAAACAAAATACCTATATTATTACTTCTTACCTATATTTTTTTTTTTTTTTCAACGAATTGGTCAGACTCAAACAAAAACATTGTTTTCAATCGTTATGAGTCTACCGATTGAATAGAATTTTATTATAAACAATTGTCTTGTAAATGGAATTTTTAAAGCATTCTGAATGTAAAAATAAAGAAAAAAGTGTGCAAGACAATAAGAAACACTACCTGCCAAAAAAAAAAAGTGAAGTTTTGTTGAAATTGGTTGAAAAATGTAGGAAATCCGATCACATATATAAACGAACACACACAACCTGGGTTTTATAATAAGTATAACTCGATATGAGTTGTCCCCCTTTCATTCTCGTGATGCCTCTTAATCGTGTTTTCAAATTGATTTTGTGCAAAAACAATTGTGTTTTTCCCATTTTTGGTGCTGTTAGAACCACCGCAAGGTAATTTTACGTAGTCCTGTGAAATTTTGTTGAAATCAGTTGAAAAATATAGGAAATCCGATCCAATATATAAATGTACACACACACACTCTGCGTTTTATAATAAGTAAGATTTCATTTTTTTTTTTTGTTTGTGAAAGTTTTTTTTTTTTTCAGGTCAGTATATTCCCAAATAAATTTTGGATGTTCCTAATTTTTTGTAAAGCCAAAATCTTCAAAGTTGTTATATCATTAAAAAAAAAAAAATAATACTATGAACATATTGAAAATGAAAGCTTAAGAAAACTCAAAAATATTCTTTGTGGAGAGTTGCTGATACCCAATTTTAATGTTTTTTGTTTTTACAGTATGATTTTTAAAAGCTCTTGTAGATTGCTGAAAAACTTGATATAAAATAAAAATGTGTTTAATGAAAGAAAAAATGTAATGCCATTTTTAAGTGTGGGCATAAATCATAAGTGGCAACCCAAACCCATGCCAACAAGAAATGATCACCATCTAGCATACCCTTCAGAATAACAACTACCTGGCAAACATCAGCATTTACAGGTGGAAACAGAAGGGTCAAGGAGAATGACTTAGGAAATTCCCATAGTCTCTCTACCTAACATTAAGGGCTTATCATAAAAGATTCAGAAGATCTACGGTCTATACATTATGTCGGGACAATATTCTGAAATAGCTCCACTCTGCCGAGTAAAGCCTAACATGGGGGAAAATATAACCAAAAAATGCATGTGTTCAATTCCTTGCAGTTGTGGCAAACAATATAATATTGAAACAATCCACCTCATAAAATCATTTTCGTCAGGAGGAACATTGAAAAGCTGTAATGAGGGATGAGACAATAAAATAAGGCATGGCTGATCATGTATGGAAGCAGGAGTAGTTATCAGCCTTTGTGGAATAGTGAAAATGTGACACTATTTAGCTATAGTAATTGATTAACTAGTTAGCCATAAAAAATTGAACAAGAAAATACTGAGAATGGAAAAGAAGGGTCAAAATAAAGATATCCTGAATGTTATACCGTTCAATATAAAAAGATATTTTTACTTTAAAAAAAAAAGTTACTTTACTCACAAAACAAGGATTTGTGTTAACGATAAATTCACAGAAAGGCAATGTGGTGAGATTTGACAATTGATTAATGATTATTGCAAAAGTACTAGTTAAGAAAATACAAGAACCAGAAGTGTTGAAGATATCATTCAAGATCGTAAAGATTTTAGGAGTCAACCAAGCAACAAAGCCATGTGTTAATTGTAAGAATTTTGGCATAAGATATTCCGAAGGGTATGCTGTTCAATATAAAAAGATTTTATTTTACTTTTCTCAAGAAACCAAGGATTTGTGTAAACAGTAAATTCACAAAAAGGCCATGTGGCAAACTTTTGACAATTGATTAATGATGATTGTAAAACTAGTGGTTAAGAATACACAAAATAACCAGAAAGTGTCAAAGATATCATTCGAAATTGCAAAGATTGTAGGAGTTGGCCAAGTGACAGGGCCATGTGTTATTTGTAAGACAAAAAAGGGAATTTCATAAACAAAGTTGGTAATTCTGAACTGAGAAATCCTGAATAAACAGGGATGTCAAAGAGTCAATTAATGAAGCAAGCTTAGCCACACTCACACGACCAAGACACCATTAGTCGGGTGGTAGCAATGGTGATAGGCAGAAGTAAATTGGTAAGAAAGACAGGGAAATTACTAACACCCACAAAAAGGATTTGGTATGAGATACCAATGGGAGAAGGAAGGATAGGAGGATAGCTATCCTGAAACCTCTCCTCACGGATGAAGAGATCCCCTCCACCAAATGGAAAGTAATTAATTTTCCAAATTGGGAAGTAATCAGTTTTCCTAGCCAGGCAACAAAGGGGTCCCTTGTCAGAAATCGGGAATTACCAAAAACCCCAGGCTGTGTCTAACCCAACACCCGTTTTTGGTTGATGTCCATATAAGCAAGCGCCCTCAGGCAGTTCACCAGTCATGTTCAGTTAGTTCAGTTTGCTAACAGGAACCAGAGAGTTGCCTTGCAGAAGCTGACCAAGAGATTCCACGACTTCCACCTCCAACCTCACTTTTCTACAAAACAGCAAGTTATACTGACAAACGAAGCTAAGCCAGCACCTAAAAACCAAACCAATTAACTTAGAAGACCAGAACTTGCCTAGAAGTATAATAGTGTCACCCTCAGAAGAAACAGGTTGGCCAAAAACACACTCCTGTATAGAACAGACTGATAAAAGTTGATTTGTTTTCTTTCAACGTACTCAAACCTTTTTCTGGTTTTTATTTATTCCTTTTTACGTTTGTGCGACATCACCTCCAGTTTATACCCATCTTGCACTACGGCCTGATTGATCTTGTCTGCCTAAGATCAAATCCCAACACGGGTAGGTTAGACTTGAGATCAAATTAGTTACTTTGGTAACCAGTCATTGGAAGTGAGCTGAGAACAACAAAGCTGGTGTCAAACCGGTTCCATCTGGTATGAATCCATCAAAATCGACCGACCATCCCATTTGGTACCCTGGCCAAAGGATCCTGCCGGGTAGTCATGACTGCCGATCGACTAGGTCACGTGTTGGTAGCAACGACTAAGATTCAACCCCTCAAATGCTGGTAGGAGTTGACCCCGTGCCAACAATACTGTGTCACAAAAGTAGTGAACAAGGTAGAACACTAGAGTTAGTCATCTGAAAGAATCAGGGCATATGCTAGGCTATGAGGACCTCCTTAGTATTCCTAGTATAGAAATAAATACAATAGGGGAGCTGTTAATAAATAAATAAAGACAAATGACATCAAGTCTTCAACAACAATAGTCAAAACATGACAGGCAGTAGCAGCATTAATCAACAGGTAGGTTATATCTAAGGCTCCAAGTTCATTACAGACAATAGTCTAATAGATTAAACTATTGGTTGTGAATCTATCCCTATAGATTAAGGGGTTAAGTTCAGTAGGTTACCCAGATCAATATATACCTAATGGTAATCTATAGTTAATATTTTTTTAATTACTTATTTTTCAGTGTGATTTTGAAATTCATCCCATTGTTGTATGTAAGAAGTTATTTTTATTAAATCAAGACATGTTTGAAGAATAAAAAAATGTAAAGTTTACTGCCATTTTCACAATTTTAATTTTTTTTCAATTTAGCAATTGTTAGATTATTTTTTCTATGGATACTCAAAAAGGAACTAATTCTGAATTACTGGCTTTGACTACTTTTTCCGAATGGAATATGATAATTCAATATCTTTTAAATTCAGAATAATTATGAAAGATCATATTGGGTGCAATTAGATATTTTATGTCATCAAACAGGTAAAAAATAAAAGCAATATAACTTAAAAGTAACACTTACAAAAAACAAAACTACTATTAATGTAGTATAAAAAAATAAAGTTATTAATTCTATGAAATTTCATAAAATCGCATGGACAAGAAATTATATTCTTACACTATTGGTTAAAATGTCTGGATTATTGTACTGCTGGTGTTCCATATTTCTTTTAATTTTTTTTTTTTTTTTGCGCATTTTTTAAGGGATGGACCCCTGACCTGACAGTGCATAAAAGTTATTTTCATTATGTTTTCAGCAAAGGGCTAGCTAGCATGCTACAAAAAAAAAAGAAAGAAAAAGTTTTAGGCTATCTTTCAAATAAAACCAAATTTTATGGTCAAAGAAGGCATTTGAATTAAATGTGTTTTAGGAAGTCCGTGACAGTCTACCTACTGTCACGGACTTTCTGGAACCTAGACAACGAAGTTAAGCAACTAAAACATTGATAAAACCCTAATGGAAACGCAGTATGGATACCCCAAAGTAGATTCTGATTGAAAAGACAATCCACAACTCTGGAAAGATTGCAACAAAGAGCTACGAAGTTAGTTGTTAATAAAAAAAAAGTAAAACTAAAAGATTTATACTCAGAATGGGACTACATTTTAAGAAAGGTAAGGAAGGCCATCTGGAACATAATCAAAGCATACCAAATTTTCAATCATAGATGATATTCCAGTTCAATTCTTTATCCCCTTTTTAACTTTAACAGCCTCTAAAACGTAATTTAAATTTAGAGTGATAGCTAGTAAGTAGAATAAATATTTTTAAACTAACATTTAAAAAAATTGTTAACATATTGAAAAGGTACTGATAGGAATAACATTTTCAAAAACAATTTAATAATCACTAAAAACTGAATGAATATTTATTTGCATAAAATACAAAATGTGGCACGAGGCCTAAATGGGGGTGGGGGAATGACGGTCTTCTTCTGTCTTAAACTTAGCTAGTCGCAGACACTGACCCAAACATACCAACAATATTCCAATCACCAAACAACACATTCACTCCTACCTTTCTTACTGCGTCCACCATAATACCTCAAATTCTTTATGAAATCCTAACTAGTCCCCTTATGTACAAATATTGTTCGTGGGGGGAGGGTCATAAAATAACAATTTTTTAAAAAAGATCATCTCTAGAGAGTTTTCATAAAATTAGTTAGGTGTGTGTGTGGGGGGGGGGTAATAATAAAAAAATTTTCTATGTGTATAAAAAAACAAAACATATTTATAATAATAACTTCCATCATTTGTGAATAATAGCTTTTCTGAAAGTTTCATTAACATCCAACAATTATTTTTGTTTTTTCAAAATTTTCCAAATGAATGTTATACAAAAAAAAAAAAAAATGCTGAAAACTTATTTTTTACTTGCTCTCATGAATGTACCTAAATTTATTTGAATATCATGATAAAACCTCAGAATCCTGAGTGGGCCAGACCTAACCTTTCTCTAAACATTGAAGTCGATAAGCAAAAGAGGGACTAAGTGTAGTAAGGCTACGATTTTGGAACAGTCGCCCCTAACATACTCATTCTTTGATTTCTGGTGTTTTGTTATCCAATGAGCTAATGAGCAGGAAGTTTTTTTTCAACTTTAATTTTTCAGATAAAATAGTGGGGACTGAATCAATTGGGATATCTAACGTGTTAGCTATTATTTCTGCAATTAAATCATGAACAGCATCGATTTTCTCCTCACAAACTGATGTTGATGGTAACGCAGTCGCGTCCTTCTTTGAAACGAGTTATCCATTTGTAAATTGCTGATTTTTTCAGGGAATTATCTCCATAAACTTTTCTCAAAGCATGAATAATGTCTTACTCTTCATTCTTCCAACTAAGTTTTACCATAAATTTGATGTTAGTTATTGCTTCTATTTTGGTAGAATTCATGCTGCTGCTCTTCTTAACTTAAATTACTTTAACTTTCTAAATTAGTAAATTAGCATTGGATACGTAGCATATAACTTATAAGTCAAAGTTTACTTTAAACAAATATCAAAATATTTCCATGATTTTTTAATATAATTATTTATTATTATTTATTTCATTTACGATTTTTTTTTTTTTTTTTTTGAGTTTTCGTATTATTTTCAGATGCTACGAAACTAAAAACCGGATGTGTATATTATGGGATAGGCAGTGATATATAAACGAATTCTGGCGCTTCCTCTTTCTCTATTGCTTTTAAGTTGCAGTATACTGTGTATCAGTTTACCGCCTTTGAAGACAGGAAAATGGGACACACTAACTTGTGGTTTTCTCATCCTAGAAGATTTGGCCCGGGTTCTCGGCAATGGTGCGTTTATTTATTTTTAATTATAAATTACATTGTTTGAATATTTTTGATTGATGAGGTGATTATATCTTGGCCAAGTAGGCCGTAAAAATTTGTCTAGGAGGAATAGATATGGCGACGAGAGAGAAAAAAACAAAACTTTCTAATTATATAATTCTATTTCTCGTATAGTTAAAAGAAAACAACATTGAATTATCACTTCGAAAGCTATGATTCATGTTCACGAATATAGTAGAAAAACACTTATTTCTCAAAAGATTTAGTTGAACAAACTGTCAAACTAGTTTTGTTAAAAAAAAAAAAAAAAAAAAAAAAAAAAATATACCTCGTGGTAAAAACCACCTTTTCCCTGAACCTCCAGCCTTTATTCTAATATCAACTTAACAATTTTTCAAATTTCTCTACCACTGAATTTGATCAGGATATTTTATTCTAAAAAATAATTTGTTTAGTTTACTTGTTTTTCCTGTCTTCTGTACTATCCTAATTTTTGTTTGGTAATTTCATGACATTAGATAGAAAAATAACCACTTTTGCTTTAGTTGCTGAACTCTTCTTATAAAGCTGAAGTTTTTGAAAACGTTCTTTTGGCTATCATATTTGTGACCATCGTCCATGTACCGCGTCGCTTATGAAAATATTCGATCATAGTTTTCCATTGCTTCCTGTCTTGTTGCTCGCCACAATACTTCCTCATGGACCTTATTTGTTTTTGTGGTCCCTCAATTTACATGCACTCCCTGAAGTAACTTGTATGGTTTTCTGTAGCTTTGTGTTAATTTTTTTTTTTTTCTCTCTCTCGAGTCTTTAGTTTTGTGGCCCAAAACTTATTTTCTAATTAGCAATTGTTTGTAGTTATTAAAACTTAAATTTTGTAATGTCCCTGTTCTCGGCTACTGTGTCTTTACTTTACATGTAATTGTGTGGTCTTCACTGCCACATGGAAGAATAAACCTAGCAGTCCCACTATATCCGGTTTAATTTTTAATCCTTGTCCCCTTTGTGCGAAATATCTTCCGCTATTACTTACAATTTCTGTGTCATACTTTTCGTCGTTTGTTAGTTGAATTTTCCCCACGTGTTTCTTTACGTCCCCGATGCGTAATGACGATAATTCACAGCCGCCATATTGCAATAAAGTGGTGAATATATTCGGGATTTTAACTTGTCGATTAATCAGTTTTTGTAGCGGATTTTTGCCGGAAAATCTCCATTTAATCTGCTTTGTGTTTAAAAATTTTTCTTTTCATATATTTTTATGGAATTTTGAAAAGTTAATGTACTGGTAGAGAAATTAATTCGATTTTTGCAATATACTTTTTATGACAATTCACCCTGTCTACGTATTTTTAATGATTTGAATTAAACAAATCGAACGCTTATTATAATTATTTTCTAATGTAAAACCTGGAACTTAAGCGACTTAAGTGGTAAGCGCACTACATCTTTACTTTTTTTTTTTTTCTTTTTAATTTTTGTAAAATCTGAAAACAAAAATAAACTTTTACAATAACTTTGTTCTTACAGCCGTGTCTGCGCCAACACTCATGGTGTCATCAGAAAATACAGTCTCTTCATGTGCAGAAGATGTTTCAGAGACTACTCTAATGACATTGGTTTCAAGAAGGTAACTTATTTTATATATATTTACTTTTTAGATGATTTGAGTAATTGTCTAGTTAACTCTTTTTGGCTAGATCAAGCAAATGCTTTTTCTCTTCATTACAACATAACAATTATAATTGTTCATCAGTTATTACTTTGAAGTTAAAAATAATAACTGAACAATTATAATTGCTATGGATGCATGGCAACAAATGCGTTAAAAGTTTTACTTTTAACGCATTTGTTGCCATGCATCTAATTTTTTGGCTTGGTAGATTTATAACGTTTCAGAATATGACGTTGGAAAGTGCAATTTTAAAGATGCTAATTAGAACTACCTTAAAGTAGGGTACCTCCACTGAATCGCTAAAAAATGAGTATACCATGACGCCCCCCTCCCCCGACTTAATAAAAAGCAGTTTTATTGTCAATATTTTAATTATACTTGATCCATTTGAGAACATTAAAAACTTTAGTCAAAAAATTTCTTGTTAGCAGAGGGGGGCCAAGATTATTGATTTTTTTTTTTTTTTTTTTTTTTTTTTTTTTTGTGGTGAAATACACATTGATTTGTAATTTCGTACAGAAATTAAATAGTCAGATTTTAAGGACTTTAAGGAAATTCTAGTTGTCCACCCCAGTTTAATTTTATGAAGTTTCCCGAAATTTTGTACCACTTAAATTATTAGCTATACAAACTCCAGGATAATGGGGTTGGTCACTAAAAATTTAATAAATAAAAAAATGCAATAAAAACTAAAGTATTACTAGTTTTACATTGGTTTTAAAACTCTTTTTATAATAATGGCAATTTCAGTCTACCGTACATGGAAATAAGGAATGTATTAAGTAGAAAAATACAACATAAAAAATTATTTGAAAAAAAAGTGGAATCACTAAATTTATTAAACTTTGCAATTTTGAACTCGCAAATTTTGTTTCTACTTAATTACTAATTATCACAAGGAAATAAGCTAATACAGAGTTTTGCACGATTTTTAAACTATTATAAATTATTATAATCAAAATGTAAAACAAATAAAAAATTCTTGTAAAATTTAATTATTCATCAGAAATTTATTTCTTCAGGCAATAATGACCTTAATATTACTTATTTACAAAAGCAATTAAAAGCTTTTCTAATTAAGTAATATCATAGTTTTATTGGATTCATTATTTTTCTATTCAAAGCTCATTTTACAAAAGTTGGAACAAATTAGAAAAAGAAAATAGGTGATTTACCATCTCCAATGACTCTTACTTTAAACAAAAAAAAAATTGTAAGGAAATAAAAAGAATTGAACGAAATTTCGGGAAAATAAGTGGGGTGTAACATATTAAAAAAAAAATATTTTTTACTAAAATTTACTAAAGAAATATTTCAAAAATAATTTCATTCATTGGTGAATAAGTCCTGAAAATTTCATTAAAATCGGACAATTACTTTAATTTTACAAGAATTTCCAGATCAATGGGTTTTCAACGGGGAAAAAAGCGCAAAAAAAACAATGTTATTTTTACAGCACCGCGATGAGGTAAAAAAAAAAACTTTAACCAAAATTTCGAACGTGTTAAAAAATATTAAAAAATATCAAAAAATAATTAAAATACACTTTGGTCTTTCATCTTAATAATAACATAAGCGTTTTGACGATAAAAATTTATTTTCGGTAAGTTTGTGGCATTTGTTTATTACGCTATGCTGTTTTCCCGCGAAAAAGTGGAGGTACCTAGTTTTATGACTTGTCTTAAATTATTTTTGAGAATTTTAGAATTTATACTTATTCTGTAAATGATTAAATTGAGACCATGTTTACTAATCTTAAATGGAAAAGCTTACTACTGGAAAAGCCTCTCTACTTCTCCTACCCTTTAAAAATACTTTGTGTAAACGTGCCAAGTTTTGTAAATGATGTTCATACACATTATCATAAAATAAGAGCAACAACTATGGTAAATTTAAAGCCAATGTACCCAAATTAAAATTCAATAAAACATTAGATTACATATCTTTTTCTAAATTAAGATAACTGGGTAGTTGACAAATTGTAACAAAAAAAAATGCTCACATTATACTCAAATTTCAAGATATATCCACTGATAAAATGCATTTGTTATATTTTAAAATTTTAATGTTTCAAATCCAATTAAATTTTAAATTGGCTACTATTCCTTAGTGTGTATGTGTTTATTTCCTTTTAAATCTTGGGTATTGCATTTCTGTGAAGGGACCTACTTTAAAGTATTCCAAAAGACGCCTGCAGTATAATTATCTTCATACTTGCACATGTAAATCCAAACTTACAAATTTATAAAGTATTTAATCTGAGAATTATGCATAAAAATAATTTTTTTTCCTTTCTTACAGCTGGACTAAAATGTTGGAGATGCTGCAACACCTTTGCCTCATTTATGGAAACTCAATAAATTAACCAGTATCAAAATAAACAGGCTTTTCTATTATTATTATTATTATTATTAAATGGCTTGCTTTAAAAACTTGTTTCCTGTTTAATGTTATTGGGATGGGAAGTTCTGGCTTATCTAATTGGTGCCATTGGAAAAGGTATGAATCCACCTCTTATGACTGTCAGACTATACACTATCCACTTTCAAGATGCCATGGCAGTTCGGATAGGTTTTCTTAATGCATCATATTTCAAAGGTGATTTGAAGGGGGGAAACAAAGCTTGCATATATTACTCTTGAATCTTCAAATATATGGAGGTTTGCAAAGGATATCTTTTTTTGTAAGTCTTTAAAAATGTAATATGGGATTTTAGAATGAATGATAAAGGAAACTGAAGGAAAATCCACTAATGTTCATATGCTCATAGTTATCTAAAGATTGATACACTAAAATAGGTATGTCCAATTTATCACGTTAAAAACGTATAATCTGAGAAAAAAAGGTGCGAAAATTGATAAAACAATTTTTTAACGTCTAAATGTTTAATTTATTATTAAGAGGATAGACTAATGTATTTTTTGAGTATTTTTCCAGATTTTTTAATCCTTCCTAACCTGTTAAGAAATTGATTCAAATATCTTGTTTTTTTAGTAAATTAAATTTACTAAAAAATCAACCCGATCAGCCATTTTTTCAAAATTTAAAAAAAATTTAAAACTAATTATTTTAAAATATTTTAAAAAATAAAGTATCAATTTTTCAGACGTTTTTCTAGGATAATTAGAAAATTTAATGCTTACTTAATGTAATTTGAAAGAACAGTTACTTACTTTTCTCACCAAAAATTTTTTAAGGGACATATCTCCAACCGGGGTGACCGGTTTTGGTAAGTGTGAATTGATGTATGTCAATGTATCGACAACTTACGTCAGACGAATTTATCGTACGGTAGAACGGAAGTAATAAAATTTGCGCCAATTTTTGGCGCGCCGGGATAGTGTTAATAGATAAAATTACATTTTAAAAATTTTCATTTTCTAAAATTAAAAAATTTAAAATTTTTTTTTTTTTTTTTTTTTAAACCCTACGTTTGATAAGTTCTGGAATAATAATAAAAAAAAAAAAGAAATAAAGTAACAGTTACTTTATTTCCTTTTTTTTTTTTTTTTTTAAGCCGTTACGTTTTATTTTATTTTTTTTTAATTAAGTTACGTAACACAAGCTTTGAACTTCTCGTCTTCCGTAGATTTAATTTTTTTTTTTTTTTTTTTTTTTTTTAAACCCTACGTTTGATAAGTTCTGGAATAATAATAAAAAAAAAAAGAAATAAAGTAACAGTTACTTTATTTCCTTTTTTTTATTTAGTAAAGCCGTTACGTTTTATTTCATTTTTTTTTAATTAAGTCAGTTACGTAACACAAGCTTTGAACTTCTGGTCATACGTACATATAAATTAACTAAAAATACCATTACATTTTCAAAATGAAACCCGTAACTCATTTATGAAGAGATTTATTTATTTTCCTGATTACTTAAAAAAAAAAAAATAATTTGTCTCTCACTGAAAAAGAATTGATTATATTTAAAAATATAATTAGAAGAAAAGTTTTGTTAACAGAATTAGAAAAGTTTGTTGACAGTGCGACGATAATGGTCACTCAGAAAATTTGACAAGTGCGTGTACAGACAGTAGCTAATGACATAAAGACTGTCAGTCTTTCTGTCATTAGCTACTGTCTGTACAGTGTACACGCTTCAATCAATCAGTCAGTTAAGGGGGATAACTCTAACATAATTTTATTCATCTTTTTCTTAAATGTACACCCGTAGTTTTGTCGGAGATGATTTTAATACATTTTTGAAATCATAATAAATTATTTTTAAATATCGCGCGTATCACAGATTGTAATGAGCTTTCTAATTTATGATCTGTAAAAATAGATCTTTTTAATGAGCAAAAAAACCGAGAGACAACTGTTCTAATTTATTTATGAAATATTTATCAATATTATTATTTTTTATTTAGAAATGAAAAAAATTCTCGTAAAAATTTATTTCTCAACCTAAAAAAATTTTGACTTCAGACAAAAAAGTCCTTAATATATATTATTGATAAAATCCATTAAAAGCTGTTTTCATAAAATAATGCCTTAGTTTTCTTGCATTTTTATATTTCCAATTCAGAGCTAAAATTGGAGTTCACGCGTATCAAATTTTTACACGAAATTTATGATTTATATTCCTCAAAGTCTTCTTTATTTAATAAAAAAATAAAATAAGAGACAAGTATTCTAGTTTTAAAGTTTTCATAAACTTAAGTAAGGTGGGTATTAAACGTAAAAAAAAAAAATAGTTTTACTGTGACTTTCTAAAAGACAAACATTTCTACAATAAATTCAGTCAATTCGGAATAAATTCTGAAAGTTCCACTTAAATTGCGACAATTATTTGATTTTTACAAGAATTTCCAAATTAATGTGTTTTTTAAGTGAAAAAAAGCTATTGCAAAATATTAGGGGATCTCAAACCTAACAAAAAAGTGATTTTTCGGCCACAAATTAAAACGTGCTAAAAAGGAAAAAAAAAATTCAAAAAATAATTAAAAAATACTTTGGTCTCTACTCTTATTAATAACGTAAAGTTTTTCCTGATAAAACGTTGTTTTTATTAAGTTTGGGGCCTTTTTCATCAGGGTGTGCCATTTTTTTAGCGAAAAAATGGACATACCTACACTAAAATATATCCTTTTTGCTGCTAGTAAAGTACTGGCATTAATATTGAGTCTTTAGCAATGCAAATGCCTTAAATTGAAAAAATTCTGCAATATAAATATTAAAATGGTGTTAATTATGTAATGATATCCATTGTTTTACAAAGTAATTGTGTGTGTGTGTGTGTGTGTGTATATATATATATATATATACATATACACTTCTCTTCAATGAGAAAATACCGATTGCTTTATGCAATTCAATTTGATTTTTCACATTACTGTCTGATTAGCAATGCACAATAAAATTTATTTTACTATTACTTTTTTGTTTGTCCTAGTTAAACAACTGTTTTATATAGTGTAAGAACTTTTAAAAATTTTCCCAGACCCCTCTTTAATCATATAAACATTTGTCATTAAACTTTATTTTTTGGCTGCTGATTGCTAGTTTTGAGAAGAGTTGAAGGTAAGAGCTGACCTGACGGTGGTCTCCACTGTCATCTACCATCCTAGTGAAGGTGTTGAAACTATTCATTGCTTCCTGCAGTGTTTTGATCTTGCAACAAGTCTTGCTCAGTTTTAGCATATGCAATTTGTCTGGTCAGTGGGAAGCTAGGTCCATCTATATTTATATTAAAATTAAATTAACCCCCCACACAACTTTCTCAAAAGTTGTAACTTGTTTTTTTTTTACCCTTGAAAGAAGTCTTCAAAAATAAGTTCTCTTGGGTTGCTAACCAGTGTGGTATAGTTTGAGAGTAGTTGGAGAGGCAATTGTTAGCCATAGCTTGGATTAGATCAGATCAAGTTGCATAAAGTACCCCTTTATTATCTGATTGTTACATCAAAAATTGATAGGATTTTTTTTGAATGAAACTGAATTGAATAACTCCTTTCACAACTGTAAAAGTCAAATTGATACTATTTTGGTTAGGAAATGTGATTCTTTCCTTGTGAAAGCTACACTGGGTAAGGAATGTGCCCTACAGAACAAGCTGTGGGAGCTTTTTATATTTCAATTTAGTGCCACACTTTGGACCTGGAAGTTGTTCCTATTACTTGTTCTCGATTCAATGATTTCCTTACTACACTATTGATCACTCTGAGTAGTTGACAAGAAAAATATTATCTTTTTGAAATTTATAGTTAGATGACTGGATGAGGAAAGAAAAAATTACATTGTGATGAAGAGTTGGTCAGGTTGGCAAGTTTTGTTTTTTCCCATGATACCATGGTTTTTGATTTGGTTTTAAATTTAGCATTTTTGCTTTCTAAGAAAGCCATTCTTTTTTTTTTTTTTTTTTTTTTTTGTGTAATGGCATTTCCAGTCGATACCTGATTTCGTTTGACATTGATAAATTTGCAACTTAGTCTGTTCACCTTGCAAATTCTTGTGTATTTCTAGTCCAATCTTAAAAATATAACTGGAAAGAAAATAAAATAATCTTTCTAAATATATAATTTGTATGTCCTTTTATCCATTGAATTCTGTTTTTACAGAAAGTTAAGATGGTATTTTGCTTCAAACAGCTGAAAATGCAAAATTTAGAAACCCATTAATCTAAAGCCAGGAAGATGTTTATTTCTCATCTGGCTCGTGAAAGCAAATTCCTTCAAAAATAAAATTTAAATGATAGTATGTGTGGTAAAAAGTTTATTATTGAAACTACTCTTATGTAAAATAAATGCCCCATATACTTTTCAACTAAAAAGTATTTTAAAAAGGACTCATTGTGGAAGTCTTAACTGGTGCATAAAGGGTCAATATTATTTATTTAAAGGGTAATAAAAAATACTTAGGCTGCTGAAACTGAAAATTAGGTTGGGTAATAAAGTAGGAATTGTCCACCTAAAGTCACCTTTTAGTCTCTTAAAGGTAATTTAGTCAGAATTCATGACTTGGATTAAAGTTTATTAAACTTTTTAATAAATTGTCAACTATAAATAACTACCATATTTAACAAACTGGTAAAATACAAAAATTCTTACATAAAATGTCTTTTTGGACAACACATTTTTGAGAAAATAAAATAGTATAGCTCTCCAGAAATTAGTTTGATGTGGGCCTTTTTAAAAGGCCAAGAAATAAATCTTAAAAAAAATTTTTTTTTTTTTTTTAATTCTTGAAAATGACAATTCTTTTCTGGTATGCGAGTCAACTGGCATTGGGGTTTTACAAATTTCTAAACAAGGAAAATCAATAAGTTATCAGCCCCCCCCTCCAATAAACTTGTTTTTATTTAGTGAATGCCTAAAATTAGATATTAAAAATAGTTAAAAGCTTTTAATTTCATTTTTTAGAATGTGTACATTTCCAAATCAGTATCATGTTCTTTACTTATTTTAAAAAAACTATTTTCTAATCATTTTAATACATAATCTTAAGTGTTTGCTAGATAAAACCATAGATATTTGTAAAAATAAAATAAATTTTCCTTGTTTAGAAGAATTTTATAGGCAGAACAGTAACACCCACTGAACACTAGTGGCTAAAAAAGAATAATTTTTACATTGTTTAAAACAGAATAACTTGCAGTTTTTAAAATAAACAAATTTTAAAACTGGCTTTATTTTTTTAATATCTAATTTTGTGTATCTGTTAGAAACAATTTTATTTGTATAAAAAGAAAATCTTTACACTAGACTCGCATATCTGGAAAT
The DNA here is from genome assembly GCA_963932145.1 of Acanthosepion lycidas. Taxonomy (NCBI): domain Eukaryota; kingdom Metazoa; phylum Mollusca; class Cephalopoda; order Sepiida; family Sepiidae; genus Acanthosepion; species Acanthosepion lycidas. Next base: position 62,864,071 of record OZ010589.1, read on the forward strand.
ATATACACATTTTAAAGGTGAAATTAAGAACTATATTTTGATTGTTCTTAATTTAGGTGAATTCCCTAGACAAAACAACTTCTTTCATGGTTGGTGTATTAGCTTACAAGAAAATGAATTACAAAAAATCTGACAGACAAAACTAGCAACTAAATTTTTTTTTACTGGCTATTTTGGTAACTTAATTTTACCACATAACTGAAACCAAGTAGATTTTTTTTTTTTAATAAAATTTAATTTCAACATTTGAAAGTCTTTTTCAATGTTTCTTTGGATATGGTCACTTAGTACTGATATAGCGCTTTAAAAAAAAAAAAAAAAAAAAAAAATTTTTCAGTGTAAAAATGAAACTGAAAAAGTTGGTTTTTCAGTTAAATTGTACCTCGCTAATTGTGATGTATGGTGGTGAAATGTTCATGTTGCTAAAAAGTTTGGAAGTGAGAAAAATGGTGGAAGTATGACTTATCTTGACTTGCAATGGTGGGGCAGTCTTTGTAAAGATGACCCTGAGGACCTGAATGTGGAATTTCCTGGGGACCCAAAAAGCTTATGTAAACCCTGTTATGAAACCTGGAAAAACTTGGAGTATAAAGCTGATTGTTTATTTCTTGTGTGCAGTAGCAAAATGCTAAACTGGGAGGAAAGTTTCATATTGAAGGAGGCATATATGAGGGTTGGGTGCTCAAATTTGATTGCTATAAAGGTTCTAAGTCTGGGGAGCAAGGGTTTAATTTGGAAAAGACAGTTATGATTTGTGGTGTCTTTTGAGTAGTGATAAGTTTTCTCTTCTGGTTGTAATCAGATGTAGTGGCATTTGTGACAGACTTGATGTTAGCCTTATTAGACCTAGTAATAGACATCCTTTTGAGTTAATCTATGATAGAATGCTGATAGCTAACTCTTTGTTACCTGGGTGACATGAGTGGTGCTGGTGGCAGTTGTGTGTTGCATGAATGTCTGGACACCCCTCTGGATGTGTAGCTTAACACCTGAAGACTTCAAAGGTTTGGACATGTACAACTAAACAATTCATGGTTGAAGCTGAGCATTGAGGGAAGTCATGGGAAAGGATGTTCAAGGAAAAGATGTCAACAATGATGTCAAAGTTGAAATAAAACATTCTGGATATACACAGTGAAACAGACTTCCAAAACATTCAATGCCTGCATCAAAGAATGGTGATAAAACAATGCTAGGCTGTATTGCCAATGCTGACTTGGTTAAAATAAAACTTATTTGTCTGTTTTGCTGATCAACATGTCAAAATAAGAGATTTCCAAAATTGTCTTGTATATTTGTCAATCTCATGAGAGAAAACAATGTTAAAACAAATGATAGTCCCTCATGACTTTACAGCAAGACCAATTTAGATGTGTAGGTAAAGTAATAGGGATCAAGCCAGAAGTGCAAAACTTTGATTATTTTTTTAACGGGTCTACAATTATTACAGAATATACTAAGCTTAGTAAATAACTGTCTAGACTTTAACACAATATTCTTTTTCAAGGAGGTTAAAGAAATATTTATATGAAATGTCATTAAAAACTTTGTGGATTTGCTGATGGTGTAATGGATAGTGGCTCAGAAAGAGAAATCAGAGCTGTTGGGTTATTGCATTCACTCGCATGTGAATAATATTAGGAAAAGTATGAATCCATCTCTTCCTCCCCTTCACAAGATATGAGTTAAATAGTAGGACTATCTGAAAATGTCACTGTTTTTCTTCAAAAATATTGGTAACACAATATTCACTTGCCAAAAAAAAATTCTTACAATCAAGATTATGTTTTGGCTTTCCACAGAAGGTTGGTAAACCATAAAGGAGGAAATCAACCTGCATGAGATTAAAAGTAATTGCACAACAAATGATATTAAACTTGTAGATATTCCACAAGCAGTTCAGACTAATATTTTTGTTGTAAGAATACTAAACTGAAAATCTCATAAAATAATAACGACTAAGATTTTAAATATTAATAATACTTGTAAATAATTAAGTTTCCTTAATATTCCACTGTCTATTCTGAACATATAATTAATCAGTGAAATGTAAAAATAAAGTAAACTTGTTAAGTACTAGTTAGCAACAAACTTGCTTTTTGGAGTTTTTACTTTCAATCTGTACCAGATCAAGTTCTGAGTGACCAGATTCATACAAGTGATGCTGAAAAGTTCTCTACCAGACTCACTTTACCAAAATCTGACCAAATTTCAGAATTTTAGAACCCTCTCCTATTAAAGGAAATATACAATGAAATCCCCAACATTTTCTATTTACATTTTGTACAAGCTGTATTAATTTTTCTGGCTAAGAAAATTGCATCCCTTAAGGACCAACTGTGTGCTTTTTAAATTTTATTTTCTCATCACAAATGTAACTTTTAAATAGAATGTTACAATATACCTACACATGTTTGGTATGAAATTTTTATTTAATCTGTGCGTTTTAATAAAATTAAAATTTATTATTCAATTGCCCAAATAGAAAAAGAGGAGTGATAATCTTTTGTAACGTTTAAAAAGCATGTTAAGACAATAGTAGAATGTAGTTTTTGTTTTTAAATGTATTTTTAAAATAATTTATTATTACTGAGTGTTTCCCCAATCAACAACATTAACATCATTTTTGATCAGCAGAAGAAAAAAAAAATCCAGGACAAATGTTACTGGAATGGACAACCATTTGCCCAGTGGCCTCGTTGACCTGCAAAAAACAAAAAAAATAGTTGCTATTTATATATATATAAGTTTATATTCCTTTAGAAAATTTGAATGTGCAATGTCTGACTATTGTTCAATAAAATGTAAATAAATGTGTATATGTATATAATACTCATTTTTATAAACAAATGCTGAATTAAATAAGTTAATTACCTTTAGCATTAGAATATTTGGGGGATTGTTTTGATAAGATACATGCACATAGAAATTCAGTCTTCACTTTGAATTGAACCCAAAATAATAAGCTGAATATAACTTAAATTTATAAAATTCTTAATATACCCAACAGAGAATGTAATGTATCTGGATTGAGGTGGTAGGGGTCATTATAGGCCCTGAGGTGAATGCTCCTATTGTGAGTGTCATATTACACTGAAGTTTTTCTTATGAGCTATGGCATGGTAGGTGTCCCTGACACCTGAGAAAAACATTAGATGGTGGTTTAGTGAAGAATATTCAAAATGGTTGATAAGTTTGGTTTGACATGGTAAGAATATTACTGTATGGTCCAGTGAATCTAGGTTGAGAAGTTTCAATAATAATGAGGCATAACTTGCTTGGCTAGTACTGCAAAATTCACTTTAGGCCAATAATTTCACCAGATTGTGTTTGCTGTGGTGATTGGGGAGAGTCCATTGCACTGTCTTTCTTTCACTTCAGACTTGTGCCTGTGATTTGAACTAGTTGAAGACTACACAGTTGGAATGCTGGGCTGAAAGTTCTTTATCCTAGAAGCCAGTTCTATTACTAGCAATGTGACACCACTGCTTGAATGGACACTGTTTTACTACGTAGTTGACATTATGAGAATCATGACATAGAAAACGTGACAGAAGGAATTTCATGAAGGTAAGAGGTTTTCTTCTTCCCAACTGGTTTTGCTCTAAGTATCAGCTTAAAGTCAAAATTAGGATGGAAAGGAAAGTTTTTTTCTTTGTTTTTTTTTTTTCAGCAAAATTTGATGAAAGATTGGTGAATGTTGTGCATATGCATCAAGTGAAAGGTCCTGACTTAGAGTGGCATATTGATATTGGCTAGGAATGATGACTTTAGACTTCTGAGTAATGCCTATTTCAGTCCAGTGCTTAATAGGTTAGACTAGTGTTTCAATTTTTAGTTTATATTTCATTTCAACTAGAGGATTATTAGCCCTCTTTAGGTTATTTCCCCAACATCCTTTTTCAGTATTCTGTTCTCTCATAGGCGTAGGATTATTTTTGATTTTTCTAGTTCTGCATTATTATTTTGGACTAATTAACTGTTTTTCTGCCACATTAGATGGACATTTTACCCTTGTTCTCTCAAATTAATATCTCCAGATATTATAATACTCACATCAGTGCTTTATATAAAACTAAATATACAATGTGCCGAACAAGTTTTGGCTAAACAATTGTACAGTAATATTAATCAGAGCAAAAAGGAAAAAATTATATATAAAAAAAACTACATTTACTGATATAAATTAATTGCTATAATTAATATAGACTGAAAAGTAATTTTATTCTTACTTTTTATACCTTCAGAAGAAGATTCCAGAATAATTTAAGAATATTTCATCATTTCTTACAAACACTTATATAGGATATATATGATTCATTTTTGTTACAGACTGTTGGCCTTCTTTAACACCAGTGACATGTTTGTCAAATGAAACTTCTACTTTCTCATATTGAATCAAACTGATGTGTGGTCAGAGGAGGAAGCACCAACATTACACCACCTATTATTTAACTGATGTATATTAAAGTGTCACAACAGACCTGATGTTGATTTTCAGCACCAATGACCGATTACTTTTTGTACCTAATAAAGGAGCAGAAATAGACAACTGTTCTTGTTAAGTTTTAAACTAATTTTCTTGTAATTTCTTACCTTGGTCCTACACTCTAGCTAACCCAACTGCAGGCAATTGTGATCTAATGCAACTTATGAATGATGCCACCTCATACTATATTTGGTATTGTCATTTTACTTGTACATTTAATGATACATATATTAATCTCAGTATTGTTATAAGTGGTTAGTATATAGCAACTGACAAAACTCATTTTGAAAAGAAATACATGTGCAGCTCATGAGTTTTTTTTTTGTTTGTTTTTTTTAAATATAGAATCCACCCCAAGCAATAGTGTGGACAAATTAGAAAACAGAAACATTACTAAGAAGTGAGAACAAAAGAGGAGTAATCAGGAAGATATTAGATATCGATTGACATTGCATTAAAATTTTTGGAGATTAAAGTTAGCTGGAAAGCATGGAACCTGAAGGGCGTTCCACAAGTGAGAAGTGTGAGAAAAGAAACTGTTAGTATAGAACTTACGGTTAGATTTAGCCAACTCAACTGTATATTGATGAAACCTCATTGCCAGTCACTTAAATTCATAAACTCTAGGTACAATAGTGAAGAACTCATCCAAACAATTACTGTGAAAGTATTTCTAGAAAAGGTACAGGAAGGCAACTTTATGGTAGTGGGAAAATGACTGAAGCTGAGATGCCAGATCAGAACCAATATATTGCTGATTCTTCTTTTGATTTTATCAAGGATCTCTAGATGGCAATTTTCCAAGTGTAGCTCAGATGTGGCACAAGGCCAAAAGTAGGGGGCACCTAGTGAGGATTGAACTCACTACTTAGTCATAATTGTTCTAGCAAGACAAGCTTACTAACCATTACACTGCCCTGAGGTGCTTGAAGGATCTCTAGATATATAGCAGGAGCACCGGACCATATGTGGCAGCAATAATGGATGAATATGGTTGTGTTCACTTAGGACACTAGTAAAATCCTCTTGGCACAAACTGTCCATACCAGGACACAAAATTAATATCGTTCCATTGTCCTAAGGGTAAAAGAACTTTAGTTTAGGATGACTGGTTAAGTTTATTGGGACAATACCAAGATGATGCAAAATTTTTAATTAAAATCCTATTTAATTCATATATTTCTTTAAAAAAGAAAAAAAAGAATCTTACTTTTAACCAAGAGTGGCAGGCTTCTGATAAATGAAGCGCACACACACGAACAACCAAGAAAAATAGAAAGCTTAAGCATTTCTTTTTAAACTGAGGAGTGAAACCTGAATGAAAAAGGAAGCTTGATAGACTTAAATTTAGATATTTGTATAATTTCTCTCAAAATGTAAAAAATATTAAGTTCAATCGTTAGAACTAATTTTACTTTGATAAACAAAGCAAAAAAAAATTTTTGCCTGTCAATTTTTGATTAAAAGCATGAATCCTTAACAAACATTTGTGTGTTATGCATTAAAAAATGATAAACAAACACGTAAAATTTAATCATGACTCTAGGCAGGTAATTGTAAATGAAAACTTTTTGGATAAGAGACTTTAAAAACTTTTTGATTGTGAATAATTGGAATGCATAGAGTAAAATTCTTAAAGCCTGATAAAAGTTACTCTTTTCATTAGTAAGAACAATTCCATGTAAAATTATTCAAGGTGATTTAACCAAAAAGTTTAAATAAAAATAAATTTGTGATTTTTATAAAAGTTATAGTAAAATTTAATTCTTTTTTGCATTTATTTATTTTTAAAACTCTAATATCTTGTCTTTTTGTGATACTATTTAGCTATTGTAATTGATGAACTAATTAGCCATAAAAATTAAACAAGAAAATACTGAGAACGGAAAAGAAGATATCCTGAGACTTTACTTTTACTTAAAAAAAAAAAAAAGTTACTTTTCTCAAGAAACCAGGGATTTGCGTCAACGATAAATTCACAGAAGCGCAATGTGGTGAGCTTTTCACAATTGATTAATGATGATTGCAAAAGTACTGGTTAAGAAAACATGAAATAACCAGAAAGCGTCAAAGATATTCGAAATTGCAAAGATTTTAGGAGTTAGTCAAGTGACAGGGCCATGTGTTAACTGTAAGAATTTCTGGCATAGGAAGTTCTGAGAGATATGCCGTTCAATATGGAAAGATTTTATTTTTCCTTTTCTCAAGAACCTAAGGATTTGTGTAAACGGTAAATTCACAAAAAGGCCATGTGATGAGCTTTTGACAATTGATTAATGATGATTATAAAAGTAGTGGTTAAGAAAACACAAAATAACCAGAAAGCATTGAAGATATTCAAAATCGCAAAGATTTTAGGAGTTGGCCAAGCTTAGCCACACCGCTCAGCAGTGATGCCATTGATCGGATGGTAGCAATGGTGATAGGTGAAGGTAAATTGGTAAGAAAGACGGGGAAATTATTAATGCCCACCAAAAGGATTTGGTATGAAGTAACAATGTGAGGAGGATGGCTATCCTGCAACCTCTCCACACAGATGGAGAGATCCCCCCCCCCAAAAAAAATGGAAAGTAATTAATTTTCCAAAATGGGAAGTAATCAATTTTCCTAGCCAGACAACAAAGGGGTCCCTTGTCAGAAATCAGGAATTACCAAGAACCCCAGGCAGCGTCTAACCCAGCACTGGTTTTTGGTCGATGTCCATATAAGCAAGTGCCCTCAGGCAGTTCGGCAGAGACAGAGAAAGTTCCAGTAGCAGTCGGAGTTGCAGAAGTTTGTGTTGACAGAGAGATTCCATGATTCCAGCCTCCGACTTCACCTTTCTACAAAACAGCAAGTTATACTGACAAACGAAGCTAAGCCAGCACCTAAAAACTAAACCAGTTGACTTAGAAGACTAGAACTTGCCTAGAAGCATAATAGTGTCACCCTCAGAAGAAACACATTGGGAAAAACACATACTCCTGTATAGAACAGACTGATAAAAGTTGATTTGTTTTCTTTCAACATATACAAACCTTTTTCTGGTTTTTATTTATTTCTTTTTATGCTTTTGTGACATCACCTCCAGTTTAGACTCATCTTGCACTATGGCCTGATTGATCTTGTCTACCTAAGATCAAATCACAACGTGAGTAGGTTGGACTTGAGATCAAATTAGTTACTTCGGTAACCAGTCATTGGATATGAGCTGAGAACGATGGAGCTGGTGTCAAACCGGTTGCATCTGGTGTGAAGCCGTTAGAATCGACCAACCATCCCATTTGGTACCCTGATCAAAGGATCCTACCGGGTAGCGACGACTGTTGATTGACCGGGTCATGTGTTGGTGGCAGCAACTCAGAGTCAACCCCAAAATGCTGGTAGGAGAAGTATCACAGCTTCATGCCACGACTAGGAGTTGACCTTGGTCCGAAAATACTGTGTCACATTTTTTTAAATTTTGTTACAACCTGTACACTTACATTAAAAACAAATGACTAAATAGTGAATAGATCAAAATAGATATTTCCTAAAATAAATGATAAAAGTTTAAAAATAGTAATTTTGATTTTGGGATGATGAAAGTTGATTTTTTGGTGCAGTTCCATGCCAATGGTGAAAAAAAAGTTAGCCTAGTTCAAACCATTCATAGCATTAATAAAATAGATGAAGACTTACCACAGAGGTAGCATCTGCCATAGCCTCCAAAGTATGAACCAGACACACCATCGACAATGCTTTCATAACTTTCATCTGATAAGCTTTCTTCGGATAGATCCTCATACCAAACAACATTCTGATTCTCAAGGTTCGTCAGCATAGAGGGATATAGAATCTCAGCATTTATGTGTGGAATGATTCTTCGGTTATACCATGGAGTCTTCTCGTTTTTTGACACTGCTAATTCTGCAGTTGAAAATACAAAAATAAGAAAGAAATTTGAAGATAATTAACAGGGAGAAGCAAATTCAAATAAGTTATGTAAAATATGTATAAAAGCCAGTCTCCATTTCTTTGTAATGCATAAAGCATACAGCAGGTTCAGTTGTCCGCTTGGTTCAGAGGTCAAGTGAGCATTGAGATTTCCTTATTCATATGTGATGAAAGCTTGCTTAAATTTATAAGCATCTCACAAGATAGTATAATAATTTGCTATTATTCACAATTGCAAAAGTATGACAAATGCCCCAAATTAAGTACATAAATTGACGAGAATTAAAACATTGTGAAAGCTGTAACCACAAAGCAACGAGGGTCATGCAATACTTCTTGTAGCAGTCAAAACAGCCTTAATATTGAGTGCATGTGTAATATCTGATGTTACAACAAAGATGACTGCTACCATAAAACAGTTGACGAGCATAGAGGTGCAAAGTATAATAAAGTTTCTTGGTGGGTTTATATAATAGCCACTGCAACCAGAAATTATTTTTTCATGTTACTATAAATTAGGTACCTCCATTCAATTCGGCATATCACGATGAAAAAATACTCATAAATCAACGAAAACAAAGTTTTGTTTAAATATGTTGTTATTAATTGAAAGCTAAAGCATTAAATTTATTATTTACAGTAACATATTCTGGTGTCTTTCAGATAGAAATTATATAGATTGGAATGTCAAATATGTGCTCGATTTTTTTTTTTTTAATTTTCTTAAAAGCGGCCATTTTCTTAAATTTTAAGAAATTTGTAAACAAACAAAATTTTGAATTTAAACTTCTTCCTAAAATAATTTTATATATTTTTGACACGTTATTTGAGTAAAATTAGAAAATTTAAAGTTAAAATAATTTGATATTACACAAACAGTACTTACTTATAGCTTAAAAAATTTGTATCCAAACATTTCTTATCGATGTGTCTGAATTTTTTGCATGTATTTCATCTCGTTAGGAATTGACAAGGCGATGACAGACAGCTATGGATGATCAAAATTGACAAATTTTTAAAAGTAGGCGAACACTGTTTTTTCGTTTTTAACTAGTACTTTTTAAATATTAACATTTTTATTCAGCAATTATGTACTATTTATTTTTTTATTTCATACTTTCTTAATTAGACAATTGTTTAAATTTTTTAAATCATCACATAAATTGTTTAAACTTTTCTTATTAATTACATATTGTTTAAACTGTTCTTATTAATTAGATAATTGTATATAAACTTTTCTTATTCAAACTTTTTCATTAGATAATAATTTTTTAAACTTTTTTTAGATAATTCTTTATTTTTTTAATTATATAATTGTTTAAATTTTTTATTAATTATATAATTCTTTAAACTTTTTTTATTATTTAGATAATTCTTTAAACTTTTTTTTTATTATTTAGATAATTCTTTAAACTTTTTTTTATTATTTAGATAATTCTTTAAACTTTTTTTTTATTTAGATAATTCTTTAAACTTTTTTTTTATTATTTAGATAATTCTTTAAACTTTTTTTTTTATTATTTAGATAATTCTTTAAACTTTATTAATTAGATAATTCTTTAAACTTTATTAATTAGATAATTCTTTAAACGGGACAGAGAAGAGAAATAACTGCGGTGCCAGACGACACAAATCACGTGACCTTTTTAAGGATTATGTCGTGTATACATTTCCATACATAGAAATTATGAACGTTTTTTCAATAAAAATTTCTTTCTAAAATATTTGTGCTTAAATGACTGTTATGTGCTTTTCAAAGTTTGATTCGTAAATTTCCATTTCCATTAACGTTATCATTACATTTCGTGCGTGAAAGAAATAAAGAATTTTAAACGATTTTTGAAGTATTAAGACGTTAATGATAAAAATTTTAAAAATAGGGAAAAAATTTGCAAAAAATACATTATTCATCGAAAAAATTTTATTTCTTCACAAAATGATGTCCTTAGTATAACGTATCTACAAAAACAGGTGGAAGCTTTTCTAATTAATTAATGTCATACTTTTTTACATTTTTTTTTTACAATTCAAAGCCGATTTTCTACAAAACCTGGTAATGTTCTACAAAAAAAAAACTGGTGATTTACTTTCTACAAAGATTCCTGTTTATAACTAATAAAAAAAATCCCGTGCGGGAAGATTTAATTTCTCGAAATTTCATGAAAATATGTAAGTGGGTGGAAACAAGTTAAAAAAAAAAATCTATTTTTAACAAGATTTTCTGAAAAAAAATTTCAAAAATAATTTCATTCATTTCTGAATAAGTCCTGAAAGTTTCATTAAAATCCAACAATTATTTGATTTTTGCAAGAATTTCCTAAATTAACGTGTGTTTTCCTCAGGAAAAGCGCAAAATAAAACAAACCGTTTTTTAGTTTTCTCGCGCTGTCTAAAAAAAAAACATAATTTTTAACCAAAATTTTCTACGTGTTAGAAAGGAGTAAAAAAATTTCAAAAAATACTTTGGTTTTCCTCTTCATAACAACATAAACATAATTTAAACAAAACTTTGTTTTCGTCGATTTATGAGGCTTTTTTCATCGTGATATGCCGCTTTTTCACGTGACCTAGTGGAGGTACCTACTATAAATTAAGCACTCCATATCATGAATAATTTTTTTTTTTAATTTTATAAAGGTTAATAGGAGGATCCAGTTTGCTATAGAAATTCATTATAAATTGATCCTTTTATGAAAACCAAAACAAATATGTTCATACAATGTGATCTCTTAAATTGTAAAAAAAAAAAAAAAAAATTGAAACTATTTTATTTCATATATTCTTTCAAATTTTAAAAAATTACGTAATGTGTTTTTTTTGTTTGTTTGTTTAATGGCATGTCAACTCTTTATGGGTCATTTAATGCTGAAATTTTATTTTCTTGTCAGTTTTTTTTTTTTTTTTTAGTTTTTTTTTTCAAAATATGTATTGCTGGTAATTTAAATTTTTTTTTTTTTTTGCCATGAAATTTTACTAGTAATTTTTTGTGATGTCTTTTTATGTTTTGACTCCAGTTGGTGGTTCAGTTTTTCCACAGTTGGGACCCTAATAGATGATACCTCTCTGGGTCAGGGTTGACCTGGGAGCAACAGCAATTAAGAGGTGGTTCCATGCTCCTTAAAACCTCTAGATTAGAAGCTTTGCTGCCAGATTATGTGACATGAGCATATTTTGTTTTGGCTTTTATTGAGTGGGGGATCAATTTACAATGATTTTACACAGCAGATTGATCCCTCCTATTAACTTATATAAAATTTAAATAATTTTTGTTTTAATATTTGTAATATGGAGTGCTTAATCTATAGTAATACAAAGAATTAAACTTGGAAAAAATGATTATTTCTGGTTGCGGTGCCAACTGTACAACTACACCGGTTTTTGTATGCCAAGAGCAAATATTCAATAGAAATTTACCATGAACATTGCTGTCTTTAGCAAACATATAAAGAGCAGGAGGAATGTATCAGTCTAGTCTAGTGTGTTCACAGGTGGATGTACAAAACAACAGGACAAGCTTTGTGTAGGGTGCCCGTGTTTATCAACAACAGAAGACAACATTACATGTGTTGAAGCTTCTTCATGATATGGCTGTGGAAACTTGATCTCTCCAAACTGGTGATCCATTATCTCCTCTGCTAAAAGTTGGGATATTTGAAAGTGTCATGTTGTTCAGTTCCAAGGCAATTGAATGAAGAATACAAATTCCAATGTATGGACATTTCTTTTCAGCTTTTAGAAAGGGGTTGATGGAGACTTTCTAGAGTGCTGAGAACTTGATGAATCACAGTAATCCACAGACAAAAATTGATTCCAGAACCTGGAGTCATCCATTATCACTGACTCTTAAAAATTCAAAAGACAGCAATTAGTGAAGAAATTAATGTTGACTGTGTTGTGGGATGCAAAAGATGTGTTGCATAGGCGGACAGTTAACAGTGTCAGATACTGTGAAACACTGAAGGTGAAAAAGTGAAAGTGAAAAAGACCAGTATGTCAATCCTACTGGATGACAATGCAATCTACATACTTGGCCAAACAGACAAAAGATTGTCTCTATCAATATGGTTATGATGTTTTAGTGACCTAAAATATTTATCAGTTTCTTTTGAGAATATGTGATTTACTATATATAAAAAAAACAAAAATGATGCTTCAATAAAAAATCACTTTTTAAGTCTGTCTTTCATTTCAGAAGAGTACAACAAATAATCTACTTGAGGCCATGATTAATTGGAAGAAAATTTAGATGTTGAGAATCTATTTTTATGAATGAAACTTTTCTGAGTTCTGGTTCATTTGATGTGTTCAGATGACCTTACAAGTGGAGGTCTTTCATCTGGGTATTTGTATTCGTTGATTGGCGACAAAATTAAACAAGTTGACTAGCAAAGTCAGTTGTTGCAGAAATCTGCTTCAGAGCAGTCCATTTACTACCAGTCGTTGACCTGACATCTAAATTATAGCACGAAAACCCAGCAACTCCCGACTGAAGTTATTTTGAAGTATTTCTAACTTCTTGCCAGATAAGCCTTTGTTTTTACCTTTTTAGCCACTGATCAAAGCACTAAAATTAGAATAAAACCTTTTCTTTGTTTATTATAAAACTTAGTTGTTCTTCTGTCATTCCCTTTATTTTTCTTTATCTCATTTCTTTTGTTGCACATGTGAAACTCAGCCATGAGCAAATGTTTATCACTTGATACAACAAAAACAAAGTTATCTAATAGCTACATAAGACAAGTGAGACTTATTTTAAAAATTGTTACTCATAAACGAATGCTTACATGATTTACTATCATTTTTTTCAAATTTCTTTCCAAATTTTATGTAAAAAGACTTCAAATAATGATTTTATAATTAGTACTAGAATGTACTGAAATTGTAGTGGTGGTAGTAGTAGGAGTTGTATTGGTTTACAAGCTTGCAATTTTAAAATACAGCTCAACAAACAGCAAATGACAATGATTTTTGTATTATTTTTATTTGTTTATTTTTTTAGAGCTGTCATAACTATTGTGTACTGCTTCATACATAGGAATTACCTTGGAGAAATGCATGTTCCCAAATTTCAAATATTGACATTTCTACAAAACATCCAAGCTGAAGTGTATATCAGTCAAAATGGAATGGAACATAAATTCACCAATAAACTGCAAGTGACAATTTTTCTAACATTCACAGATTTTGCAGAATGACAAGAAAATAATTTTTTCAGAAAAATAAGCGTGGAAAAAAAAAAAAATGAGTTAAGTAATTACCTTTTCTTTCCTTGATAATTTGTTCACGCCTTTCTTTCATCTCCTCACTGAAACAAGAGACCATTTTTTCAATATAGGAATCAAGCACAATGGCTCGCGCCATAGAAGTGACTGGAGTACGACACACAGGACAATTCTTTTTTCTTTTCATCCATTCCTCAAGACAGAAGGCACAGAAAGAATGTGTACAACTCAAACTTGTAGCCTGTAAAAGCAACATAGCACTGTTCAAGTAAATAAAACAATTAAAAATTTACTGCATAATGAAATATGGCTAACAATTTCTGAATTGGAATAGGTGGACACCAGGCCAGTAAAAAGAGACGGATCACTTGAAATATCTTGTAAAATTAGCATGCTGATCAATATACAGCAGTAAATGATTTTCTGATTTATAAAATAGTTTTTTTTTCTTGTTATTAGTAGTTTTATTTAAAATAATATCAAAACATTATAATAGTATGACAGACTGGTTAAAGGCACAAAGGTTCAAAAAGTTTAAAGATTAATTAAATCAGAAAAGATAAAAGGTACAAATACTTATTAGAAAAAAGTAAAACAGGTTAATTTGCAGTGTAACACCCGTGCTCAGTTCACATTACAAATTTCCAGAATACTTACATTTATGTGTAATTGTACATGCTTCATTTGAATCTGGCTTGATACATTTGATAAAATCTACTGTTTTGGAGTTATCAATAGTAAAAGTTCAGAATCATTAATAGCATGATAGATTTTATCAAATTACACTGCAAATTACCCGTAAACATACTCAAAATTTAATAATTTTATAAGATTAAAATAAAAATGAGATATGAAAATATTTTAAGCTTTCTTTAAAATACATAATAGATTTATGAGCTAATAGAACATTCATTTTTCAGAAACATTGTGTGTTATACAATAAATAATCAAGTTACTTTTCATTATCCTAATTAAATAAATTGTGGTCTAGCAAATTTCATGGTCTTGTACATTGTCAATATGTCATTGTTAGTGTGTGGAAGTTCAGTTTATTTTACAAATGTGATTTGAATTTACTTGTTTATAAACAAACTTATCAAATCAAAGAACTATAAATTTTAAAACTGGTACATTATTTTAGCATAAAATTTGACAAGTATTTATTGAATTTTCTAATGAATCATATAAATTATTTTTAATACAATTAAAAAATATAAAAAACACAAATAATCTTCATTGAATAAATATGTGGGATGAGTTTGGTTTATGTTTACATTGGGGGGCTCCTCTAGTGGGTCACTTTCTGTTTTCTCATATTTTATGTGTTATGACAATCGCCAAATCCCAAGGTTGCCAGATTAAAAGAGTACAATCAGAACTGGGTGCAAAAGGCTGAAGATAGGAGATGCTTACCTGCACAAACAGCTCACTGCAAATACTGCACTGTAATTCAGTCTCCATCAATTCAGCAAAGTTTGATAACACATCTTCTTTGATCTTTAAAGCTGATTCTTTCTCTTGTTTGCTAGCTTCTTTTGCTTCCTCCAATTGCTTTTCGAGGAGTTTCTGTTCTGCCTCTTTGTTTGTCAAAATCTGCTCAAGGCGTTTCTTTGATGCCAGTAAATCTTCAAGTTCAGTTTGATTGGCAATATCCTTCATGCGCAATTCCCCCTCTATTGATTCCATTTCTTTTTCTAAAGCAGCTTTCTTTTCTTCTAGAGTTTTCCAAAGCATCTCTTCCTTCTCCTGCAAGGCAATTTCTGACTTGTGACGGATTTCTTCTTCTAATAATAGCTTGTCAACTATTTTTGACTCCTGTTTGAGAGAAAAATATACATAACAAATCAATTCTAAGACTGTTGCAAAAGTTAGAGAAAAATATTCAAGTGTTAAGGGAAAGCTGCCATTTTTTCCACTATGCAGACAACTGCTTATACATTTGCTGTTCACATTTCTATCTTTTAATTATTTTCAAACAGTTTATTTTACTAAGATCTTTTCAACAGTATCTTCCTTCTTTAAGAAAATGTCAACTATGGAGTGATTGTTGTTTAACCAAATAAACATGAACTGATGTCCTTGTTATAAAAAAGAACACACAAAAAATAAATCAAATACATAAAAAAAACAAAAAAACTTGCAAACAAAATTACAAATTCTGAAGTTTTCTTTATCGCAAGGAAAAGCTAATATAACATTTTATATGAGCAAGAGAACAGTCAGAAATGTATTAACCTTTTTCTTTCACAGGTCAGTTTTACAGTAAAAAAATAAAAAAGTGAAAAATCATAGTTTGAAAACAAGCAGTTGAATGAAATTTTTCAATTTCAGTCCAAAACATTTTCTGAAGAAAAAAATAGTATTTACTTAAAAAAATTGTCACTTAACTCCTTATAAGGACATCCAGAGTAGAAGCATTTCTCATATTTTATTTTTTTCGAAATAGTTAACTTATTTCTAAAACAATTTTTGATTTAGGATTAAACTAAAAATATTTGAGCATGTTGTCACATTTTAGAGCAAGAAAGAATATTTCTGAATTTCTTCTGCCTGAAAATGCAAGATTAGTGACAACAGACTTTACACATTTAGCTATTTATGAGTTAAATACAAAGTTTTTAGGACTGTTATGAAGCAGAAAAGATTCTTCTCCATATACTAATAAATAATTTAACATTGTTTTTAAATTCCTTTTCTTCAATCTTTATTAGATAATAATATTGATGGACCAATAGGATGCTTGGTGATTCAGAACAATGGGTAGAGATGAGCTCACCCTGTAAATAGCCTGTTACATAAACCTTTTGTGGTGGATTATGTGTTTGTTTATAAATGAGGAAAAGAAAGAAAAACCAAAAAAAAAATACCTGAACTTCCTCGAGTTCCTTTCTTGCAAATTCCATCTTAGTATTCAGAGCATTTATCACATGTGCTTGCTTTGAAGAGATCTCTTTTTCATACTGTAACGCCTGCTCACTTGCTTTCAAACGTTTTTGCATTTCTTGGATTTTTTTCTCATATTCCAAGATTTTCTGTTGACTATCCTCACACACCTGAGACTTTGGAGAGTTCCTTTTCCGCTTGAATGTACCTGCTAGTATACAGTCTGAATTTAAATCTGGTTTAGGTAAGGAGCAACCAGAAGAAGATGGGACAGGTGAAGGTTGAGAGTCTGAAAAAGGCACTTTGTGTTGAGAGGGTAAAATTTGGTAATCGTCTTTAGAAATAATTTCATTATCACAAGCCAACAAACTCTTGCTGAGCTTTAATTTGCCCTCTTTGTGTTTTGTGACCAGTCGGCTTTGGAATAGGTAAGAAAATGGTTGATCCTTGGATTTTCCTATTTGAATTAGGTCTCCTTCATTAATTAGGCAAGGTACAGAGTGTACAAGTTGTTTCCGGTTCACAAAGACTCCATTCATGCTCTGAAAAGAGTGAAAGAAAAAAAATACGGTTTATTCTTACTAAAAAGTAAAAAAAATAAAAAAATAAAAATAAATAAATAATCAAGCACCATTTTGTAATATTTCAGCAGCCAGACCAAAATCATATGAAACAAAAATATGTAAAAACAAACAAGCATTAATTAAGTCTGGATTTATCTAACAGTGTCCAAATATCAAGTATAATATATATATATATATATATATATATATATATATATATATATATATATATATATACTCTCTAACCTCTGCCTCACTTAAGACCATTGCAGTGTAAACCCTGAAAGAAGATATCCTGTCACAGTGATCTGAGTGGTTGTAGAATTCTCAATTTTGATAAAAACTGTTATTTATGCTCACAACCAAGGTTCATGAACCCTAAGCTATTAGGTTGGTGCAAAAATAATGTCGTTTTCTCACATATGTTACTATGTCAGAAAACGACATTATTTTTGCACCAACCTAATAAAAGGAGACCCCCAAACAGAAAATCCACCTTGGGATTTGCATTTCCTTGGTTACCATCATTGGATAGCTGTACAGAACTTGGCTATAATTGTGACAGATATTAATGTGAATAATACAAATGTTACTGCATACTGTGAAGGCAACAGGCATCAGTGTTCTGGATCTAGGGATTATGTGATAAGTGAACTACTATGCCCCCAAAAAATTAACAAGAGGTTAAATGGGAATAACTGGTAGGATATAAATATCCCCACAAACAATGAATATTTTGGTATTTTCTATAGTTTTGAGAAGGGTCATTAACATTCAAACAGTTCTTTTTTGGGATATGATATAAATCAGATAAGGGAAGACCAAGAATAAAAAAATATTTGCTGAAGTTTTATTAGTTGCTAGTAGTGTATATTCTTTTTAACTTTATAGTCGCAAACAAAAATCGTTTAATTTTTTCAACACTTGAAACACTAGCCCAGACCATAAAACTAAATTATATATAGTTTTCAATGATCAAGTTTGCTTTCATTTGTTATTTAATATGGTAGTAGCAACAGAAATTGCCGCATAAGTCAGCATTATTTGTTACCTCTCTTTGGTATTTTCTACTATATCAAAGTCAGTTTATAAACCAGTAAACAAACTTTACAAAACAATTTTGGTTTTCTTTTGAATATTTATTATACAGGTTACTGGTGGAAAATTTTTCCACGTGTAAGTAGACAATGATGCAGAAAATGTTGGAAACTCCTGCACTAAAATAACATTGTTTATATTGAAAATTTCTGCTAAACTATAAATCTCCCAGACAAAACCCAGAAGAAGTTAGCTGTGTTCTCAACTTGGTAGCAGAATCAGCTGTTCTTGAGTGATAGCAAGCTTTGTATCATCCAGCTAACAGAGAAAGACTTGTGCATCTAGAGCAAGCATTAGACTGAAAAATCATACTATTGTAGCTATGTATGCTTCTACTTAAGTAGATTCAGCTGAGAACAAAGATTCTATGCTGAACAGGTGTAAGATATAATGTGTACCAACCAGTGACATACTTTTTATGGCTGGTGACAATAGTCAAAGTAGCAGTGTGATAATCCAAGAGAAAAATCTATTGGGACCTTTTATTTCTTGTTGTTATAGAAGTGATAATAGCAACAGACTTGCATTACTATGCTGACAAAAACTTATTTATCTCAAACAGCTTTCAGTCATCAACAACTGGTAACTTTGTGTAACCCAAACTAAAGGACCATGACCCAGATTGATCACATCCTGGTGTGTTAGACATGGCAAACTGTATAACAAATTGCAGGTTCTACTGAGAAATAACTGTTGACACAGGCCACTTAATTGTCAGAGCCACATTCACTTTACTTTTCAGGAAGAAGAAATTCCATGCTTCTAAAATAACAGAATTTAACATTGGCAGGGTGAAACTGGAAAGCATCCAAAGACTGTACCATTAAAAATTAAACAAAAGACTTTAGGACAGGAAGTGTAAGACATATCAGCTGACATCAAGACACAGTGGACATCTCTTGAAAGTTTCAATCGCAGACAGTACACAAATAGCTACTTGGGACCAGCACTAAACTGAGCAAACAGTTGTTATCCAAAATGATTCTAAAATTTATAGAGCTGATAAGTAGAATCTTTTTCACAAGAAGCACTGAAAGATCAGAATCACACTGTAACATCTTTTGCAGAATTTGCCATGATAAATGTGGCAACACACAGAAGACTCTGAAACAGACAAAGCAGTGGCAGCTGATGACTCCAGAAGACTGTTCAAACTAATAAAAGAATATTGCTAAAAATCACTGACTGATCAGAAAAGTTGTCTGAACTACTGGGCGGATTACCTTTTCATCAATTCAGACATAATGCACTCACCAGACAAGCCTCTTTGAGAGATCATAGAATAGATTTATGTGTGTCTAATGAACCACTGACAACTAGAGAACTACAGCAGGTCATACACCCTTTGAAAAGAAAGCTGCTGGAGAAGGATTGAAATTAAATCCTCATCCAGCACTTGACCAAACTGATCACTGCTGCTTTGCTTAAAAGACTTTCCCCCAAGACCGAACTTTTATTATATTGCCTTTCTACAAGAAAGGGAAATGCAGCAGCTGCAACAAACATTTTACTATTGGCCTGATTGACAATATTGTGACTGCCATCATCATTAGATGCATTAAAGCAGCATGTGTATAGAAAAGAGGAAAAAAAAAAAAAGAGAACTGTATTTTTCATCAGTATTTCTAATATCATGTGTCAAACAAAAGACTGTGGTATCTCTCAATTGTTATTGTTCACAAGGACTGTTATCTCCATGCCACTGTCAGCCCAAGTGCCTTCTGTGTTTATTTTTTTTTCTAATGACAATTGTATTTGGAAATACTGGGTATGTGGAACATTTTTTTTTATTTTGTGGTAATTTTATGATTCATATCGAACAATTTAATAATAAAATTTTAAACCACCATAGTTGCCACATTGTCACTAGAATTATAAAGAAATATATAAAACAAAGAATACTCACATTCTCATCTGTTATTGTCCACTTTTCATCTATTCTTTTGATCGTTGCATGGTGTTTAGAGATCATTACAGATAACAAACATACTTGCATGTTTCTTCCTCGACCTATATTTATCTGTAGAAGAAAAAAAGATAAACATCAAGATGATTTGCAAACTTGCAACCATACAAATTTTTAATCTTGAATACTTTGTCAGTTGATTTTAATTTAAAAGTATCTGAATGTCTTCAGTTTGTTTTTACTCAACTTTCCTTGTTTAAATTAGATAACTCATATTCCAAAACATCTGAGGGTCAGAGAGAATCTTGAATTTTCTGTAATGGGTATTTGTGCCAGACTGAATATATTCTCACTTGTAATTAATGCCAAATTCAAATGTTAGTGCTTTTAAGATTAAAAATAATTAGTGTACAGTAAGTTTCTATAGGCTGGACAATTTTATTTGCTCATTTAGCTTTGTAGAAATATCTTGGATTTGAAACATCCAGCCTAGTCTGTGGTGGACTATAAAAATGAAATGAGTTAATATCTTTTCACACAAACCATATTATTTTGAGCAGCATATAACTTTAAAAGTTATATTGAAATTTTGACTTTTTCATTTTTAAACATTAATTTTGACTGGTTTATTCATTTTTTGTTCCTTTGTTGAGTTAAAGATCAGAGCCTTGACCAGTTTATTTTTTTTAATTAAAAAAAAAAAAGAAAGAAAAAGTACATATAATAATGAAAATATCTGATACCAGTCTTAAAACAAGAATACTTTGACTACTTGTAAGATTTTTGATTTTACTCTATTGGGTTACTTAATGTCAAAGTCAAACCAAGTATCAAGTCTTAGTAGGAAAAAAATCATAATGAATAGTTTTAATGTTTGCTTTTCTATATTAATTACCAACAACATTTACAGAAATTTTTTAATGTTTTATGTAATTTTCAACTTTTTTTACAGTTTAAAGAGTAAAAAGTAGAATTTAACATCTATAAAACTTAAGAATTAGCTTCAATAGGTGCAAATGGCATCTTTAACAAATTTCTTTGTTAACAAGAAAATAACTCTTGCTATAACCATAATGTCATGGTAAATGTCTCTTTAACAGTATCAGCTGTCAAAGCAAGAGAGAGAAAGTTATATCGTACAGAAGTTTGACCACCAAATAAAGTGATTTAAACACGTGAAGAATGGTTTAAAAGGGAAATTAGTTCTTTTGACAAAAGCTTCTATTGAATGGTCATATGGACCTTAGTATAGCATAGTTTTGGGGTTGAATTTTTGGAGTAACGAATTGTCTTCTGTTTCCACATTTTTGTGTATGTTGAAATGGTTTGTTTGTATTTTGTCCCCGCCAGAGGATTTTTAGCTTCTTATAATTGTGATTTTCACTTGAGGAGGATCATTGGCATTATTTATTTTGAGGTTTTTGGTTAGGTAGTTCTTACTTCTTTGGAAATCTCTTTCAGATTCATTGGCAAGGAAGGTTGCATTGGAAATCTTTGTGATCTCTGTTTGCAGTTTTTTGTAGATGGTTTTTGAGAAGGTATTGGCAACATGCTTTATGCATTTTCTTGCTTTTGACTATTTTATTTATTAGAATTGTTTGTGGTTTTAGCTTTTTTAATGGTTTTGGTTTGTGGCGATTAGAAATGGATGTGATTTCAGTTTTTTGCAATGCTTTTTAATATTTTTTATGAATGATGGACAATCAATATCTTAGCTTTAATTTCATATTATGAAATATGGTATTAAATCCCCAAGGGAGACAGACAAAATGTCTTCTATTAGAAATACATAAGATAGGCACTAGTTGAAACTATACAAATTGGTATAAATTATGATTTATGGATATAGTAAAGGAAAAGAAAAGAATTAATTACAGTTAAGAATTAAATTAAAAGAATTAATTACAATTAAGTAGATACCTCCATGAGATCGCTAAAAAAAAGCGCATAGTCTGATGAAAAAGACGTCAAACTTGACGAAAACAAAATTTTATCGCCAAATGGTTTATGTTAATATTAAGAGTAAAGAACAAAGTAATTTTTAATTATTTTTAAAAATTTTTCTGTCTTTATTACAACATTCTAACTTTCAATTGAAAAACCTTGTTTCTCGTCATCACCGGAAGTCCCGTAAAAATAACATAGCGAATTTTTTGTGCATTTTTTTTCTTATGAGACACATTAATTTTGAAAATCTTGCAAAAATAGAAATAATTGTCAGATTTTAATGAAACTTTCAGAAACTATTCAGGAATGATGGAAATTATTATAAATATGTTTTTTTTTTTTTAAAGTCATTATGAAAATATATTTTTTTATATATATATTACACCCCCATAAATAAATTAATAAAAAACTCTAAAAGTTTATGGACGAAGCACGCAGGTCATTATATTAGTTAAAAACACAAGGCTTTGAGGAAAGTAAATCATGTTTTACTTTTTTAAAAATCCGACCTCGTAAACCTAAAATCAGCTCTGAATTGTAACATACAAAACCCAATAAAACAAAGATACTATTTAATTTTAAATGCTTTTAGTTGCTTTTATTTGTTTTTATCAATATGCATAATATTGTCTGAAGGCAAAAAACTTTTTCGATGAAAAATGAATTTTTAAATGAATTAATTGTTATTTAATAAATTATTTTATTATTTTTACATAAAGTTACTAAAAGTTGTTAAATATTCTAAAATTAGCGGTACTGACGAATCCTGTATATAATGTTTTTTTTAGGGACCTGTATCTGTCCAGATTATAAATAGCACAAGGTTTTTACAGTCAGCGAACCAACTGTTCCCTATGTGGGGAAAAAAAGGTTAAATTAAATGTACGGAGGCCCGGAAGAAACATGATACAATAAAAACATCACGTGACTTGATTTGTACGGCATTGTTAACGGCCTTTACATTTATATAAAATTACTTTAAAAAAATTATAATAATTCCCATCATTCCTGAAAGCTTCATTAAAATCTGACAATTATTTCTATTTTTGCAAGATTTTCAAATTAATGTGTGTGATAAGAAAAAAATGAATAAAAAATTTGCCATGTTATTTACTAGAGTTCCGGTGACGACGAGAAACAAGATTTTTCAATCAAAAGTTAAAACGTTCTAATAAAGACAGAAAAAGTTTAAAAAATAATGAAAAATTACTTTGTTCTTTCCCCTTAATAGTAACAAACATTTTAGTAATAAAATTCTGCTTTCATCAAGTTTAAGGCCTTTTTTTCATGCTATGCCTACTTAAAACTAACAAGGTAAATAAGTTGTTAACGTAAAGATAAATAGTCACTTATGACCTCCTGTACTATAAATTTCCGCACGTAATTTGTCAGTGCGTGATGAAAAACAGGCACATGTCATTTGTCAATCAACACCGCAGTTCAGACCGGCTTTCTCCCATTTGAAAAAACATGTTTTCATCACAGAAAATAAGCAATCTTTGTTTCAAAATATATTAAATAAACTTTATAATTTCTAATTTTTTTAAAATTATTTAAAAAAAAAATCATATTTTAAACGGCAACATTCACTAATGTAAACAAAAGTTAAAAAAATGGGAGATTATCGATTTTCTGTCAATTTTTCCAATAAAAAAAATGAAGATTTTTAACGAAAATTTTGGACGTGCTAGAAATTATTAAAAAATCTAAAAAAATATTCAAAAAATACTTTGATCATTCCTCTTGATAATAACATTAACATTAAGACGATAAAAAATTATTTTTATCAAGTTTAAGGCCTTTTTTATTCATGGTATGCTATTTTTTTATTGATCTCATGAACATACCTACAATTAAGTGAACTGGAAACTGGAATTGTCTGGATTGAATTAATGACTTAACAGAGCTTTAATTAGTAGAATGGAGTAAGACAAAGAGTACTTCCCTCACTAATAGAAAAATGACAGTTGTGATAAACCAGCTAGCCCGGTTAGTAAGAAAATTATTATTTTTTAATACTACCCCTCAATTCCACCTTGATTATATGTGTCATTAAAAATTATGCTGGACTTATTGCTAAGTGACTGGAAGATGAATGTCACCTAGTGCCTTCCCCTGGTCCTGTTACAATGCACATATGCAAATCAATTTGTAACCTGACAACTGAATAAAACATGTTCTCCTTAAATATAGGGTACCATCACAAGATGTGTCCACTGATGTGGTAGAGTCAGAGAGAAAGAAAGAGTTGTTTCAGCTTGAAAAGAACAATCCACATTCAATCATCCAGATCATTTTACTTTACGGTTCTAGGAAGAACTCAGGTGTTATTTCTAGTCAATTAGTACCAAACAATAAGGAGTTCACTTGTGAGTATGTGTGTAGAGAACAAAAGTCTTTAGTCACTCTGGATTGTAAAATGAAATGGGAGAGGAGTTTAACAATAAAGATAGAGTAAGCACATGAGTTTGCATATCTTGGTTATTCATTGATAAGCAGACAGCTTAACACCTTGATGGTTTGAATCACTCCAACCAGCCCTGGCAAAGACAAGTAAGAAAAATAAAATATTGGGTATTTCAGTAATGTGAACATCAATTGAGGTGACAGTTTAACTTGATAGAAGGTCTGATGAATAATCACAAGGTGGTGGAGTATAAGTCTTGTTGAATTCCTCATAACACCTGACCACCAATTTACAATAATCAGTCATGTCTACAGTACACCTTACCTAATTGTTTATCATCTTAATCACACCCACCTTATGTACTAGGGTTAGTGGATTATCACATTTTGCAGCTCCTGAATGTTCTCTGCACTGTGTCTCTAGTGATACTTTAATCCACATTTTAGATAAGATACAGACTTCAGTCTACACCTAGATAATGTAAACAATGCAGACATTCCAGCTCTGCATCTTCTAGACACCACACCACTCCATTCACTTCCTCCTTACTTTTGTTTTAACTCATCAGTTTTGTTTTTCTCCGCTGATACAAAAACAGTCTGCAAATCCAGTTTAAATTTTTTTAGTATCCTTAAGCATCAATTCTGCACTATCCTTTGTTCAAACTCTCTTTGAGTCTACTGTAACTGAATCTGTTTTAATACTTATTTTTTATACTCTATTGTTTTGCCAAATTTACACTCTTCTACTGCATTAACATAGTTGTAGTCTCTTTTCTTTCTTAACCAGGCTGCATCTTCTGTCACAATACCATTCCCCTTTAGATATAGTGCCTCCCCACACTAATTCCATCACACCATACCACACTGCTCTCTGACTTTGGTATATGCCACTTCCCATGAACTAGTCCTTTTTTGTTTATTTCTTCCAGTATGTCATCTATATATAATCTTGTGGTTTCCTGGATTCCATCATCTTTTGAACAATGCCATAATTTTTGGTGCAGAATAAAGACCAAACTTGAGTCAAGTAAGACAATGCCTTCCTCTTATAATTTACTAATTGGTACTTTCAGAATATTTTTACAATCCATATCTGCAGATATGTCACATTTAGGTTCATGATCATAAGATGCCCCAGTCATTTGTTACCAACTCTTCATTGTTTTATTGCACATGTCAGTGATGTCATTACCTGTATAACACACCACATACTTTTTTAATACTTTAAAATTTACCACCAGTTTTGATTTTTTCCTTTTGTCAGGTGTACTGTTGCCATAAGTGGCAACACTCCAGTCTTCACTTTTTACCTTCAGAATACAAGAATTATCTCTTTTATCCACATATTTACCCACCTTTCAAATTCAATTCTATCCATTCCCTTTACAGAGCTTTCATAGCAACTCACCTTGTTTAACACAGTAGGCCCTTCCTTCAATAACTCTCCATCATTCAATTTTTACCATTAAAGTCTGCAGTCTTTTATTCTCAAATTTTACACTTTGTGGCCTCATATTCATGGCAAAGGCAAATTTTTCAAACTTCACCCCCCTGTTCCTTGATAGTAGCCACCCACAAGATGACGGATCACGTTCATACCCATTATGATATCTATGCCATTAATGACACTGTCAGTTATTACTACCTCTACATTTGCACTTCACATATTATCTCCATCACATTTTACCTCTCTCCCATCAACTGACTTCACACTACTACCACCAATGTAATTGTTCTTTAACTTTCAGGTCACTAATGTTATTGTACACCCAGTGTCGACAAGAACGTGTATTTTTAATTTATTACTAAAAACACATACATATCCACTTCAACTCTGTAACTATTTTCTTTTTCTTCTCTCCAAATTCTCATATACTAATACTAATAAGAAATAATGGGAAAGTAAAATAGCCATTGTTTAAATTATTGTTTACATTTCAGTAAAAAAAAAAAAAAAAAAATTGCTGATATAGACACAGAAAAGTTGTATCGAAGTGTACATTTTTTTTAAAATGGGTAATCAAATATTGCTTTAAGTACATCCATGACCAAATGGTAGACACCTGCCAAAAATTGGTTTCTGATGTAGATTTGATCTTTCGAGTCCAATAAACATTAAATTCAGTTTTTTTTGGTTTTGTTTTTTTTTTTTAAAAAGGATGTCAACTCGCACTTGTGTACCCACTTAAAAATAATGTTTATATATGATGGACTGAGGGTCCAAAATCTCAGTTCTTAGAACTGAAGAGCCAGACTACTCACACATTAGTGGTGAAAGATTGTACAGAACCAACCACACTTTTCAGAACTGATGCACATAGGTCTCCAAACGACCCTCCTCGGGTTTTGAATTCAGAATTGTCCTTCTAGCCAATCAAAGCTAAAGAGTCCAGCATACTCTACTATTTAAATTATTTAACCTATAGATAGGGCGAAGGATGTTTGCGCACGAGTGAAACGTAACGAACTCAACTCTCCCATTTCACGTTCTGAGGCGTAATTTATTATACAACACACACCAGTGAACTATATAAAAATAAAAAATGAAATACATAATTAATGTGGAAATAATTACAATACAACCAATAAACTAAAAACATGACTATTTACAAGTGTAAGGGGCTAAAAACAATCGCTTCTTTACTTTCCAACTGTCAAATAAATTTCATTTTCTTTCTTTTGGAAAGTAAAGTATTTTCTTTTTTTTTTTTACTTTATCAGATTTTAAATTTTCAGTTTACTTTTTAAAAGTTGAAATATTTAATTTTTCATAAATAAACTTGACTTGGTTAGTTCATTTCATTAAAAAACGCATCTAGATATTCTAATGAATTTATCGAAAACCAAGTTTAATCTTAAGAAAGAAGATATTATTTATAAATATGATAAAAGTAAAACGCATCCAGACATAACGAATTTATCGGAAATCAAAACTAATCTTTAAAAAAAAGAAAACATTTACATTTAAAATTATTAATGATGATATATTCGGTCCTAATGTTTTTTTTAACGAATTTTGTTTGATTTTTATTTGCTACCGGCATAGCGAAATATTTCGTTAATCAAAGTTTTAATAGAAGTAGGTCTATGTCATTCTTAATTTCAGCTATTTTAAAAAGTTTGCAAATTTCAAAAACTTGATAAAATTTTTACGACACCAAACAAAAGTGAACTCAACGAACTATTTTTTCAATTAAAAACGAAATTTCTCAATGTTTTCAAATTAAGCATGTCCTGTGAAATAACATAACATAGTAAATAAAACACGGTATTTTAACTATAATTTTACATAACATAATATGTCAAAAAATAACTTTAATAAAGTGTTCATTTTAATTTCAAAAGACCGCTGATTTAAATAGTGATGATGAAACAAACGTTGAAATCATTTATTAACTCAGTGGTTCGATACTAAATATTCTTGTGAGATTAAAAGATGGTTTCGAAAATGTTGAAATTACCTGATCCTTGTTGAGCAGGATGCTTTTTTGGGGATCATTTATATTCTTAAGAAAACATTGTTTCTGTTGGACCGCCATGATACTGAACGGTTAAGGTAAACTATAACAACAACACAAACCGATGACGTCACATTTTTTGCGCACTTGGCAAATCAAGAGCTATAACATACCGTTCGTTTAAAACGGAAGTTCGTTCTGCGCATTCGCAGTAAAGATAATCCTTTCAGTGGCGGCCATTTGTATAGATTGCCGATATGTAAGTATGCTCTAATTTATATTTTTTATAATATTATAAACTATGGTTTTTATACTTACATTGATATTATATTTATATTCTTCAAGTTTTATATGACTAGTCTGTAAAGTTTTTAGCTTGTGTTAGCCATCTTAGTACGTTATTTCCGTCATTTACTCAGGCAACGTGGTGTTCAATCAGCGTTTAATTTTAAAAAGTAAAAAGAATGTTTTCTTTTCGCTTAGATTTCTCTTATTGGTAACATTTTTAAGAGTTTTGTAGGCCCGGTAATTGTAAGTAATATATAATGTACATATATCTACTTTTATCTGTTCGCTTTCTTTTGAACATTTCTGTAATATTCTCTATTTTTAGTTTCTAAGCATGAATAAATGGTCTTTTGATCCATATGAAACTTTTTACAATGGATTTTCACTTTTTTTTTCTCTTGAAATATTTATAAAAGTTTTATTTTGGCCATCTTCACTCAATGTAGTAAGGTCCGTACTACCCACGTGCTTCAAAAATACTTCACCTTGTAACGTACAGAACTCGTTCCTTTTTTAACGTTAAAAAATTAAACTGTTCTATCGGGTGTTATATTCTGCATTAAGTAAATAGTACATTGTATTAGAGATGTATTGTAATACAAGCGAATTTGTCGCTTTTATCAACGTTCTCGGTTAAAGTTCGAGCTTCCTGTGAGTGAACTTTTCCCACGTAAGAGCTTATCTTAAATGGGTACCAAGTTAGAAAAAAAATGTCCAATCGAAACGTCATTCATGTAATTAATTACATCACCAATAATTATATTATACTTTCATTACAATCGAAGTTATTTTCTTTAGGACTTTTATCACTCCTTCCAAAAGTCAAGCCAATTCCTGAGTAATAGAAAGAAAGCCACGATCGCCTACGTCCTGAAGGAACATTGCATTAAAAAAAATTCTCGTTTGCACGTCGTTATTAATGCAGAAATGTAATCGATTGTTTGCGAATTGTATTTTGATTAAGAGGGTGTTGCTAAAACCTGTTCAATGCCTACAAACTAAAATTCAAGCATATTGTAAATATTTTATTCTCGGAATTTGTACATACATTGGGTGAAAAGGCTATTTGTCCCGTTTGTTTGCATCAAGTTGGCGAATACATCTCTACCCCCCCACAAAAAAAAATAGTTGATTTTACACTTTAGCTAATAACCCGGGTTAAGAATGTTTCTGCATTGGAATCGAAACGTTGATCAACGTGAAATCGGCGTTAAAATGTAGTGTTATGAATGCGATAAAGTACACTGGGCACATGGTCCTAGAAGGAAGGTGACAGCTAATTAATCTCGCCTATTATTTTGCTAGATTTGCTTTCAGTAAGCAATTGTATTTATAATCAACCTATTTACAATTAACGATAAAGTATCATGTACCTCTAAAAATTCGTACATGATGAAAAAAATTTATCGTCAAAATCTTTACGGGGAGATCAAAGTGTTTCTATGTAGCTTTTTTTTACCCATTTTAGAGCCTTGCAAAATTAAAATCTTTTTGTAATGATTTTGAAATCCTTGCAAAAACAAAAGTAATAATTTTTAAAAATGAACAATCTTTCTTGGAGCTTTTATTTTTAGTTTTAATTCCAAGTTAAGAGATTAAAAATTTAATGTCCCCAAAATACGATGCTGTGTTTTAAAATCGAATTTAAATTTATTGGAATGATTTTTTTTTTTTTTTTTTTTAATAAAAAAATCTGTCATTGACAAATCTTTATGAAAAAAAAAACATTAATTTTAGTTCAAAATGCTGTAGAAAAACCATGAGGAAACGGGTGTTTTGTTTTTGTTTTTATGAGGTGTCACACAGATTTATCTGTAGCTTAATGTTTGTCATTTTTAAGTAGAGCACATAACTGTCGAAATTACTTGATGAATAGAATATGAACTCTTTAAGTCCACATTTATTGCTGAAACTCATTTCAAGAATATTAACTGATTTAAAGTATAATTCATCTGATTTTAAACAAATATTTACTTTATGTTTAAAATATTGCAGAAATGCATTTTCTTGGCCCAGCAGTAGCTGTTTAAGGTGTTGACATGACGTCAGATCTAATGTTGTTCTAATCTATGAGGACTTTATCTGTGAAACATAATTGAAGGAAATGTCATTTTTAAGTACTCGGTAAACTTAAATTTGGAGAAATGTTTTAATTTTTTTTATTGAATTTTAGATAGTATGGCTTTAAACTTATTATAGTTATCACTCTTATTTCCTGATAATGGCATGTTTACACATATAAAAAAAATAAATTCTTTTTATAAATATTGGTGTTTGACAGTTTGTGCTCAGCTTTTTCCATTTATGACTAGTAAATTACTTAATATCAAAATGGGTGAAATTAATACAGAACTTAAATTTTTTTAAATTTTAATTAGAAATTAAGCTTTCATGTGAAAATTCATTATTCTTGCAGTAATATTGTCCTTAATAAGTTTTTTCTAATTGTCTTAGTTTTATTGCATTTTTAATTTAGGGTCCAGAGCAAATTTTTTTTTTTTTTTTTTTTTTTTTTTTTACCCACAATAGACATTAAAAGGGAAACGAGATTTCTAACCAAAATTCCAAACGTACTAGAAAAAAATTAAAAAAAAAAAAAAAATTCTTTGGGCTTTCCTCTTTTAATTTTCCACAATGAAACTTATCAAGTTTGGGGCTCTTTTTTTTTTCTTTTTTTTTAACAGTGAATTAGTGGATGTACCTACCATCATTGGTATATTACATGTTATGGATTAACTAATGTTTATTAGGTACACTGTCCTGGAGGTAGGTGATGGCTTAAAACAGTTGACTGAATGGAATGTGCCTTATTGATTTAAATAGTCATGCAATCTCATAAATATTTTGGTAGTAACACTTCAGGCCTCATTGAACAAGTGGATCAGCATAACTTAAGTATTGTTACTATTTATCTCTTGTTCATTGGGTTGAATTTAATTCTTTATTGGTTGTGAATCTATCATAAGAGGCAAAATAATCTTAAATTATTAACTGTTCGCTGAATTTATTCTTGGTCATTGTTTTCAACACTACATATTTATTAATTCTGTTTAGGTCTCCCAAACTGTGAACCTGGTAACAGTAGTCAAGCCCATATTGCATTGCAAGTTTAAAAACAATTAAGTATCCTATGAAAAATAAGGTAAAAAAATATACTAGGATTGTTTTCATTTTGTAAGCATGGAAATCATGACTTAAATTATTTATATTGATTGTTTATCTTATTTTTGAAAGATTTTATAATTGACATTTCAGAAATCCAAAATGCAGTTGTTCGTTAAAGGAAACGAGACTCTTACATTCACCCTTTCGGGTAATGAAACCATCCAAGATATCAAGGTTTGTAACTATCTTCTCTTCCTTCCTAATAAAATATACAGGAAACACCAGGTCCTTTAAAACAAGTTGTAAAGGAAAACATTCAATGGAGGGGGGGGGTCAAAGAATTTACATGTGTGCACACTTAAACAAATTAATGATTATACCTAAATCAGATAATTCTTATTCAGTACTGGTTTCTTGCATGCATGCATACATTTATTTATTTGGCCAAATCTTTGGTTGTATAGAGAGTAGCAGTGTTATTGGAACATGTATTGCCACTGTATCAATCCAAGGTTTAGCCATGTCCAGCACCTTGGTCTAGGTAGTATCATAAATCTTGGAATCCTATAGTAAAATGGGACCTGCTCATGAACTCCCAGAACTGTCACTGTGATCATTAACTAGGTGTACATCATCATGAACACCTAGGTGAGCCCATCTTCCCTTCTGTAGTTCTTGTCGGAGGTATGTGCTTTGGGCTTGTTCTGCAGATGCTTTGATCACATCTCGCATGTCTTGTTAGATATTTCCTCTTCATAGGAGGTAATGTGAAGGTGGGCTCTGCCACATTGAACTTTAGTGGCCTTCACAGACTTGCTAGGCTCATGATTGCCGATGCTGTAGACCTGTTGAATAAATGGATATCTTTATATGGCATCTAACTGCTCGGAATATTTATCTCTTTACCATAGTTAATGTGTCCAACTCACTTTTGACTTTGAATGCAAAAGGAAATATTTTAGTCATTGCTTTTCAGCTAGTATCACAAACATAGTATAGCTTTTCATTGTGTTAATGCTCTTGATATCTTAGGCAAAACATGAACTCTAAAATTTGGTGTCTGCCATCTAATTTTACTAGCTCATGTTGCATTTATTTTTTTATTTTTAACAATCTCTTTCTCTTTGTAGAGCTTGTTGCAAGCTCGTGGAGGTTTTGATGCTGCCCAGCAAATACTGACATTCAATGGCTCTCCTCTTGCTGATGACTTTTGCGTTAGCCAGTTGGAAGATAAAAACACACTTAACATGGAAATCCGTATGCTTGGAGGTGAGTTTTATTGTCTGGAATTGTACATTGTGGCAATTTACTTTTGCACTTTTAATTAGCTTTTTACTATTTTAATAAAATTCATTTTTTATTTTATTTATTTTTTTCTGTTCTTGCATTATATAAGTCCTGAACTCTGGTCACCAAAATCTGTGGTTACTCATTTTACTTATGGGTCTTAGCTAAAATATACATAAGTAGTGAACAGCTTAGAATCAAATATTTCCAGTTAAGTCACTAAACTTTGAAACTTAAACTGCCAAAAAGTTAACTGGTTTACTGTTCATATGTCGTCTTGTTACCAATAAAGTTTTTAATTACTGCAATACAAATTCACTGTTGGCACCATTTTAAAATACTGCCAGTATATTTTCAGTTTTCTACATGTTTAATGGCAGTTAAATATCAATATTAGCAAACAACTAAAATAAATTGCAGCAGTTGGCTTTGTGGTGTGCTTTCTTTTTATTTCTAGCAAAATTCCCTAAACTGCATTTCTTTTTGCTCCTAAACAGGTAAAGTCCATGGTTCTTTGGCTCGTGCTGGTAAAGTGAAAGGACAAACACCTAAGGTGATAGAATTTTCCTCATTTAGTGTTATTTAAAAATATATTGTGACTACATTTCCATACAGAAAAGTTTCTAAAGTAAAAATTTAACTAATTTCAGGTTGAGAAGCAGGAGAAGAAAAAACAGAAAACTGGCCGTGCTAAAAGACGCATGCAATACAACAGAAGATTTGTCAATGTTGTGGCTGGTTTTGGCCGAAGGAGAGGACCTAATGCCAATTCATAAGCTGTTTGTGATACTGGGTTTCTGAATAAAGTAACATTGTAAACCTTTTCAAGATTGTTTGTTTTTATATATATATATATATATATATATATATATATATATTCATTTCAAAATTTACAAGAAAATCTGATTTTTTTTTTTTTTTTCTGCTAATCACTTCAACTATACTAAGTACTGTAAGGATTTGAAGTTACTAACATTTCATTCAATTTGAATAAGCCGATTTGCTTAAAATAAATACTTTAACAAAAGCCCTACTCCGGTTTAATAACTTCTTTGAATTCTACAGGAGTTCACAGTAGATGATATTTAAAAATGTTTTCCTTTTTAACTGAAGAATAAATTAGGATTTCTTGCTCTTGAGCATACAATTGGCCATGTGTAAATATTTATTTCTGGGGCTAAATTTCTTTGTAAAGTGTCTGGCCTTGTGCTTCGTTTATAGATCTTGTAAACATGGATGCAGCTAGATTCTTGTATATAAAAAATTATATATGCAAAAAAAAAATTGCATTTTTTTTTTTTTTTTTTTAAATAGTGGGAGTATTTTGTATGTTAAGTGAAAAATTTTACTAAGCTAGTAAATTAGAGGGTGTGATGACAGTTTTTTTTGCTGATTTCACCATCTTATACTCTGCACAAGGTTTGTTTAGAAATATGTATATTATTACTGCGTGTTTTTCTTTTCTCTAAATTACTTTTCAATGGGTTTTTATAAACATATCCCTCTTCATTTGTGAAATTAACATAATTGTTTATCTCGATGTTCTGACTTAAAGTAGCTATTTTACAAAGTTGGAAGTAATTTTTAAACTTATTGAATTCAAAATGGGTCAAAAGCCTGTTAAGCATTAGTTTCAGAAATTTGATTTTTAATACAATGTCTTGCAGGTGTTTGGCATTTAAAATGAGCTATAAGCGACCAAGGGCTCTTTAAAATTATTTTAATTATCTATGATACAATCCAACATTAGGTTTCTACCTATATAACCCATTAATGCCTACTGCCCTATTGAAACTTAAGCTTAGGACCCAAAAATTATTTCCTTTTATAATACTAAAGATGTATTTATCACCAACCCTCTGTCCTTTTGTTTGGATGTGAAGTAGCTTATTCCTTGTTTGAAACCCCACCTTCAATGATGGTAAAACCAAAGGGTGCTACTAATTTGATGCTTGAATGTAGGAAATCTGCAGAGGGAGGAGTGTTAGGACTGTCTGGTCAGAAAAGATAATTGATAGGTCAATGATTGAAACATTAAGAGCTTTTAGAAACTTAAAAAAAAAAAAAATTCAAATGAAAGTTAAAATTTCCAAGGCAGCTTCTAGTTCTTTACTAGAAATTGAAAGGATATTCAAAAACCTTTCCTGTTAATGTCTGGTTTTTACAAAACTTTGCAGTCTTCGGGCTCTCCAGTCCTGTTACATGTATGATGAAATTAACACTATTTGGTTGTCTCATGCTCAAACTTCACTTTCAAATTATGGTTTTCTAATTTTTTCTTCTATATTTAATCAGAGCCCAAGTCCTAATTTAACCCTGATGTATATAAAATATGTGTTATCTACATTAGAAATGTAGACTTTTTTTTTTTTTTTTTAAATATGAATATAGACTTGCAATCATGGTTTTTTTTTTTTTAAGGTCAGATTTTCAGAAGTGCTTTTTTTTTTATAACCAAGACAATATACAAGTTGATATTTCACACTAATGTTCACCATCTCATTTTGGAAAAGTGGCCATTAATGGGTGAAAGTAATGGTGCATCTCCAAAACCAATGTTCTGCTTGAGCAATATGGTTACAGATACATCAATGCCAGTAAACATACTGGTTTATACATAGATTTGTTTTTTTTTTTTAACCATGTACCATGATAGGTCATGAAATAATACAGGAAGTGATTTTTCTATCTCTAATGTGTGTGCGCATGCATTTTGCTGTAATAGGACTATCTCTGTTGCACTGGTGATACCAATAGTGAACTGTTACTAGATATTTTTGAAACAGAGGTGAAAAGATTGAATCTGAAAGAGAATAATGAAATGAAAAAAAAAATCTTCAAAGATTCACATGAGAAAAACAAGGACAATATACTGCCATTTTGAATGGAATAAAAATAAAACATTTTTATTGAAAAATGTTGATAGGCACAAGAAAATGCAATATATATACAAAGAGAAATTGGATGATCAGTGTGAATCATTTTATCAGATTAAAAAAAAAATATATATATATACCCTGGGAATTTTTTGTAACTACAGAAGAGTATTTATTTTAAATTCAACCAAGCCTCTCTAAGATCTGAGAGGACATTTCAAATTTACAACTATCTAGAGCATTAATCAAACTAAATGTATTAATTTATACTGGATTTTCTAGTCATTGAACATACTGAAATACTGGAGACTAAGAGAAAAACTGGAGCAAAACAATTGTGTAAATATTTTGAAAGGCAATTCAATATTTTTACCTTGGGTAGCTTTTTTTTACAAGTTGGTGGGAAGATGCCTTTTGCCCTAATTTAAAATGAAAAATTTCTTTTAAAGATGTTTTAGTAAATAATTTGAACAAAGCCTGGCCTGTTTATATTATATATATATATATATATATATATATATATATATATATATATATATATATATACACACACACACACACCTTTTAACATTTTAATGTTTTCACTATTGGAATTGAGTCTTCCATTAGTAATGCCCATTTCAGAAAAAGTAAACTTTGGTTAATTTTATATATCCCTTGTACTCAGGCTTACAAAATTTTAATTATAAATTTCCCTGCTTTGCTTTTGATGTGCACATATTTATTGCCAATAATCAATATTTTATCCACAACATATAGATTTCTCTTAAACACATTAAAATTACAATTTACTTCATGGGTTGTAGAACCAGAATTTATTTAATGATCCTTACTATTAACAGTTATGGCTACCTGCAATCTTGTTAAAATATTAATGATGTAGTGTAATACTAAAACTCTTGGAATAATAATAATTAAATTATTATTAAGATGTTAACTCATATTCTACAAAGTATTATTTTCTACTCTCCCCATTCAAATGAATATTGTTTTTATTTATAGAAATCCTAGAATTCTCTCCATATATAGAAGGAACTCCAATGATAAAAAGCTTTGGATGGATTTTGAATTGAACTTTAAAGTAATGTCCTTTGTATGATGACTTCATACTAAAGCCAGTAACTCCTGAAATCTTTCTGGATTGTCATATCTGTCAATGTTCCAAAGTGACCTAAAAAAAATAAAAATAAAAATATCTTAGTCCTGATAATAAAATAAACAGATATGTAAGTTAATGCTTGTCCACTAATTTTGTTAGCTAAAAAGAACAAGTCATAACTAAGCTACCTTTAAAAAAAAAGAAAACAACAAAATATGCAGATATATACACACGAATTATAAGAATTCTCTTTTGGAATTTTTTATTTATTTAAATACTAAAATCATACCATGTATCACTTGGTATGATTTTAAAGAAAGGTTTGTATAAAACTAATTGTTTCAAGAAAACTATTTATAAATTTTTGCTTAAATGGGACTGCTAAATCAAATTTCTGATCTATGCTGCTTTTAACAGTTCCAATGTAAAACAACTTGAGTGTGGCAAAAAAAGTGAAAGATAAACTACACAAAATTAATAAAATTGTTAACGTTTTTAATGTGCTTAAATATTATAGAGTTTTAAGCTTAACAAAGCAGAACATATCAAATGATTGATCAGCCATATTACGAGTAAAAGGTATATTTCAAATGATTTCTTTCTGTACAATTACAACTTCAAATCAGTTATGCTTCTATTTGATTTAAATTTTAGGACAAATTTCTATATGAATTAGGTTATGAAATCAACAATGGTCTGTAGCTATTCAAAGGATTTTTTTTGGTTATACTGTTGACATGGAAACTTACTGATACTAAGCCGTAGCACAACAAAATTTTGAAGTTAAATAAAATAAAAAATAATTTACTGTGTAGATTTTTAAAAAAAGTGTGCAAACAAATTTATTAAAATAACTAGCAATAAACTATAATACTGCAGGAGAAAACATTTACCTCATGGCAAGCAAACGCTGAGCATAATTCTCCATCTCTTTGGCCTTTTTAACTCCACAACGGATAATCTGAAATAAATAAGAGAATTGCTGAGAGGGAACGCATATTCCATCTTTGGTTCCTTTTTCAAGACAAGAAATTATATTTTAATGTAATTTCTAAAAAGTTAATGGATTTATTTTTAATCCAATATTTTTATCACTTCAATCATTTTTAGAGTATACATGTATAAAATGAATGCCCCACTTATTATTTTAAACAGAGTACATTACATCTATCAGTCTGTGTACTTGAGGAAAGGTGCCCTCCAGCAGGATTCAAACATGTGTCCCTTTTTGTGACACTCTGGCAGAGTGTCACCACATAGCAAGATTAAAAAGGAAAATAGAACCATGTTCTCAGTAACCAATAAGTCTAAAATACGGTGGTTTCTCCTAAGCAGGTTGAAACCCTGCAGAAGAGGTTTTTTGTTTAGTGTGCAGACTGATAGTTGTATATAATCAAAAAATGAGGTATCTATTTGAAACACGGATATCTACTAAAAATTACATTTAATGTGTAATTTTGTTTCTTCATATGAAAGACAAATAACAATGACTATTTAACAGAAAGATAAGATCATAGAATATCTCAATAAATGCTGATTATATTTTTTTAAATTCTTATTTGAAGAAAAGTCAAGTTACTTTGCTAAAACAGACCCCCCACCTCCAAGTGATTAAACAATTTAGTCAAGCATATTACCCAATTCCTACCCTCTATGCTTTCCCACCTACATCAACAAGAAGAACAAGCATGTCTTGATAATGCAACATCCATTTTGACTTCTGAGATATAGCCATTGATTGAACATTTATATGGTGGTCAGGAGTTCAATTCCTTGATTAGGTAGAAATCTATATTCTCTGGTTCAGCAGAAGAAACAAAGATCAATAACAGAAGAATTAATTAATTCCTTAAGATATCCCCTAAGTATAGACAGCAAAATAAGAACAGTATACCCACATAGATTCAGAGAATGCTACTGAAAATGGCAAACATCTGAAGAAAGGCAGGAGATACAACAGTCTAAAAATTATTATTATAATAACCAGGATGAAGACAACAGTTCAGATAAATGTGTAGTTCCAAATCATAGAAATTATCCATTTTAGCATGAACAATTCTGTCTATAATAATATGAATTAAAGTAACACAAGACCATATAACTTTATAACTGGACTGCAATGCTTATTAGCTAGTTAGAAATGTCACAGGGAAAGGGGAAAAAAAAGGCAAAGTCACTCACCTCATCAGGAATATTGGCCAAACGAGCAGCATTAAACCCATAACTTTTGGGACATGCTCCTTTCACAAATTTGTACAGGAATGTTATGGTTTCTTGAGTTGGATCTTCATTTTCATTCTCTACCATACAAGACTAAAATGAAGAGGATTCGGTGAATATTTGAACTTTTACATAATGCCATCTAGGTTTTTGTTAGTTATTAGAAATTGCTTTATATAATTATTTTAGTAAATAAAATTCAGTTTATTAAACCATAAATGAATCTATAGGCAGGTGGTAAAAAAAATTCATAATTAAAAAAAAAAAAAAAAAAGACATTTAAAACGGCATATAGTCATCTATTGTTTTTTTTATATAAAACATGTTCACTATTATTTTATTATTAGTTTTACTACCTCTTGTTGCTTTTTATTGTGAAAAATAAACGCTAGAAGTGCTGAACGTTTTTATTGAAATGCAAGAAAGTTAAATATCTGGAGGTCCAACATCTGGCTTGTAACTATTTAGGATTTGGTTCCCATTTTCAGGCATAGAATCTTAAATAAAAATTCTGATTTATTCTATCAAAGATTTTTTTTTTTTTTAAATTTGCAATATTCACAAATTATTTAGTTGGTTGCAACAACTGCTATTTCTCCAACTCATATCTGGGGCTAGATCCATAAGTTGGTAGCCTGGTGCAGTTATCAGCTGAATTTTAAAGTGTTTAAATATAATCTTTTGTCAATCCCCTTATTAAGCGGATTGACAAAAGAGAAGATTATATTTAAAAAATAAAATTAATTCTTTCAGCATTAGACTCCTTACTAAAATTTATATTTAAAATAAGACACTGGCCATAAAACCAGCAAGTTAAATTCCTCCTACATGCTTTTTATCTTGTTTAATAAATTAAAAACACCTGCTAGAGAAACGGCTAACAAGTTAGTCTAGTAATTCTTCACTAGAGCACAAACCCTGGTTTTGATGGGAAACACTATCACAGCCTTGATGGCCTAGCTCATTGATTAAACCTTGTAAATATCTAAGTTAACCTAAGAATTAGGATTCAGTTTAATTAATAAAATTTTTCACTTGTTTGCAAATAACTGATCTCAAAGAGTCCCATAAAATTCATCAAAATGAAAGTGATTGCAAGACATACCATGTGTCCCAGCCGAATATTGGGGTCATTAGCAAATGCATCTGTTAAGGAATGATAATGTGTAGAAAACAGAGTCCTGCATTTAATGTTCTCTGACAATTCTTTAACAACAGCTGCAGCAATAGCAGTTCCATCATAAGTTGCCGTGCCCCGTCCTGGGAAAAAAAAAATTTACACAATTACACAAGAGACAGAGAAGATGGCTTATGGCTGCATCATGTTGAAACACTGGTTCCTATATGATCACTGAAGTTAAGCAATATCAAACCTGGTCAGCACCTAGATAGGTGACTGCTTGGGAATACGAGATGTCGTAAGCTTGAATGTGTGGGTGGTGTAATGGATAATAGCTCGGAATTGTTAATCGGAGCTGAATTCCAATTCCTGTTGAGTTTGTACCTGAGAAAGGCATGAATCTACCTCTTCTCACTCTCCGCCTAATACTAAACCATTATCTACCCTCCAAAATTCTTATAATCTAAAAATATTTTCTGGCTTTAAATAACATGCAAAGAGCTGATAAGCCATAGAAAATGAATCAATCAATAAGAAAGAGTAAAAAGAAAAATCTACAGTGAATGCTATTGAATTCTTGGCATTAATGTCTTTTTAACAACAGTTGAGAGAACAGGGCTCAGTATTAATGTTTAGCCCTCTATATTCACAGAACATTTGGCAGCAAAGCCTCTGACTGTGAGGTTTTGAGGAGTATGGAACCACCACTTAAATTACTGTTGTTCCCAGGTTCACCCTGAGACTGGGTGGTAACATCTGTTAGGGTCCTAGCTATGGGCAAATAGTGAACCCCTAAACTAAAATTGAAATACTGAAGGTATAAAAATATATTTTTATATTAAAAATACCAGTAATCCATTTTTGTATTCAATTGTGAAAGCTGAGTAACATATATTATTACTTAAAAGCTCCCAAGAAAAGTAAATTTTAGCATTAAATAACCCATAAGGAGTTGATATGACAATAAACAAACTAAACTTCATCACTACTTCTTCCACCGTAAAAGTGGAACCATCACTTGCAGTCAACCACTTCTTGATTTCAGGCATTTTAACTGTTGCTATAACAGAATATGGCAACAATTGCAAATTTCAAACCCCATCATTTAACAATTAGGGTCACCTGTGATAGTAGGATACACTTTTTGTTCAATAAAAAGTCAACTACCATGCACTAAAGTTCAATATTAATATGTTTGCTTGTACCTATCTCTCCATATATCTATTTAGTGTATATCTTAATATTCCTTATAATTCCTCAAAAACACACTATGGTGTTGGTAATATTTTCAGTTGGAGAATTCTTCCATAGAAACAAAGTATACCAATCTCACTCTATTCTACTTTATTTGAATTTTAATTCTTTTTTTATTGGAAAAAAATCCATTTACATCAATCAATAACAATATAAATAAGCTCCAATGC
Organism: Acanthosepion lycidas; assembly: GCA_963932145.1. Lineage (NCBI taxonomy): Eukaryota > Metazoa > Mollusca > Cephalopoda > Sepiida > Sepiidae > Acanthosepion > Acanthosepion lycidas. Next base: position 62,905,380 of record OZ010589.1, read on the forward strand.
CAATTTTTCAACAATGAATATCATTATTTTAAAAAGAAATGAAAATACTTAACTCAAGACAGCGTCACATAAATATGGAAGAAAGTTTTTACCATCAAGAAAAAAAAAAACTTCGAGTTAAAAAAGAAATAATTTCTTACCAAGTTCATCCAAGAGCACTAAGGAATGTTGACTGGCATGTTGTAAAATTGAAGCAGTTTCACTTAACTCAACAAAGAATGTGCTTTCACCTGTGCAATGGCAACAAAAAAGTGGCATATTATACTTTAAGACAATATGAACCAAAAGCAAGAATTCCAGAAGACCTGGGTATCAATAAAAACAAGACATATCTCATGCATAGAAACAATGAAAATATTTTGAGAGAAAATCAACAATAATTTAAAAAATGGGAAAAGCACAGAATTAAAAATAGATGTTATCAATAACTTTATTTTTTTTTTATATTTGAAAAAATTGCAATAATTCTAAATATCTTTGAAGATATAATTTTGATTTAATTGCAAGAAAACAGCATGAATTGTTTGTAAAAAAAAAAAAAAATTACTTTAATGCATCATATATATATATATATATATATATATATACATACACTCATGTATAAGCTGATTTCATGTATAGTGTGACCCCTGACTTTTTGCATAAATTTTAACCCTTCCAGACAAAAATTAGCAACCCCCTATATTTTGCAGAAAAAACTGATCATAAAACTCAAACCATACACAAGTATATACAGTACTTTATTGATAACAGTAGACAGGAAAAATATATTTAAATTATATTGTTCAACAATATGGTGGATCAAAAAGGATGCAGGCTGTCATGGCTAAAATTATTTTGTATTCTATAACATAATATGATTAAAAGACCAACTACGAACTTGTTACCAGGTGATAATGTGGATTTAACCAGGGAATGTATATACAAAGCAACTCGTATGTTTTTTCTCCCCCCACCTTACTTTTTGAACGCCCACAATTTTAAACTAACTGCAATCAATAATGTAACCATTTGAAATAAGCAAAGCTTCTGAGGCAATCAACCACAACAGTGAATAGCTGTGTTTTTTTACTGTCACCATGACAAGATCATCAACTATTACACACAACCTATTTTTATATTACTGTACTAACTTAGAAGCTACCCTTCAGGTGGATTTTAGACTAGCTCCTGTGGAGGGCTTTTGAACCTTCACTTTTTTACCTTCAGCGTCCTATGTACATAATAGTTAGAAGAATTTGGAAAAAATAAAAATTATTTTATCCTTATTTGACACTTTAATTCAGTATAATCTTTCTTCATATATGCAACTGATCTCTGTAGTTTGTTTACATTTATTTTTGCACGCAATTTTTATTTTATTTTAAAATCACCCTCTTTATGATCCTTCACATAAAGTCACCCTTAAAAAACATTAAGGAACCTGAACTATGTAATATTTTGAATGCATTAGTATGAAAAAGAAAAAAAAACATGAGCAATGTACCAGACCTTGCTTAAGTTTTCATTATGGTTTAATCAGACAATATCAAATAAAATTAAAGTTAAATCTTTAATAAAGAATTGTTTTTTTAAACCTTTCACTCTGTTCAATATTTAAATTTAACTTTAAATGAGTTATTTAATTTTTAATCAAGTGTAACTACAGTAGTTACTACCTGTTATTTCAGGTAGTAACTACCTTACTTTTACTATTTTGCCAATAGAAAATGATCTTGTAAAGAAGATAGGTGTAGAAAGTGCCATAAAAAGATTCAGAGATCTAAAGACTAGAAAAAATGTTTCATGGTAGAATAATAAATGTTGCCTTTAGCTTGTATTAAGTTGTATATTGTAATAAAGTCATTATTCTAGATTTTCTCTTTGTGAAAATTTAAAAAAAATTATACTTGTAAGTGTGCCAAAATTCAGCTTGCTTGGGGTGCCAGCAACCCTAGGGTCGTCACTGGCAAGGGATTATGGAGTGCGAGAGAATAAGAAAAAGAAACCATTATTAAGGAGAGAGAACAAGAAAAGAATAAGAATTAAGAAGGTAGTGATTGACATTAATGTTCAAAAATTTAAATGCAAAGTTGACTGGAATGCAAGAAGCTGGAAGAGAGTTCCATAAGCAAGAAGTGTGAGAAGAAACTGTTAGCATAGACCTTACAGTTATATCTAACAATTTCAACTGCAAAATGATGAGACTTTGCTGCCAATCTAGTACTATGCTTAAATTTGTAAAGTCTAGGTACCAAAGAGGAAAGCTTGTCAGAACAATTACCTATAAAATATTTATAGAACAACATAAGCTCATGAATTAGAAAATGAATTAGCTATTATTTAAAACTATAATATGATTAATATTTTTATATTGTTAAAATATGAACTACTTTTTACTAAATTGAAAAGTTATATCTCAGCTGTGACTTCTGGAGGTTGTCCTTCGAGGTCAGATGCAAGCCAAAATAAGTTACTTGATTTTGATTGGCTGAACTCATGTGGGAATGATATATTGAGATAGGTTTTTCAGGGAGTTAGTTCTTACACGTCCAGCAATGTAGACATGTTCACTTTTGTGTTTGGAACGACTCCCCAGTGGAGACGATTGACCCCCCACTGGATAGTTAATACATGTTGACATGAACATTAATAAAATAAATACGTTATAACTTTCCATGTTGAAGATTCTCATTGCTGCCCAAGAACAACTAGCAATCGACAGCCAAGAGGATGGGATGGGACCATCCCTACCAGGTGGCTATGCAAGATATGTAAATTAAGATAAAATCACATAGGACAAAATTATATATTAAAAAATATTATTAGAAATTAAACTGACAAGTCTAGCAACCTGACTAATGTAAACTTAATAATGGAGACTGTTTTTTTAAAATGTAGTGTTAAATGATTAACAACTCATCAGGTTGGTTGGTTGTTGGATTTAACGGCATGTCAACTCCTATTTACAACTCATCAGGATGAGTCTAAAATTAAATTAAATTTTTTCTATGTATCATTCATTTCAGTTGGGGGTTAAAAACAATTTTAATGGTTAATTTATCTCTTATAAAAAAAATGGCGTCAACCATGGTCAGATCATTGTCAATACCAATGAGACTTTTTTTTTAGCTGCATAGTATATTCTTTGCCAGGTCAACATACAATTTTGAATCAGAGTTTTTCCTTCTCCTAGACCAGTTGCCACCCAAAGCTATAGATCCCAGTCTTAAGTAAAGCTAAAAGTTCAAAGTTTTTTTTCTGTTTTTAATAAATATGAGCCAATTTTTTAATATAAGATTAAATGTAAAACAAAAATATTTGGACAAAATGAAGAACCTACCTGCCATAATTCGATCACTTGCCCCGAGTCTAGTGAACACCCTATCCACTGGTGTTAAACGACACTTTTCTGCTGGGACATAGCAACCCTAGAAAAATAAGACATTAAAAAGGTTACAAAAAATACTATTGGAAAATAATGCCACATTTGGGAGGAGGAAATATAATCCTGTTTGAAGGTAACAAGAGTTAAATTCATTTATTGTTGCTATTGACAACAACAGTTGTAGCAATAACAACATCAATTAAAGCCAGAATTCCATTATGAAACTAATTCTTTTATTGTTGCTAAATGAATTCTGGAATTTGCTGAATTGTTCTTTTTCCAACTTTTAAAGATTTTGCCAGGAAAAGTGTTCTGACAATATGATTTAGAAATCTTTAATTGCTAAACCATATAGGTTAAGACAGTGCAATAAAGTATACTGTGTGTAAGAGAGAATTTATTTTGAACAGAGAGAGAGAGAAAGACTTTCATAAACATTTACCCTCAGGGTTTCCACAGATTTGTGCAAAAACATAATTCCAGGAATATGTTAAGAAGTTCTAAGGACTGAAACTGGATCACATACACACATAAAATGAATGGTCATCAATTTCAAAAACAGAAACTTTGTAATTTATCTTTTAATAGTTTGACAGATAAGATGTTCAAAGAAAAGCTGCAGCTGTTTCCAATAATTCATGTTACATGGATCAGTTGAAAGCAGTGAAGAAATCCAAGTGTTCAAGGCTAAAACACAACTAAATGCAGACCTGGTGATTTTACACATTTTGTGAAGCATTCTACAGTTTGAAATTCTACTACACTTGAAAATTTGAATTACACACTTTAATTCTGCTACACATTTCAGCTATCTAGACCACTCATAGTTTGTGAATGTCAAAAATTCCTGATTCCTGCAGATTTCCTGTGAAGTTGTGTATAGTGGTTTTAACAGAACTACAAATAGAAATTTTCACAAAAAAACCAAAAAACTACACATTTTAGCTATCCTACTACTCATGGCTTTTGTTGCACATGACACAGAACACAATGTCAACATTTTTTCAGCTCATCTAGTTTATTCAGCTCTTCTAATTTTGTTATCTTTGGATTTTGCAATAAATGTGAAGTTCTGAGTTTGCTCAGCTTTCTCCACATAGCTGTCAGCTGACTTGAGCAAATCGTGTGTGCTTGTGTTTTTTTGTCTTCAGTTCTTCAATTTCCATTCAAATGGATTTCTGTTTTTGTCTAACTGTTTATTCTTGCTTTTTTTTCCTTCTGAGCCTCAAGGTATTGGTTGTATGCTGTTCTGGCATTGGAAGCACTGCAGGTAAAGTCATAGAAACATTTCCAGCACCTCCAACTGTGGCTAAATAGTCCATGATAATGTGCTGTGCAACCAGATACTGCTGTTTCATATTGTCAGTCGAAATTTCGTTATTGACTGAGAAAGCTCTTTCCACTGAAGCCTGTCTATAAGAGTGCCAGCAATCTACAAACAACTTTCCAGTTTTTGATATTCTTTGTTGTTAGACAAAAAAGAGTAGAACCAAGTGTCCAGGCAGTCTTCATGCTTGCTGAGGAGGCTACTGGAAATATTACTTTCAAGAAGTAATATTTCCAGCAGCCTCCTCCTCAAACTCTTTGTACTGGCTGATGATGTTATCACAATCAGACTTACTGATTTGTTTTCTGTTCAAGTGGGAAAGACATCTTTTTAGACTGTCTTCTATGGCAAGTTTTTTTTACAAATGGATCCAGGGTTCAGCCATGCAAGTGATCTTACAAGAGGTTATCTAAGGGGAGACTTTGCCAGAATTTCCTTTTTTTGGATAAATTTTGCATAGCTCTATCTGCCAGAAATCCACACTAGATTTTGTAAGCATCTTTATGCATGTTATCAGAAACAGGTCAATGTCTTTCAAAGCAGACACAAAATGTCATTCACGTTTGATAGCACTGCAGAAGAGGATTTGGTCTGGGGACATTTTTCTGGGTTTTTTTTAATTTTTTTTTTTAATCAAGTTCACAAATTTGATGACATCTGGCCAAATGTCTAAGAGTTGTTCAGATGTTTGTACATTTTCTAGCCATCTAAGGCAGAAATACAAAAGTAAAAAAAGGGACAGGGTTGCCACATTGAACTTTTAATATAAAGCCAAACAATAAAAGTAGGTTCCTGCAGTAATTCATGATACCTAAGGTTTAAGATGAAGTTTTATAAATGAAAAAGCTTTCATTTTAGCTTTAATTGAAAACTAAAGGATTTTTAACAGCGGGGTGGGAGAGAGAATTTACCAAGATTTATAAAACAGAAAAGAAAGCAACCTTACTGTTTAGTTGCTGTAAACAAACTGAACTTTGACTGACACTTTTCATCACTATATGGAGTGACATCATTAATTGGCCAACATGTTACCCACGTGACTCATATCCACCAAAGGGAGATAAGGGCCTTCTGAATCCTTACAACCCTTTACTAATTCTTCAAAGAGCTGCTGCAATTGTCATCTAGATTCATTTTAATAACTGCTAAAGACTAAACTTAAATTCCACAAAGATGGAGCTTTGGTTAAGATATTGAAAGATGTTTTTGTTAAACATCCAAGATTCTTTAAAGGAAAATTAGTTTAACAGCAGGCTTTTACCAATAATAATAATAAATGAATTTAATGTTGTTTACATTTGAATAGGTTTTATTGTCTAAAAAAAAAAACAAACAAAAAAAAAAAAAAAACATTACTTCCCCAAATATGACAATATATTATATCAAAGTCAGTTTATAAATAATATAAATTCTATTTCTGACTATTCTTTCATCAGTTTTTGGTGACTAAATTACCTGCTAAAACTTCAATATTATTGCTTATTACTATAAATTTTATATTTAGTAGGTAGACATCTGTTTAAAAAAGTGAAATATCCACTAGCATAGAGATCAAGTCTTATTAATGAAAAATGTGCCTCTTGAAAGGAATTGAATTTTATATTCCCTTTTTTTCTGAGAAGCCACCTTCAAGCCAGGTGTACTTTACGATTAAGCTAGAAGCCATTACATAAAAAAAGGCTTAATTACTCCAAAGGATCAAGTAATGAGCCCTAGCCCTCTCCTGAAGGAGAGATATTGCTTGGAAGTATCCTCTTGAGTTTTAGCACATTATATTAAACTAGTCACTGGCAGTGTAGGACTAACAAAATTAATTTCTTAACAGAGGAATAGACAAGTTCATTTCACTATACAAGTACTCAGTAAGAATCAAGCTATCAATAGCTTGTGGGACCAATTTGTTTTTAACAAACTCACCATTTGTGCCATAATCACAATAAGTCCAACTTGTCTCATTAAAGTTGATTTTCCACCCATGTTTGGACCAGTGACCAAAACTATTGAACCATCAGAGCAGCTGTCATCAGTCTCCATGTCAGAATCCTGCAATTAATAAAATTTAAATACAAAGAAAAAACAGAAAGAAGGCAAATACCAAACTAACTAATTCTAATATTGCATCTAAAATATTTACCATACTGATTTTTTCTAAAAAACCATTCTGTCATGTAACATTTCAGTGAAATTACCAGCAAACAAAATATAAATCAACTAGCTCAAATCAAGAAGATATTTTTATCAATAGGATCAAAGCAAGCTATATCATGTATTCGTTACCCTTGACTTACCAAAATTAATTTTTGAGAAACTTTCTGATAAATTCAAAGGATTGAATTTTTTAATAATTTTTTTTTTATCATTACTAGAATTACTAGTCATTTTTTTTCTTTTAAAGTATTTTAAAATTATTTAAAATAATTTTTCATGGAATAATAAAAAGTATATTAAAAACATGATCACCCTCCAAATTAGATTCAAGCAGTCAGCAGAAAATGCAAACTATAAGATATCAATCAAAATTCTTTTAATCTTTAAACAATAAGTAGGTGTAGTCTTACATTTAAGAAAAAAATTAACTTTATTCAAGTTACAACTCATTTTTTTCAATCTATATTTAATATTATTACTACTATTTTCACTAAGTCAACATAAAAGTTTGTATGACATATACTAATAATCACTTGAAGATTAGTTAACACAGGATATATAGTAAAAATAAATTTATTAAAAATCTGAGTTCTCAGTAAATAACATACAACAGCCATTTCTAAATTTAAAATTCCTCTCAAAATATTTGGGGACAAAAATAGAGGATATATTATCACCCAGCTATTGTTGACTTAAAAATCTTTAACCAGTAATGAGTTAAAAAAAAAAAACAAACAAACAAAAAACAGAAAATTAATTTTTTAAAGGGCAATTTTTAGGCTTATTTTTGCTTTAATTATATACAAAAACTTTAAAAATAATATTTTAATTCTTTTAAAGTAAAGGAAAAAGGAAAATTAAAACAAATGTTATGTTCTTAAATCTAATATTTTTTACAATATGATACTTCTTGAAGCATTCCTTACACAATGGGGTTGTGCATTCTTTGCGCCAAGTTAAAGTTTTTCATCTCTTTTGAGATGTATGTCTGCAGACAGCACTGTCTTTGAATTGTTCTTCCAGCTTTATTTGCAGGTAAAGACTGCCGGAAATGATATAATCTCATAAATCCCAGAATTGCCAACTAGTCATTTAAACTTAAATCATGAATGAATGATATCATTGGAAAAAGTTTAAATCATCAATTGATATCTGCTGATCTCCAATCAAACATGAATTGAAGATGCCCATCATTTAAGAGCTCAAGTATAAGCTTTATCTTTTGCAGGAGGTTACAAACTGTTAATTATGCTTGTATTAGTAGATTTACAGGTAATGGTTGCATGGATTAAAATTACTACATGGTCTGGATATGTTTGAGCAAAATCTTTTCACAAAAACATCTATGTTAAAGAGAAAAGAAAGTGACAATGACTTCATTTTTGCTTATAAACTCAAAGCTATCATAACTATCATCATGGACAATTTAGCTCAGTTAGAAAGTGATGAGTGTTAAACAATAAAATCTTAAGGTTATTAATATAGATATCAATAATGAGGACTGAAGATTATATACACAATAAAAATATAATTATGATGATCATGAATAAAGAGAGCACAATTTTAAGAATTATTTTGTATCAGCAAATAGGGAAATAAATTTTATAGAATTATATACTTACATCTTTGATTCCAATGAGAGTGTCATTTGGAATAAAGTCATCACCTGCTGATGTATGAGTGATACATGCATGTCGTCCTTCTCTAATTTCAAGAAAAGGCTGTCAAATTAGATTGCAAACAAAGATTTTTTTTCATAAAGACAGATTAAAAAATATCAGACATTTTCATTTAACAAAATAATTGTACAAAAAAGAAAAAAAGAAATTAAAAGCATAAAATGAAATTAAATAGTATAATAGCAGCGGATACAGAAGCCATTTTATAGCTTAAGTTTCTCAAACTTTTGCATAGCAACTTGTGTATCAATTTTCTATAAATATCTAAGGTCTTTGTCAACAGAATTCATGGAATCAAAAGAACAAATTTTAGCTTACACATTAATTATAAAAACAGCAAAATTGTAGTTAGGCACTGAAATGGTGTGTAATGTTATACTAACCTTCTCCCCATCCTTTGGCATAAGGAATTCTGGTCTGCAAATGGAACCATCTCCACAACGACTGTATTCTGCCATACACAGTAGTACATCTAATACAGCAAGGCATTGTGTGGCCTGGTCCCACAATTTGTAACTAGAGAAAAAAAATTAAAATTAATAAGTAATTTTCTGTTATAGCAATATGTTAAACATGGCATATTTGAAATAAGGAATAAAACATCAGATTTTATAATTAACATTTACAGTCCAACTTTGTGATGCATTCAGGTAAATTAGATTGTCTTTAACTCCTTAATGGATTATTAAAAAATATAGGCATTCTTAGTTTATTCTTTTCCAAACATCTCAAGTGGATTTTTAAATAACTTAAAATGTTTGTAAGTTCTATGCTAAAATTTTGTTCTCTTGCACTTTTTGCTTGTGGAACTCTTCTCACTTCCCAGTCAACTTTGAATGCAATGTCAAACATTATCTTGTCTTCTTAATTCCTGTTCTTTTATTGTTCTCTCTACTTAAATTTTTTTTCTAATATTTTCTCACACTCAATAACCCCTTGCATCTTAGTGGTTTTATTGCCTTGCTTGTGGATAAAAAAGAAAAAAATAAATGTAAAAGTACTGATTTTGAACTGATTTGGTTTGGTTTACGGCATATCAACCTCAATGGGTCATTTAATGCCAACAAGATTTTTTTTATTGCTGGTAATGTTTTTTTTCCTCAAAAATGTATTGCTGGTATTAAAACCTATTTTTACACTTTCATTGTGCTTTAACCCTAGTTTAGGGGTTAACTATTTACCCATAGTTGGGACCCTAACAGGTGCTACCACCCCAGATCAGAGTGGACCTGGGAACACCCGCAATTAAGAGGTGATTCCACGCTCCTCAAAACCTTGCTGTAGGACGTAGTTTATAGTCTTACCCAGGATGCAGATGTAGTTTATCGTCATACCCAGGACGCAGATGCAGTTTATCGTCATACCCAGGACGCAGATGCAGTTTATCGTCATACCCAGGACGCAGATGCAGTTTATCGTCATACCCAGGACGCAGATGCAGTTTATCGTCATACCCAGGACGCAGATGCAGTTTATCGTCATACCCAAGACAGTGATTTTGAACTGAATAAATAATTGTTCAGCATCATCTTAGATCTTACAGCAATAACATGCTTATTTTGAACTTAAGTTTGGCAGTACTTATTTTGCACAATAAGTTAAATGCAGATTTTTAATGGCTATTATAGACCAGAAAAATTATTCTCTACTTTCTAGCAATATTTCAGTTATATAAATCAATATATAAGTATCTATGTTAGCTTTAGGAATGAAATTTGGTTAAATATATTGTGTATTGAAAAATTTATTATTTTTTATATTCACTATACAAAAGGAGTAAAATTGGTTTAAAAAGCAATCAATAAGTACGATAAATGTGAATGAATTCTTATAAATAATTACAGTACGTGCATACAAAGCAAAATATTTCACTGAATGTTACCAGTAGTACAGCCGGTTGTCTCCCATCTGCAATACGACTGTATTGGTTTACTAAGCGAAGGCTTAGATGTAGCACATGGCTGAAAGTATGGGGCACCCAGTGAGAAACGAACTCACTATTCAGTTGTAACAGTTTTTTTTTTAGCAAGACCAGCTTGCTAACCATTACACCACGCCTGTATTAGGTGTACGATAGTTTTTAGTACATTTAAAATTAAAAATATGTGTCTTATGTGAAGGTAAATACAGTATATATTTCTTATTACCCTAAACTTTATTTTAGATATACATATATAAAATTTTCAGTGTTCCGAAGTGAAACACTTGTTGAAAAATTTATTCTGGTATAGTGTTAATAAAATACATGGTATCCTTCATGATAAGTGATACCCCTCACTGGTGCTTTCTGCAAAACTTCTTAGTAACCTAAAGAGGGGTGAATGTATAAGAATTATTAGAAATAGCTCAAAGAAAATAGGATTACAACTTCTACCTAAAAACAAATGTTGTCTGAGCAGTAGTGAATCTGATTAATGCTGTATACTGATCTTATGTGGTAAGGTTGGTGATGACCCACTTGTGTCGGGTGAATACAGCCCAAGAAAGCTTGATAGTGGTTGATGAAGAGAATTAAAGAAAGTTTTATGGTGGAGAATGCAAGAAAAATCAATCGAAAATAACAAACTACCAAAATTAATAATTATTTCTAAAAACACTTAAGTTGCTTACATAAAGACCTATCCATCAGATTTATGTGGTTTCTTTGACAGAATAATTTTCTAGAAAGGGCTTTCTGTAATATTTGATCATGGTGACCATAAGATCATGCTTTTTGTTTACATATAGATATATTTGCCAGTAGTTCCATAAAAAGCTCTCAGAAATCAGATTATTAGAACTTGGTCAAGAATTGTGTTATATGCCAGAAAATATGGTACTCCCTTCATTGAAATAAATGCTTCTGTTTGAACGCTTTCTTAAGTTTACCAAATATAACATTTACCTGCTGAAGACCAGACCAACCAAAATGTATTAAGAGAAATGTTGATGATTATAGATCAACAAGTTATACAGATATATTGTCACATATTTTTATAATCAGCTAATTTTATATTTCCTACTAATTTCACTTACTCAGTATCAAATTTGTGAAATACTCGACGCATTGTATCTTTCAGTGCAGCAGATTTTCGGTCCTCAGCATCAGTCATTTTGGCCAGTAACTGTTCAATTTCTTTAGTTCGGTACCGCTTCCAGCCTTTTTTTGATGACATCACTTCATAATCATCAGGAACACGTTTGCACACACTTTCTGGAACTTCAATCTGGTAACGATTTTTGCCTGTGCCCCAATACACAATGGACTACAGTAAAAAGGAAGATATTTGAGAAAGATTTGGTTAGGAACAAACCAACAATAGCCAATTAGAAGACATTTCAAACAATAAAATATACAGTAGTACCCACCTTATAGGCATGGGATTTGTTTCAAAACCCTCACTTCACTTGAGGGATTTGTATTCTATGGCTTATCAACTTTTTGCAGGTTATTTAAATCCAGAAAATATTTTTGTATATTATAAGAATTTTTTTTTGGTGGGGGGGGGGGATAATGGTTTGGTGATGTAAGTTTTACTAATTAACCCATAGCTGTTAAGGTGAAGAGGTGAATTTATGTCTTTCCCCAAGGGTATTTGCATGTAAGTAAATATAACGAACCCAACAGGAATTGGAAAATGGCTCTCTGATTAACAATTCTGAGCCATTATCCATTACACAACCCACAAATATAGCACCTGGTATTCCCAAGCAGTTACCCATCTAGATCAGGCTCATTAATGCTTAACTTTGGTGATTGTACAGGAACTGGTACTTCAGTATAATGTGGCTGTTAGTCTTCAGTGGATGTTTAGAACTGCAGATAGTACTAAACTATATATACTATGCTTTGTTAGTCAAATGAATGTTAAAGTGGGAAAATTTTTTCTGAATGACTGAACCCCCCCACCCCCAAAAAAAAAAAAACGTCTGGATAATTTAAAAATATTTAATTGATCTATGAGTGCCATTAATTTCATTGACATTTCACTATTTATTCACACTGTTCAAATGTTGATACAAATAAACAATTACACATTTTATATCTCAGATAGTGATTATCTACATAGATTTTTTTTTTTTTTTTATAATTTTAAACATACATATGAGTGCTGAAAAGTTCTCAGCCAGACTAAAGTGTTCCCTAAATAATTTCCATGTTTGGCTACATATTAGAAAGTGGGTTGAGCTGAAAACTTTTCAGCATACCTTTGTGTACATTCTCTTTCTCGCTGATACCCCCCAGATGAGTGGATGGAGTGATTCCCAGAATTAGGATGCTGAAGGTATCATCAAGTGACAAACTTTTTACTTGTATTAATTATATAACCAAAAAACCAAAAAAGTCTTTGCCATTTTTTTTTTTTTACATTTTACAGAAGACATGATCAATGATATATAAATGAGATGTTTATATGTATGATGGCTCAATATGATTTTGTTTGTTTCAAGTCATATATGTTAGCTTTCTATAATGTTAATGATATATGCACACACTCATTAGGGAGTTCACAAGTGGATGGTATAATTCTAGAAGCATGATGTGAGCTTGAATAAGAGACAGGCAAGTTGTCCATTTAAAAATCTAACTTTAGAACAAATTCGGTTTTTAAAATACACAACTAACATTTGGATAATTTGAAATGAACTTTTCCAAAAAAAAAAAAAAAAAAAAAAAAAAAATTTTTTTAAATAAATTCATATTGTATTTATTTTGATAAAGGATCATATTAGACCCCTAGGATGGAGTTTGACTTACCCTGCACCCAAGACGCTGCCTTTGTCGCTCTAAATAACTGTCCAATTCACGTGTGGTGCTCTTTATGTCCTGTACTGCCTCATCATATTCAGGATCCATACCTTGAAAAGAACCAGATTTTATAAATAATATCTGAGTATTATATACACAAAGGAAATACACATATATTGCAACACTGATTTTTTTTCTTTTCTTTTAATAATCAATAAAGATAACAACCATAACATACTTTTTACTAACTGTAAAGTTGTCTTTGTTGGACTGTAAGAAGCATTTCAACCAACACATGAGTATTACAGATAGAAGGTTAATCACTAGTCACATGACCACAAAAGGGCACAATTGAATTGTTGCATTTGGGAGGCACTTACAAAGTTATTTTTCCTACATCATCTATATTGTAAATTATGAAAGACAATTAACCGTAGCTAGATTTATTGGTACACCATTCAGCAACAGCTACAGATCCTGTTTAAATGTTTAATTGCATGAAATTACAGAATGGTGATTTGGAGGGAATACTAATTAGATAATAATTATTAAAATTCTCAAGAGAGTCAGTTGAATGGTTGAAAAGAAAATTGAAAACAAAATACATTAAAAATTGTGTTTTAGAATAATAAAATAAAATTATTCAGAGTTTCAAGGAGAATCAAACCTAGAATTAACTAGGCAAGATTCAGTAAAATTGAGCAAAACCAAAGTTCCTAGCCCTATCCACTTCCTGCTAATAAAATATTACTAATTAATTATTGTGTTCAAATTTCTTAGATCCTAAGAAATTAAAATTTGGTAGTTTGTTTACACTATCTGTTCAAAGTGTATTCTTACAAATTATGCTACACAAAGAATAAAGCAACTGGAATGTGTTAATCTCCAACATTGAGCTGTGTTTATTTTGATCATCTAAGAACATTTATCATTACAGAAACATACCTAGTAAGTAAACAAAAGTACATGGTGTTTTAATAAGGTTTCCTAAGATTAAGATGGTCTGGTGGAGAAATTAGATATATGAATATCAAATTTTGGAGGGGGAATTATCTATATAAATGATGACAACCCCCAGGCCAACAGACAGATGAGAAATTGGCTAAGATGTGATCATGACAGTTGGAGATCAGGCCCAATTAAGAGAAGTTGGCTCAGAGACAGTATTTCTTACAGGAGAAATGAGAAATTGTTGACTGACTTCACTTGATAAAAAAAAAAAAAAAAAAAAAAAAAAAAAGAAAGTTTGCCTGTCACTACAGGTGACTGATCACTGAACATTAGTGTGTTTGTTGAATTTCAGTTGTGTTGTCATCTGCTATAGCATCAGAAAACTGACTGAAATTGACAAGGAGATGCTATTGCATTTGAGGAGTCTTAAAAAAAATAAAAATAAAATAAAATGCAGTGTAAGGGGAAGAAATTCTCATGAATAATGCAAAGTGGTAAAGGTTAAAAGGTAAAATACTTTCCACTTATTAATAGCTAAATCTACAAGTAAGGAAAGATATGAAAATAGAAGCACAATGTAAGTTTTAACAAATCTAGTTGAATGTCCATTAGTCTTATTTCATTATCTTTTGCTGTCTCATTTCTACTGCTTTTATCATTGATGATATATTCAGCTCATATCTGTGACCAATTGTTATAACAAGTCACAAGCTTTTTATCTGAATTTCTTGAAGAGTTGTCATTATTACATTTGCACTCAAACTATTGTCATCATCTTTATTATAATTATCGTAACATGGATGTTGTACTCTCCAGGCTTCATCAGATGTTTATCATTCCAGGCAACCATCAAGAAATTTTGACCTAAACCCTTTAATCTATGGCGGTTAAGTTCTTCTCTTCTTGTTTTGTTCTTAATTACTACTGCTCAGTTATTGCTTGTCATGTTTCCACAGAGTCTAAGTCTATACTAACTCGCTTAGGGATTGAACTCAATTACTATGTCACCAAATTGATAAAGTAACACTTTAATCCTCTAGACTATTGTCCCATGCTGACTCGTTGGTTTGTTGTTTAGGGGTATATCAAGCTGTATGGGTTATTTAATGCTGAAATCTAATATTTTGTATGCAATTTTACTTTTTTTCCCCCTGAGATAATGGTTTTAGTAACACAAGTCTTACTAATTAACTTATAGCTGAGGGAGAAGTAGTGGATTCATACCTTTCCCAAGTGCATTTGCACATAAGTGAATATAAGGAACTCAGCTGGAACTGGAACTTGGCTCTACAATTAAAAATTGTGAGTCATTATTATTACACCACCCACACATCCAATCTTACAACACCTGGTATTCCCATGTGGTCACCTATCTAGGTACTGATCAAGCTCAACGTTCCTTAACTTTAGTGACTGTATGGAAACTGGTGTTTCAACATGTGGCTGTAAGATCTAGACTTGATCAGCAATAACTGAGCAGTATTAAATAAGAACAAGACATGCTATCCCTGGACATGGATAGGGGAATGAGGACAATCTCCCCTACAGTAGATTAAATAATTCATTCAGTTCTAAATGTTACCTCAGATAACAAGCACCAACTGAAAACTGGAGTGCACAATAGCCAAAATGTTGTGATAAGGACAATCACCTGTATGTAAATAATGTTATGAATTCTTGGGTTGTTAAATTTTTATTAGAAATCCACTTACCTTTATTTGGTACAATCACACCATCTTTCTTCGCTTTATCATGATCGAAACCATTCTGCATAACAAAAAGTCAAGAAAAACAATTTCATTGAGAAACTATATAGACATAAGTTTACAAACTATCAACACATATGCTAGACCAGAGTTTGGCAAACTACAGCACGCATGCCACATGCCAAGCAATTTCCAATGGCATGCAGCTGCAAATGATATCACAAAGTCCGAACCAATAACTACTACAACACAAAGATATTCAGCTGTTTCAATTTTAATATATACTAGTGTATATATACTATATATATTACTATATAAAATATATGGTAGAACAGGTACATTGACTTGTATAAAAATACGCATGCTGTTGGCACACTGAATGATTTTTAAACCCTAACTTAGCACATAGTTAGCAAAAGGTTGCCGAACCCTGTGCTAGGCTGTGAGGACTTCCTTAATAGGCCTGGCATAGAAATAAATGATATCAGAGCTGCTAATAAAGAAAGACAAATGACAGCAAATCTTCAACAGCAGTAGCAGCAACAAAAGAGAAATACTTCAGTTCAGCAAATGCAGTCAAGATAACAGCACTCATCAGCAGGCAGGATAGGTTTAAGGCTCCAATTATTCTCCACAGAGACAATAGCCTAGTGGATTAAAGTGTTGGTTTGTAAATTTGGTGACAATAATTGTGAGTTTAATCACTGCAGTGTGTATTTGAACTCAGTGTAAACAGGGTAAGCTATATTAAAAATAAGAACTAGATGAGGTGTCCCTAGATATGGAACAGTGGAATGAGAATAGTTTACTCCTGTTGATTAAATAAGGAATTCAGTTCAAAATTTCTTGTATGTTACTCAAATGGATATGCACCTGATGAAGGCTGGAGGTCACAACAACCAAAATGTGATAACAGAGATTAAGACATTAGTCAGCATATAAATAGCATAAATAAAATTCTTTATTTCATAAAATGGTATTTTTAAAAATCTTTTTGTTGTTTTAGTTCTGTACTTCAATTCCCTACCCACTGAAAATATTTCTGATAAAAAAATAGAAAAAATCTAATGTACATTTTTTACCTTTCATTATATTTATACAGGTTAAATCAGTGGAAATTTTAAAAAAAAGCATTTTGTAAAGTTATGAATACAGAGTAATTTACATATAGTTTAATAATATTAGGTTGGTGCAAAAATAATTTCGTTTTCTCACATAGTAACATATGTTAGAAAACGAAATTATTTTTGCACCAACCTAATACATAAAAAAAAACAATTTTATATAACAGACATTTCCAAAACTAAATAGAAACAAGAGAAAGTATCTTTAATATTTCAAGATATTCATTTCATGAATTATTCTTTTTATATATATATAATTATTTATATATTATATGCGTGGTACTTATTAGAAAGCGTTCAATATCAGAGACAGAGCTAACATATTTGGTTGGATCGATGTGAGTTTGTGAGACTGGGTTTCACACTTTTGCGATTGTCAGACAAACAGGGTCACAAAGTTTGTCTGACGATCGCAAAAGCGTGAAACCCAGGGTCACAAACTCACACCGATCCAACTATATATATATATATATATATATATATATATATATAACAAAAAATATTACTCTCTTTTTTTGCTGTTTGGATCTCATGTTAGCTTTTATTTTTTGCAAAAAGTTGTTCTGGAAAAAGTAAAACCAAATACAACTTTCAGAAAGTCTATTCCAAACTTGTTTATAGTTAAATACTTAATTACCACTACTAAATAAGAGATTTTTCATTCCAACTGAACCATTTATGAATCTAGGAAAAGATAAACAACTTGTATTTTGAGAGAGAAGAAGCATTACATATATTGAAGGTAGGTATGAATCAACAAGCAAATACACAGAATTGAAATTATCAAAAGAAAAAAAAAAGGAACTAGAACTAAAGTTTCAACACAATACCCTATTACTTTAGAAAGAGAAAGAATTACATTTTGGTTTATATTCTTTAGTGAACAGTGACATTGGAGATAATCAATTTTAAGATATTAAACATCAGAACTAAAGAAAAAAAAAACAAAAAAAAAAAAACCTATATGTTTTAAGTATAAATTTATATTAAAATCTTACATCAAAATATTTCAATTTTTCTTCAAGGTCAGGAAAATAGCCAAAATTCTCAGAGCCTTTTACTGTGACTGTCCGAGTTAGAATCTTGGATCTGGAATTAAAATGAAATTAGCATAGATGAAAAGAAAGAATTTCGTTAAATTTTTGATGCAAAATATTTGTACTACATTCTTGGTATTAGGTTGGTGCAAAAATAATGACGTAATAATGTTTTTTTGACGTTAAAAAATACGTCAAAAAACGGCATTATTAGGTCATTATTTTTGCACCAACCTAATAATTGTGATGATGGCCCAATTAAGAGCCTTCCACAGGAGCTAGTTTAAATGATGCCTGATAGGCTGGCTTTTAAGCTAGTTATTAATAACATATGCTAGGCCACAAAAATCTCCTGAGCCGACCAAGCATAGAAATAAATACAATATGGGAACCAGTAATAAGGAGTGCCAGAGAAAAGCAATGATAACAACAAAGTTGCAATATGAGCTCTGGTAAAAACATGCAATGATAACAGCAAAATTGCAATATGAGCACTGGTAAAAATGGTTGCTGATGACATTAGGTTTATAATACCCAGATGTTCTCAAAGACACATGGCACAGTGGATAAAGGCTTTAGTTAGATCCAGTGACAGGACCCAAAGAGTGCGAGTTCAATATCCGGCTAAGGCAGTGGAGGAAATTAACAGGAGATAGCTGATAACTGACATCCATCAACTAGAACAGTGAGCGAAATAAAGGGTTCAGTTCGACATTCGAAGCATACAACAGCCGAAATGTGATAAATATGGCGACAATAGTCCGAATAATATAAATAATGTAGTTATTAATACTTGATATAATGCAAAAATATCACCATGATAAAATTGGTCAATAATTATTTATACTGGGACTCACGCATGCAATTACAAATAATCCATAATATTTTAAATTTTCAAATCTTATTTTTGGTATATGAATTTTTTGTGACACACACACATCAATTTGGAAAGTTCTAGTCTATATGTACTGTACAAAAAGTTAAATCCTGTAAAGTGTATTTTTGAATAATTGAATATAAATGGATTAAATAAATTAAATGAATAAAACTTAATAGAGCAAGAGACAAAAAATGGAGTTTTGCTGCCATATCTGGGCTGGAATTGTATAATCATTACTTTTTAGCTTTGGCAGAGTTCAAGAGCATTTACATGAGCTGTGAGTGATGAATTATTTGTGGTGAAACTGAATAATTACAGCAGGTTCCTTGACACACTGCCAGCTGCCAGATACTACCTATGGCTTCTTGGCTATTTCCACTGTCCAAACACCAACCACTTTCCCCATAAATAAAACACTGCTAACCTCATGTTAATCTATTGCTATTTTCATGCAAAATATTCAAATGAACTACATTCATTCATTCCTCCTGTTCAGACCATAACAGATAGGACCCAACACACCATATACACAAGGTTGACTCCTCATACTCTTTGTATTCCATTGATAAGGAATAGACAGATTCTTCCCAAGACTTTGTGGAACAGACTCTTGTATGAATGCTTCCTTGATCATTATGATCTTAAACTGGGCACCCTGACACTGTGTAATGGTTAACAAGCTTGTCCCACTAGGACAATTACAACTGAGTTCGATCCTCACTCGATGCCCCATATTTTCGGCTATGTGCCACATCTAAGTTACACAGAGAGAAATCACCATTATGATCTTAACCTCTTCAAGTCTAGGATCATCCATTATCTGTCCTACACATCCTCATAATATACACTTCTTATTTTCTACTCTTAGCTCTTACAACAACCTAAGTTTGTAACCCTCTACTTTGAGTGGTTCTTGGACCTTGTATTGAAGGATCAATAATACAAAAATCTGACAAGCGAAAATTATATGTAAAATTTAATAAAGTGTTTAAATTTTTGTTTTTCATTAATATATACTTTTTGAATCAAAACACACAGTTGCTCACATTCCAAAATATATTAGCCAAAATGTATACACTTACTTCAAATTTCCAATTTTTTTCTCAAATTGTTGTATAATCTTCATAGCCTGTTTAAATCCATTTAGGCCAGACAGGAGGTCTTCAATTTTACGCTTGCTTCAAAATAAAGTAAAGTACACATTTCAGTCAGTGTCAAATACCTGATAGAATTGTGTATAAATTAATCTCATAAAATGATCAGTGAATTTTGAAAAAAAAAAAAAAAAAAAAAAAAAAAAAAAAAAATCATTAATTTTTTATATGCAACACAGGTTTTTGAAAGTAATAGAACAGTATGCTAAAAAGGAATTATAATTTGTTATAGATTTCAGAAAATCTGCATTAAAATTGCCCAGAGGTATTGAGTACTAATGGCAAAAATTGTTTACAATTTATCAGTTTAATTATCAAAAAATGATGGTAATTAAGTATTTTTTGCAACTGGTTATACTTCTACATTAGTAATCAGGAAATTTATTTCATACAATTCTATTGATGAAAGTCTGCCTTTTAAATCCATTAAAAGTAAAAATATCCAAAGAAAACTAACACAAAAAAGAAAACATGCAATGTATTAGCAACTTATTACTATTTATTGCCAGCTTATTCATATTTTTATGTTTCTACAAAACAAAGGAAGTTACTTATCTAAAAATCAAATGTTATTATATAGTGACATATTTATCTTTACTGTTTCCTATTTTAGCAAGTTAATAGGAAAAAAAAAAAAAAAAAAAAAAAAACTTGATAAAAACAAAGTTTTGTCAAAATGCTTATGCTATTGTTAAGAGGAAAGATCAAAGTATTTTTTGCTTATGTTATTAAATTTTGAATCTTTTCTAGCAAATTCAAAATTTTGGTTAAAAATTTTGTTTTTCTTTGTTAACAGCTGGGCCAAAGATTAATATGGGAAATTTAGTGTCTTTTTGTGGTAAAAAAACAAAAACAAAAACAAAAAAACATGGTTTTGTAAATTTTTACAAAAATCAAATAATTGATACATCTTTGATGAAATTTTTATGACTTATTTCCAAATATGTCATATAGGAAGAAAATGAGTAACTACCAACTCTAAGGTTCGAACATAAC
The DNA here is from genome assembly GCA_963932145.1 of Acanthosepion lycidas. NCBI lineage: Eukaryota > Metazoa > Mollusca > Cephalopoda > Sepiida > Sepiidae > Acanthosepion > Acanthosepion lycidas. The sequence goes on from OZ010589.1 coordinate 62,926,478, forward strand.
ACTGGACTTATGAATATATGTTTTTCCGCCAGGTGTATAAATAGTGGTGTCAGGCTGGAACTATCTAGTCAAATTAGTGTGAATTATTGTGCATCAATGATTTGGGTTTACATTTAGGATTTACCAGACATTACACCAAGCCATGCTACTAACAAGTGAAATAGTTAATTATCTTTGATTGACTTTTACTTCTTTGTTCTTGTTAAGTACTTATTTGCAGTTGTAATTAAATATTGTTTTATTTTAGCATTAATGTCTTGAGTTATACTTGATTATTAATGGCCGCTGTATGTTACAAAAAATGAATGAATGGTAAAAAGTTTTTTGTCTTTTTTTTCTCATCTGTAAAACTTCCCACTTAATTTTATGAAATTTCAAGAAATTAAAGTTTGATCCGCTTAATATTAGAGCTCCTTGGAAAATTCTAATCATCATATCATTTTTGTCAAACAAACACCATTTACCAAAACTCTGCTCTGAATCATAAAATAAAAAATGCAATAAAACTGACATTAATTAGAAAAGCTTTTAACTGCTTTTATAAATAAAATACATTAAGGACACTATTGTCCTAAGACAAAAATGATTTTCATATTTTTTAAATTTAATTAGAAAATTTATTAAGTTTTAAATTTTAAAATTCTGTATTAATTTTAGCCTTTTAGATGATGGCATTATTAAGTGAAAACTATATTTACTAATCATAAATGGAAAAGCTTAATATAAATCATTAAACACTAATATTTTAAAAAGGGTTTTTAATTATTTTTTGTGTATAAACATGCCCAATTTTGTAAGAACAGACAATCAAACAACATTATCAGTAAATAAGAGGGATGACTAGAGTAAATTTAAAGTCAACATTTCTAAAATTTAATAAAAACCATTAGATTACAGAGAATATTTTCCTGAATTTTTTTTAGATTACTGAGTACTTAAAAATGATATCAAAAAGGCGCTTATGTCTTTTTCTTAAATTATGTTTTACAAGTCTCTGGAGAAAAACACTAGACCTGTCATCAAATCAGCTGCTGCTAAGTTAAAAACAAAATTACTGTCAAGTAAAAAAGGCTTCCTGCAATATTTTAAACATAAAGTAAATAATATTTGTTCCAAATCAGATTAATTATACTTTAAATCAGCTAATATTCCTCAAATAAAGTTTCAGGAAAGCATATTTTATTTTTGCAAGTTTTTTTTTTAAAAACAAAGAACTTGTGTTTAAAAAGGTTTCAAAAATGGATGACTTTGTTGATATAACAAAAAAAAAAAAAAAAAAAAAAAAAAAATCCAATCAATATAATTTGTCTGAAATACACCAGAGTATTACTGGAGGAAGTAAATTTAATCCTTTAGCTTGCTTTTAATTAAAGCTAAAAAGAAAATTGTTTAATTTGTAAAAATTAATTTAAACCTTAAGTATCACGATTTTTGTGTAGGTACCCATATTATATTTTATATATATATTAATAAATATACATATAATCCCTTACCACTAGCATGACTCAGAGTTAAATTAAAAAACTGTAATCCCAGCATAATATATAACTATGCCAACATTGTGATAACCAGATATATTATAATTCAAATTGCACAACAGTCAGTCCATACTCAACACCTGAAAATTGCTTCATGCATGAAACTCGGAGTTGTGCTAGTGGTGAGTGATAATATACATATTTACTAATATATACTTAATAGCTATGTTATATTACACTGAGCACCGTTTTATTTACACCAACACTATATGTGTGGTGTGTGTGTGTGTGTGTATGTATGTGTGTGTATGTATGTATGTTTGAGCAGATGTCTTTCATTAATACAAGATTTATTAAAGATGAGACGAGTAATATTTTTGTTTTTAATTTTTTACCCAACTTTTCTTGTTACACTGTCATAACACACAAGCAAAAGACACAGACTTTAAAAAGTATTCAGTTTTTCCCTGATCTTGATAATATCCAGAAGTATCTTTGAAATCATTAGATCACAAATGTTTGAACAATATTTACATTCATTGAATCCAAACTTGTTCTCTTGTATGTAAGCAAAAAGTCAACTAAAAACAATTTGTTTAATTCTTTACTTATAGACTTTAATCAAATTTGTGTCTACACACACAATATTACAAAATAGATACTCACTTTATTAGCCACACATTTTGAGTACTTCAGATAAATTGTTATTGAAACATCAGACATATAATTAGGGTCAGATTATCCTTTAGGCTACTCTAGACTGTAGCCTAGGGGCCCTCAAGCTTTTACAAAGCAATGATTTTAATTTTCTAGATGTTATAACTTCATATGACAAAATATTTATTTTGATTGTTTTATTGTTATAAGGCTGGTTACAAAAATTTGTTTTTTTTTTTCTTTTTTACTATGGCTGTGTTAAAATTGTGCTAATTTATGTTGCAATAGTAGTATTTCTTTAAGAATATTTTTAATTGATAAACAAAAGATAGCTATTCTAGTTTATTTAAAGAATTTGCAATAAATTTACTTCAATGTCGCTAATGTATATCACAAGTAAAATGTATTCAAGACAGGTTTGGGCAAGTTAGAGGGTGGCTCCGTCTGGGGGCAGGAGACAATTTCATTAGCCTAGTGGTCCAACTCTGCATATAATGCATTTTATCCTGTCTTTATTGTAACATTCATTATAAAACTGAAAATACAACAGTTAATAATAACCAATATGTGGATAATTTAGAGGAATATATTTTGTTTAATTTGTTAATTAGAAAGAAAATCTAAAATATTTGACAAAACTTATTATAAAAATGATACTTACCTATAGACAACATCTTCATAGAGAATGGCTCGGCTGTCTGGATGGTTTTGACTCTTCGTAGAAGATCCAAGGCTGTGCATTCTGAAATTCCAGAAAGAAAATATTTAAACTCCTTTTGCTTGCTTATGAAAAAGAAAGCAAAAGAAAAAAAAAAAGAAAAGACTGTTTACTATAGATGTAAGATGACAGCAAATCTCTATCTATAAAAGGCAGGATGTGTGTAACAAATGCACAGCCGCAATTTTTGATGGATTTGCACCAAAATTTACATGCACATGCTCCAAGTTAGCGGAAAGGCCAAGACCAACTTTGCATTTCCCAACTCCCATCAATAGTGGAAATAATCAATGTTTTCATGCTTCTACGGCAGTTTTCATGTAGTTTGTGGCCATTTTCTACTGTCCAGAGTGAGAGCCAATAGCTGGCTGCCACGAACAGGCAAGAAGATTCTATTGGCCAGCGTGAGAGCCAACAGCTGACTAACATGAATGTTAACTAGCATGCAAAAAAAAAAAAAAAAAAAAAAAAAAAAAAAATTGGATAGCTGCATTCGTCACAAGTGGGAAAAATTTTAATCTGCATGGCACTTTACTCCAATTGGCTCATTTCCTTGCTTAAACTCAACGTTGATTCTGATTCCGCAGAACTGGGTTGGGTGTGAAAAAGTATTTGTTGTTAACATTCTTTTTTCATTTGGTTTTTCCAGTTATGAGTCCTTTTTTAAAGCTGATCGTTTTGTGTTCATTTTGTTTAGTTCTTTTTTTCGTAACAGATTTAATGTTTAGTATGGAGCTTAGAAAAAATTTGCAGTGTGAGATAGGCAAGAAGGCATGTAGCAACATCAGCACGGCAAAGGGCACTCCTTTAAAGGCAAGGAAGGGTAAAAATATTTTAAGTGATAGTGATTGCTGTACGAGTCGTACGATTTTTGAATCAAGCATGGGCAATGCCAGGCCATGCTGCTAGCAAGTGTATATAACTGTTGAAGCTATTTCTAATTTTGTTTGGACAATTTAACTCTTGTTTCCTTGATGTTGTTATAACAATGTTTTAACCAATCCATTTCTCAATCTTCAAGTGCATAACTAATATTCCTTCATAAAGTAACATAAAAAGGGATATTAAGAGCACCTTCCAAAATAATTAATCATTTTTTTTTTTTTAAATTGTTTCTAAGATCGAACATAGAAAATGAAAAATGAACCTCTTGTAGCATCAACTGTGGAGCTTCAACACTGTATATATGTCAAAGATGCAGTGGAACAGCTCCAAAGGTTTTGTTAATGTTACATCAGTAAGGTGTTTTTTTAATATTAAAACTACTCTTCACAACTTACTAGCATGACTGATGTCAAAGGTTGACTGGCAATCTAATTTTTATTTCTAAAGAAAGAAAAATATTTTCATGTTAAAACAATGCAATACCATGAATTATCTGGTTTGTGTCACTTATGATGTGAGAGGTGAAATTGTAAACTTGAGTGGGATTGGTCATTAGGTAGTCTTAGATCTTAGTGTTGTTTTCATTTGATAAAGGAATTGTTCATTGGAATGAGTGATACAAAGCAAATCTTTATAGGTCAGGTTTGTTTTGATCAGGGATATAACAGTTTCAGATAGAATTGACAATGACACCTGTGATAATCCCGTCAAATGAGAGTGAGATTCTGAAACATGGAAAATGTTCCACTGAAGGTGGATATGAGTGATGCAAGGCCACAATTTTGATTGGTCTGCCAATGAGAGGAGAGCTGGGTTGGAGCTTCTCATCTCCCCCTCCAATACTTACGACACAGGACCATTATTTTGATTGGACTACCAATCATATTGGGTTCTTGGGGGCTTTCCTTCCTCCCCTTCATAGTATATAACACAAGACCATTGGTAAAGCATTATTATTGGCTAGCCAATGAGAGCAATGTAATTGGGGTTTGTACCCACCTAAAAGCAATTGCCAAAAGAGTAGAAGTAAGATCGAACTTCTCTCGCCACTAGTAGACTAACACTCACCCTGCTGGATGACCATAGTGCCTCAATCAGCTAAAGACCTGTTCTATGCGCCATTTTTTGAACTCCTTTGATCAGCTTCCTTCATTTAAATAGTTGAAGGATTGAGCTGTTTAGCCATAACTGCAACCGCCAGCTTAAGAATTCCTTATATAGGGAAACTTCTTCAAATCCTTTTTGTTTATGTATTCATAATATTAATCAGTCAGAGTACCATAAATAAAAGTTGTTATTTTTACACTTGTTAATGAGTGTTGTTGAAGTTAATTAAGTTTATCAGTGACACCAGTGACTTAGTCTTTCACAAGCATAGCCAGGACAGAGTGGAATCAAGCCTGATCTTCAACAGTTCTTCACCAATATTCCTGTGGATACTGAAACACAAAAACACAACATGGGGACACAGGATTGATGCAGTGTGGGCTCTCCGGAGACAGACTAAAATAAGAGTGGCATTCAGCGAAACATGTAGCTACAGGGCCACACTAAAACTGGTCTCTTACAGGAGAAGGGTCTGATAAAAGAATGCATTTATACCATCTCCGATGCAATTGTGTGAAAATATGTAAGGGAGGATCAAACTGTCCCTTAATGTTAGACTCAAGAATCATAATAAAACAGCTAAAGAGGAAATAGAAAATATGTTATGACATGAGAGAGATACTAGGATAGGGTCCAGATAATTGACTGGGGGCACAGCTAGAGAGTGAGAAAATTGAAAGAGACAATATATATATATATATATATATATATATATCACACATTGTCAAATAGTTGCCATAAGTCAAGCCAGTATAAATTTCAGCAAGCTTTTTTTTTTTCACTTGGTAAAAGGAGTTGGTGCATTCCCTCATCGATAAATTATAATCCCCTGGGTATAGGTGGTAGTAATGGTTTTATCTGTGTTTGACATTGCTGAAATGGACTGTTCCAGTTGATATGTTAATGATCATTTTTGTGTTGTCATTTTCTGAACTGGAACCCAAAATTTTCCTTATGGGTTATATACTTGACAAGTACTAAAGAATGGCTCAAACAAAACATCATGAAAGCAAAGTTTTAACAAAATGTTGATTGATAAATGTTTTCCCATTTTCTGGTTATTTAAATTTTATACCAATTATTGCAATTATAGGCATTTTCTAGTGAATATATGGTTTTGGTTAATTTCCATAGAAACTGTCAATTGCATCAGCAGCATGATTTTGCTTTATGGTCTACTGGTGCTGTAGACAGAAGTCTAACTTATAATTGGAGTCAAGAATAGTCAAGAATTGTGAAATTTAATCATTTACTGATTTAAAGTTACAGAAGTCACTAATTTCAAAGCAGGTTGCAGCTACATGAAAGCTGTCATGTTGCTTGAGCTTATTTAGTAGTATACACATCTCTACAGGTTATTGGTATTATTAAATCTATTTGTAAACAAACGCACATGTTCAGCTGATGACTAGATCTGGTTACTGTGTCTGTAATGGGTAACTGTAAAATAAAAAGTTGCTAAAATAAATCACAATCATAAACATGCGGCAATTAAACAAGGGCATATAATTATTTAGTATCATTCATTAAAACGTCTTTTTTAAATATAAAATTAATAATGTATAGTCTGTGATAAATGTTTTTCTATTTTCCAATAAAACTCAGAGGAATGTAACAGTGCCTATGCTTCAATTATTGCAACCATAGTAGTTACAAACAGTCCTAATACTATCATTTTTCAATCATATTCATGAGCAAATACAGTAGTTCAAATTGCCTGTAAAGCAAAATCATTTGATCATTTCAAATATCAGGTTGCATCTCTGCTAAGATTTACAAAGTTTAGTCAAACACAGCTTCTAAAACCACATGTATAAACTAAAGGCTTACTAAATACAACTTTTTTGTCCCTTCAAATAATACTTCTAAAAATCACAAGTAATTTTTAAAAAATAGAAGAGTTCCACCTGGTTGGTATTTGAGTGTAAATACTATCTGAATCTAAAAGCTGGAAGATAGTAATTGGTATCATATAAGGTTTGTATAAAAATATATAAAATGTATGAAATTCATCTTTATAACTTTATATGCTAACAAATTACCATACATAATATCGAAATGTGTAAGCACCACAATGCAAACACTATCTAAACTGATACATAAAGCATTGGATACAAATATTTCCAAATAAAAGTGACTTATCACCTTTTGTCTTGTAAATTCTTTTTTGGGGGGAGGGGGGAAACAATGATAAGCGCAACAAAATAGTGAAGCAATTGTCACCTGCTCAAGATCCTTTCAAGGTCTGGAAGTTTCTTTAGCTGCTCTCGAACTTCTGCACTAACATCTGCAATAGCCATTAGATCTTCAAGTGCATCAAGTCTGTCATTGATTGATTTTGGGTTGCACAAAGGAGAACACAACCAATTACGGAAAAGACGTTTACCTGAAACACAAAACATAAATATGCATATATAGATATGTCTATCTCACACACAAATATACATCGTGTCACTTGATTTAAAACTATGAAATAAGCATGAGATTTGATTTTAGATTAATAGAATTTGTAGTTTGTTTCAATATTTACTTACATCATCCCTAGAATAATATTGGTGTATATCTGTGATGGAGAATGTATATAAAATGACAAAACTTAATACAACAAAACCTATTCATATGTAATCAATATTTAATAAATAAACAAAACCAAAAGTGCTTAATTTTAACATTTCTATATTTATTCATATTTCTGAATCAGTATTCTGCTAATTCTTAAAACCCAAACATTTGGGAGAAGGGTGCTTTTAAACCTAATTCACACAATTCCCCACAATCAAAAACAGAAAAAGGATTTTATTTTTTTAAGGATGTTGCTGTAAGAGGCCAAATCAGGAATAAGAGTTAGAAAAAAAAAAAATGATGAAAATAGAAAATGTTGTTACAAACCAAAAGGAGTGGAACATTGGTCAAGGCGGCCAAGGAGAGTCCCTTCACTTGTTCCAGTATTTGCATTCTCAATGACATCTAAATTGGTCAAAGTAACTCCATCCAGAACCTAAACAAACAAACAAAAAATTAAAATTATTTAATTTCTTACCAAACTAAGCTTAGTAAATACTTATTCTATAATTTTTAGACTCATAATCTGAACAACTAAAATGCTTTCTAAAATAAAAATATTTAAAATATTGTTAAACTGGTTTATTATGTTTGCCACAAATGTCTGAAAAAAAAAAAAAAAAAAAAAAAAAAAAAAATTACTCAAGAATTGTACATCTGAAGCTGGGGAGTAGACAAAATCAGAACAAAATTTGTAATAACAAAAAAGCAACAGAAATAAAGGGTCAAATTGTTCAAATAACTTTTGAAATGATTAAGACACTTTGCAAAATGATAGCAACTTACCATGTGTTTCTTATGAGCAAACTCTTCACTAATTTCATCTTCACTCAAAGAGGCTGAAGCTGCTCTGTCAGATGGAATATACTCTTGGAAGTTTTTCATAGACAATAATTCCTCATCAACTAAAGAATGCTTCAGATACCTACCAAACAAAACATACAGTGAAATAAAGCAAGCATTTTTTCTCAGTTTCTATACAAAGTCAGTCTATTGAAATGAAATGCAGCCTACATCACCTTGTCATAGTTTGGGGCATTCACTTTAACAAGTGCATTTAACAAGTGCATTTAACAAGTGCATTTAACAATTGTAAACTTAAACAGTTGTCAATATAACATCATAACTGAGGATTCATTTTATGCTAGCCTTCAAATAAATATAATGAAGAATATTCTATTTAAAGTGTTAGCAATGCATTGTATGATTTGAATATGGTTGCCCCAAGAAACAATCCAAAGAATTTTTAAACAGACATAGCAGTGTTAGAAATAAACAAAGTAGACCTACCATAATATGGCACCTAGAGCCGTTATTGCTAACACATATCCATCAGCTGCACTTACATTAACAGCTTCTGCTATAAAAAAAAAAACAAAAAAAAAAACAAAAAAAAAAAACAAAAAAAAACAAAAAAAAACAATTAGAGCAAAGACTGTAAATAATTAAAAATTTGTTTTTTTCTCTCAAGACAAGAAAATAGTCTCAAACTAGTTCCAATGTTACTCATTTCTAACCAATTAGAATTAGTTTTTAAAAGTAAATATTTACATTTTATCATTAATTACAGAATTGAGATTTATAGTTTATAAAACTTTAAGCCCTGTATTAGATCTTCCAAAATTATCTCAAAAATAGTTAATTGCTCAACTGAACTGTGAGCTTATATCCTGTTATTTGGTTAAAATAGTGTGGAAAAGCTATTTTTTCTCTTTTAAGTCAAAGATTGAAAATAGGGAAAAAGCATGTTATCTATCAATGAGAATAGTTTTTAACACATAAATTAGATAACAGCTTTGTACTGAAATTTATAATAAACATTAATCAAGCTTAGAATAAACCAAGGGTGCTGAATGGGTAAAGAAAGGACCAATCACTGTCCCCCATAAGAGTCATGCAACTCTGGCTATATAAATGCCAAAGTCAAAGATCCATCCTCTTTTATCCCCAAAATATGTTCTACTCCCTTCAGCACAACCCCAATTCAGTAGCATCAAGTTACAGAAGAATGGAGTTGGCAACCTTAAGAGAAATTACTATTAACTCAAGAAGCTATTGGAGAACTAAAATGGAACTTCTTCAACAAGGACTTTTCATAAGATATCCAAACATCTTTTCTCTAAGTCCACAGATGCACATTGTCTGCTAACACTTTTTTCTTTATTTCTCTTTATACTGACTCAGCCACAAAGAACATTTTCTGATCAAGCAAGGCTAAATAGTGCCTTTTTCTTTAGAAATTGCTTTATGTTTGGATAAAAAATAGAACAGATAAGAAATTTTGAGAATCTATGACAAAGATTTTGCTTAAAGGTGAAAATAAATATACTGTTTAATAAATAAATGGAGTATCTACTCAAATATGAGTATCCACTAAAAATAAGGCAAAGTGATAAAATCTGTCAGATTAATAAATAGAAAAACCATTACTTCTTTAGAAATTGCTTTATTTACATTAAGATATGAAACTGAGCAGATATGAAAAATTGAAGAATCTATGAAGAGAAGGGTTTTGCTTAAAAGGTACTATCCAGCCTAGCTTGATTGGCAAATGTTCTTTGTGGCTGAGCCTGTCTAAGCACATTGGATCTAAATGACAGACTTCCCTGCTAAGAGGAATGCAGGTTTGAATCCTGCCAGAGGGCGCATATTTTTCTTTAATAAGTTTTCTCAAATATTCAGTCTAGTAGATGAAAATAAATATACTGTTTAAATGGAGCATCTACTCAAATATCAGTATCCACCAAAAATAACTAAGTGATATATATCAGACTAATATTGGGTAAGTGAATAACAAAATGGAGAAAAAAAAAAACAAAAAAACTTCTTAGTGATGCATTGTTTCCAGAAGGAACTTCAGACTAATAACAGTTTTATTAATAGAATTAGTCTTACATATAGGGTGCAATGGATAAATTGTCGTCTAAATTACACAAAAATGAAAATAACATTGACATCTCATTTTAACAGATATATTTACCAAAATCACACAAAAATATCTTGAAATACTAAAGAGTAAATTTATTCAATAAAATTGCCATTGGCTTCAACCATGGCCTCCAGACGACTTTGGAATCCCGTGTCGAGTGAGGTCCTCACAAACAAATTTGGGAATTCTATCAGAATGATCAGAGTGAGTTTTTCAAGCTGCCATACTTTCGTAATCACTATTAGACTCATTCAATTCTTTCCAAATCCTCTGCACTGTTTTCAGATTGACACCTAAACACTCTGAAATATTTGTATTGGAGTGAATGCCAAGCGGTACAGCATGCCATTTCCAGATTTCTGGCAGAGTGAATTGCGTGGAGGTGCACTTTTACTCACAGATGGTGCAGTCAACAAAATCAAAAATGCATATGCATCGAATTAAAAATATAAAATAACAACAATTTGCCCATCGCACCCTGTATAAATTCTATATAATAAATGCAGATGTCAGTGTGTCACACTTTTTCAACTTTATTCCTAGAGGCCATAGCCCAACATATCATACAATTTTGGAACCAGGCCAACTCTGTTAGTAAATTAAAAACATTCCGGTCCGAATCCAGATCCACAATCCTGAAATTTTGTATTTCCAAGTTTTCATTACTGCAATTGCTATTGGCTATTTTTTTACGACAATTTTTTTGTATGATAATAATTTTTATAACTTGGAAATAAATTTGGGAATAATTGAAATTAATTGTGAAATCAAGCAAAAGTCACCTATGAAATAAAAATAATTGTTTGTACAGAAAGTAAGGACCTACATACATCAAATTGTCTTTAAATTAAATGGCAGCAGAAGAATTATTGTTGAACTTTTAAAAGGTAAGCTTAAATATTTAATGCAATACTTAAATGCATCAATCAATTTTGAGTTATTCTGTAGTTTATTGTTGTCTATCGCTTCTACTCCTCCCTACCGATTGTGATGAAGGCCCAATCAAGAGACCTCCACGGGAACTAGCTTAAATGTTGCCTGATAGGTCGGCTTTTAAGCTAGTATATAAATAAAAGGACAGGAATAGCGGAGAGAATGAAATGCAACAAATACCAAATTCAGTTTACATCAAAATCTTAAGAGATGTTCAGCTTTAAATTTAAAGCTTGATGTATCAAGATGTTTAACTTGGCCTCATTCAACTTTTTATTGCTTGTGTTTTTATTTTTGTCCAAGATTATAAAACATATCTCATTTCGTTAGAAAAGTAAATGCCGATACAGTTTTGGGATAATTAATAACAAGAGCTATAATGAGGTTGAATAAGACATCTAGATAGATGGTCCATCAAAATTTGAAGCTGAGCATCTGCAGATCTTTAATATTTCAATGTAAACTGTGATTGGCATTTGTTGCATTTCTTCACTCATGTTTACCCCTCTTTTTATATGTAACACTGATTTCATCAATAAAACTACTATTAGACTGAAGAAGTTCTTTATACAGAACAAAACATATCACTAAATGTTTTTCCATCTTGTCATTCACTTACACATTAAAAATAAGAAAAAATTTAAACTGCTCTGCATATAGAGAGTTGAATAAATTGACAAAAATGTTACAAATACCATCACCAATCATTTTCTTTAAAACTGGAGGCCATAAAAGTTGTTCAGACTCATCTCTGAAATAATCTCCTTCAGCAAGAACTTTTAATGCTTTGGTGCTATCCCAAAATTCTGAAACTGAAGTGAGACCCTCCTTGACTACAGAACCAGGAAGGTTGTTAATCATCTGCATCAGTTTTGTAGAAGTCTTGCCACGTTCATACAAAACCTAATTGAAAGAGTGGGGGAAAAAAAAAAAAAAAAAAAAAAAAAAAAATGAAACTTATCTGCAAATACATTTTATGAAAAACACTGCAAAATAAACAGGTTGTGAGTTTGGAAGCAGATTTGAAAAATAGAATGAAGAATAAAAAGTGTTATATAACTGCATATGGTTGCAACATTAACAAACATAACAAGGTATTGCCAATGAAGTAGAAAGAAAAGGAGACAAGATATGTTAAAATAAAATTATCCGTATTGCCAGTATAATAGATCAAGATGGAATGTCTCTTTTGTAGATGAGGGAAGTGACCTGGAGGATGGGAGAGTTGATTGCGCACAAGCTTAACACTGAAGCTTGTGTTTGGTTGGTTGATTGAAAGTAAACTGGTAAACTCTAATCATAATCCTAATATGTTGATTATCTAAAAGCCTATTTTATATGAACAGATTCCAAGAGAGACAACCAAGATAATTTATGATGTATAGCATAGAATTGAAACAATCTAATAGGATAACACTGTTCTCACTATGGATATGCAGGTAGTTTAACTTAACAGTATCAAAGAGTTTAACTTAGTTAATATAAAGTTTATAAGAAATGTGTGAGAATGTACAAGTTGCATCAACTGAAAAACTTATTTTTATAGCCCTCCATGTCAGTTTTGCTTGGAAATTCGTTTTAATATGATTTTGTAATAAAACTGGAGTTCTGTATAAGTAACTCCCATGAATAAGCAAACACAAAAGGCTAATAACAAGTTTCAGCATATTTCTTCTTGTCAGGAAAATAAAGAAATAAAATTCCCACACAAGATCAGATTACAATCTTGCCTTTTCTTAATACTAAAATGTACTGTTGATTATGCAATACACAATATATATATATATATATATATATAAAAACTTGGATGAAAAGAAAAAAATTAGATCATACTCATTCACATTTTTTTTCTTTAGTGTTTTGGTTATTTCATTCTATAGCCTATTTTAAAATTCGAAAGTATGCAAAACGTGTTGCATTGTAGAATGTTACAGAGAGTTTTTAGTTCCTAAAATTAGTTGCAGAGTTTTGTTTTCTTAATTATGCGCATTTTTTCTTTTTTTGAGGTTGAAAGGTAAATTCAATGTTATTTTAACTTGTAATTTTTTGACAATACCACTTTGGCAAATCTTTAGTTTGTGCATTTTCTAGTAGTTTGTTTTATTAATCAGTTTTTGATTCAGGCTGATTGTTGATCTCCCTTCATCTTCCACATAGGATCTGACTCTACATTGGACAAAATTTAATTTAAAAAGGCCACAGGACAGGCCACTCAAAATGCAATACAATAAATTAAAAAAAAAAAAAAAAAAGAAAAGAAAAAAAGTAAATGAGGATAATGTTTTAATGGTCGGAGTGTATTTACTCTATAAAAAAAAAAAAAAAAAAAAAAATTGTGATAAAAAGCAATAAGAGAAAAAAAAATAACATGCTAAAAATTAACAGTTAAGATACTTCACCAAGAATTTAAGTAAATACAAATACAAATTGGAATGGAATAGAATAAAAAAAAAAAAAAAAAAAAAAAAAATCAATATTAAGAACTCACCAAATTTTCATCTCTCTGCATCAAAAGATCTTTCTACACATTTTATGTAAGATTACTTATATTGTAGTGTCAAGTAAGCTGATCTCAGAAGCTAATCTTTGTGAATGTTTCATAAATATGGTTATTTCAAAGTTTAGTCAGTTTAACAAATATCTATTATCTAATAGACAATTTATCACTCCAAAAAATGAGAAAAAAAAAAATCTGCATTATATACAAATGGGAAGCCAATTTTATTAGGTTGGTGCAAAAACAATGACGTAATAATGTCGTTTTTGACATATTTTTTAACATCAAAAAACGACATTATTACGTCATTATTTTTGCACCAACCTAATAGAAATCTTAATCTTGAATTAAAAATGAACTTAAAATGTTGGAGAAACTCTTACTTGAACAGGGCTGAAATGTGCCAAAAGGGTACGTAGTCGGGAACAATGGCGGTCATCTTTAAACTGTCCAATCTGGAAAAAAAAATAAAATAAAAAAAATCTGTCAATGCAAGCAAAGCATAAAATTATTAGAATAATATTCTATTTTTTTTTTCATGTTAAATTTACACTAACTTAGTGTTTAAATGACACCATGCTAAAAAAGAATTTATACAGAAACATTTTTTTTTATATTTCTTCCATAATTTAAACAACTATCAAATAATTGGTTAACCAAAACTTAAATGCCAAGAGCTAATTATTTAACTTATTAAATCATATCAGGATATACGGTAAGTTTTGTTTTAACTTCAACCTAATAATATCAAACCTACTTGTAGAATTTTTGAGATAAAACATTGCTATTATTTGTAACCAGTTATTACATGTGGGGGGAAAAAAAAAAAAAAAAAAAAAAAAAAATTAAAATTAATGGACAAATTTCTATTTCTAAGAAATGATTTGTTATGTAGAAAAAGATTGAAATATATTTACTGTAAAAGTTATTGAATGCACATGTAGCGCAATGGTTACTGGCATGGAAAATGGAATCAGCTTTCCAAGTTCAAATCCTGACCAAGCCAGTTTCGTTCCCTTAACACTAACACTGTTGGAAAAAAAGCATGAATCCATCTTTAGCCAACTATGGATTAAACAACAGTGCAAATTGGGCTCATGGTAGGGTAACTGGCTTAAGAGGACAACTCTGAATCCAAAAGAGGAATTTATCTTAGTCTAGACACATCCACTGCTACTATAGCTGCAGTACATATGATACCCCTACAACCCTAATGGGTTACAGGACTCATCATTTCTTTAAGAACCATATTTATTAGGGGAAAAAAAAAAAAAAAAAAAAAAAAGATAAAAATTAGGTAGATTGTTTTTTTTTAAATTATTTAAATAGACAAAAACAAAAACAACAACAGAATTAGATATTTCTTAATATAAGAAAAACAGTTTCATTCACAAAAAATCAGAGGCCAATAAGTGTTTTCTGCACTAACAGGGTCATCATCAGTAGCAGCAGTTTCAAACACAACTGATTGAGTGCGTTTACAGTAGGCCCACCTTACTATAACACAACTAGAATTTTTTTAAACTATTAATTGTAAAAAGACAATATAATGTAGTGTCTTAAAGGTCATAAACTGTGACACAAAGATCAAAGACATATTGAAATAGCAAAAGATGCTTTCTAGGAGTTAAACTAAGTATTAATAGATAGGAAAATGTCATTAGAAACAAAGAAAAGAGTGTTGAAATGCTAATATCTATCCGCTTATATAGGAGGTAATACTGGACAATTTCTTCAAAAATGAAGTTGAGACTTGAAGCAATAGATGTGGTTCTACAGAAGGAAACTGAGAATATAATGAACAAAACATGTGAGCAATGAGGAAGTTTTAAGGAAAATGGGAATCCAATAAAGAGAATTGAAATTTCTGGGTCATATGAGGAGGAAGAAGGTCAAAGAAACTCAAGAAAGGCAGAGGGAAACAGCAAATGACCTACCTAATAAGTTTATGTAAATGGATGGCAGAGCAAGAACTGGGAGGGAATGGTAAAAGACAAATGTTGCTTAAAGCTATAAAGAAGCTGTGGAGAGCCATGATCAACCACATACAGAGTGGACCCACCGCATAAAAGAAGTGTTTCTTTTATATTTCTGTTACTTTTTTTTTTTTTTTATTAATCAAAACTCGCAGATTGCTATTCTGTAACAATCAAGAAAACAACATGGTTTGTAAATAAAAGATAAGCTTTCAGTGAAATTCTTTATTCCCAATTAATACTGCTTATTTAAAGCCTAGAAGAGTGATGTCGGGTTGTGATAAAAAGCAACAGAAATATGATAGTACAACAATAATGACAAAGCTTCATTTAAGATATTTGGAAAAAATTTTTTTATGTAATTGTAAGGTGTGGTGATTTAACACAAACACTGAGGCAAAGTAACTCCAAGTCTTAAGTGAATGAAGGACATATTTGAAGGAGAACAGATAAAAGTTGTTAATATTTAAATATTTTAATAGATATGAGGATGGTGCAGGTGAAAAGAATAAAGATAAAATAATAAACAATAGAAAGGCAAAAAATATTTAACACAAATATTGCATATTAAAATAAAATAATGAATGGCTTAGCCTATCAATTTCTATCTGATGATTAAGCAATTTTAAAAATTTAGATCCTCAGTTTTTAATTATCCATGATTGTAATTATAAAAGATGTTTTTATGGCATACCAACTCTAATATAAAGGTCATTAATCACAAATCTAAGATTTATCTAGCACGTCATAGACAGATTTATTACATATTTGTTTTTAGATAATGGTCAGACAGTGCCAAAGAAGCTTTTAAGGAAGATTTTCAGTCTTATAATATTAGGTTGGTGCCAAAATAATGACGTAATAATGTCGTTTTTTGACGTATTTTTTAACGTCAAAAAACGACATTATTACGTCATTATTTTTGCACCAACCTAATAGTTAAGATTCTCACAATATAGAAAAAAAAGTTTAATTTTTGGACAAGGTTATTTATATTAATTTGTGCTTATGAAGTTAGAAATGTCATCTACTGCCATCCCTGTGCTCCAACAGATGTTTTAACATTGTCTTTAAAAAAAAAAAAAAAAAAAAAAAAAAACTTCCTGACATTCTACAATGGTTAAAAGAAAAGAGAATTTGAGCAGCAAAAAGAACTGTACAATGGGAACAATAATTAGTCTTTGATAATCAATTTGTTATCCATTTGTTTTTCAACTAGCCTTAATCATTGTAATTTTCTCCAACAGTTACTACACTACTCAAGAGTCATCTAGAACAGAAGTAGACAGTTATTCAATATTGAAAACTATTCGACCTGCCTACTTACTGCCTCTTTGAACCTAGATAAAGGAAAATCTGATTATGTCATTACCAAAGCATTTCTATTGTTTCACATTACATAAGCCACAACTGCAATCAAAATTCAGTTCATTAAGAAATACTTACATTGAATTTTCCAATGGAAGTGTCTACAAAGCAAACACCATAGGAGAAACAGCCATCTGATTCTTCTTCCTAAAGAACAAAATGTAAAAATAAAACACTATAATAATCACTATCCAAAGAATTAATGGATTCCTTTTTAATCCATCATTTGTATTATTTCAAACTTTATCTGTGGATTTACTATAATAACATTTTTTT